>CM062816.1:171495553-172125733 GCA_031772625.1 Pinus tabuliformis
GGTAGTGAGGGTGAAATAAGTCGAGACGGCTGACGCTTTCAGAGGTTTCATCCTAATCATAAAAGGAATTATTTGAAATTGTTTCTGACTATGGTGAATTGTTTCAGGAACCGAGAGGATTTCCCCCTAAAAGGGAAATCCAACATGAGATCCATTTGCAACACGATGCCCCTTTACCAAATTTTTGCATGTATAGGATGGATTCTATCGAGATGGAGGAGATCAAGAAACAGGTGCGGGAACTATTAAATCAGGGAGTCATCAGACCAAGTTGTTCTCCTTGCGACTCACCAATCGTGTTGGTGCCCAAGAAAGACGGCACATGGAGAATGTGCGTGGATTACAGGGCACTGAACAAGATCACCGTGAAGAATCAATACCCTCTCCCTCACATTGATGAATTGTTAGATCAATTAGAAAATGTTGTTAATTTTTCCAAGCTAGATTTGCGTAGTGGTTATCACCATGTTAGAATTGCAGAGAAGGATGTCTAGAAAACTGCTTTCAAAACCAGGCAAGGGTTATTCGAATGGATGGTGATTCCATTCGGATTGTGCGACTCTTCAGCCACGTTTATGAGGGTAATGAATGACTTATTTAGGCCATTTCTTGATCATTTTATTCTTGTGTATCTAGACGATATTATTATTGTATAGTAGGACATGGGAGGAACACGTGCCACAAAAAGAAAGTGCTTGATGTTTTGAAGAAAGATAAATTATATTTGAAACTATCAAAGTGTGAGTTTGGAAAGACTTCTATGATTTATTTAGGCCATATTGTCAGTAATGGGAAATTAAGGATAGATACCTCTACGGTAGAGGCGATAATGAAGTGGCCTGAGCCCGCAAATGTCATATAAGCCCGAATTTTTCTCGGCGTGGTGCAGTATTGGAGAAGGTTCATAGCGAAATTTTCCATTATCGGAGCCCCATTGCATGCCTTGACTAGTGTGAAGCAGGCCTTTCAGTGGGGAGGAAAACAACATAAATCCTTTGACACACTGAAAGAGAAGATCAGCACGGCCCCAGTGCTAGCCTTACCAGACCTTCAACAGATTTTCGAAATTGAAACAGATGCCAGCGGATATGCTATGGGTGTTGTATTGATGCAGCAAAGAAAAATGTGTGTTACCACTCAAAGACTTTCTCCCAAGCTGTTGTGAATTATCCTACGTATGACCGGGTGTTGTATGCCTTGGCCCAGAGTGTAAAGAAGTGGAAACACTATGTGATCAGCAACGAGGCCATCATCCACACAGATCATGAGCCCTTGCAGTATCTTCTGTCACAGACCAAGCTTCAGCAAGCAATGGTGCGAACGACACTCAAATCCGAGTCCAGATGACAAAGTTAGAGTAATTCAAAGTTTGAGTTTGACTTGTCCAGGTAGCAGGGAGAAGATGACATGGCATAGTTTCAGAGAATAAGGGAGCGTCATGTGGCAGGATGCCACTGGAACCCGCATATCGCATATCGGCGAAAAGGAGGAGTGCTTAAGGAAGAATCAGCCCCTGGAGTTCTCGATTGCGATTATGATATCACATATTGCAGGACAGAGGAGTTACCAAAACGGCCCCAACAGGACTTAGTTGTGATGTGATATACATCACATATCACAATCAAGGGTTGGTGCTTGCGATACGGATTTATGGGAAAAGTGTTGATTACGATTTCGTGCTGGGTGCCAATTGCGATACTTCGATAAGTGGCCTGGACCCGATATGTTATATAGTGTGATTAAAAAATCAGGCGAGTCCATAGGTGTTGTAGGGTGTTAACCATTGCGCAAGGGTTTCACTCCGATTGCGATAATGCGATGGGAGTCTTGGATGCGAAGACATTATGTTATATGGTGAATCTTCTTGTTGGGTCCATAGTTATCGCACGATGTTGTGTCTGGGCATTGGACTGTCCACCAATAAGCTGGAACCATCGATGAACCTGCCGCCGAGAGTCATGCACCATTGAAATGGGTTGCTGGACAGTGGCTTACTATTGTAGAGGGGTGGTTGTCGTGAATCCTTCAGGCTTGCACCCGTCTACTAACCTTGGGTATTATGTTGAAACTACCTCGATTTTGAGGGATGCCACCATGATCTTATATATATGACTGTTGTGTCAGAGAAAGGCAGGGGAGGACTGGTCAAATACATAGATTTCATTGCATACAACAGACCCTAACCCTGGCAGCAGGTTGGAACCTTGCCTTGAGCAGCAGGTAGGTTTCGAGAAGGTTGCAGAAGGCCCGGTTATCCAAATTGAGAGTTTGGATAGGCGTTTTTGCACTATTTTTAGCCAGGAGTTCAGTGGTATTGTCTCTTTTCAAAACTAGGCTCTCCATTCTCAACCCATCTATCAGCTTGGAGGTATAAGGGTTGAAATTGCTTGTTGTTGTACTTTTATCTCTTTTATGCCACTAATAAAAGGAAGGCCTCCCCACTATTGAGGAGGGCCCGGAGACATAGTCCAAATTGGAGGAACTCCGCAATCAAATCATTGTGTCATGGTTTTTGTGTTCTTCTGATTATTTCCACATTTTTTATGTGCTTTTAAGTTCCATGGTTAATTAACTCTATTATATGTAATTCTAATGCATCTGTAAGTAAAAGTTCTTGGATCACTAAGTGAGCCAACTTTGTATACAAAATTAAATCGGAAAGGTAAAAAAATTTTGTGTGCCTGTATGTTGATAATTTGATTTTCACTCGAGATTTCTCAATAGAAGATTTTAAAACAAACATGAAAACATAATTTGATATGACTGATTTAGGCCTAATGAAATATTTTCTTGGTATTGAAGTAACTCAATATGCAGATGGTTTTTTTATTTGTCAATCTAAGTATGTAAAGGATATATTGAAAAGGTTAAGGATGCTAAATTGTAAGCCAGTTGTAACCCCAATGTTGGGTCCCCATAATACTAGTGATTACCATTACTATTGTAGTTATACCCCTTACTAATATTGTTGTGCCCTTATTGCCCCCAAATTGTTATTACTGTGCCCCATAGAATCCCTCTATTGTTATTTTTGTGGCTTTATATTATTATTGTTAGGTCGGCTGGATTATATTGTGACTCCTTAGACTCCTATATATAGAAAGGAGGTTTTGTCATTTGAAGGATCCAAGAATTGTTCATTTATGTAATGTAAAGGAGGTTGCCCCCTCGAAGAGGCTGAATTCTAAGGCGTTGATCTATCTTTTCTATCTTTTCTTGAGCTGGTTTCATAACATTTGGTATCAGAGCTTTGGATTCTAGGGTTTCGCTGCTCCAAACAGGTCATCGTGGAATTTTCACTATAACTTTGTTTCTGCGACATTTCAGAAGCTGCAAAAAAACCCATTGGAGAAGAAATCGCGCTGAACCTTGGGTCCAAATTTCAGATCTTTTCGCGCTATATTTACGGAGAGATGATCTGAGGAAGTTGGTCTTTTTGCAGACTCCTGAATTACATTCCAAACATGTGACCTGGGGAAAATAATCATAACTTTTTTTCTGAGCATCAGATTGAAATTTCGCAAGAAGGCACAGAAAGAGCACGGACTTTAGTTTTCTTGTATGTATTTTTGAGAGTCAAAGGTCGAAACAGTGACACGTGGCACTTCATACAAGTTCTCTCTACTGAACTAGTCTACAATCAGGTCACTACGGGAGATTGTGCATAACGCTTTCTTGGAGAATACAATTTGGATCAGACTAGTGGCATTGGAAAGAGGACACAGAAGGCTACTACAGGTCACAATTCCAGAACTGGATGATTCGAAATTACAGAGATACATCAGATTCAATATCAGGCTTCTAATAAGTGAAAAAAGGTGTGTAGTTTTTTTTTTAATTTTTGCGTAAGCTTGGTTTGAGGGAATTCAAAGGGCATAGTAAAGCATTATTATCAGTAATTGATGCCCCGGGGAAAGAAAATGCAAACACCTAGTAAGAAACCTGAAAGCTCTAGCATGACTTATGAAGAAGAGGAAGAAATGCAACATGATATAGCAAAATTACGAGACCAAGTGCAACAAGTGTCATTTGCACAAAAAGGAACAGAATCTAAAATGGATGGTTTAAAGAAAGATGTAGAAGCTAAGATGGATGGTTTAAAGAAAGGCGTAGAAGCTAAGATGGACGATTTGAAGATAGATTTGAAGACGGACATGGAAGAATTGAAGAAGTTGCTACAAGAAAGGGTCACTAATGGTGAAAGGGTAGTAAAGGAAACTCATGATGAGAACAAAAGAAATGTTAATCATGATTCCATAGACTCTAATGCTAGATCGAAGACCCACCATATTGTAGGAATTTACAGGGTAAGTTCCTCAGAAAGAACACCAAAAGGACACCGCTCACAACCAGATCACAGATCAATACACCAGTATTTTTGACGTGGTTAAAACCCTCAAAGAGGGAAACAGTCCACGGCCTGTCCCAACGTGGGTACTACAGGGAATTTATTAATCAAAGAATGAAAATTTACATAAGCTTCTCTCATGCACGGATTACCCGAACAATGACCCTCCATGCGCTTTAAATAGAACTCATGGACCAATCGGGTGTCAAGCCACGGATCAAGTGTCGGTAATACCGAGGAGAGAATGAACCGTCGGATCACTACATATCGTGACCGTCGAATGGTAAGTTACAAAATGTACAACGGTAAAGAAACACACTTTACCTAACTCTATACCTAACTCTAAACTAGACCAAGTTGTACTTAACTATTTCCTATGTGTCGGAATATCCTAACATCCCCCCTTAAGAACAACTTGGGATAGGATTGAAGGATTTACAAATATGACACAATAGGAGAAGGAAGGAGGCACTAGAGCCTATCCCCCCTTAGTGACAACTTCCTGAACTCCAAGCATATATCGAAGTTTAGTGAACTTCGCCTCTGTGAGAGCCTTTGTGAAGATGTCTGCAACCTGATCATCTGTTGAACAATATTGCACTTCAAGAACATGGTCATGAATGAGCTTTCTGATGAAGTGCATGTGTAGTTCAATGTGTTTGCTGCGCTGATGCTGGACTGGATCTTTGCATAGCTGAATGGCACTTTGATTATCACACCAAAGTGTGGTTGGATGCTGCTGCTCAAAGCCAAACTCTGATAGGATCTGACGAAGCCACAAGGCTTCCTTACTAGCTTCCACGGCACCACGATACTCTGCTTCTGCTGACGAAAGAGAAATGGCAGCCTGTTTCTTACAAGCCCATGTAATAGGTCCTGAACCAAGAGTGAAGACATAACCGGCAGTAGACTTCCGATCATCAGGGTCACCAGCCCAATCAGAATCAGTGAAACCAACTAATAGAGGAGCTGCTTTGGCACTGTAATGAATCCCAAACTGTACTGTACCTCGAACATAACGAAGTATTCTTTTAGCTGCTTTCCAATGACTTTCACGGGGGTTTTGCATAAAACGAGCAACAAGGCCAACGGCAAAGGAAAGGTCAGGACGAGTATGGGTTAAATACAAGAGTTTTCCTACAAGTTGACGGTATAAGGTAGCATCAACTTCAGGAGAAGTACAAGAGACTGAAAGTTTGACTCCAGACTGAAAGGGAGAAGGGGCTGGCTTATAGTCTTCCATGTGAAAATGACGAAGAATATCACAAGCATACTTGGACTGGGAAAGGAAAATACCCTCCTTGGATTGCAAGACTTGAAGACCGAGAAAATAGTGTAAGTGTCCTAAGTCTGTCATTTCAAATTTCTTTTTAAGGCTGGACTTCACATGGTTTATAAGGTTGGGATCACTACCAGTAAGAATAAGATCATCAACATAAAGAACAAGGATGATAAGAGAGTTGCCCACTTTCTTGGTGTAGACAGTATTGTCAGAATAACACCTAGAAAAGCCAGATTCTAAAAGAAAGCTATCCATTTTGGCATACCAAGCCCGAGGAGCTTGCTTGAGACCATAAAGGGATTTCTTAAGTCGACAAACAAGGCTGGAGTCTGTTTGTATGAAGCCAATGGGTTGTTCCATATAGATTTCTTCCTGCAAGTCCCCATGCAAGAAGGCAGATTTAACATCCATTTGATGGACTTCCCATTTTAAAGAGGCAGCAAGGGAAAGAACAAGGCGGATAGAGTTCATTTTGGCAACAGGGGAGAAGGTTTCAGTGTAGTCAATGCCTTCAACCTGTGAAAAGCCCTTAGCAACAAGACGAGCTTTATGTTTATCAACTTTCCCATCTGGTCCATACTTGGTTCTGTAAACCCATTTACATCTAACAAGTTTGCGTCCCTTTGGTAGAGGAACAAGATCCCATGTATCATTTGCCAACAATGAATGATATTCTTCATTCATAGCTGCTTCCCAATGTGGATGGCCTGAAGCTTCTGCAAAAGTGTCAGGATCATGATTTACTGGAGCTTGAGCCAGTAAAGAAGAGGCTCTTTCAAACTGAGAACGTGTACGTCGCTGATCTGTAGGATCACCGGCAAGATCACCTGCTGCATCCCGAGTAGCACGGACCCATCTTGGAAGGATTGAGTGAGAAGGTGGGGGAGGATTATCATCCTCACTTTCATCATCTGAAGAAGAAATGTTTTCAAAAGTAGAAGAGATAGGAAGAGGTGGCACATCCGCCGGACTAGGCTCGCAGGCCGATTTATTTTCATCAAATTTTACATCTCTTCTAATGATAACATTTTTGGACTTAAATGGAATAAGTCTATAACCTTTTACATCTTCAGAATATCCAACAAAAGTACATTTCTCACTCTTAGGTTCTAAAGCTTTATGCTTTTCATCTGGAATATGGGCCCATGCTTCACTTCCAAAAACACGAAAGTGACTTACATCTGGTTTAATGGAACTCCAAGCTTCTTCTGGAGTGATATTCTCTAGAACCTTAGTAGGAGTGCGATTGATTATATAATTTGCACAATTAATTGCTTCGGCCCAAAAACTAAGACTGAGTCCTTTAGATTGCAGCATACAATTAGCCATTTCCTTTAAGGTGCGATTTTTCCTTTCAGCTACACCATTTTGTTGTGGAGTGTATGGAACAGTATGTTGCATTTGAATTCCATTTTCGGTGCAAAAGTTGATGAATGTGTTTTTAACATATTCTCCACCATTATCAGTTCTTAACTTAAGAATTTGATGTCCAGATTGTTTTTCAACAAAAGCTTTGAAGGCCAAAAATGTGTTAAATACTTCGCTCTTGAGTTTTAAGAAGTATACCCAAGTGCGTCTGGAGAAATCATCAATGAAAGTTAAGAAATACTTGCAGCCAGAGAATGAAGCAACAGGAAGTGGACCACATAAATCACTGTGCACAAGCTGTAAAGGGGCTGAGGCGTGCCAAGAGGCACGTTTTTCAAAACTGTCCCGATGATGTTTTCCGAGTACACATCCGGAACAAACACCATCTCTGCAAGATACCATAGGAAGACCTGTCACCATATTTTCTTTACATAGATGCTGAAGGGAGCGATAGTTTAAGTGACCAAATCGCTCATGCCAAAGTTTGCTCACTTCATCATTATGAGCAACAAATACTGAGGGAAGATTTGATGACCCAAAGTTGTGAAACTTATACAACCTTGTGGAATCATCAGCAATACCAGTAGCTAGAATCTGTTTAGGATCTCTTAGATCCTTGATTACAACATCATGAGGTGAAAATTCAACAATTTTACCTTCACCTGAATGAGTTATCTGATATATAGATAGAAGGTTGCAGGATAAGGTTGGAACACATAATACATCATTAAACTGACCATTGTCTAGATGAACAGTTCCAGTCCCTACAACATTAAGAGATCTATCATCACCAACATATATATTTTTGGTGTTACAATTATTTAAAGAAGAAAACATGGCTTGGTTTTTGGCCATGTGATAAGAGGCTCCAGAATCAATGAGCCACTCATGAGAATGAGAAGAAGAAGATACATTTAATGCATAACCAGACTGAGATGATTGACAACGACATGCAGAAAGTGCCATTCCTGAAGATGAAGTTGAAGTTGAAGTTGAAGAATGCTCCACATGGATGTTATGTTTCTTCATTGCGGCTTCCAAGGCTTCCATCTTCTTAAAGCATTTAGATTTTAAGTGGCCATCTCGATTACAAAAGTTACAATGTCTATCAGTCTTCTTCCATTTGTTTTTATTGGTCCTATCATTTTGCTGAAATGATCTTTCATTTTGAGGCTGAGTTGGTTTAGGACCATTCTTTTGAGGATATGACTTCTTAGGATTCTTTGAATTTGGTTGCTGCTGGGCGGCTAACGCTTTCGTGGAAGAGTTTCCAAGATTAAGAAGACCAAGGTGTAAGAGTTTTTCTTGTTCTCTTATTAAAGAATCACAAAAGAGTCAAAGGAAGGGGCCTTGTAGTCTTTTCCTTGACAAATGAAAGCTTCCCTTGTAGAATGGAAGGTGGAAACAAATACAGAGTAGGCTGGTCCCAACTTAGTAAGGATGGAATAAATAAGGTTACTATCTTCTTTCTTAACCTTAACACCTTCCAAAAGATATCTAAGGGTCTTGAATTTGGACAAGAAATCTTCAATGCAAGAAAAATTATTAGGATCCAATGTAAGCAACTCATTTTCAAGTTGATGGGCTCTAATTTCATTTTTAATCCCAAACACTTTAGTGAGTTTTTCCAATGCTTCATGAGGAGTCTCAAGTTCTGCAATATGGAATCTAAGATCAGGAGAAATAGAAATCCCTATCAAACCACGTGCTTGATCTTGTCTATTTTCCCATTTTGCAGCCTTGTCTTCATCTTTTGGTTTCTTCTCTTGGTCTGTGGCTATTCTGTAGAGACCTTTACTTCTAAGTAAATCTTCCATGTAGGTTATCCATTGGAAGTAGTTAGTGCTGTCAAGAATGACTTGGCATGGACTTTCCATTTTAAAAAAAAAAACTGAAGCTGAAGATGCTGAAAGTAAGTGTTCCAATGGATAGATCTCGAAAAATTAGGCGGTTTTAAAAAAAACGGCTCTGAAAAAGGCTTCCGGATGAAGAAGTTATGGCTTTTTGAAAAAAAATTGTTGAAGTTGCCGGCAAAGTGCGCGAATGTGCGGGAATGAAAAAATCCGCCCCCACAAAATGGAGACTTGAACCCAAGACCTCTACTCTCTTAAAATAGCTTTGAACCAATTGATCTATACAAAAAATTTGAGAGAGAGAGAGAGAGAGAGAGAGAGAGAGGGGGGGGGGGGGGGGGGGGCTTTGGTTTGCGTGCTTGCCTTGAGAAAGCTCTTTTCCCTACAAAACACAAAACACAAAACCCAACACGGACATGCAAAGAAAACGAACCTTATGGCTCGAAGTTAGCTTTAGCCAAAAAACTAGATATTTTCAAAAATGAATCTTGCGGTTAAAAGTTAGCTTTGGCCGAAAACTAAATATTTTTCTCAATGTTTCTGATTTTCCAAGATCACACTAAGGTGCAGGGAAAAGAGCATACGCATGAGAAAAAAAACTTCCTTTCTGTTTCTGATTTGCCCAGATTGCACAGAGTCGCAGGGCAAAGAGCATACGCAGAAATGAAAGGTATAGATCCGGTAATTAAAAAGGATAAATAAACAGAAACCGAACTAAGCAGAGAGAAAATAACAGTAAACTGCAAAAACACTGTATACCTCCCGATCTGAAAAATGACGCAGCTAGGGCTACCAGAAACCTTTTCGCGTGAAACGAAAGGGGTTCCTCACTGGAACAGATGCTCCGAACACAACAGAGCAGTCCTCTCGGTCTGAAAGCAGTCAGAAACAACAGATCTAGGAAACGACAGCCGCATGTAGTTCTACCGGCTTCAGATTTGGATCACCAACGGACGCGGCCCTCAAATAGCTCCGATACCATGTAGGAATTTACAGGGTAAGTTCCTCAGAAAGAACACCAAAAGGACACCGCTCACAACCAGATCACAGATCAATACACCAGTATTTTTGACGTGGTTAAAACCCTCAAAGAGGGAAACAGTCCACGGCCTGTCCCAACGTGGGTACTACAGGCAATTTATTAATCAAAGAATGAAAATTTACATAAGCTTCTCTCATGCACGGATTACCCGAACAATGACCCTCCATGCGCTTTAAATAGAACTCATGGACCAATCGGGTGTCAAGCCACGGATCAAGTGTCGGTAATACCGAGGAGAGAATGAACCGTCGGATCACTACATATCGTGACCGTCGGATGGTAAGTTACAAAATGTACAACGGTAAAGAAACACACTTTACCTAACTCTATACCTAACTCTAAACTAGACCAAGTTGTACTAAACTATTTCCTATGTGTCGGAATATCCTAACACATATTCCAAAAATCGATATGAGGAAGTTTGATGGCAAGGATCCCGCAACATGGATATTACAGATGGAGCAATTCTTTGATCTCAATAATGTGCAAAACACACAAAAGGTACGTATGGCAACTTTATATTTGGAACCAAATCTGTTTGTATGGTATCAATGGCTTTGCTCTCGTAAACAATTTATCACTTGGGAAATTTTTACGGAAGAATTGATAGCACATTATTAGGATACAAAAAGCAACACTTTTTTTAACCAATTGATAAGTCTCAAACAAAAGGGTTCAATAATGGAGCACATTGAGGAGTTCCAACATAAGGGTAAAAGATATTCTAGAGGAGCATAGGATTGATGTGTTCATAGGGTCTTTAAAGGATAATATCCAACATGATGTTCGCCTTTGGGAACTTGATTCATTAGAGAAGGCATTCAGGTTAGCAAGAAAAATGGAAAGAAAAATTATGGCAACCAGGAAGCATACCACTCACAACTATAAAGACGGAAGTGTTGTTGCCCCTAGTCTTCCACAACCTATAAGGTTGACACCACAACAATTGGAAGAAAAAAGAGCAAAAGGGCTTTGTTACAGTTGTGATAGAAAATACACTAAAGGTCATAAGTGTGCTGAGAAGAAATTATTCTACATAGATTGTGAAGAGGAAGAAGAAAAGGAGTAAGAAAGGTCAAAAGAAGAGGATATACTCCAGGAACAAAGCCTAGATGAAGAACAAATAAATCCGACCATATCTTGTAATGCATTGGCGGGAATTACCACTCCTCAAACCATCAAGATAGAAGGACAAGTCAAGAAGAAAAAGGTAATAGTGTTGATTGATTCAGGAAGCACCCATAATTTTATTCATTGTAAGGTAGCAAAAGAATTGAATTGCTTCCTATATCCAGCACCAAAGTGTAAAGTGATGATTTCAAATGGAGGAACAATAAATTGCTCTGGAAAGTGCCATAATATCAAGCTATCCATGGGAGAATATGTATTGACTAGCCCAATGCTTTCCATTCCAATGGGAGGTGCTGATGTTGTACTAGGAGTCCAATGGCTACAATCCTTGGGTACAATAGCTTTTAATTTTCAAGAACTTTTCATCAAATTTTCTATGGAAGGAAAGGAAGTTGAATTAAGGGGTATTGCAGGGAAACCAGGAAAGATAATAAGCTCTACTGGTATGACAAAGCTTCTAAAAAGGGAGAAACGAGGTGTAATTGCACAATTATGTTCGCTAGATGTTTCCACATCGGAATCATCTATTTCTCCAGATCTCCAAAAAGTCTTGGACAATCATTCCAAGGTATTTGAGACTCCCAAAGGTCTCCCACCTATGCGTGATCATGATCATGTTATTCTGATCAGGAAGTGTTATCCATCATTCAGGCCGGAAGTGTTCCTCCAAAAGAGTGAGGAACGTATGGTTATCCTATGTCCAAAAGAGTCAAAATTCAACGTATGCTTCAGAAATGCAGAAGGATGGATCATGACGCATGTGTCCAGATTATAGGGAGCTCAACAAGCTCACTATTAAAGATAAGTTCCCCATTCCTGTCATTGATGAATTACTGGATGAATTGCATGGATCAATTTACTTCACCAAGTTGGATCTTCGTTTAGGATATCATCAAATTAGAATGAATATTGAAGACATTCCGAAAACAACATTTAGAACTCATGAGGGTCATTATGAATTTTTGGTCATGCCTTTTGGCCTTACCAATGCACCTTCAACATTTCAAGGTTTAATGAATTCAATTTTCAAACCATTCCTTAGAAAATTTGTGTTAGTATTTTTTGATGATATACTAATCTACAACAAGTCTTGGAAGGGTCATGTTGAACATGTTGACAGGGTGCTACAACTATTGGAGGAGAAACAATTATATGCAAAAAGATCCCAATGTTTCTTTGGAGTCCAGGAGGTGGAATATCTGGGTCATATTGTATCTCATGAAGGAGTTAAGGTAGACCCTAGCAAAATTAAATCCATTAAGGAATGGAAAATCCCCACATCCATAAAGCATCTGCGAGGATTTCTCGGGTTGACAGGGTATTATCGCAAGTTTGTTAAGAATTATGGGAGAATAGCAGCACCTCTAACAACATTATTGAAGAAAGATGCATTTTCATGGACTCGGGAAGCAACAAAGGCCTTTGAACATCTTAAAGAGGCAATGTGCCAAGCACTGGTCTTAGCTACACCGGACTTCACAAAAACCTTTATTGTGGAATGTGATGCTTCAGGAAATGGAATTGGTGCTATTCTAATGCAAGATGAAAGACCCATTGCTTTTGAAAGTCGTCTAATCAAGGGAAAGTTTTTAAGAAAAGCTATTTATGAGAAAGACGTGTTGGCAATACTCCATGCACTTAAGAAATGGTGACCCTACCTACTGGGAAGACATTTCAAGGTAAAAACGGATCATGATAGCCTTAAATACTTTTTAGAACAAAGATTATCCTCTGAAGAGCAACAAAAGTGGGTCACAAAGATGTTGGGTTATGACTTTGAAATCATCTACAAAAAAGGGAAGCAAAATGTGGTGGCAGATGCACTCTCAAGAAAGGATGAGGATGTGGAAGCATTGTTTTGTGCCATTTCTATTATCCAACCAGATTGGATAAATGAATCAAGGGAGGAGTGGAAGAATGACGAAGAAGTGTGGGCACTTATTCGAAAGTTACAACAAGATTCCAGTACGTCTGATACATTCAGCTGGCAAAATGATTTGTTATGGTACAAAGATCGCTTATACCTCTGTAGGAATTCCCAGCTAAAACAAAAGATTCTTATGGAATTGCACACTTCTCCCTTAGGAGGGCACTCAGGATTTTTAAAAACTTACCACAGGGTTAAGAAGGAATTTTTTTGGGATGGCCTTAAATCAGATATTCAAAAGTTTGTGGCGGAATGTTTGGTTTGCCAACACAATAAAGTTGAAACAATTAAGACACCGGGTCTATTACAACCTTTATCCATTCCAAGCCAACGTTGGGAGGAGGTTTCAATGGATTTTATCACAGGTTTACCCAAGTCTGAGGGAAAGAGTGTCATCATGGTGGTAGTTGACAGACTTACCAATTATGCACACTTTTGTGCATTATCACATCCATTTAAAGCCAGTACACTTTATACTACATTTATGGAAGCAATTCAAAAGCTACATGGAAACCCAAAGATTATTGTAAGTGACAGAGATCCCATTTTCACTAGAAATTTTTGGACATAATTATTTTCTTGTCTTGGTACTCAGTTAGCTCATAGCTCATCTTATCATCCTCAATCTTATGGGCAAACTGAGATAGTAAACAAATGTTTGGAAGGATATCTTCGTTGCTTTGTATCTCATAAACAGACACAATGGGTCAAATGGTTGCCTCTGGTTGAATGGTGGTATAACACTTCCTTCCATACAGCAACAAAAATGACCTCATTTATGGCACTTTAAGGGTATCAACCACCATCCATCACATCATATTTAAGAGAAAATTCTAAGGTTCAGGCAGTGGAACATCACATTGAACATCAACAACAAGTCCTCCAACTCTTAAAGGATAACCTCGTGTTGGCACAAAATAGAATGAAATAACAGGCAGATCAAAATCGCAGTGAAAGAAGTTTTGATGTAGGTGATTGGGTATTCCTACGGCTACAACCATATAAGCAAATGTCCCTCAAGCAAGCTAAGAAGGATAATAAATTATCACCAAATTATTATGGTCCGTACAAGGTATTGCAAAAGATTGGTACTATGGCATACAAATTGGAGCTTCCTGCAGCTTCTCGATTGCACTCAGTTTTCCATGTTTCATGTTTGAAGAAGGTTATAGGTGACAAGCTCCCAGTTCAAACAATATTTCCATAACTTGACGAGGAGGGAAAAATTATTTTGGAACCGGAAGCAGTCACAGAAACAAGAACTCGACAGCTACGAAATCGATCAATTTCAGAGTATCTTATCAAGTGGGAGAACTTATCCGCTGAAGATTCCACATGGGAGGATGAGAATTTTATGCAGAAGTATCCAGAACTACTCAAGCGTTGAGGACAACACTTTTTTGAAGGAGAGGGGCATGTTGGGTCCCCATAATACTAGTGATTACCCCATTACTATTGTAGTTATACCGCTTATTAATATTGTTGTGCCCTTATTTCCCCCATATTATTATTACTGTGCCCCATAGAATCCCTCTATTGTTATTTTTGTGGCTTTATATTATTATTGTTAGGTCGGCTCGATTATATTGTGACTCCTTAGATTCCAATATATAGAAAGGAGGTTTTGTCATTTGAAGGATCCAAGAATTGTTCATTTATGTAATGTAAAGGAGGTTGCCCCCTCGAAGAGGCTAAATTCTAAGGCATTGATCTATCTTTTCTATCTTTTCTTGAGCTGGTTTCATAACACCCAACCTTGTATAAGAAATTGTTTGGAAGTCTTATGTATTTGACAACAACAAGGCCCGATATAATGTTTGTTGTAAGTTTAATTTCCAGATTCATGGAGTCTCCAAAGAATACCCATTAGCTAGTTGGAAAAGGGATTTTAAGATATGTTGTTGGAACAATAAATTATGGTATCCTATATACATCTGATTCATATTTTAAACTAACTAGATATACAGATAGTGATTTTGCAGGCAATATTTATGATAGGAAGAGCACATCTGGGTATGTGTTCAATTTTGGTTCAGGTGCAGTTTCATGGGCATTAGTGAAGAAATCCATTGTGACTCTATCTTCATTCGAGAATTAGTAAGAAATAATGAAATATGTATGGAGTTTTGCAGATTTGAAGACTAGTTTGTAGATATATTTACAAAACCCTTGGGTGAAGAATTGTTTGAAACTCACAAGGAAAACATAGGAGTATGTATGATGTAACGACATTTTGATGAAATAACAATTTTTTGTTTTTGTTTTTGGTGAAATAATTAAGGGGGAGAATGTAAGAGTAATTATTCCACCATTCGTCGTCTTCCACTGTCGCCGCCTCCCCGCACACCACCATGACTCTTAAATTTCCAACAGTTACCACCGCCTGCGATCACGCCGCCTCAGCCTCTCAAATTTGAAAGGCAAACACGGTTTGGAAAAATAATTGTTTAACTGATGTAACCAACTCTACTTTTTCTATAAATAGAAATGATCAACAGAGGCGGATATCATCCCACTCGACTTTCATATTTTCATGAGTAGATAGCAACTGTAGTTGCAGTTTCTATTTCATGTGTGTTTAGTTTCTTCAACTTTCCCATTTTTATCACCAAATTCGAGAAATTATGATAAGAAATAAATGTTTTGGACTCTAAGATAAATATAGTATGGAAAATATGAAAGATGGAATTTTTTGTTAGAATGTAAACACATTGGCTAATCCCCTAATATGTAATTTGTAAAATGTTTGGTGATTTTTTTATAATGATTTTATGTAATTTGTAAAATTTGGCTAATTGTTTTAACAAAAACTGAACAATCATTTTCCCTAAGTAAAAAAAACTGAAAAATCATTTTCCCTCGGCAAAAGGATGGAAGACATGACCACGAACACTTGCAAGATATTTGCAAGATATTTGTTGCTCGAAATGAGACATGACCACGAACACTTGCAAGATATTTGTTCCTCGAATTGAGGTTTAGTTAACTTTTCATAATGTGCTCAAACATAACAACCACAAACACATGATCCACAAACACAATAATTTATTAATCCAAATGATGACCTAGGGAAGACATGGCCACGAACACTTGCAAGATATTTGTTCCTCGAAATGAGGTTTAGTTAACTTTTCATAATGTGCTCAAACATAACAATCCGATAAACAAATTGAACGTCAACTAGATAAACATCACCCCTTGAGGATAGAATGATAATAACACAATGAATGACGATCACAAGAACTTGAGGAAATTCGCCAATGGGCTAATTCCATTATATTTTCCAAAAATAATACCAATGTCCATTTTTCTAAGATGATTGGCCCAAATCCTATTGTATAAATTTATTTTAGTTTGTATAGGAACCGAAATTTCTAAAAATAATTTCTAATCATTATGAAGTTAGATATTTTAACAAAAGTATACCCAAAAATTTGTGGTTGACATTTAAGAAACATAAGGTTCCCAATTAGTTCAAATTTTCAAATGTTTATCAAGAAACTAAAGAAGTTATGATAAGAAATTAATGCTTGGGACGGTAACATAAATATGGTATGGAAAATATGAAGATGGAATTCTTTCTCAAGAGTGTAAACACCATGGCTAATCCCGTGATATGCTAAATGTAAAATGCTTGGTGATTTTTTTGCAATAATTTTATATAGTCTCCTATAAAATTTTGGTAGTTTTTGAGGAAAAATACTTTTGTCCTTGACAATTTGGCTAATCTTTTAAGAAAAAAGGAAAAATCATTTTTCTTGGGAAAAAGCACAAAAAATTAGCACATTTGCAAAATTTAGGCTGTAAAATTTTGCCCAAATATGGATCCTTAAATTTAGGCTATAAAAGTTTGCCCAAATATGGATCCTTAAATATTGCACACATTGCATGTGTTTTTCTTTTTGTTCTATTTTTATTCTAGTTGTATCTATGTGGAAGCATGGAATTTTAGATAACAATGAATTTTGTTTGTGGACAATGAACTCTATAAACTTTGATATAATAATTAATCATTTTTTTTGCTAAAAAATCTATATATATATATATATATAGAGAGAGAGAGAGAGAGAGAGAGAGAGAGAGACAAATCATAGAATATCAATTTATAAGCTCTATATAAGAAAATTAATTTGATAAGACATATCATTTCCTTTAAAAATCAAATACGCTCTAAGCTCTAGACGCTCCCACAGCAAGGCATGAGTGCGTATGGGGACTTTTCTCCTCAGACGTATGCATGCAACTTCGAGATTTGTGCCACTTTCAAGCCCAGAATCTAGGTCACTGCCCAAACACCCCTGTAGCTTTCAGAATCCATAATTTACATGAGAACAGGACTTACCAGCCAAAAACTGGCTCCGAGACTAGGCCTGACCATCCCCAACCAGGACTGACATTCTATGAAACACTTGGCATCAATGCAATCTACAGGACATAAATAGAATACATATCATAAATGACTGATAACTCATATGAGACTTGACAAGAAGGATCACCACCCTCTTCCCTTAACTGTTTTGACAGCAATTAGGTCTTGCACCCACTATCCTTTCAATTATAAGTAAATACATGAAATAACCATGACTATAACCAGTCCTCTAACAATGCTTATAACCAACATTAAACCTTGTAAATAAAAATGGGATAACAACCATTAAGGCCACATAATAGTAAGTAAAAAAGAAAGAGAACTTAGTTTTTATTAAACATAGGCAAGAGCCAACCAGGGTTGGGACTTCCACGTACCACCTGACCATAGACATGGTTGAACCAATTTTATTATTATTATTATTATTATTATATTTATTTATTTATTTATTTTTCCAGCTAGTCACCTCTGCGCCATATTCCGAGCATGAATGTGGGATCTCATGGATAAACCAAACCAAAAACAACCAAGATAATCTAGAGGTTAGACCACCTCCACCCTCACCAAATTGTGAGTTCACCAAAATCGACACCGAGATCACAAAACCAAACCAAGATTGGAATGCCTCCTTGCTTGATCTTGATCCTCCTTGCTTGATCTTGATCCTCCTTGCTTGATCTTTGATTTCCATTCCTTTCCTTGTCCTTCCTCTGCTTAATTTTCCCTTCCTTGCTCCAAATCTAGAATGCTCCAAGAAAACTCTAAGTGTCCAAGGGTGAGAGAGAGAGAGACAGAATAATGAGAGATCTCCAAAATTGAACTGACAAAAAGCCATGAATTGTTCCTCATAAGGCTTTTTATCAATGAGGCCTCTTTTTTCTTCATTTTCCATTATTTTCCTTCAATTTCCTCCTGAGATGCAACCTGTGACCTTTCACCTTCTTTTCTCCTATTTTCCTTTATTTTCATAAATAAATGTGCCAAAATATCTTTTTTCCTTTTTAATGCTTTAGCGATTGCCTTTGCTAATTTCCTTTAGCCATAAACACATCCAGTGATTCCCACTAGGATATATTTTCCCAACATCCAGATTGGAACAAGTGTCCCTTAACTGTGGTCTTGTTTTTCCTTTATTAACTTTTATTAGATGAACTTTTAACGAGGGGTTGTTACATCTCAACGCAAGCCAGACCAAAACTAAATTGGTTTTTTCAGGAATACAGAACAGGGCTAACCTTGTATTTCAAGCTAGAAAGTATATTGTGAATGACGACTTAATAAAGGGTTGATAGGAAAAGAAAATTATATGTTAGGAAGAGTATCATATTTTAAAGATATCTTCTAGGATATTTTTGTGCAGGATTTACCAAGCTTCTCGAATGATCAAGGAGTGCTTATCCCAGATGAAGAGTATCAGGTCAAGTTTCAAGAAAAGAGGAATGACACGTCATAATTCAACCAGACTTCTTCTAATATAACGGGTCAAAATATTTTCGACCTTTAAGAAGAAAAAAATTAATCTTCTTAATCAAATAAGAAGAGTCGTCAATGATTTACCACCGATCTCATATGTTTTTCACACATAATTGGATACTATCTATAAAGAGATGATAACAACATCATTCCCATCAACAACCATCCGACAAAGGATAACTTCATTTAGTGAGAATGGATTGCATTGGAGGAATCTTCTACTTCAACTGATCATGATGTCTCATACACAATCTTAGGCTTTCCTACAACATATTGCAAATTTATCTTACATTTTTGCTAATAGTGAGGTTTTTTTCCCAAAGATTGCAAAACTAAATGTTTTGTAAATTTTGTATAAATTCTCTCATCTCGATGAGGAAAAGGTTTGTATTTTGAGAAAATAAGGACTATTGTGTGTATGTAAATACTTTTTTCTAAAATGAATTAAAGTTTGTCAAGATCAGAAGTACTTGAGAATTTGAAACTAGAGATTCATGTGTTGGTATTTTCTAGTCTATGTTCTTTAGTGATTGTTTCCTTTCAGTATTTCATTTGATGTATTATCTTCAATGTTTGAATGTAATCAAAGGATTCAAAATTCACCTTTGATGCTCTGTTTTCATCACAATCTCTATTGATACAAAACAAATGGAAGAGGCATACAAGTAGTCCTAATATTTTCTTCCAATGATTCATATCATATCTTGAACACTTTAATGATATTGCAATAGGTAATTTGTATTGTCACATAATACTGAATCATTTCAAAGTTTAGGCCATAAGAAACGTCATTTTTTAAACACGGATTCCAAATAATTCTGAAAATTTAGAAGTATTGGTCATTAACATAATTGTTTGCAACAATGTCATCTAGTGTATCATTGTCAATCAATGTTCATATGATCTTTCAAGTAGTTAATATTATCATCATCCTCATCTTTACCTGCATCATCTTCATCATCATTGAAATCTAGCTGTAGACCATGCATGCATATTGTTTCGAGATGTATTTGGCTAATCATTTTCTATACGATCTAAATATGTAGTTGTACATAAATTTCTGAAAGCAAATAGAAAAGCATTTTATTTATTGACATATAAACTTGCGATCTATAAGACACCGCGGATTTGCAATTTATTAATCCAAACAAAAATAAGTGGAGAAAATATGAACGACGATGAAGAGAGGGTGTCCAAATGGAATGAATTTCATTATCCTTTTTATTATATATATATTAACCACCAAATTGCAGGAAGTGTACATGATATTCGTGAATAACATTTAGTTGATGCCATGCCATTGTAATTGTAATGCCAGATAAACGAGATTGAACGACGTCTTGTCCGTGGTAGAGAATTATATGGAATGTCTAATTCATGCATAGGAGAACAAAAATAAGTGGAGAAAATATGAATGACGGTGGAATGGAATGAATTTCATTATCCTTTTTATTATATAATATAACCACCAAATTGCAAGGAAGTCTACAGGATATGAAATTAAAGCTGTGAAATTTATTAATCCAAACAAACACCGCGGATTTGCAATATTGACCCTCCATTTATGGGGTACCATACATATTATTAGATAAGAATGACTACCTATTACTCCGTCACCCTGAGAGTAGGAGAGGGGTTTTATTTTTTTATATAAATATCAACGAAAGACCAAATCTGTTCTATTATGATTCATGCAAACGAGAAGTGACGTCGTCATGAGATCAGGAGGTGGACTTGAATTTGTTTTGGAGACGGTGGACGAGCTTGGTATCGATCTGGAAAGCTCTGGCAAGAACGGAGGCATCAACAGGGGGAGAGGCCCCGAACAGTGCGTTGGCCACCAGCTGAGTTCCTGGATTCTGGCTGCTCAGTCCAGAGATGGCCACTGCGTTGACAGAGCCAATGTTGAGTTGGAAGTGCACAAGGCCTTTGGGGAACACGAACACGTCTCCCTTCTCAAGCTTTGTGGCGATCAATGTGTTGTTAGTGGTGATGAAACCAACTGAAAGAGTACCCTCGATGACCACCAAGATTTCGGTGGCCCGCGGATGTATGTGAGGGGGAACGAGGCCGAGAGGAGTAGCGAAATCAATCCGAACCATGGAGATTCCTAAGGTGTTCAGGCCTGGTAGCTCCATGACAGAGGCTGGCGTTACGTTAAATCCCAACATGTTACTTGTATCTCCCGCTTTATCTAGGCCGCTCAACAAGAAGTCCTTTGCTGTAACCATGGCCGCATCCTTGCACGGGAATCCGTTCACAATAACTGCATCATAAATCAAATTAAAACAACATTTAGATGATCGCAGTATTGATGGCAAACGCATCAGAAATAGAAATACACAATCATCAAATGCAAATTACCTTTGCTCTTTAAATCAGCGACGCAAATGTCTTGTAAAGGATCTGGATCACCTGCGCGCACAATAACAACACTATTCGCGTATGACAAGATCACCAGTACTGCAAGGGCTAACGCCGGAAAGGATTCCATGCCTGCAACTCTTTTCTTTTCTTTTCTTCCTTACGATAATTCGATGCTTAAATGATAGATGATGATGCTGCACTGAGTAGTTCGATGAAGAATGAATTTTGAACGTTCTTCCTTTTCCTTTTATAACGTAGCGGCCATATGCCATTTCCGATTTTAATACAAGTCTCCCCACCCAAGCCAAGCCAAGAGTGAATGACCCAGTCATGAATGCCGCCTGTATTGACATTAAGAAGCCATATGCTGATCTTAATTTTCCAACTTTTAATTTCAGTCTCCGTCGAAGCAACAGTACTGAGTCACGCACTCTTCACGACGCGGCCGGCCGCCTCAGATTAAAATTGTGTGAAACAGGAGATTACGCGGATCATTAGTCACCAACGCCCCTCTACCGCATATGACCGTGTCAGAATTTTTGGTATTCTTTGTTTTCACCGCCTTTGCGGCATCCTCATTCCCCCTTGGGGAGAAAAGATCAAAGGTTCACTTTCGATGACAAAAATTCAAATGCCCCCTTAGTATAGAAAATGATTTGAGGACATTGAATCAACTAACTTACCTACCCACCACTAAAATTCCCTGCGAGCGTAGCAGAAGCTTCTTGGCAAACCTATAATTCCGTGCGAGCGTAGCAGAAGTTTCTTGGGAAACCTATAATAATACATAACTGTACAAGTTTCTTGGGAAACATATAATAATACATAACTGTATCCATCAACAAATCTAGCACCACACTTTTTAGATTTCTGTCATGGCATGGTATGTTTATCTCGATTTATCGATTTCTGTCATGGCATGGTATGTTTATCTCGATTTATCATCATCAAAAATGTCTGAAGCATCTAAAATATTAAAGCTCTTGACAATAAATTTTAAATAGTTGTTCACTGATTACCAAGATATTAGAAAAAAGAAACATATTTAAGAAATTAAAAAAATTATTGTAAAATTGATTTAGAAAACTATTTATATTAATTGAGTCTCCAAAATAATTAACTTATTACTAAAGTTTAAAATTTGAATTACATAACTTTATTTCTTTAATGTAAATAAAAAGGAAACTAAAGGAAGATTGGCCTTAAATAATGGATTTATGTTCAAATATAAAAAAAACTATTATATAAGATATTATATAATCTATTACGTTATATTATGTTTAAATATATAGAAAATATTATATATAGTTTGTGGTAAAGCCTCGGCTTCCTCGAGCCTCTGTTGCTTTAAGGCAAGGTTGAATGACGCTCATTTATGTTCAAATATAAAAAGAATACTATATAAGATA
Source organism: Pinus tabuliformis (assembly GCA_031772625.1). Taxonomy (NCBI): domain Eukaryota; kingdom Viridiplantae; phylum Streptophyta; class Pinopsida; order Pinales; family Pinaceae; genus Pinus; species Pinus tabuliformis. Next base: position 171,518,123 of record CM062816.1, read on the forward strand.
TTATATAATCTATTACGTTATATTATGTTTAAATATATAGAAAATGTAGTGCAGAAAAACTCAATAACTGGATCAGACAGATAGAGGTTTTCGAATCCAGCAGATCGAAGAAGACGAGGTTAAAGTTCAATTAGCATCTCTTCCGCTGAGCGACACTGCTCTCGTTTGGTGGGAGTGAAATTTACAGAAGGGCAGCACAAAGTCAGGTAACCTTCTGTCCTCTTGGTCTAATTTTATTTCTACATTAAAGGACTAGTTCCACCCTCTGGGTTATAAGCAAAAGGCACTTATGTACTGCCAATATTTAACGTAATGTAAGGGCCAGAATGTACAAAGCTTCACGGGGGAATTTCGGAAACAAGCTCTGAATCTTGGCATCTCGTTAGATGTGCTCGAAACTGTAACTAAGTACATAGTTGCGCTACATAGCTACATCAGACACTCGTTATTACTGTTCGAACCTACTTCAATTGATACGGCCAGCGTTAAATCTATGCATCTTGAAAGCTAAGGCAAGAATGATCGAGATGACCAAACCAGGGAGATTCCATTAAAACCTCAGCGTGATAAATTCTAAAAGAAAAGGAAAGAGAAGGATGAGAAGATCGTTGCTGCCAAGAAGGGGGACAGAGCAACACCGTCATGTACTCACTGCGTGAAGGATGGGCATGACGAGGACCACTGCTAGAACCTGCATCAGGAACTGAGACCGGAGAGATTCGGTGGAAAGGGGAAGCAAAAGACAGTGGCAAAAGGGCATGAACTTGGAACGATGAAACATTGATCACAGTCGTGGGTGCAAGAGGTAATCTTTCTATTAATGGTAGTTATGATTTAGTTGCAAGCACAAGTTACTTGAATGTCCCTGTGAGTCGTGAGCGAAAGAGAATTGAGTTGTTCCACATTAGAGTTGTCATAAAGCATACAAAGGTGGAAACTCTATTCGATTCAGGTTCCCAAGCAAACTTAATCTCAGAGTCCTTAGTGAAAAGGTTAGGCCTTGAAACTAAACCTCATGCGAGTCCATACCCACTTGTTTGGGTTAGCGATAAAGCCAAATTGCAGGTCACCAAGCACTGTAGGGAGGGATTTTTAATTCCTTCTAAATTAATTGATGAGGTACAGTTAGATGTAGTACCTTTGGACATATGTGGAATCATCTTGGGAAGACCACATTTATATGACAGAAAGGTCGTTTTCTTTCGACATGAAAACAAATACTACCTCACAAAGGATGGGTTAGAGTATATAGTCAGAGCTCATCATGCAAAAGTTAGTGTTAGCCTTGTCAATGCAGGACAAATTAAAACACTGGTTAGTTCCCGTAAAGGGTGCATGCTCATGGTAGTGAGGGTGAAATAAGTCGAGACGGCTGACGCTTTCAGAGGTTGTCATCCTAATCATAAAAAGGAATTATTTGAAATTGTTTCTGACTATGGTGAATTGTTTCAGGAACCGAGAGGATTTCCCCCTAAAAGGGAAATCCAACATGAGATCCATTTGCAACACGATGCCCCTTTACCAAATTTTTGCATGTACAGGATGGATTCTATCGAGATGGAGGAGATCAAGAAACAGGTGCGGGAACTGTTAAATCAGGGAGTCATCAGACCAAGTTGTTCTCCTTGCGACTCACCAATCGTGTTGGTGCCCAAGAAAGACGGCACATGGAGAATGTGCGTGGATTACAGGGCACTGAACAAGATCACCGTGAAGAATCAATACCCTCTCCCTCACATTGATGAATTGTTAGATCAATTAGAAAATGTTGTTAATTTTTCCAAGCTAGATTTGCGTAGTGGTTATCACCATGTTAGAATTGCAGAGCAGGATGTCTAGAAAACTGCGTTCAAAACCAAGCAGGGGTTGTTTGAATGGATGGTGATTCCATTCGGACTGTGCAACTCTTCATCCACGTTTATGAGGGTAATGAGTGACTTATTTAGGCCATTTCTTAGTCATTTTATTCTTGTGTATCTGGACGATATTATTATGTATAGTAGGACATGGGAGGAACACGTCCCACATAAAGAAAGTGCTTGATGTTTTGAAGAAAGAGAAATTATATTTGAAACTATCAAAGTGTGAGTTTGGAAAGACTTCTATGATTTATTTAGGCCATATTGTCAGTAATGGGAAAGTAAGGATAGATACCTCTATGGTAGAGGCAATAATGAAGTGGCCTGAGCCCGCGAATGTCATAATTGCCCGCCCGCCTCAATTTATATAAACCCATTTCAATTTCTCAATGGGGGACTAGCAAAGGGCAATCCTATGAAACCACAAGTGAACCAGATGCAGTGGAACCATGAATGAGGGAATATGCCAAGATGATGAGAAGATTCCTTTAGAGGGCCACGGGTGCTTATGTCAGAAATTGACAAGTGCATAGTCATTTTTGCATGTTTTCTGATGAGGGGTCAAACCGTGTAGTCTATTTTCTCATCTGAGCAACATAAATTCAGGTGTCTAGCAGAAAGGAATCTTGGTAGAATCTTGAGAAATCTAAAAGATTCCCTTGGAGGCTGATTTTTGACCGAGACAAAATGATGATGACTTTATAGCCATAGTGCAATGGTTTGCTTAGAATATTCATCTAAGAAACAAATTTTTTAGCCATCTTTAGGAAGGAATCTTTAAGGAAATCTTCAAGATTCCCGAGGGTCCGGAATTTGACGGTGTCAGAAAGGGGAAAATTTTATAGTCATTTGACACAATTTCGCACCACGAATTCAGCAGTGATGTATGTTTCAATAGTTGAGCTTTGCATTTTTTGGCCATCCCTAAAAGTGGAGGTATATGATGCAATTATGTCATGTTTTTGTTCTGTTTTTCTTAAATGATGTCTTTGTCATTGAGATCCATGATTACCATTAGGTTGAGGGATACTTGTATGCCACATCATGTGAGATTTTATTAGCTTTTCATGCTGAAGGAATACCCATTTGTGTGAGAGATCCTATAGGAGGACGTCTCGTGGAAATACATGCCACTCTTGTTTAGGGAATTGACCATATGAGTGAGACTTCCTGAGAACATCTCATGGAGAGACATTCCATTCTAGTTGAGGGTATTCATACTTGTAATGATAAATAATATACCATGTACATCATCATCATTTGTAGCACTCAATGTAGCAGACTCCCCACTCTTGACACTAGGGCCTGGAGACATAACCCACACTAGGTGAACTCTGTTATCAATGTGTTTGTGTCCTTTTATTTGATGATCATCATTATGTGTTCATCTTCTTTACAGTATGCACATGTGGCTTTTCATACTCTTTCATATGAAATTCTACTAACATAACAGAAATAAAATATCTTAGTTAATCCTGGTCGCTGAAGAGATCCAGATCAAGTTTGGTATCAGATCAGTCCTCGCTAATGTGAATTGTGAGTTTGAATGATTGGACGTGCAACAATAAGGGAAATGGAGAACAACAAAGATCTATATGAGGACCTCCTCAAGATGGCACACATGGTGGACTTAATGTATGCAAATTATGAGGAGAATATGGAAAGAGAGGAATAGGAGAAAGAAAGAGAAAATGACGATGCTCCATCTACCCCTTGAGTTGACATTCATCTTCATCATTGTCTTCTCATCATTCAGATGAGGATATCAATCAAAGCCTTCAAGTAGAAAATGTTGAATTGAGGATACTTCTATGAGAAGAGAAAGAGGAGAAGCAGATATTACAACTTCTGGTACGAGCCATAGAAGAGGCATTGGAAAAATTCAAGTGCAATGATGGCTTAACGAAGCCATCATCACCTATTTCTGAATCAAAAACTGAGGTAAACAATGTTAATCATTCTTCAATTTATTTTTCACATGACACTATTTTTGCTGGAAACATGGAGGTACCCATTTACGGAACTGGCATGAGACTCCTTACCAAGATGGGCTATAAAGGAGGATGACTTGGTGTTAATGGGAAAGGAATGACTTAACCATTGGAAGTTATACAGATACCTCATTTTGCAAGTTTGGGATACATTGAAAGAGAAAGATAAAAGGTGTTAGAAGATTCCAAGACATTGTTGAATTTTTTTAGGAAAGAGAATGATGGGAACACATCACCGTCCTCCCAAGATAGTGCACATCATAAAGGGAGAGTTAAGGCAAGCTCCCATCGCTCGAATCGCACCAAAGATAGTCAAGAGAGGTATAAATTGTCTCAGTATTCTAAGGTTCCTTTTTATTACAAGCATGTTAATGATGAACATAAATCATGGCATAGAAAATCATGTAGTTTTTATGGTTTACATAACGATGTGGTTGAGTGTTGGAAGAAAATGGCAGCAAGAAAAAGGATGAGACGTGAAAGGCCTTCTCCACGTCAGGGAAGGAAGTAGGTTGAGAAGATATGGAGGAAGAAGATTTTTGTAGTCATTGCAACAGAGGTGGTCATCAAAGAGCCACGTGTTGGAGGCTCCATCTAGAGCAACGTCTCAAGGATGAAGCATTCGTGCGGGAATCAGTTGGAAGAGTTGTTCAACAAGAAAATCCACCATAGGGAGATGATGACGCAATTACTTTCATGAGTGAGAGATGGGTTTTCTAGATATGTTAGCTTGTCATGGACACATTTTGTAAATCATTTGTTGCAATTTAAATTGTAAAAGTGATGATGTGTTTTCCATCGCTTATTAAAGTAATGATGATGTTTTGGCCTTGTATTGATAGTTGGGGTATTGTTTTCTATTATGATGTAAAATTGACCAAAGAGTGTGTGTTATAAACTATTGGCAAGTATGGGGTTGCTTGGGTCATGTTTGGTCATGTAATTGAGCATCTAATTTGCAAATATTGTAATACAAGCTTGTAATGCAGGTGTCGGTTCATCACTTATGGCTCCGAAGGACAAGGATGAAAGAGAAGGAAGTGTGACCTGTTAGGTCACTTGTGGTGTAGACAATGTAATATAGAAGTTGCAGATTATGTTCATGCTTTTAGAGGAACAAAATCTCCTCAGTGGGGAGGAATGATCCAAGTGGCCGTAGACATGAGTAGAATTCAACAGTGGCTATGGAAAGCTCAAACATCAAAGTCCTTATATTGAAGTGAAAACGGGATCAAATCATAATGCTCATCTCCCTAATTCCAATGATGCAAATAGTACTCAAATCCAAGTTCGTATGCTCAAGATATTCACGGTCAAAGTTCAGGTTAAACTTGGCCAAGTGGCAACCTTAACGAGGCAACAAATTGGCAGAATCCCAGTGCACAAAATTTGGCTTCCGAAGAGGGAGAAATCGTTGATTCTTTAATTTTCCCAATGACCCTTATTCTTCGGCAGATTAAAAATGACATATTTTCTTTATTAAAAAAAAATTATAATTAGGGTGGTGGGCTGCCATCCTTGCCGCATTTTATTATATATAATATAAAAATCCAAAAATCAGGGTGGCGGGCCGCCATCACCGCCACACCCAATGATCAACAACACACATATACGTAAACAGTTAAACCATCAGTGGAACCATACAACATACCATATATATACGTGTTCTGGTTGGTCTCAAACCCACTCGACTTAATAGCCAATCGGTTTGCCAACAGAACAAACTCCAACCATAACCATTCAAATATAATGCGGTGCCAACAAATATTCAAAAAACGCCATGGTTAATAACTATTCCAACAGTTAAATACCACCAGTGGATCACTAAATGCTAACCAAATACATGGTTAAAAAAATACAATGCTCATACCATTTTGGGGTCCGGTGGGCTTGGAACCCCCTACCACCCCACGCTAAACATAGCGCCTTTGCCAATAGGCCAAACGGCCCATATTGAATTGTATGCCTGCCTCAATTTTTATAAACCCATTTTAGTTGCTCAACAAGGGACTGGCAGAGGGTGGACCCGTGGAACCACAAGAAAACTAGATGCAACAGAACCATGAGCGGGGGAATATGCCAAGATGCTAAAAAGATTCCCTTAGAGGGCCAAAGGTGCCAGTGTCAGAAATTGATAAGTTCATAGTATTTTTTGCATGTTTTCTCGCTAGGACTCCAACCATGAAATTTGTTTCCCCATTTGAGCAACATAAACTTAGGCATCCAACAACAAGGAATCTTGGAAGAATCTTCAGGAATCTAAAATATTCCCTTAGAGATTTATTTTTGACCGAGACAGAATGATTCCGACTTTATAGCAATTTTCACATAATTTTGCAGGGAGTACAGTGGTGTGCTCAGAATCTTCATCCGAGCAGCTAATTTTTTAGCCATATTTAGGTAAGAATCTTTAGGGGAATCTTGAAGATTATGAAGGGTCTAGAATTAGACGGTGTCAGAAAGGGGCAAATTTTATAGTCATTTGACACGATTTCACACCATGAATTTAATAGTGATATTCATTTCAATAGCTGAGCTTTGTAGTTTTCGGCCATCCCTGAAAGTGGAGTTATATGGTGCAGTTATGCCATGTTTTTCTTTTGTTTTGTTGAGATGGTGTCTTTGTTGTTGAGATCACTGATTACCATTATGTTGAGGGATACTTGTATGCCACATCATGTGAGATTTTATTAGCTAATCATGCTAAAGGAATTCCCATTTGAGCGATAGTTCCTATAGGAGTATGTCTCATGGACAGACATGCCACTCTTGTTGAGGAAATTGCCCATATGAGTGAGAGTCCCTGAGAGCGTCTCATGGAGAGACATGCCACTCTAGTTGAGGGTATTCACCCTTGTAATGGAAAAGAATAGACCATGTACATCATCATCATTTGTAGAATTCAATGAAGCGATCTCCCCACTCTTGACACTAGGGCCTAGAGACGTAATCCACATTGGTCGAGCTCCATTATTAATGTGTTTGTGTCCTTTGATTTGATTATCATCATTATGTTTTCATCTTCTTTAAAGTATGAACATGTGGCTTTTCATACTCTTTCATATGAACTTTTTCTAACATCACAAAGTAAAAGATATTTGTTAATTTGAGTAGCTGAAGAGATATGGATCAAATAGGATTAGAAATCAACAACTACACTGAAATCAATACATCTATTTTAGTGAAAAACAAAAATATTAATGACTTTGTAGATCTATCTTCTATGTTGATATTTTTCTCTGTGTGTCTCTTTCTTCTTCCCTCTCTCTCCACCTTCCATTTTGTGTCTATCTCCCTCCCTCTCTCCTTTTCTCTCTCTCTACCTCCCTCTCTCCCCTGTCTCTCTCTCTCTCTACCTCTCCCTCCCTTTCTCTATCTTGATCTTATTCCCTCTCTTCCCTTCCATCTATATCTATACCTCCCTCCATCTCTCCTTATTTGTCTCTCTATCTTAGCCCCCTAAACACATGTCATGCTCTCTCTCTCCCTCTCCATATCTATATCTCTTCCTCCCTCTCTCTCTTTGTCTCCCTCTTCTTCCCTCTCGCCCCCTCCATATATATCTTTGTCTCCCTCTGTCTATCCTTCTTTATCTCTCTATATCATCCTACAAGCATACACTCACTCTCTCCATATCTATTTATCTATCTATCACTCCCTCTTCCTCTCCATCTCTATCTCTTCCACCCCCTCCTTTCTCTCTCTCTCTCTCTCTCTCCATATCTATCCATCTCTCTCTTCCTCCATCTTCCTATCCCTCTCTCTATTCCCCTTATCTCTCTCCCTCTCTTCTCCTTTCCCCCCCCCCCTCTCTCCCCTCTTTCTCTCCTCTCTCCCTCAACGTCTCTCCATCTCTCCCTTTCCACTCCCTCTGCCTCTCCAACTTTCTCTCTCTATGTCTTTCTTCCCCTTCCAACTCCATCTATATCCCCTCTCTCTCCTCTCTCTTAAGTCCTCTCTCTCTTCCTTCCTCTCTCTCCCTTTCTCTCCCACCTCCCTCTATCTCTCCCCCACATCACACACTCTCACCTCTCCACCGTACAACTCTATCATTATCTCCCTCCCTCTCTCCTTCTCGCTCTCCCTCTCTCCTTCTCCCTCTCCCATCTATGCAGCTAGAGCAAGAATTGATCTAATGGATGAGTACCTTGCTATAGGAGAAAATGTCTCCTCATAGTCAATCCCTTCAACTTGACAGTACCCATTGGCCAAAAATTTGGCTTTTTACCTTTTTATGCTTCCACCTGCTCCCCGCTTTACCTTGAAGATCCATCATGAACCCACAACTAATTTATCTGTTTGTCTTGGGACCACATCCCAAACAATTTTCTTTACAATGGATTCATAGTCATCCACCATTTCATTAAACCATATATGTTTATCTACTACTTCCTTGAAATAGGTTGGCTTAATATCTACAAGCTCATTCATTACAGCCATGTAGCCAGTGTACCATTCTGTTGACCTTCTCTTCCTGCACAAATTTCAAGGAGCACCCACATTCTCAGTAACATATTGCACAAGTCTCTCATATTCCTTGATTCTTTTTCTTCCTTCTCTAGATAATTATGCTTGAGTGGTTGTATCCACTCTTTGCTCCTCAATTTGTGGTTGCTCCACAACTTCCTGAGGCTCCTCCTTTGGTGTGATTTAAATCTCCCTTTCAAGAGAGCAACACATCACTTTCTCATCATCAAATTTTACATCCCTTGGTATAACTTTCATTATGAGGGATGGGAAGTACACACAGTAGTTGTGGGGAGTTTCTGTGTAACCCACAAATGCCCCCAATTACGACGTCAACTCTAGCTTCTAACTTAATTGTTTGGAGATATGGCAATAAATAGAGGCCCAAAAAATCCTGAAGTGTGACACATCTCTCTTCCGCCTCGAGAAAACATCCTCTAGCGTAATCATCGGATTCTATCATGCCCAGAATTTGATGAGGAATCTAGTTCTGCAAATAGACTATTGAGTTCCATGCCTCGACCCAAAAATGTAAATATATTCCTTGGTCATGCAACAAATCCCTCACTTCTCCCAAAATTCTATGGTTCTTCATCTCAACCACCCGATTTTGTTGTAGGTTGTGGGGTGTTGTCAACTCTCATCAAATGCCTTATTTTTCAAAGAATTTTTTAATTAATTCGACACGTACTCACCTCCATTATCACTCCTAAGAGCCTTCACCCTCTTGTTAGTTTCTTTCTCTACTAGGGCCTTGAATTCTATGAAATTGGAGAATGTCTCATATTTCTTCCACATGAAGAAGATCCAACACTTCCATGACAATTCATAAAAAAAATGACAAAATATTTGTGCTTCATAGTGGAGGTTGTTGAGAAAGGTCCACACACATGAAAGTGGACCCTTTCTAGGACTACATGTGCTTTGTTGTCTCGATCATGGAATGTGGATTTTGTATACTTCCCCAAAGTACATACTTTTCACACATCTTTCTTCTCAAGTGCTCCTTTGGGGAGGCCTGTGGTTATCTGTTGCAAAAGGTTCAGGGCCCCATGATGCAAATGTACAAGTCTTTTATGCCAAAGTTCACCAACATCACAACTCTGCATCTTCTCTGCCTTAGTGCTTAATGTAGCAAAATCCTCAACATCTAACTTATACAGGTGATTCACATGAACCCTGATCTACTTCACCTTTCCCATCACTGTGTCTCAAGAATTCCTTTCCTTTGCTGAAGATCACATCATAACCACGGTCTTCCCAAACTACAACAGAGATGAGATTTTTCTTTACACCCAGAATGAAGATGACATCCTTGAGGCTAAGGGGGAGCCTCACTCCCTACGAAAGGTGACTATACCAATCTCGGTCGCACCATACCTTCTGTTGTCCCCCATCTCGATGTGCATCTCTAAGTCATTTTACTCCAGGTAACTGAAAAAGTCTCTATAATTCCCTCCTCCCACATTTACCCAAGCTAATCATTCCACTGGGTTAAATATGTGATGAATATTTACTAAAATATGGTTCAACTCCCCAATTATTGTTAAGGAAGTGGAATTGACAACCAAACCAAAAGTGACCTTCCTCGGGAGCTACAAGAACCCCAGGGGCTAACCAACCACTCCAGGTGCCCAACCCCTAAGTTAACCTACTTTTTGACTAAACTAGACCCCTCATCCAACCAAGGCCCCAATCTAGCCTTAAGGACAACTTCTTTCTTCTGCACTGTTTCCACCTGTGTAAGCAGCTGCTTAGCCTCCTACAGCTTAGCGAGGCATTGAGCTGTAGCAATGGTACGCGTCGTTGTCCTTACTTCATCATATATTTTCTGGAGCTCGCGAACTTCTGTGTTAAATACTTGCAGGGTGGGATCTTCCTACAGGGCCATGACTACTTCCATGGCTTGCTCAAATAACGCAGTGCAGTCTGCCACCGTGGCATACACCATTGTGACTCCATCTTTAACAACCACTTCGCTTTGTTCCCTTACCTCTAGTGGGGTTGAAGGCTGCAACTTGAGCTCCAGTTCTGTTATCTTCATGTTCAGCTCAAACTGGACTCTATCCACTTCTTCCTTGGCATCGCGCACGCCCACAACAAGTTTTCTGATCTTTGCCTCCAACGATGCTTCCTCCAGGATATGTAGTTCCGACACTGTTCTGCATGCTTCTGCCACTACGGCCGCGAGCTAGGCACTCTACACTTGAATTTTCTCCTTTGCCTACAACGCCTCTATCTTTTCGGTGAACATTTGCTCATTGTTCACCCTATATTCACTAATTAGGCTTAGTGCGTGTTGCTCACGAGCTCTGAACTCTGCTGTCACACCTACCTGCAGCATGTGAAGGAACTCATTAGGGAGCGCGACCAGGTTGAGGCCAATGTTCTTCAGAGAACTTACGATGACCTTGTCATTGGCTGCCTCCACACTCAAGGATCCATCTGGCAGCACGACTGCCCGGAGATCCAACGATCGAACCATCTCTGCTGCCTGACTGGTTCCCGATGCCAAGCTTGTTTGTGGAGCGATTACCTGCCCTGCGTTCACTTGAATCCTATTCATCTGAATCTAGCTCGTGCAGATCCTTCTATATGGTACTTAGTGCCTGCTATTGCTGCTGTTCGAACTGCTGCAGTAGTTCCACTGTGGTATCGCACAACTTGTCTCCAATTTCATAAATGTCGCCTTCTATCAGAGTGATTAGATCTAGCGATGAATTTTTCACTTTTTCCTTCTTCCGCGACCCTTCCTTCTGTTGATCCCTATATCTCTTTATTTGGAACGTAGTTCTCTGTTCCTCCTGATTGCCACCGCCCTTCTCTGACTGCTCCTCCTCCTTGGTTTGGGGTGAAGGAGACTTACCACTGTGCACGGAGTCACGCTCTTCTTGTTCGGATTGCTACTTCGCGACGCACTCCTTTTCCACCTGGTCCCTCTCCTCGACTTGTTTTCTGCACTTCTCAACCAACTGCTAGACCTTCTGCTTGGCTGCTTCCTTCTTTTTCTTCTCCGTGGACTTGCTGGTGCTCACGGCTAGATCAGATGGAGTATGCCAATCTATCGGCCAGAACTTGATGACCTCCTGAATAACATCATCTATAGTGAGGTAAGGCAGGTCAAAACATTCTTGTTGCAGATCTTTCTGCGCCCTGATGTATACGCGGTGGAAGTCAGCATTAAACTCCGCGTACTCTGAAAGATGTTCGAATACCATTGGGGAGAACCACGACTTCTGGTGGATGGCCATGCAAATGCTCGCCTCAATCAAAACCAACAAGACGTTGGTTTTTGTGATGCGTGCAATGTCCTTTGTTTCCCAAAGGGATGCAAACTATGCAGCCTTCGATAAATATTTCTCCACAGGAGGAAACTGACTATCCTCCAGCAGGTCCCAAGTGACGACCACAATTGAGAGCACCAACCATGAATAGTGGAATGTTTTACTCTCATCCTGCGCCTCTCAATAGTTTGCAAGGAACTCACTACAAAGGTAGCATGACCAATTGAACTGCACACCCTCCGCGCACTGTGCAGCTAGTGAAATAACTAGCACTAGAACCTCGTTTGCGCGGCATTTTCTCATGATTTTTCCAGCAAGGATCTGCGTAGAAATTTTTACCACGGGGTCGGTGATTAAGGTAATAGAGTACCCGCGCGGCTTCTTCATGAGCTTGAATTTGTCCTTCATTTTCTCTATGAGGTTGCACTCGCTCGTCTTTTTGCCAAAATCCTTGATCGGATTCAACCTTGAGTGTGGCAATAGTGTGATTTGATGGATCAACATATCAGTGATAGGGATTAGCACGCTCAACCACAAGCATCTGTCATGTACCAAGGTCAGCAACTACTTGATAACAATAAGGTTGATGTTGGAGCAGTGGTAGTGGGGTACCCACAACAGGTTCATCAACCCTGATTCACTCCATAAGCTCCAATGTGGTGACACATGATTCCTTGTAAAATACTTTGTTCATATAGTGCTCTGTTGCAAGGTGGGGGAACCTCTCAAGGTCTGCCAAATCCCAGTCTTCCATCTTTAAATGTGGAATCTGTGCCAAGTGCGAACCTTCAAAAGTGATACTCTCTAGTAACAAGGGTGTATTGAGGAGGAATTTTCCTGCATCTGGGTCCTTAGGGACCTTCACTTTTCCCTTACATGGAGGGATATAATCTGGTAGTTTGGAGATAGGCTCCACCCCCTCGGCATCTATATCCTCTACGCCTTCTTCATCGTCCAAATCGACCACTTCCCCTTATCCTTCATTGGTTGTTTTTCCTTCTTCTAAGCCTGGGTAGCACCATGCTTCCTCGGTGACTCGCGCAATGGCATGGGCTTCTTCTGCTTGTCTTTCTTGGGCTTGGGTACTTCTCGCATCGGTGTAGATTTCGGCCTAGGTGACCTCGGCATCGTATGCACATTAGCTGGAGTTGTCATGCTTACAACTTTCAGAACTTTTCCCTCAGAAGCGACACCTACACCAGTAATCATAGTTTCCACGGGGCTTCGTCCTAACATATTTTCTAGGATGAATGTCTGATTTACCTCTGATAACTTGGCAAATGTAGGGGTCGCAACTAAATCCTCCTAATAAGAGCGATTCATACACAATCGACAACACAACCCGAAAAAAACTCTAAGGATGCAAAGTGTTTTTCTCTGTACGGCCACACATAATTTATAAGCGAATTCGAATTCAAATTCGAGCATTCCCCCCAAAATCCGTTCAAAAATGTTGATTTGGCGGCAGATCTCCAAAGATTTCAGCCTTAATTGCCTTAAATTCCACCCCCCCGCTCCTCTTAACCGTCTCGTGGCAGTCAAATCATGAACGGTGACTGTAATGTTCACCTTATGGCTATTTTGTGTGGTCTCCCCCTCCGTAGCGCAACTCCCTTCACATCGCTTCTGGTACTCTGACATCACCCTTTTTCACACAGCCCCCCTTTCATGTAGCTCTACAAACCGGGAAATGTAGTTTATATTCCCGCACCTCCTTGCAGCTGCCAGGAGCATTAATATTGTGCTACTTCACGTAGTCATTGGGCCAGATCCCCCATGTATGGCTTCAATTGGCTTCCATTTACCCTTCCCAGAAATGGATCTCCATTCAACTTCGCGAGCTGAGCTGCTCCACCATCTGTAATTTCTTTTATAACATATGGTCCTAGCTAGTGCATCTGAAATTTTCCTGGGAACTTAGCAAAATTATTGTCATATAATAAGACCATATCATTTGCCTTGAAGGTGTGTAGTTTTATGTGTTGAATGTGCCAAGCTTTTTCGCATTCCTTTTGAACCTACTGATGGAATCCAACCAAAAACCTATCTTCCTCGAGCTCCATTAGGTGTGCAAGCTGTTCTTCTAAGGCTCCACGGTCTACCATTCCTATGAAAGCAGCTATGCATAGAATACGCACAATGTATTCCATAGGCATCACAGCTTCTACACCATAGACCAACCTAAATGGTGTTTGACCAGTAATATTTTTACAAGTAGTTCTGTAAGCCTATAATACTGTTGGTACGAGCATGTCCCAATCATTTCGCTGCACATTGAAAACCTTCGTCAATGCATTCTCTAATATCTTATTAAAAGCCTCAACCATTCCATTTGCCTAAGGATGATATGGCGTACTCTTCTGATGGTAAACCTGGAACTCTTCTATTAGTGCGTTGATCGTTTCATTGAGAAAATGTGTACTGCGATCACTCATTAAAACCTTTAGGAAACCAAACTTGGTCAACACATATTCAAACAATAATTTCGCTGTTGTTGCCCCTGTATAGTCTTTCACGGGCTATGCCTCCACCCATCTTGTCAAATACTCTGTTGTGGTTATGATATAACATGCACCCGTCTTCTTGCCTGGGGGTTGAATTGGTCCTACAAAGTCAATTGCGTATTTCTCAAATGGCTGCAATTACACCTATAGATCCAATGGTAGTTCATCCCTCCATGATGGCTTGCCCATTTTTTGACATGCATCGCATGCCCTACAATATGCTTTAGAGTCTTTATGCAATGTCGGCCACTGCAATCTAGCGTGTAAAATCTTCTACATTGTTGCTTTTCCTGCATAATGCCCTCTTGCAGCTCCTCCATTGGCTTCAGTGAGGATACTATTTCACTCAAAATTAGGCACATAACGTCAAAGTATTTTGTCAATCCCATCTTATACAAATGGCCCACAATGACCGAATAGTCTGTCACGTGCACCACCAATTCTTTCTTCTACTAACTGGTGTATCCTTCTGGATCTGTCCCTATAGCCAGAAAGTGTATAATATCCACAAAGTGATTATCCGATATGCGCATCGCGAAGAGTTGCGCGTCAGGTAGCCCTTCCTCCAAATTAGTAGGTACTTCTCCCGTTTCAATGCGTGAAAAATGGTCTAGTCCCATGTTCAACCTTCCTGAATTCAAAATCACCTCAAAATCATATTCTTGAAACAACAGCAGCCATCTGCATATTTCCCCCCCAACATAGGCTTATTGACTAGATACTTCAATGCATAATGGTCTATGTACATCTTGAAATGTCCGCCTAGCAAGTGATGTCTGAATTTCTTGAGCACGTACACCATCTTGAACCCTTCGTGCTCTATCGTTGAATAGTTCTTTCATGCTTTTCACAATTTCCTGGTTGCAAATGCTATAGGATGATCCATCTCTCCTTCGCCAGCCTGTGTAAGCACTGCTCCCAGCACAATACATGAAGCATCCACATGCACATGAAAGTCCTTCTTCCAATCCGGGAAAACTAGGATTAGCGTGGTGACCATTTTCTCCTTCAATACATCCAGGCTGCACTGAAATTCTTCATCCCAACAAAATGTAGCATCCTTCTTCAGTAGCATTTCCATAGGTGCAGTAATCTGAGCGTAACTTTTGATGAACCTCCGATAGTATCCAGTATGACCCAGTGTTGCGCACATCTGTTTGACACTTCTTGGTGCCTCCAAATTAATTATGAAAACGATCTTAGCAGGGTCCACCATTAATCCTTTCTTGCACACCACATGACCCAACAATATTCTGAAAGGGACGCAGATCAAGAATTTCTTCAGGTTTAGCGCAATTTGATATCTTCGGCATGTTTCCAACATCAAGTGCAAACTGGCTACATGGCACTTTACTAGCCAAAACATTGTCCAATCATCAAAATATACCCCCAAGAACTTGTGAATAAATTCTTTGAATTCCACGATGACTACGTGCAAGAAGATCGTTGGCGCATTCTTAAGTCCAAAAGGCATCACTGTATACTGGAAACATCCCCACTTTGTCGCGAAGGTGGTCTTACTCCTATCTTCTGGTGCTATCTTAATCTGATGGTACCATGAGAACCCATCAGTGAAGGAATATGCTTCATGTCCTACCACATTGTCTAGTACTTCATCAGTAAACGATGTCGAGAAGGGATCATGAACGCAGGCATCGTTAAGCTTCCTGAGATCTACGCAAATTCGTATTTCTCCTTTTTTCTTCTTCTCTTCGACTACCATTGGGTTCACCTAGTTAGATTCCTCCACTGGTTCAATAATGCCTACCTTAAGCATCTTATCCAACTCTAAGCAGACCTTTTCCTTGTATTTGGGATTAAGGCAATATGGCCTCTGCTTGATTGGCTTTGCGTCCGGCTTCAAGGTCATCTTCATTACACCCAGGTCTCCTATGATACCTTTCAGGTCTGATAATTTTGTAGGGAACAAATCCTGATATTCGTGGAGAAACTCAACGACCTTACCTACTATGGCATCATCCTAATAATCCCCAATCTTCGCAAACTTTCGCTCCACTTCTATGCCAATGTTTACTTGCCTATTTTTTAGTGGCGCGGTGATATCTAGATTCTCTATCTACGGTCCTTCAACTTTGTGGTGGCCTTCTGCCTCTGGAATGTTAATATTCCTTGGATCCTCATCATCTCCTTCAGCAGTCACATTATAGCATTCCAGCACATGGCACAGCTGGGTGCTCCAATCTAGTTGAATCAATTCTAAAGGATCCTGCGGTATTCTGAAGATTGTTGCCTTAACCTCCTGTAGCACTTCGTCGATGCTTTTGAACCCATCCTCAAAGCTGAAGGTCATCAAAAATCCTTCTCTTAAGATGTCCCACTCTGTGGTACCGTGGCAGAGCTCTGTTTCCAAGTACCAATTCATAGGAATGATGTCCAAAGTGTGACAGAAAATATGCACCCACTCTGGCTGCGGCTCCATTCCATAAACCTTAGTCCATTTTTCTAAATGATCGCGTGGATCATTTCTTCCATCATATTTTTCAGTTAGCCAAACTTTCAAGCGACCAAACCGCAATCTCATCATTCTTTTGTACTCATGCCATTCATAAAAACTGTCTTTACGCATACCCCACCACTGTGCAGGCGCAGCGTGCAGCGCCAAATACAGCGCTTGGAAGTGATGCTTCTCAGGTACTTCCCTTTCAAATGCATACAAAAATTTATCTACATCAGTCCAACCATCATAATAAGGTAAATTTCTTACCTCCGATGACACACAGTGCAGTGATTTAGTCATCATATTACAATGAAACGTAGATACTTCGTGCAATCTATTCTATTAATGCTCCAACTCTTCATCTGACATAACTGTCTCCATCAATCAATCTAGCACAACACTCACACTTTTTAGATTCCTCTCCACAACGACATGGTATGTTTAGCTCTATTGCAGGTTATTTGAAAGACATTGTATACCGAGGCTACAATTTGGTTGGGATAGTAAATTTTTGGTTCGAATTTTGCATTAAAATTTCAATTTTTTTTTATTAAAATGTTTGAATGTCCTCAAACTTGATCACCATAACTTTAATTTCAAAAAAATTCAACTAAATTTTATCAAAATATTTACTGACATTTTTCTCCATGAAATTGTGGTCTCGTTAAACTTCTCTTACTCTTATTAGAAACACTTAAGTAGCTTGCTTGGGCCCACCCTCCATCCCCACTAACTGTTTGTGCTCACAAAACACGAAACTTTTGTAGATGAAAACTTTCGGAGATGTGGGAGAACAAGGAAATGGTACCAACTCTATCACGGTTAAGGAAATCATGGAAATCCATAACATATGGTCATCCAGACTGATACACTGACAATTTGGCATTTCTCCAACATTCTCTTCCTCAGGTCCGACAATGGATCCGGAAGCTCCTTCATGTATTTATTTATTTCAAAATTAATAACTATTTGACCTTATATAGTCGTTAAGTTATTGGTTTACATTAAAAAAATATTTTAAATATATCTCTCTCATTTTACTTCAATCAAAACTAATACTCATTACAAAAATAATATATTATTTTAATTAAGAAATTTAATTTAATTTATTTTTTAACATTTATATTTTTAAATAATAAAAATATGTAAACTAGACATAACCATATTAAACATCATACAAATTTGGTATTTATAATCATTGAATACACAAAGTAAAGCAAACGAGGGTGATGGTGGAGACCTTCCTAGGTCTA
This sequence comes from Pinus tabuliformis, assembly GCA_031772625.1. Lineage (NCBI taxonomy): Eukaryota > Viridiplantae > Streptophyta > Pinopsida > Pinales > Pinaceae > Pinus > Pinus tabuliformis. The sequence goes on from CM062816.1 coordinate 171,535,939, forward strand.
ATGTCCATGTCCCAAAAAATGTGTTCTCATTTGACAATGAGTAGCGAGTTTGTGTGGTGTTTGATGAGGTCTGGCTCCTATGGGCACCCATGTTTAGTTTCTGGTTGGCCATGTGTTGGGCTGTCTTCATTGCAATTACAGTGACCAACATAGCAAGGTTGTGGCTCTACATTTTTTGGTTGGGATTAGATCTTTTTTCCAAACTCTGGTGCTTTTTGGCTAGTTGATGGTGGCCGTTTGTTTCATGGCTTGACGTCAGGGAGTTTGTTCCAGTGGTGTGGTGGCAAAATTGATGCCTAGGATACTTGCGCTTTGTGACAAATGGATTGCCGTTTGTGGATGAGCATGATGCAGGCAACGCAGAGGCAGCGTTGCCACTATCAGTGTGGATGCATTTTATTTTCTAATTGTTCTTCTGTTCAAATGGTTTCAAGATTCGTTAAAGCTAGGGGAAAGATTTTTTGTATGTATACAATGAGTTTCAATGGATATAGGAAACAATCAAGATCACATATCTCGAACACCCTCTGTGTCCTCATGGATAACTTTGTAATTATGTTTTCTTGATTAATACAAAGGTTTTAAATTCACCAAAAACATTTTTATTATAGTTTGTATGAGAAAAAATATGTTTATTCAAAAGGCAAAGAAACAAAAAATCTTAAAAGATAATATTAGTTTGAGAATTATAATTTGGATTAAGCTGTAGAATAAATGTTGAAAAAATATCATCTCTTCTAATTTTTAGTGTACATGATTGTTGTAATTATTAACTCTATGGTCAATCAATAATCTTGGTAAATTATTATTTGTTCCCTGGGAACAAATCTTTACGTAATTATCTAGATTTATGTTTATAAGCACATTTCAAGCACGAGAATGTAATAGTGGAAAATTTAAACCTAATAAAAAAAATTAACTCGCTACCATTTGAAGGGGTTAGGTATATTATTGAAAGTGCTGACACAAAGTGGACTTATAGTAGTGGAAGCCATCAACTCATAACAATATTAGATTTCAATATAGTTTGGTAAACTAAATTCTAAATATAGTAGAATCTAGAATTATCTTGCTACTTTGTTTTCAAACATTGTATCATCCCAAACACCTTCAAATTTCTACATAATAAAATATTTAAAATGTAAAGGGACATCAAAATTGGTCAATATAGTTAATACCAAAAGCCAAGCCACATTGTTCCAAATGGGACAATCTATTTTCTTTTAGAGGAAAGAATTCATTAACAAGAATGATGGCATAGATAATAGAACAACACTAATCCAATCGACAAACAAACAATGTTAAAACATTTCCTCACAATTAGAGCATTTAATTGTCAAACCAAAAACATGACTTACATTTTTTATGTTCTTTGCACTCACACTTTAGGAGGATCTAAAAACTTGAGCATGTTAATTTTTATGAGCCAAGGCTTTTAAAAATAATTATGATGCTTGAGAGCTCTCAGAAGTAGAAAATATGAGTTAGGAGAACTATGACTATAGTAACTATGACACAAAAGAACTATGAATGTGGGAACTTTGACCCTTCGAAACTACTATGCATAATAACTATGACCTTGAGAAATTTCATCCTCGTGAACTATGAACTCAGAAACTAACCCGACCAGAGTTCCTTTGTTGTTCATGTTCCTAGGGTCATAGTTTCCTTGTCAATTAGGAACTCGAATTGTCATATGAATTATGGCCTTTGTTTGTCAATCATAGTCCTATGGAATAATTCCTTTGTCTAACAAGAACCTTCACTCACAAGAACTATGAACAAAGAGTGGAAGATTCAAACCTAATCAATTTTTTTTTATCTCCCTACCATTTGAAGGGGTTAGGTATATTATTTAAAGCACTCACGCAAAGGGGACTTATAGCAGTGTAAGGCATCAACTCATAGCAATATTAGGTTTCAAATAGTTTTGTAAACTAAATTCTAAATATAGTAGAATCTAGAATTATCTTCGTACTTTGTTTTCCAAAATTTTATCATCCCAAACACCTTCAAATTTCTATATAATAAAATATTTAAAATATAAAGGAAAATAAAAATAACTCAATATAGTTGATACCAAAATCCAAGCCACAACATTCCAAATGGGGAAAGCTATTTTCTTTTAGAGGAAATAATTCATTAATAAGAATGATGGCCCTGATAATAGAACAACACTAATCCAATCAACAAACAAACAATGTTAAAACATTTCCTCACAATTGGAGAATTTAATTTCAAACCAAAAACTATGACTTACATCTTTTATGTTGTTTACACTCACACTTTAATAGAATGTGAAAACTTGAACATGTTAATTTTTGTGAGTCGTGGCTTTTTAAACAGAATAATGATGCTCCAAATCTCTAACAGATAGAAAATATGACCTAGGAGAACTATGGCTATAGTAAATTTGACACACAAGAACTATCAATGTGGGAACTTTGATCCTTATGAACTATGATGCATAATAATTATGACCTTGACAACTTTGATCCTCATGAGCTATGAACTCAGGAACTATGTCGGTTAGAGTTCCTTTGTTGTCCATAGATCCCTAGGTCATAGTTCCCTTGTCACTTAGGAACTTTGACTGTCATATGAACTTTGTCATTTTTTTTCAATCATAGTTCTATGGAATAATTCCTTTGTCTCTCGGGAACCTTGACTCACATGAACTATGAAAAATGTTTTTTAGTTATAGTTATAAGAATTTTTGTGATCGAGAACCTTGATTAGGGAAGTATTTTGGCCAATGACCTATAATCATATATTCACTCATTGATCAAAGTTCTTTCCATTTAGAGTCACCGTGTGAATAATTCCCATTGGTTATAGCTATTGTAGGTTGCAGTTCATGTTGGATAGAGTTCTTAAAGTATAGTTCTTCTTGAATTGATTCAAAATATATTTTTTCAATTGATCCATTATTTAATAAAACCTTCTTGATATGTTTAATTTTATGTTCTTGTTATTCCTTATCTAAAACCCTTATAACTCGAATTGTTAGAATATTTATTAACCTAACTTTTGTATTGGGTCATCGATCTAGAACTTTGACTGATAGAAACTACGACCACAAGAATTGTGGTGAAGGAATGTGTTGAGAGTGCCCGATCCTACCAACATGCAAGGGGCTCTCCCTAGTGAAAATTCCCAATTAGACTTTGCACCATTTTTCTTAGAGATTTTCCTTGGCTGCAATGGTCAACACAAGAGAGTAATGTACATGTACTTTTGAATGAACAAGTGAGCATGCCTTGTGGAATGTTTAGTTGCAGAATGTATCAAGGTTATTTCACTCGAGGGGTAATAAAAGTGAATCGTTAAGAAAAGAGCAATAGTATTGATCTAATAAAGACACATGATTCTAATAAAGACATATGAGCATATATATATATATATATATATATATATATATATATATATATATATATATATCTATATATATATCTATATATATATATATATATATATATATATATATATATATATATATATATATATATATATATATATATATATATATATATATATATATATATATATATATATATATATATATATATATATATATATATATATATATATATATATATATATATATATATATATATATATATATATATATATATATATATATATATATATATATATATATATATATATATGAAAGAATTTTTAACCAACTAGCAAAATAGTTCACATAGAAGTAATGTTCATTAAAGCAAGCACAACACACCTTCAACAAGATACGCACCAAAGCCACTGAAATAGTTCAATTTCTTTAGTATAGATGAAAATGACATATATCACAAACATTCAAATAATAGTCTTACAACATTTACGACATATGCATGAAAGTGTGTTAGCTCAATGATCTTCATGTGAAGCTCATTGAGCCACGGGACATGTGAATAAGATAAGGGTTCATGTGAAGAACCTATATAAGCTATATGTGGAGTATTGTGTTGCATTAAGCATTAAGGTGAAGAAGGTGCAAAGATGCGATGTCGGTGAACTTTGGCATAGAAGACTTGCCCATTTTCATCATGGGGCCTTGAGAATTTTGTTGTAGATAACCACATGCCTTCCCAAAGGAGCACTTGAGCAGTAGGATGTATGCAAAGGATGTACTTTGGGGAAGTACAAAAATTCAGCATTCCATGACTGAGACAAAAAAACACATTCAGGCCTAGAAAGGTTCTACTGTGAGGTGCATACATGTCGAATGAATTTAAAAATTTCTATGCAAAGAAAGACACCCGGCAAGAGTTGATAGCACCCCACAACCCACACTAGAATGCGGTGGCTAGGATGAAGAACCATAACATTTTCAGAGCCGAGAGAGCGACATTGCATAACCAAGGCCTACCTCTGCATTTGTGGGCCAAGGCATGCAACATAACAGTCTATTTGCAGAACCAGATTCCTCATTGGATTCTAGGCATTATTACACCAATGGAGGCTTTCTCGGGGAGGAAGTCGAATGTGTCACACTTCAAGATTTTCGGAGCCTCTATTTACTACCGTGTCTCTAAACAATCAAGGAAGAAGCTAGAGCCAATGACATAATTGGGGCTATTTGTGGGTTACACATGTTATGAAAAATTTATGATTGCTGACAAAAGAATCTTCTATAGACCTAGTAGTCTGGTTGAGAACAATAGAAAGCAAAGAATATATAGTGTCCCTTAGATAAATTGAATAATGGTAAATAGGCTTACTTGGAATTCGTCACAAGCTTTACTTTCCTCCCGGCTTGTAAGCTCCAATCGTAGCTTCAATTTCTATAACTAGAACCTACACATATATTCAAAACAAGCCAAGGATCCACAACATCTATGTAGCATAATTCAATTACTCTATTAAATGGATCAGCAAAGCATTTAAATACATGAATGTAAAATTAACATAACACATATAGGAAAATGGTATACTCTTTGTATTATTATGAATAAGAGAGAGTATACAACTAAGAATAGTAGTTGAACTTATAGATATCTCCACAAGTTGACTTGTCCTTCCTTGTCATAAAGCACACCTCAATGTCACCCTAATCATGAAGATGATGACTCTATTAGATTGAAGGCAACAACATGAGGGCATGATCGGTATCCAAAATCCAACCCTGATGTTGTAGATGGCTGTAAATTTAATGGAGAGGGATGGTAGTTTAGGAATTCTTATTCATTTACCAATCTAGGCTCGAGATCCACTTAAGATGGGAACATGAACTCAAGGTATAAGAGGTGAAGTCTCTAAGGTAGGATCAGATAGGATTCAGGCTTCTTATCCAAGGAAAATGGTTAAAATAACTCCAGAAAGCCCTTAGAAGAGGAAGCTTCAAGATCCTTTTTAATTTTCTTGAAGTTATAGAATTAGCGCAACCCCATCAAGGGACAAGTTGTTGCTGATCAACATTGGTGCAAAAAGAAGAAAAATGTTGTTGAGCGCAGGTCTCTAAAGGGGCAGGGTGCATTGGGCCTTAAAAGAATTGATTTTTGGTAGTTAGATCCAGAGACTTAGGGATTTGGAAAGGTCATGCTTAGGGATTTGTGTAGGAATGATGACAACATGGTCACATACAGTGATTGATCTAATTTGCATTCCTATTGACCAAATTCGATAAAATGGCCTATAACGGAGTGTCCCCCTAAAGCGCAATGTCAGAAACGATAGTTGATGACTAAAGTGATTTACCTTGTTACAAGTTCGGATCAAGTAAAACTTGTCAAGTTCATTATTTGTTACAATACATTTTCATCATGGTTTCTTTACTAAGGGACGCATACCCATGCTCAACACATAAGCTAAAATTACATGTAGAATGATCAAGAAGTCGCATCCACTAATGTGAAGGTGTGGATCCATGATTGGATGACTGCTTGTATGATCATATCCATCATGCTTTGTAATCTTGTATTAATCTTGAAAGAGCAACCCAGATGGAAGGAACTAGATCCAAGGTCTTCTATATTATTTACTTGACCATTTAATGTACGAGTCTAACCATGCGAATAAGGGAATCCGAGTCTAACATGGAAAACACCATATGATTACCGGCCAATGATGTAAGTCGTTAACAGACGTGAGAGGAACTAGCGATGATGTTAATGGATCTCACGGTACAAAAATACAATTTGTATGGTGTCAAGGAATGAGTTTAATTTGAATACCACACATAATATTTGGTTGAAGGCTGATAATGAAAACCCATCACTGAGAATGAGGAACTTGTCATTGATATATATAAGTCCCAAGGTACTAAAGGAAGAGTTTCTAAGTCAACTTTCTGGATAATGAGTTGATGTCGATAGGAAGCAACCCATCGTAGGAAGGCCTTGATGTATCCCCCATAAATGACATGAAACAGGTATCATGATTTGAGACAAAATGATGTTCATATGGAACTGGTTCAGGAACGACAAACATGGAATGAAGGCTTAAGAGTATCGTAGCAGATATTAACTAAGGGACTTCTCTTGAACATATCAACGACAATGAATGTAGTTGGCAACATTGACCAAAAACCAAAAGTGGAGGCTTTCATATGGTTTGATGAACCAAAAGACAAGTGGATTTCCCAATCCAACAATTAGAGAGATGAAGTGGAAGAGTTTCATGTTCAAGAGCGACTCACTACCATTAATATGTGGCTTACCCTATTTTCGCAACTTCCCCAACCATTTTTGGTCAGTAACTCTTTATTTTTTTAACAAGCTTGAGGAGGATAACATATTCTTGATCTATAAGTTCATCCCTAGAATGAATCCCTCTTGAGTATTTTTAACGAACCCTAAGAAGGAGTGGCTCGATCCCATTATGTTCGATGAGTCCATCACTGTTTGATGATTTTATGAGTCCAACAAATGTCTAACTCGACTCCTTTTTCATGTTTAGAGATTTTAAGAAAGAGGCGAAAAAGAAAACTCCAAAGGTTCCTTTTCGTAAATAGTGTCTTCAGTTCGAAAAGGAAGAAAACAATACTCAGGAAAACCTCTTATCCATGTTCGACTAAGGTATTCATTTTTCGTAAATATTATATCTCAGTCCAGAAAGGGGTTAAACTTATACAGTTGAGTAGATGCCTTTTAATTTACTTTAATGAGTTCAAAAAGAAAAGTGCTCGGTGATCTTTTCATATTTTGGGAGTTTGAAAATAATTGAAAGAGTACTCTAGGGGTTTCCTTTTTCGTAAGTTTATAGATCCCAAAAAAGCGATTAAAGGATGCTCTCTGGTCAAAATGATTTGTTTCAATTCAAACATCATCAAATTTGTTAAACAATTGTCAACTTGCTCAAAACACCACAAGAGGATTAAAAGTACATGGAAGAGGATTAAAAGTACCTGATCCATGATAAAATTGAGTCACATTTAGGTCAAAACATTAAAATATTAATAAAATAATTATGAAAATGACCATAAATAGGAAAAAAGTAAATCATTTTTACCATTACGCATTTTACCTCTTGGTGAGTGAGTTTTGAGTGCTTTTTACCCTAATCTTCTACATTTGATTGTGACCGATCCGATGGACCATTTCAAGTGTCTTCACTTTTAAGTGGGAGCTATAACCTTCCTCTTTCTTTTCATTCTTCCTTTTTATCACTTCATGAAATTGTTTTCAGTTTTTAAGGGCCCTAGGGCTCTAATTTCTCGCATAGGTCAACCACACCCCTAGCAAGTTGAAAGGAGTGTTGAACAAACAACAAATACACTTAGGAGGGTGTTGCAACACACTATATCCCCTTAGATTGGTGCTTTGAGTGCAATTCCAAAACTTGTTTTGTTTGTTCCTCTAGAAAATATGCTAATTTTTTGCGTCAAAGTTACACTAATGTTTCTTCTTGTTGTGTTTCAGGTCTTCATTAGAACAAAATGGCTTTATAATGGTGGGAAAGAAAACATGAGGAAGAATATTTAAATGCAGCTAGTGATCCTTCCACTTCTAGTATTTGAGAGATTGTAGGCTCTTGAAATCTTTTTGTCTTCCTGAAATGAGGCAACAAATGGAGAAGTTGGCGTATCTTGTCCGAGCATGGGATGTTCAGGCACAAGCATTCAGATTGGGTGCACATGTGCTTGAGATACAAGTAGAATATATATTCTTCTTGATAGGTCTATCGAGGTGAGGTGCCCCCATCTCTTTATCTAATGTGAGAAGGGGTGGAGACATAGTCAAGGATTACATCAGTGCACAGTGTAGACTGAGATCCCAACTGATCAAGGATGGGAAGATCTAGATCAAGGATGTAGTCAATTTTCCTCTGAGGATGATCTTTTTTATCATTTCCAGGTTGTTTAGTAGTGCTACTCTACATTTGGAAAATATGTATCATGTGAAGTAAGCTCTAGAATATATGGAGCTTACAATATTCAACTAGAGTGAGGGAGTACTAGAAAACATGAAGGAAAAACTAACCAAGGAAAAGGATGGACGGTTGAAGAACTGTTGAGCTAATTTATGTTCCTAAACTAACACAATTATTTATTATCAATCTGGGTTGTTTATTCTTTGAGGCAAATCCACTATTTGTGAAGATCTAATATAACCAAACCTTGAAAGATAAATGATTAAAAGCTAAAGAAAATACATCTTATCACTCTAATTCAATCAGCTTAAAAGAGAAAACATTGAAAGGGTTCTTGAACTCAAGAAGTCCTCTTTCACCTCAATCAGTACTTAATGAATTAGAGATTGAAACTAAAACTCAAGATGCATAAATTATAAATGAAAGAAGCTCTTAACTTAAGAGACACATAAGATATTCCATCATAATTCATTCATCTCAATTTCTAAATCTAAATGGAAATAAAACTGCTTGCATGTAAACAAGAGAAACTAGTTTTGATTCATCATTTAATAGAAGGGATGCCCAACTTGAACATGTGTTTTCCAATTCAATAGAATGATGAATAAGCCATTAACAAATGAAATCAATCACTATGCATATCCATAAGGCAATCTGAAATAAGACTTTGAAAAACTAAGACTACAATCAACCAAATTGCAATGAAATGAAGCTAGTTTAACATGGAAGTGCACTTAGCTTGGAGTGGGGGCCCTCCACCCTTGCCTTGCACACTTTGAAAGATGATTTCAGAAGCTTAGATCAGTCACACATCCATAGCATTGAGCAGAAAAATGAGAATAGCACAAGTCTTCAAATTAAGTATTCAAACCAAAAATATTACAGCATAAAAATATCATAAGTCAATGTATGAGCCATCAAAGTTGTGGCTCTTCAATAAGGAGTCTCATGAAACAAACTGATCTACATTCACTCTAACAAACCAAGCTACTCTAATCCACCTATCCAAGTCGAATTCACTACCCTCATCCCAAGAAATATGACTAATATCATGGAATCTCAAAACTGCCCTATTTAGATGGGATTTCTGGATGACTAGTCATGATTGACTAGCTCCAAATAGGCATAATAAAGCTCGTTCTGTTGGAACCAAGCATAGGTGGCTTGGTCCTAGTTCCCAAGCTTTCCATTCATGTATCCCATTCATGCTGAAGTGGCCTGCATCCATATCAATCATGAAGTGATTACGGGAATTTCTAGAATTGCCAAAATTGCACTTAAAATCAAACTTTTATAAAAACTTTAGAAATTGATAAATTAAAGCTAAATACCTGATTGGACATCAAATATTCATTAAAATGAGATGAATGGAGTGAAAATGGATGATAAATAGATGGTTAGGTAAGTTTCTCAAAGCAAAATAAGATCAAAAACTAAGGCCCAACATCTCTCCCTTGCTTATTCTCAAGCATGTCCCCATGCTTGCTTGCTCCTCTTGGATCCTCTGCCTTCTGAAGTGGATGCTGTACCTGTAGCTGTTTCCCTGTCCAAACAATCAAATCCTGATTCATGCTTTGCCCTGAACATTGCTGCTTTAACCTTTTGTTTCTCATATTTGGCCTGCCACATATTTTTATCCTTTAACCATTTGAATGCCTGCTTGGAAAGTAATTCATTTCTTCTTTTCAATCTGCCTACTTCTTCCTTTAACTTTTCATTTGTTTTGATCAGCTTAGCATTGTCCTTTTTATGTGCCTTATTCTCCCTTTTTAATTGCTTTTCCAAGATTTTACTTATTTCTATTTGATCAGTTAAGTCTTGGATTTTGGCCAAATTGATTTCCTTTTCAAAGTCCTGGGTTGTTTTCATTAATGATGCTGCTGCATCATTATCATATGTGGAATCCCTTTCAAGGGGTTCTTGTGCCATATCATGTTCTTCTGGTTTTCTGGGAGAATATGCCTCTACTTCTTTTTCCAAGTCAATAGAATTCCTATTCCTAGGAACAGACATGACAGATATTTCAGTCTCATGCATGGCCATATTTCTAGCTCTTGTTCTTGGATATAAGGGAGAAGTCATCAAGCTCCTATTTTCCTATTCTACTTTGTCCTGTACCTCAATAATCTGCTCAGTGAAATGATTTTTATTCATAAATTCTTTCCACATTATACCCTGTGATTTCACCTGGTGTTCCACTAGAATCTTGATTAACCCTTGATGGTATATTTGTGCTGCCTTAGGCCTATGCTCCTGTTTTACTGTTTCAATCATTTTCACAAGACTCTTGTATAGGAAATATGGTAGATTAATCCTATCATCCCCTTTGATGTGCTGTAGTAATCTAACATGATATAAGTGAGCAATACTGTATCCACGATCACAAGTCAGGAATTTTTGGATGACCAAGACCAATTCTCCCCATGGTTCATTAAACCACTCCCTGGGAATACCTTTTGTCCTATCAAATGTTCCCTTTCGGTTTTTCTCAAGGAAGAAAGTCCACGCTTTCTCCTTGAAGTGTAAACCTTTATGATACTTTTCCCCTATCAGTGGCAAATCTAAGGCTTTGGACAAGTATTCTTGGGTGACCGGGACAATGATTTCTCCTATTCGAGTCTGGTCTTGACCGAAATTATTTATAAACTCCTTAGTTATCTGCTCAGAATGGCCATTAAACTTCTGTAAAAACCCTATCATCCCTGACTGATATAGTTTTTCTACAGTGTCTTTTCCCCAGCTTTCTATTTGAAACCTTGGTTCTACCCGGTTTGTCATGATTTCTGTAAACCAATCAATGTAGGCCTCTGTTGTTACTAACTTCATTTTAACAAAAATTATGACTATTGTTTTTTTTTTAAATGAAATTCTGGAAGCAATGAGGCTTACCTTCCTCCTCTGACTCAACTTAACTCTGTTTGACTCTGCCTCTGTTATATTCCCTGTGCACAAGCTCTGTGTTAATCCCCTGTTTAATGCAAACAATACCTGAATATCCTCTGTCAATAAACTGATCTCTATTTGTTTTGAAAATCAAACACACATGCAGCAATAACCATGTTTACTCAGCTCAAAAAAACATGAGCTACTGTGTATTAAAATAAAAAAACTTGAAGAATTTGGCTTTCGGTCTTAAGAACAGATGCTCAAGAACACTCTCGGCCTAATCCCAATTTATCATTTTTCTCAAAAAAATTGACTGTGTATCGTAGCAAAATACTGCACATGTCCTTAATTAACAGAGTTATAAGCTTAGAGGACTATTCACATGCGCTCAGCCTCATTATGCTCACTGCTTATAAACAAATGTCAATTTTTTTTTTTTTTAAATGCAGAGTATAATTCTCAATCCTTGGCTTCAAAATTTTGAAAAAGGCTCTCGGCCTCAAGACACAGAACAATGCAAATTCTTGGCATTCAACTAATTTTTTCAATCAACACAACATATATGCAACAAATCCCTACGCATTTCAATCCTCTGCTCAGATGTTCATGGCACAAATAAATTGAAATCACAGTGCGTAGCAAAGACATGAATGTATGTCATTTGTTTTTAAATCTGCGCAATCTACAGCATTCCCTTATTTAACAATCCAACCTCTTTTGGCATATAATAATGCGTTCCTCTGTTTGGCAGTCAATGCAATCAACAATAACAATGCGTCCCTCTGTTGGCAGCCAATGACAGTATTTATGCATAACTAATTGCGCGCAGCAAAAAGGAATATGAAACAACAGTAAACAAGCAGTGCGCATATAAATAGCCTTTGGCGCTTTCTGCTTCTCCATTCAAACTACCTCTCCGGGTTTACAGCTTCATATTCCACATTTAATCCAAAATCTTCTATCGTGTTATGCATGCAATGTTTAGAATTTAAATGCTGCCTAGTTGACTATGCATGAGAATCCGTTAAGCTATCCATAAGTGCTGCAAACTTGGAGTTATCCCGGTTTTGTAGTGTTACCTGACTGTCAATGGGCGCGTGGAATGTAACTGAGCACTTCAAATCCCTTTTTCTTCGGGCAGTCAAACTGGTGGCAAAGCAGAAAATCCGTCAGTTTAATGGCGAGGAATCATACATATCCACAGTCGCCGAGCGAAATAAACTCCAGTCTTACCTTGCTCGATCCCAAAACTCGGCTTCCTCTGTTCATCAAACTCGGATTTCTTCTTTAAAATCGCCTCAATTCATTCCTTTCTCCTTTTAATATGCTGCGGCTTCAAACATGATTTTCTGAGCTATGGCAATGAGGATTTGTGGTTTAAACAGCGCAGGGGAGGTTGGTTTATGACCGTTTCACTGCTGTACCACGCCTTTCATTCATTGGTGTTGCTATGCGTAGTTACATGGCCGTCCTCATTGAGCAGTCACCCGACTGAGTCATGAGGATGGCCGAATTATTGTTTCATATGCATAACTCTTCCACCGCTACACCGTCCAATGGCCATACGCTGCCATAACACTGTGTCAAACCCGTACCTGTATGTTGGCCTGCGTGGCGCTTATGGTCTATCGTTTTATTCATTGCTGCAACGTTTGTTGATTATGGCCACCGTCGTGCGCCTTTTTTTCAATGATATTGGCATGCAATATTTCATTACCTGGCCGCCGTAATGCTATTTGATTATTATCATATGGCTGGTTACGTAAATGTGCCAAATAATATCACTTATATTCCATATGATATGCGCCCAAACTTTAACCTTTGCACCATAGTTTTGCGCTTTGGAAATTTATATGCCATAATGTTTGTTTGAATACCATGTTTACGGCCTCCACCATGTATCATTCCATTGCAACCTATGAACTTTGCTATCATAACCCGCGGCCCTTCATAACTATGCTATATTCTTTTGGATATGCGCATTTGATTTGTGTATATTCCTTATACCTCAATGTTATATGCGCATTACCTTATACCTCAATGCATTATGCGTATTACCTTATACCTCAATGCATTTGATATATGCGTATATTATATTCTCTTTGTAACATATATAACTTATACCATTGGCTTATGCGCATTTGGGAATGACTTTATCGCATTTATAAACTTATGATATATACGTTAATGATTTTTGACTTCCATATAACGCATAATCTTTATAACATAGTTTTATAATTTTAAAATGACCATTGGGGTCATTTTTAAAATTATAATCATTTCTAATGCTCTGAGTTTATGTGCAGGTGAAAAGAGTTGTCCTAGCTTGATCTTTTTGCTTTTAAGGAAAATACCTAGGGTTATAAGAAGATGTATAGGAAATGTATGTGAATGAAATGGAATATGAATAGGGAATTTGGGATATATATTGGGAATGAATGTTAATGAATATTCGCAGATACTAGCTTCAATTAGATCAAAACTAAAAGTTTCTAAAAAAAATTTGAATTTCAAGCACAAAATGGCTATGAATATACTCCCTTAAATGTTGTTTGTACAGGTGGAATGGAATCCAAAATGTTGTAGATGGATGAAAAGTAGACTTTTATTACTGCTCCTTGTTCACCATGCTCTCGAATTATTCAGGTCCCTTTGTAACAATGTTTTCATCTCAGGTCCCTCTGCAATGCTTCTAGAATGTTGTGTTTGCTTTAATCTGGTTCTGCTGCAACAAGTTTGCTTCAGGTCCCTCTGTAATAATGTTTCAGCTCAGGTCCCTTCAGGTTCCGCTGCAACAAGTTTGCTTCAGGTTCCCCTGTGGACAATACAATACTTTAGCTGTTCCAGCTAAAAGTTTGCTACAAGACTCTCCCTTGCTGAATGTTTGACTTGTCCTCAAGTCAATTGTAGAAAGGTCCTGCATTGAAATTGTGTGAGAATAGTAGAACAAGAATATAGAATTCATAGAGTCTAGGTTACCCTGGTTTTCCCCTATGAATTCATGTTTGCATGGTGCCAGTTGCCTGGTTTTCACCAGCAAACAATTTTTTTTTTTTTTATGTTTTGTTTTTTTTTTTATATACAATTTTTTTTTATTTTTTTATTTTTTTTCATTCATTTTTTTTTTTATTTTCATTCGTTTTCCAAACTGGAAGATGGCTGAGCCATAATTTCCAGTCCGGTTTCTTCTACCAGTTGTTTCATGAATTCCTCTTTACTGATAGGCTGATGATAAACTTTCAGCCTATGTTCGTTTACAACAAATGAGGTGGGGTCCTGGTCAATTGTCTTGATCTTTACTGCTCCATTGTCAAAAAGTTCTTCAATTTCATATGGGCCTAGCCAGTGTGTTGTAAACTTTGCTTTGAAGTCTTTGAATTTGGAGTCGAAAAGCAAGGCCCAGTCTCCCTTGTGAAATGTCTTTGTTTTAATGTATCTGTCGTGCCATTTCATTCTTTGTTGTTGCACCAGTGTAGTATGTTCTATAGCTTGTTGATGATGCTCATCCAGTTGATTCAGTTCCATGATCCTCTGTTGTTGTGCTTCAGTCAGGTCCATGCCCAGTTCTGCTGCTAGTCTATATGTTTGTATCTGAAATTCAATAGGAAATAAGGCTTCTTTCCCATAGACCAACTGGTATGGACTAAAACCAGTTGTGTTTTTCCATGTGATTCTGTAGGCCCACAATGCATCCTTTAACTTTTCAGACCAATCTTTTCTATTCAGCTGCACTGTCTTCGTCATGATATTTTCTAAGACCTTATTTGTGGATTCTACCTGACCATTTGCTTGAGGGTGATATGGAGTAGACTTCCTATGTTTAATCTTGTATTTCTCTGTCAGATCCCGTACTAACTTTGATGTAAACTGTGTTCCTTGATCTGTTACAATTTGTCTAGGTACTCCATATCTCACAAAAATTTCTTCAAAGAGGAAGGTGACCACTGTGTCTTCGGTTGCTCTGCTCACTGCTTTGGCTTCTGCCCATTTGGTTACATAATCCGTGCACACTAGAATGTACCTTTTCCCATTTGATGGTGGATTAATGGGTCCAACAAAGTCAAGTGCCCACTGCTCAAATGGCTCAATAAGAACCTGTGGCTTGAGCGGCATCTCATCTGACATGATTGGTCTCCCTATTCTTTGGCAACTGTCACATTGCTTGACATATGCCTTAGAATCTCGGAAGATGGATGGCCAGTAATAGCCCAATTGTAGCACCTTATATGCTGTTCGTTTATCTGCAAAATGGCCACCACATGGTTCGTCATGACATGCCCTAAGAATATCTATTATTTCATCTTCATGCACACATTTTCTAATCATTAGATCTGAACCAGTATAGAATAAATCACCATTTACCCAGCTATACCTAGAACTTTCTCTAACAATTTTCTTTCTTTGCTTGCTAGTGAATTGAGTTGGAAATTTTCCAGATGACAAATAATTTGCAATATCTGCAAACCAAGGTGTCTTTACTGTTATGGCAAACAAATGTTCATCTGGAAAGTTGTCTATAACTGGATTTGGGTCATCAGGTGATTGTATGTGGGACAGAAAGTCAGCCACTTGATTCTCTTTACCTGGCCGATCTTGTATTGTGATATTAAATTCTTGCA
Organism: Pinus tabuliformis; assembly: GCA_031772625.1. NCBI lineage: Eukaryota > Viridiplantae > Streptophyta > Pinopsida > Pinales > Pinaceae > Pinus > Pinus tabuliformis. Next base: position 171,551,760 of record CM062816.1, read on the forward strand.
ATAACCGGAGCCATCTTGTTATTCGTCCATTGGTGATGGGTTTGTTCATCAAGTATTTTATTGCTGAGTGATCTGTGTGAATAAAAACTTGATATCCTGTTATATAATGCCTGAATTTATTTACTGCATGTATGACGGCTAACATTTCTTTTTCTGTGACTGTGTAGTTTGTTTCTGCAGGTGTTAGATTCTTACTTATAAAGTATATTGCATAGTTGTACAGGTTTTCTTTCTGTCCAAGAGAGGCACCAATCGCAGTATCTGATGCATCAATGGAAATATGGAATGGCAAAGACCAATTTGGCCCTCGAAGTATGGGTGCTACTGACAGTTTATCCTTTAGAATTTGAAAAGCATTTTGACAGCTATTTGTCCATTGAAATTCAACATCTCGTGCTAACAGTTTAAAAAGAGGTTGAGCTATTTTACTAAAATTTTCAATAAATCGTCTATAATAGCTTGCATAGCCTAAGAAACTTCTTACCTCCTTTTGTGTTGTAGGTGGCATCAAGTTAACTAAGACTTGGATTTTGGTTGGATCTACCTTAATTCCGGAACCGGAAATATGGTGTCCCAGAACTATACCCTCTGTCAACATCATATAGCATTTTTCGTTACTTAATGACAGATTTGTTTCGATACATCTCTTCAAGACTTTTTCGAGATTGTTGAGACAATCCTCATATGTATTTCCATAGACAGTGAAGTCATCCATATAAACTTCCACACACTCATGGACTAGATCAGCAAATATCGCAAGCACTGCCCTTTGAAAAGTTGCAGGTGCATTGCATAAACCAAATGGCAAAACATTATATGCATAGGTTCCCCATGGGCAAGTAAATGTAGTCTTGTCTTGGTCTTCTATTGCTATTCTAATCTGGTTGTACCCGCTAAACCCATCCAAGAAAGAGAAATATTTCTTTCCAGCCAAAGAGTCTAACACCTGGTCAATGAATGGTAGAGGAAAATGATCTTTTAATGTAGCCTTGTTTAGCTCTCGATAATCTATACATACCCTCCACTTTCCATTTTTCTTTGGTACTACAACCAGTGGTGAAACCCATTGACTATCTGAAATAGGATAGATGAATCCAAAATTCAACAGTTTTTGCAGTTCCTCTTTTAATATTTCTTTCATCATAGGATTCATTCTTCTTTGGGGTTGTCTAACAGGTTTAAGTTTATCATTTGTGTAGATGTGGTGGATACATGTGTTAGGATGAATTCCTTGCATATCAGTATAATCCCAGGCAAATGCTTTTGAGTATTTCTGTAGTAATGCAATTATCTCTTGTTCTTGTTTTAATTGCAGCTGGTTTCCAATATTTAAATGTTTTCCAGGATGTACCTCAATTGTTTTGATTGTTGGGTTGATAACTGTGTTTACAGGAAAGATGTCTACCAAAGAATTCTGCAAGGTTCGAATAGTACATGTTTCCTGAAAACATTGATTCAGAAGTTCATTTGCAGCTTCATATTGAACTTCCTAAGCTACTCTGAAATACTTGGTTCTGAGATAAAAAGGTCCATCAAATCTTCATTCTCTTCTTCTTCTCTAAAATCAAAGAATTGATTGATACTTAAAACTGCTTTTGTCTGTTGCTTTTCCTGAGTTTCAAGTATTGATTCTAAAGAAGTGGCTTGTGCAAGTGAATAAAGAGTGATATGTTTCCTTTCATCTCCATGTGAAATTATCATACTTCCAGATCTGCATCCTATGAAGGCATCAGCAGTGGCTAACCATGGTCTGCCTAATATCAGAGGGTGTCCTCCCAAGTTTGTCTTTGGTTGCAAGATCAAGAAGTCAACAGGATATTCCCATGAATCCAAGGAGACTATGATATCTTCTAACATTCCTTCAGGAACAACTTTAGATCTGTCTGCTAATTCCAAAACTGTTGTTGTTGACCTAATGTTGTTTAATTGCAAAGTTTTCATTGTCTCCATTGTCATTATGTTTATAACTGCTCCCAAGTCTATTAATGTGTTTGGTACAGAGAAATTATTTATTGATATGGTAACCATTGGGATACCAGGATCAATATATTTTTCTACTATAGTTTGAGTAGACATGAGACTTGCTAATTTACCAATGACTTGGATTGTTGTAGGATCCTTTTTCTTTCTTTCTTTCCTAATGCACAATTCCTTTATTGTTTTTGCATATATCGGTATTTCTTTAATAGCTTTTAGCAAAGGAATCTTAACATATGCATTTTTTAACTCATCTAAGATATCAAATTCAGGAAGGGTTATTTGATTTTGAGTTTGTTGTTCTACCAACCTTTCAGGATAAGGTGGTGTTTGTGTTGTAATATTTGTTCCTTTCTGATTTTGTACCTTAGTTTGTGGCGTTTCAGATGATTCTCCTTGTTCAGTTGGTTCTTCTATAATTGGAGGAGAATCCTTCTTAAGTATTTTTCCAGACCTTAGATGGACATCATCAAGAGGAACAATGGAATAAGTAGGGTAATATGCTGCTTCCTCTACAGTATATGCAGATTTGTCCACTTTGTTATTTGGATTGGCCACCGGTTGGGATGGCAATTGTGTTGGTCTGGGTTGATTTGAAGGTAACTGTAACTGTTGTGGTTGTGTTAACAATGGTGGTGGATTCTGCTGTTGGAATGGATATGCAGAATTTTGTTGCGGAAATGGCATGGATGGAGGATATGATGGGTATGAAAATGGTTGTTGTTGCTGGTAATGTTGTTGATACTGCTGATACTGTTGAGGTTGTTGGTTTCCATAATCATATCCCCTCCAACCTTGTGCAGGTTGTTGTGGATATTGTTGTGGAGGCCAAGCTTGCCATGGCATTGGAGGGGTCCAAGGATTATAAGATGGATAAGCATAATTTTGCTGAGGGAATTGTGGCTAATTCGGTTGAGGCATTCTAGGTGGCCATGGTCTTCTTGGTGCAACATAATAGAAACCTTCTGTTCCTTGCACTTCTTCCATTGAATTCATTTGTAAGTCTTTCAATGTTACACAATTTTCTGTGGAGTGATTGCCTATACAAAGACCACACACTTGAATGCTATCTAAAGGACAGTCTCTCAAAGGATGTTTCTTTTTACATTTTGAACAAAATATTGCTAAGGCTTGTTCTTGTTCTTCTTTCTTCTTGTTTGCCTTTAGCACATCTACTTGTGTCCCTAATGTACTCAAAAGATCTGTTTTAAAATTTTCCAATAGACTTCCTATTTCAGCCCTTGTTATCCCTCCTGCAGCTGATTTAGTTGCCTTGGAACTTACTTCCCTTCTTCCGGTTTTTGATCTTCCTCTAGAATATTTCTGACATAACTCGACTATTTCATCGAATGGAAGGTTTGAAATATCTCCTTTACCCATCACATTCAAGATGTCAAGGTATTCATCTCTTATGCCTTTGAGGAAGATTGTGCGAACAGTTTCTTGATTTAGAGAATGTTGTTTAGACTTTTGAAGATTATATGCGAATCTCTCTAAATATTCTTCTAGATTTTCATCTTCTTGTTGTGTCATTCTAAACACATCTTCCTTTGAATCTCTAGATCTACAATAAGGTTGATATTTTTTAAGGAAGACGGTTCGCATATCATCCCAGGAGGCTATTGTTTGTTCTCCTAAACCCATAAACCATTTTAAAGCTGCTACTTTTAATGTTGCAGGAAAAAGACGAAGCTTATGAACATCATCAGTATAGCCATATGTTCTATATAAGATATCAAATTCAAACATGAATGAATCAGGATCTTCTGTAGACATTCCATAGAAGTTTGGCAACACAGAAGGTGGAATGTTTTTCATTTTTACTTCTTCTCCTAGTATTGCACTTGTATCTATTATTGGAAAACCGAAAGTAGATTCTTGGTCAAGTCCATCTTCTTGTCTTTTCCGGTCGTTTTCTAATTTCCTATCATTTTCTTGTTTCATCTCCTCCTCTAACTTCCTTCTCCATTCTCTTTGTTGTCTTTCATTTTTAGCTCTTTGTTCTTCAGGAGTAAGATGAATGGATCCATGTCCCTCTTCTGCCATTGGTTGAGTTGTTTCAATTTCAGGTGGAGGTTCAAGTTGTGGGAAGATAGGAGGATCGATGGATGGAAAAACAATTTGTTTTCCCTTCTCTTTTGGTTTTCCGGGAGTGGAGAATTTTTGCTTTGCTTCCCAAGCTAACAAAGTTTGCCTTTCAATCAAAGTTAATCTTTGGCCACTTCTTTGCTTTTCTATCAGCTCTTCAATGATTGGATTACCAGTAACAGGTGTATGTGATGATCCTATCTCTACTTGTGGGGGGTTTTTGATAAATCTACCTTGAGGATCTCTAAATCTAGGCATAAAGAAACATAATTAAAGAAATGAAATGTAACTAATGTTTTTTTTTATTTTGGATTTTATCTCTCTATTGACTATGCCGATATTTGCCTCCCCGGCAACGGCGCCAAAATGTTGAGCTAATTTATGTTCCTAAACTAACACAATTATTTATTATCAATCCGGGTTGTTTATTCTTTGAGGAAAATCCACTATTTGTGAAGATCTAATATAACCAAACCTTGAAAGATAAATGATTAAAATCTAAAGAAAATACATCTTATCACTCTAATTCAATCAGCTTAAAAGAGAAACAATTGAAAGGGTTCTTGAACTCAAGAAGTCCTCTTTCACCTCAATCAGTACTTAATGAATTAGAGATTGAAACTAAAACTCAAGATGCATAAATTATAAATGAAAGAAGCTCTTAAATTAAGAGACACATAAGATATTCCATCATAATTCATTCATCTCAATTTCTAAATCTAAATGGAAATAAAACTGCTTGCATGTAAACAAGAGAAACTAGTTTTGATTCATCATTTAATAGAAGGGATGCCCAACTTGAACATGTGTTTTCCAATTCAATAGAATGATGAATAAGCCATTAACAAATGAAATCAATCACTATGCATATCCATAAGGCAATCTGAAATAAGACTTTGAAAAACTAAGACTACAATCAACCAAATTGCAATGAAATGAAGCTAGTTTAACATGGAAGTGCACTTAGCTTGGAGTGGGGGCCCTCCACCCTTGACTTGCACACTTTGAAAGATGATTTCAGAAGCTTAGATCAGTCACACATCCATAGCATTGAGCAGCAAAATGAGAATAGCACAAGTCTTCAAATTAAGTCTTCAAACCAAAAATATTACAGCATAAAAGTATCATAAGTCAATGTATGAGCCATCAAAGTTGTGGCTCTTAAATAAGGAGTCTCATGAAAAAAACTGATCTACATTCACTCTAACAAACCAAGCTACTCTAATCCACCTATCCAAGTCGAATTCACTACCCTCATCCCAAGAAATATGACTAATATCATGGAATCTCAAAACTGCCCTATTTAGATGGGATTTCTGGATGACTAGTCATGATTGACTAGCTCCAAATAGGCATAATAAAGCTCGTTCTATTGGAACCAAGCATAGGTGGCTTGGTCCTAGTTCCCAAGCTTTCCATTCATGTATCCCATTTGTGCTGAAGTGGCCTGGATCCATATCAATCATGAAGTGATTACGGGAATTTCTAGAATTGCCAAAATTGCACTTAAAATCAAACTTTTATAAAAACTTTAGAAATTGATAAATTAAAGCTAAATACCTGATTGGACATCAAATATTCATTAAAATGAGATGAATGGAGTGAAAATGGATGATAAATAGATGGTTAGGTAAGTTTCTCAAAGCAAAATAAGATCAAAAACTAAGGCCCAACAAGAACTTTGGTTATGGCTCAATATTGATTTCATTTACCTTAGATCGGATTCCATTTCTCAGGACACAATATATTTCACTCGAGCCCGCAGATCCGAGAGTCCCATGGATGAGTAGGTGGGTGGATCTCATGTCCAGACATGCAGGTTCGTCATCGATGAGCTTCACACCACTCTTTTGTCGATGGTTGCACATGCAACTCATTATGATTGAAGACTATCCATATGGAGGGATGGGTTTTCATGGAGACCTGGAGCTCGTGCTTCCTGATGGCGAGCGATGGGGAGCAATAGATAAAAAAAGAAACATTTTGATGATTTTTAGATTTTTCAAGTTTTATAAAAAAAATTGTGATTTTTGATGTATCTGAGACTAAAATATGGATCCATTCGACCTATGAGTTCCTCCTATCTTCAACGTGCGAGAGAACCACAATAGGCACCAATAAGAGTAAAGTTTCTATAGGGGGACAAGAGGTCTTACATGATCTCAATGTGGCCGAGACTCTTGCAGAGGTCGAGCGAAACATGGAGGGGTTGACCTAGGGTATAGTCGAGATTATGATCGACCAAATTCCTATGGGAGTGTAGTGTAATACTATTGGCATCCCTAGTCATATTAGCTAACTAATTTGCAAGATGGCTCGTGCAGTGGCTTTCTATCATGGCCACCATGATCAGTTTACTAGGAGGCTTATATATAGGCATATTTTCACTACATGTATAGCTTTTGATATGACAGGTTGTGTGGAAATATATATATATATATATCTTCAGTGTTTCTTATGGTTCTATTATCTCTTTTTCAATGTATGTGATGTGTATTGAATTACATGTGTCGCAAACGTCTATCGAAAACACGATTTGGTAATGCATCTGTCAATGTTTTTATATTCTAGAAATGTGTTGATATTGGATAAATCAAAATATATTTCCAGAAGGTGAGCCCTTAAGAACATATGAAGCAAAGTTGGACTCATAACTAAATAAAAATTAGTCAATTGTAGTACTACAAGTTGTGTGTCAAGTCTGATAACTATACAGTGGATACCATGCGAAATAGCATCAGATGAAAATTCAATCATTGTGCTATACTCAATGATATTATTTGTAGAGTGAACAATACAAATCCCTTGTAAACTCACTAACCCACAGTTCATAGCACATATAGCCCATGTTACATAAGAAGGGTTTTGAGTACTATGACTAGTGCCATCAACATAGCCAACATATGGTTGAAGGGATTCCGACATCTGTAAGCCAAATGTAAATAGGATTAATATAACTGTAAGAAAATCTGAAGGGAATCACAGTGCAAACACACTCAACACACATATACACAACATGTACACAGAGAACTATGCAAAATCACTCATTCATAGTATCTTTTAAGGTAAAATCCATTTCTAGTCTGCGCGAATGGAACCCCACCAAAATCCACAAGCTAGTAGGCCCCTTTAGCAAGAACGCACTTCACAGTATATGGGTCTAGCCACATTGTCTCAAACTTCCCCGATCCCAACTTTTAGACTCGATCATATAGCAAGACAATATCACCTTCTAAGAAGATACAAGGCTTGACACTCTTGTCACATTGTGCCTTAATGTGTTTCTTATGAGCTTCATTAGCCATTACGACATCTCATCGACTTTCATCTAAGCGTGTTAGATGTAAGATGCACTCTTCTTTTGTAGAAGTGGTAGGGAGGAGCTCGAAAATAAGTCTCAAAGACAAAATTTCGTATTGAATAGGAAGGATTGATTCCAGGCTGTATACCAATTGAAATGGTGTAAACCCGATAGCAGCCCAAATGGAAGTTTGATATGCCCACAAGGTTGCATAAAGGATAAGATTCCAGTCTGATTTATGGACCCCTATCATACGTTGAAGAATTATTTTCAAACTTTGTTGATGGCCTCAACTTTCCCATTCACCTTAGGGTAGTAGGGAGTCGAACTATCATGGGAGAGACCCAACTTAGCACTTAGTTCATACATCATGTGGTTACAAAAATGTTTACCATAGTCTGTAACTATATACTATGGTACACCAAATCTTATAATGACATGATTGAAGAAAAATAGAGCAGTTGTTTCATCATTGTTATTGTATGTAGGCATCGCCTCAGACCACTTAGTAAAATAGTCGACCACTACAATTCTATAGCCATGCCCCCCAGCCAAGTGAGGGTTATATGTCATGAAATCAATGCCCCATTTAGAAAATGGTCCAACAACACTAACAAGGTGTAAAGGAGTAGTTGGAACATGGGTTTTATGATCATATATCTAGTAGGCATGACACTTTTGAACCACGAAAATGCATTCTCGAAACATAGTAGGGGAAAAGTAGCCATAATGTAAAATATTCTGTCTGGTGGCATGACTAAACATATGACCATCACATGCCCCATAATGGAATTCATTCAATACTTTCTCAGTCTCCTCATGTGTGAGGAACCTTCAAAAAATTGTATCGATACCATGATGATAGAGGGTGTCGCCGATTATAATATAGTTTTTAGCTTGATATTGGATACTTCACTAGTCAGAACGAGCAGTATAAGACCAGAAAGTCTGGGTTTGGAGATATATGATAATGTCTCCATACCACAGGTCAAATGACGTGATCAGGAACAATGAATCATATGTAATAGAATAAATACACGTTGTTTCAGTTTCAGCAATGGGAAGGTCATAAATTAGTTCAGTAAAAAATAAGGATTTCTTCGACTTAGATTTGATGAACTCCAAATTGAACTCCTGGAGGATGAAAATAAACTTGGATTACTTGCCCCCTGTGGTGCAAGTAAATTCTTAGTGCGGATACAAAAAATTCCTCTAGCGCGAGAGAGCGGGTCTAGCCACAAACAAACAATCTATGGAAAATCTCCTTAAGCTAGAATCAAATAAGAGGGCCTACCTCTTAGAATGATATTCTGCTTGGTGATGATCATTGTTCCTTACTCTAGCTATCTTTCATTTATTTCCTTCAAATACCTTAAACAAGCAAACAAATAACAACAACAAACGTGATAACATACGATATTGTATTCAACCTACTTAACAGGTCAAGGAACATTAAGCCATAAAGATGTAAGATAACACTGCATGTAGGAAATCAATCAATAGTTGTATTCATATAAATTCAGAAAGAGATTACAACCAATGCTTTGATGTTGCTAGTCTCCTACGACATATCTAGGTTCCCATACTTTTGCTAGCATCTCATGGATAGCCCCAACAATGGAATTTTTAAGGCCTCTTCCCTTTAGTCTCAAACCAAAAAAAACACAGTATTCTCCCTCAAACATACACTAGAAATCTACATGCTATAGATGTCTTGTTGATCATTCAAACTCACTCTAAAACTAGTTTAGCTTGGGAAAAGAGAGGTTTATATAGCTTGGATGGAGGGGATATGGTTCCTCTCATCATGGGAGAAGGCCTTATCTCTTGGTTTTGTTCCATCCTAATAGGGGAAAGGAGCCCAAACTAACTTCCTCGGCTCCATCCAGCCCAATCATCTACCAAAATTCCATTACGAAGCTTCTAGACCTGGAAGCTTTGACTCCATATTTAAAAACTTACCAAAAGAGGATCGACGTGACTGAAAAAGGGCTCAATCGGTCGTACAGTGCTAGTGCTAGTTTTAATCTCTGCAAAGTGGTGCGAGGAGGAAACTGGTTAGTAGTGCCAATCTTGTAAACTCAGGTAAAAGGAAGATTCTTGGGAAATGACGCAAAAGGGAATTATTCTGCTCATGAAGAGGGACATACTTAGAGTTTCTTCATGATGGGAAAGAATGTAGGGTTCACTAGAGGTCCTCCAGGATTGTGGATGGGGAGTACAGGGACAGTGACAAAACGTTGTGTAATAGATGCCCCCTAAAGCATGAAGGCTAAACTAGAGTGAGGGGTCAAATGTTTTACAAATGGATGCAGAGAACCACAGTTCATCATCAGAAAACCTATAAGCAAGCATAGATACATATACATCAATGAAAACTCTGACAAATGATACATGAATCGTGGTATGGATGCAACCATCCAGAGAATGATCATATCAATGGATTGAAGGCATGGGCGTAGCCATCCAATAGAGAGGATCAATCGAAACCAAGGTATGGTCGTAGCCATCCAAAAATGAGAAGGATCACATATAACAACTCATGGTATGGTCACAACCATCCATCTAAAAGAGACATGTATGTCAACATGATCATGTCACATTGCCTCGTAACCTGGACTGGTGTAATCTAAGCCTAGGGTCTTGTGCTCCAAACGGCCTGATCAAAGTACAAATCCTAACATGTGAATGAATTTGTTGAATTTGAACATGCTAGAAAGTCACTTGATTACTGGTCAATGATGTGAACCGTTAACAAGCACGAGAGAAACCACCAATAATGACAAAGGATCTCAAGGTACTAGCAGCACAATTCACAGAATGTGAATAAAGGAACTAACGTCAAACACCTATGAAATCACCTGATCGAAAGCCAATGATGTGAACTTGTCATCGAGTGCTAAGAACCTGCCATTAGGGCATGCAATCTCTAAGGTACTAGAAGGGAGTCTCTCAGCCATCTTTCTGAATAATGAACTGAAGTCAATACGAAGCGACCGTGTCGAAGGAGGGCCATGATGTGTCCCACATCATCGACATGAGACAAAGGGATGCGAATGATTTCAGATGATACAGAGAATCAAGAGTAAGTGTAACTGAAGATGGACTAACTCTTGAGTTTGGCAGCTTCTGGATCCACAGGATCAGTGGGCATGATGAAGTGGCAGAGATCAAATGGAAGGAAAAAATGAATGGCCCAACCTAGGAAGGTCAATGATGAAAAGGAGGATATCTCGATCCGACACGAAGCAGAAAGTGGCATGTTCAAGAGTGAGCTTCCACCACCACTGATAGAATTTCCAATTTTCCCCCACCATTTCTGGCAGGTACCCCAATTATTTTTTATCACAAGCTTGAAGGGGATAGCATGTTCTTGCACTGTAAGTTCATCCTTTGAATGAATCTGACCTAGTAAGTTTAATTAGCCATAGGAAGGAGAAGCTCATGTTCATCATGGTGATGAATCCAATGTCGTTTAATGATTTAACGAGTCCAATAAAGGTGTAACTCGATATCTTTTTCATGTTTAGAGAGTTTTAAAAAGACACAAAAAATAAAACTCCACATGGTCCCTTTTCATACATTTGTGTCTCTCAAGTCCGAAAAGGTAGAAAATGAGACTTGAGAGAACTGCTTGACCATTTCAGTCAAGGAGTACCTTTTTCATAAATAGTTTATCCTAGCCAGAAAAAGGGGTAAACATATACTGGGAAAACAACATTTTGCAACCTTTAACGAGTTCAAAATAACAAGAGCTCGACAATATTTTTGTGTTTAAATATTCGGAAAAGAGCTTGAAAGCAAACCCCCATTTTTATTCTCTTTTACGAGTCAAAAAGGGAAAATTACTCGGCGATATTTTCATTTGAGTTTTACGAGTCAAGAAAAGAGCTTAACCGTGACTCTAGTACCACCATCAGCAATCTGTTACCTATCACTACACAAAAGGTAAATGCATTATCTAGTTTCTAAGGTAAAAATAGGTCAAAAATACTTCAAAAACCCTAAGATTTCATGAAAAATGAATAAAAGGAGGAAAAAGTAATTATTTTTTACCATTTTACCATTTTACCTTGTGTGGAGCATTTTTCACCCATTTGCGCCCTAGATTTTGATGAGTAGATTGCGATAGATACGGGAGGTCATTCGACGATCCCTCAGTTACAAGAAAGAGCCAAGACCTTTAACTCCATTTTCATGCTTGTTTTACCTGTTTTTAACCATTTTTCGGATTTCTTGAGAGGGTTTTAGCAAAAAAAATTGCCCTCAGTCAGTGCGATTTTTAGGCATGGAATCATGTCGATCGGGGGTTATGAACACTGTCAAACGCGCCGTCGATGCTACTATTTTTAAAATAGTTGGCCAGTGCCATGAACATTGAATTTCCAAGTTTTTTCCTAATTTTGCTGATTGGATCCAAATTTTTCTAGCCAAGGATGTGTATTGACTTGATTGTATGGTTTTTGTAGGGAAGAAAATGGTTGATTGGAAGGAATGCTATCATGAGGACATTGACACACAAGCAATGGCAAACCCAAATTGCTTGAATGCTTTGAGGAACTTGTGGGGTCCTCAAATTCTTCCTCACGCCAGGTTTGCGGGCTGACCCCGAATTGCTACGATATCTGATCAGTCTCTGGGATGTCAATAGGGAAGTTTTTATGATCCTGGACCAAGAACTGGAGTTGGAAACTTCCTACATTTATTTCATCACAGGATTGTCCTGAAGAGGGGAACCAGTTGAACTGTATGGGTCAAGGCCTACTAGGGCAAGTTTGACCATGTTACTTGCAGAACACTGCCTAGAAGCACTAAAATCAAATAGCGGTAAGACAGAGATCATGACTATTCAGGATCTTGTGTTGAGAGTGCTGTTGTTGACCATAAATAGAGTGGTTGGGGCTCAAGCATAGCATGAAAACAAAAAATCCAAGTTTCAGTATGCTATCGACTATATGACATTGACTATATTCAACTGGGTAGAATCCATGAAGGTAAACATGAAGCACCAGCTATCTAAAGCCAAGGCGGGAAACCTGAAGCAGTTATGATATGGGTCCATTCTAGTGACCTTATTTCTGGAGCGGGTCCTGCTATTTCATTACCAGCTTGCTGAGGTGGAACCACCATTGCCACGAGACCCATGGATGGTCCGTTGGAGTGCATTGATGCCTAGGATTACCGAGGGCCAACAGATGTCCTATAAGCCCACCTTCTTCTCATGGCTATGACGACAACTGATCGCAGTATAGTATTGGACCTATAGCGGTACCAACTTCCACAGTGATCCAGATATTCCGCTCCCAGAGGGGGAGGATTATGATAATGGAGGTAAAAAAAACAATTTTAATTTTTGATTTTTTATTGTTTTTGACATATATGCATTCATGACATTTCAATTTTATAAATGCAGATCTTGGACCAAAACATCCTGCCGGGATGTCCCCGATTGTTAGGCACATTGCTTGGTAGTTTGATGTCACTCCTTATCAGGAAGGAAGCGATAATGAGGAGGAGATCACACAGAACCTCAAGGCATTGACCAACGGTATCCCAAAGTATGTCAGGCTGGGTGACATCCCACACCAGTATCAGAGGCACACAGTGAGGGTATCAGATCGGATCCATCGACTACTAAATCGTGTAGTACGAGAAGTTACATTCTACCATGACCATCATGCTGATTAGTTCATAGGTCTATAATTCCACATTTTTTAGGCTTGGGAGCCACAAATGTATAAGGCTTGTGAGCCACGGATGTATTTGAACACACATATTATTTTTTTGGGGTTTTGATGTATGACAAACATTATTGACATATATATATATATATATATATATATATATATATATATATATATTTCCTTGCTTAATATGGTAAAAATGTTTTTTATTTTTTTATTTTCACATGTTTCTCAAATGTCTATCCAACACATAATTAGCTAATGCATCTGTTAATGTATTCATGTTCATAGGAATATGATGATATGTAATGTAATCAAAATTTCTCTCCAATAGACGAATACGTAGATACATTCTCAATATTTGAGGGTTTCTAATGGAATATTTCCCATTGAATTGGAGAACAACAAGTTGTGAATCAAGGTTGAAAACCAATTCCCGTATGTCAAGGGCGATAGCTTCTGACAACAATTCGATAACTGCACTATACTCAACAATGTTATTAGTTGTTCGACCTAGACAAATACCTTGAAGATTAATCAACTCACCATGGGGGTCATAAATGGCCCATGTCGCGGATGATATATTCTGGGTACTACGGCAGGCACCATCAGCAAAATTGATGTGAGGATACACCAACATCTACAAAGCAGGAAGAAACATAATAAGCAGGAAAGTTGCTTGCAAAACAACACACCAAACCACACTGCACAAAAATGAATAACACACTATTGTACAAAAGTAGCCATGCAAGATGACCTAAGCATAGTACTTTTTGAGATAAATCCCATTACGAGGCTTGTCTAAGGGATTGCCCTCATAGTCAATAAGCTCATAGGCCCCTTTCTATAACACACATTTAACAATGTAGGGCCCATGCCACATGGGTTCGAACTTGCCTGCCCCCAGCTTATCATTAGCCTGATCATACAGAAGAACCAAATCACCCTCAGAAAAAGCTCGAGGAGAGATAGACTGATCAAAATGGGACTTGACCCGCTTTTTCTATGCTTCGATGACCAAAGAAGCAAGACGGCGAGTCTCATCCAGTCGTTCTAAATACAAGAGGCGCTCTTCCTGAGGTGAGGTCTCGGGGAGAAGTTCGACAGCTAGCTTGAGGGATGGAATTTTGCACTCAATCGGTAAAGTTGCTTCCATATAGTAGACTAGCTGGAATGGCGTGAATCCATTTGCATCCTAGGTCAAGGTTCAGTAAGCCTACAGAGCTGAAAAGAGCATGAGATGCCAATTTGATTTGTGCATCCCAATGGTGTGCTGAAGCATTGTAACCAAGACGTTGTTCACAGCTTTAACTTCGCCATTGGCCTGAGGGTAATAAGGGGTTGAGTCATCATGGTGCAAACCCAACATAGAAGTCAACTCAGCCATCATGTAATCTCAAAAATGGGAGCCATGGTTGGTGACAATGGCTTGAGGCATTCCAAACCTGGAAATAACGTGATTGAATAGAAATTGAGTTGTCATTTTACCGTTCGCAGAGTATGCAGGCATCGTTGCAGCCCATTTGGTGAAATGATTCACAACAACAATAATATACCCATGCCCCCAGGCTGAATGACGGTTACAGGTCATATAGTCGATGCCCCATTTGGAAAAAGGACCTATTAGTGTCAGTCTTTCTAGCCTTCCTCCAGTGATCAAATATGCTCTTACAAAGTGATTTTGAAGTGTCAAGGTCAAATTTTGTCATTTCAGTGAGTCTTCAAGCAAAATTTGGTCACTAGTCATTAGGTCTAGGGTTTGCTTTCACTCCTTCTAAAGTTGTCCAAATGTCAGTCCATGTCATCATTCAGCTAAGTCTATCATCATTCATAGGGTTGTCATTATCATGTCAGTGTCTAATGAGTTATTTGACACCTTGTTCATGCTTCGGTTGCGCCCAGGCAAGGTCATTTCCCTCTCCTAGGGTTTTGAAGGCAATTTCTCTTGGACGGTCAAATCATCGGAAAAACTTGTTTCCAGATGTTCATACACCTTCCCCTATCCTTAAAGTACCTTATCAAACACTTCCCATCCCTTAGATCCGCCAAATTCCTCATTTTTGCTCAAACCCTAGTTTCTAGCTACAACCTGACAATTTTCTAGGTTTGGCCTGTGTTTTTCCCTTTTGGACCCCTTCCCCTCACTCGATCTCCGCGATTCCACTTTCCCCCGCTTCCTAACATCCCTCCCCACTCCCAAAAATTTCCCCAAGAATTTAGAAGCCTCTTAGCCCCTTCATTTCGCTCCATTTCGACAAAATTCCTTGTTTCACACATCAGGACAAGTCGCACTCAAATGATGTTCTAGAGCAATCAAAGATGAATTTTGGAAAACTGAGAGACATTTTTGTCCACAATATGCCAAAGAAGAAAAACCTCCTTCACTTTTTGCACAGGTGTCATGGTTTTAGAGAAATGCCAAAATTACAATCGCCGGATCCAAAGAGGTTGGCCAAGGCACTAAAACGACGGAAAAGGCCCGATCCACTCCAAATTTTGGAAAAAGCCTCTTTGATTGAGCATGGTACTTTATTGGGGACTCTCAGCCCAAATTTCAAGAAATTTGGAGAAAATTTTGTCAATTGTGAATGTTTTGTGCCATTTACAGGTTTTCTCCATTAACGGGTCTCACCCCCCACGCGACCCTTCATCATGGCAACTCCTTTTGACAAAAACTCAGCATTTCCAGATTTTTCATGCAAATTTACACATGCTCATGGATGGACTTGAGATTTGGTGAAGTTTTGGGCCTCCATAAAGTCAAAAAACTTGCAAAAATTGACTTTCTGCCACTTTTTTGAACTGCAGAAAGCAGTCTTGGGAGATTTGATTTTTGACAGGGAAAATGAACTCCAAATTCAAACATTCCAGTTGGGTTGGAAAGTAGACTCATAGACCTTTCCAACAAGCCTACGCTTGCCAAATTTGGCCACCTGAAAGTGCCCCAAAGATGGTGCCAAAGGCGCGCGACCCGTCAGGCAGTTTTTTCAAAAATGCACTGTACAGCTCAGAAAACGCAGATTTGACTCAATTTGACTTTTTGGGATGGATTGTGATCCTCTTTGATGTAATTATTGTACTTTTTAGACAATTTTACTCTTATGTAACATTTCTATAAGATTCATTCATGAAAAGGGTAAATATTAAATGAATGAATTGGTTTCGTAGCTTATAGAGGCAAGTTGTTTTGACTGCCTAGTTTGTAGTGCTTAGTTTAGAAGTGGTTGAAACAGCTCCTAGGATAGTGAGCTCGACCCATGGATGCAGGGAAAGAGGTTAGATCATCTATATTATGTACTTTCTTGCTCATTTTCATGGTTGGACTCTTGAGGGAGAAGCTATCATTGTATTATTGACTGTATCTCTGCAATTTTTGGCTAAGGAACACCAGGGTTTTGCAGTCCTCTTTGGGATTCTTGTGGACTCATGTGTTGATGGTGTGTTTCTCAATGTACTTGTAAGATTTTTATGTGATTCATTTCCTTTCTTTTACTTCTGCACATTAAACAAATGAAGTGATAAAGTAAGAATTCATCCCTGCCATGCTCTGCTTTTAAGTTTGTTTAATTTCAATGTTTTCTTCTGTCTAAAGAGAATTCAAAGTTATTGTTTGCTCTCTTTAGCTCTTCATCTTTCATTCCTGACCATCCACCTCAGTTAAAGGCATCAACACTGTCTCCTACCTCGCCCCAAGGAAACCCCTGCAGAAACTGTGTCCAATCCCCACACCCAAAATTGCCCTCTCCTCAATTTGCCACCAAAAACCCAAAAAACCCCAAATCAACCCTTTTGATCAATTTACTAGCCTAATATCAGTGTTACCTTGTTGGTCATCTCATCTATTGAAGATTTTACCGAGATATACCAGAGAGAGCCTTCTCCTTCCCCGTAGGGCTAGCTACGAGGCTAAATGGTTTGATGTTGCCTTGAGGTTTACCTTTCTTGGCCTGAGGTGAAATTTCAAGCGCTAACAGGACCAACGGTAATAACGGGGTGTAGGCGAGCGGGTGGGCGTACATTTTTTGCTAATAAATTTGGCACTCATGACACTTAAGAACAACAAGGATGCAATCCTTAAAGAGAGAGGGCCAAAAATAACCAGCATGAAGGATTTTTTGAGCAGTACCATATCCAGACAGGTGATCGCCACATGCACCAGAATGGCAGTCATTCAAGACTCTCTCAACCTCCTCGAGAGGGAGACAGTGGCGAAGATTTGAATTGACACCGATGCAGTATAAAGTATCTCCAATGATAGGGTAAGGTTGAGACTGATGCCAAATGCATCCGTGATCATCCTTGGTCAATGCAGACTGGAAAGTGGATGTCTGTAGATACACGATGATATCACCGTACCAGGGATTGAGAGTGCTAATCAAGAAAAGAGTCTCATTCGGGAGCTGCTCATCGACGCTAGCAGGTAGAGAAGCGGAGGGAAGGGAGAAAATCAACTCAGGGAAGACCAATGATTTCTTAGATTTGGCAGTAGTGAAAACCAAATCAAATTCTTGGAGGATGACAATCCACTTCGAATACTTGCCCCCCAGCAACTGACGAGTCAGGATGTAGGTCATGGGGTTGCATTTAGAAATCACAATGGTAGTGTGAAGGAGAATGTAATGCCAAAAACACTGAGCATCCTGTACGGCAGCCAAAGCCAACTTCTCGACATGGGCATAATGCATTTCAGTGTCAAGGAAGTTGCGAATGAGGTAATAAATAACATGTTCATTGCCTTGTCATCATTCTGTACCAACACCATAGTGATGGTACGAGGCTGCAGCTAGATAAAGGAAGTAATCACGATGATAGTTCAGGGGGTGCGGCAAAGGATCATTGATGAGGATAGCCTTTAGGTTATCGAAAGACTTTTGGGTAGCCTCATCGCAAACAAACCAGGTTCCTTTCTTGAGCAACCAGGTGAACCTTGAAGCTAGCTCAGCATAGTTTGGTGCGAAATGACGGAGGAAATTTTCTTTTCCCTATAGACTCTGTAGTTGATGCAACAAAGATGGATGGGGTAAATTAACTATTGCCTCGACTTTAAGAGGATCAAGGCAAATGATCCTCTTCATTGGTAGCACAAAACATAAGCACTGGTGCCATGCAAATACCTGAAAACCCGCTTCACTGATGTCCAATGCTCCTTCCGTGGTTTTGACATAAACCTTCTCAATACTGCCACTACATGTGCAATGTCTGGTTTAGTACAGACCATCACATACATCAGGCTACTGACTGCACTTGCATACGGAACACGGGACATGTCCTCTTCCTCTTCTTGTGTCTTGGGACACTCATTAGTAGATAACTTTACACCTACAGGAATATGAACCTTCACTGGTTTACTATCCTACATATTAAACCTCTGCAATATTGTCTCAACATACTTCCTATGGTTTAACCGGAGCTTCCTCTTTGTCCTTTCTCTTTTAATTTCCATGCCCAAAATGTAGTTTGTAGCACCAATATCTTTCATTTCG
This sequence comes from Pinus tabuliformis, assembly GCA_031772625.1. NCBI lineage: Eukaryota > Viridiplantae > Streptophyta > Pinopsida > Pinales > Pinaceae > Pinus > Pinus tabuliformis. Next base: position 171,570,293 of record CM062816.1, read on the forward strand.
AATTTGGAGGACAAATGGGTCTTAAAATCTTGGATAATTTCTTTGTCACTTCCAACTAGCAACATATCATCCACATACAAGACCAGATAAATAACATGGTCACCAATTAATTTAAAATACACACAGTGATCTGATTTGCTTCTGGTGAAGCCAAGTCCCCATATAAATGTATCAAATTTCTGATACCACATCCGTGGTGACTATTTTAACCCATACAGAGACTTCTTTAACTTGCATAACAGTTCTTTCTTACCCTTCACCGCAAAGCCTTCAGGCTGCTTCATGTAGATCTACTCTTCTATATCCCCATGAAGAAATTTGTCTTCACATCCATGTGTTCTACCTCAAAATCAAAAGTAGCAGCAACAGATAAAAGTAATCTAATAGAAGCTACCTTGGAAATAGGAGAAACAATATCACCAAAATCAATTCCTGGCACCTGGGAATAACCTTTTGCTACCAACCGAGCTTTGCATTTCTCCACCTTTCCTTCTGCATTTGTCTTCTTCTTGAACACCCATTTGGTGCCAATGGGTTTCCTTCCAGCAGGCAACTCCACCAGATCCCAAGCCTCATTTTTGTGCAAAGATGCCATTTCACAACCATGGCCTCTTTCCAGAGTTTGCCATCCTCTGAATCTACTGCTTCCTTCACAGTTCTGGGATCATCATTAGTAACAGATAAAGAAAAATTTGAACAGAAATTAGATGGACTGTACCTTTTCGGCTACCTTCTTTCTCAAACCGATCTTCTCACACCCGGAGTTTGTGGCTCTTCATCTTCTGATTCCTCATCTGTTGTAGAGTCTGATTTTTCCTCCTTAAGCTCAAACTCTATCTTCTTAGGTTCCTTTGGTTAGACTTCATGTTTAATAACATCTTTCACCTCTCTGAACACCACATCTTGGTTGTACACAACCTTCCTTGTTATTGGGTTCCAAATCTTATAACCCTTTAAACCATCTTTATACCCAATAAAGATGCACTTTTCAAATTGTTGGGTTGTGTTATATTCGTTCCACGACTAACCCACATAGTTAACCACGGGGTTAGAAGGGGGGTGGAGCCCCCCCTTCGTTGCGCTGATTGTGTAGCGGGGGGAGCCATAGGGGGTTTGAAGGGTGCAGGTAACCCCACTCTATGGGGGGCAGCGCCCTGGAAAATTTTGGTTTTGGACCCTATATTAGGTTGGGCGAACCTACCTATGGTTTTGTGCATGTTTTTCGCACATGGTTTTGGACGCGATGGTTTTCGGTCCATGGTATTGGATGCTTCGTCATGTATAAATATGTATTGTAACATTGAAAGGAACATAATGAAAAATCATGCTAGTAGTCCCAGTTTTGGGATCCAAGGGAAAATCTCTATGTATATGTGTTTTATGTTTTATGTTCTCACATTTTTATTTTCTGTATTTTAGAATTCGCATGCAAGTAATTTATGTACGAGGTTAAAACCCACATTTGGTATCAGAGCTATTTTGGCTTCAAGGGGACACCTTTGCTGCTGAGGGGTTTCACTCGGGCCTGTGGTAGACCCTATTCAGTGGGAGATCTGCGGGATCGATTTTGGTGGTGAAAGAATATGGCGAGCAGTGGAAAGATAGAGATAGGGAAATTTAATGATCAGAGTTTTGAGTTGTGGAAACTCAAGATGGAGGATCTGTTGGTGGATAAAGATCAGCGGATCATAGTAGATCTAGGTACTAAACCAACGGGTGTGTCTGATGAACGAACCGAGCTTTGTATTTCTCCACCTTTCCTTTTGCATTTGTCTTCTTCTTGAACATGCATTTGCTCCCAATGGGTTTCCTTCCAGTTGGCAACTCCACCAGATCCCAAGCCTCATTTTTGTCCAAATATGCCATTTCATCAACAATGGCCTCTTTCCAGAGTTTTCCATCCTTTGAATCTACTGTTTCCTTCACAGTTTTGGCAACATCATCAATAACGGATAAAGAAAAATTTGAACAAAAAGTAGATGAACTGTACCTTTCCAGCTGCCTTCTTTCTTGAACTGATCTTCTCACACCCAGAGTTTGTGGCTCTTCATCTTCTGATTCCTCCTCTGTTGTAGAGTCTGATTCTTCCTCCTTAAGATCAAACTCTATCTTCTCAAGTTCCTTTGGTTGGACTTCATGTTTAATAACATCTTTCACCTCTCTAAACACCACATCTTAGCTGTACACAACCTTCTTGTTACTAGGTTCCAAATCTTATAACCGTTTAAACCATATTTATACCCAATAAAGATTCACTTTTCAGATTTTCTATCAGACTTGGTTCGTTTCGCCTTTGGAACATGTACATATGCATCACATCCAAATACCCTCAGATGTGAAAGAGAGGGTTTCTTACCAGTCCATACATCTTGTGTAGTCTTATCCTCCAACGCTGATGAAGGCGATCTATTGACTAGGTAACATGCTGTCTCCACCGCCTCTGCCCAGAATTCCTATCCTAACCTAGCACCACTAAGCATGCTTCTTGCCCTTTCCATCAATGTCTTGTTCATTCTTTCTGCAACTCCATTTTGTTGAGGTGTATATGGAGTAGTCTTCTTCCGTGCTATACCACACTTCTTATAGAATTCTTCAAATTCCTTACTGCAAAACTCTCCACCATTATCTGTCCTTAGCACCTTTATCTTCTTCTCTGTCTGGTTTTCCACCAAAGCCTTAAATTCTTTAAACTTGTTAAAGACTTCAAATTTCTTCTTAAGGAAATATATCCATGTATTCCTTGAGAAGTCATCTATAAATGATGCATAGTACACAAACTTACCTAGTGATGGAACCTTCACAGGTCCAAACACATCACTGTGCACAAGATCTAATGTATGTTTCGCCCTCTTACCACCAGAGGGGAAGCTCACCCGATTCTGCTTCCCATATACACAATTTTCACAGAAATCAAAATCCAGAGAGCTATTATTCATACCTTCTACCATACCTTTACCATGAAGTATTCGAAGGCCCTTCTCTCCAATATGTCCAAACCTTTGATGCCACAGCATGGTCTTCTCTCTAGAGACCACTAGATTTTTTTCCCCACTTTCAGGAACCATAGAGTTGTTGCACCCATTAAAAACAGTGCTACCTTGCAGCTTGTATAGAGTTCCAATCCGAATTCCCTGCATCAATACTAGTTCCCTCTAAACCATCTTGCAGGTATCCTTCTTGAACACTATTTTTACACCTACATCATCCAGCTTGCTTACAAAAATCAGATTTCTGGCTAATGCAGCAATATGCAGAACACTCAGAAGTGTTCTAACCCTTCCACCTTGCAACTTCAACTTTACCTTTCCGTGACCAATGATTCTAGCCTTCCTGTCATCCCCCAAGAAGAAATCACCACCATCATATTTCTCATACTTGCAGAACCACTCTCTATGGGGAGTGAAGTGAAAGGATGCACTTGATTCTATCAACCATGCCTCTGAGCTACATGTGTACTTGAAGAAGCCAAGTACACATCCCCACCATCATCTGAGGTGGTTTTCGCCTCTGTAGAAGGAGCATCATCAGGTCCCTTTGCTTTATCAGGAGCTTTAGATTTACAGTCCCTTTTGTAGTTCCCTTCCTTTCCGCATTTCTAGCACACCACCCTTATAGGTTTTCCTGGAGATTTAGATCTCCCTCTAGATTTATATCTCCCACTCGATCACTTATTTTTGTTTATGTTCTGGGACCATCCTCGTATAGAAAAGGCATCACCATTCTGGCTCTCCATATTTTTTCGTCTCTTCTCTTCCATCAGCAAGGATGAGACTATTTCATCAAACTACAAGGTAGTTGTATTGCTACCTATTGCAATAACCAGACTATCCCACGAATTTGGTAGAGAACACAACAAACTAATGCACTTATCTTCATATGAAATTTTAATATCAACATATAATAACTGACTTACCATATTATTAAATGCATTCAGATTCTTTGTCACCGAGTCTCCATCTTTCATCCTTAGGTCATACAACTTTTTCTGCACGAATAGTTTATTCACCAGAGACATAGATTGGTACAAAGTCCCTAACTTGTCCCACAAAGCCTTTGCCGTAGCTTCGTCTAATACATTCAACAATACTGAATCTGAGACACACAATTGTATTGTGCTCTTTTCCTTTTGATCTAACTTCTTCCATTCTTCATCGGACACTCCTGTTAGTTTAGTACTTGGATCTACCGCGATCCACTGATCTTTATCCACCAACATATCCTCCATATTGAGTTTCCATAACTCAAAACTCCAACCATTAAATTTCTCGATCTCTATCTTTCCACTGTTCGTCATCTTCTTTCACCAGCAGAATCGATCTCGTATATCTCCCATTGAATAGGGTCTACCACAGGCCCAAGCAAAACCTCTCAGCAACAAAGGTGTCCCCTTGAAGCCAAAATAGCTCTGATACCAAATGTAGGTTTTAACCCCATACATAAAATACCTGCATACGATTCTAGAACATAGAAAATAAACAATGCGAGAGCATAACACATAAAACACATATACACAAAGATTTTCACCTGGATCCCAAAACTGGGACTACCAGCTTGATTTTTCATTATGTTCCTTTCAATGTTACAATACATATTTATACATGCCGAAGCATCCAATACCATGGACCGAAAACCATCGCGTTCAAAACCATGTGCGAAAATCATGCACAAAACCATAGGTAGGTCTGCCCAACCTAATATAGGGTAGAAAACCAAAATTTTATAGAGGGGGGTTACTTGCACCCCTCAAACCCCCTGTGACTCCCCCCGCTATGCAATTGGTGCAATGAAGGGGGGGCTCCGCCCCATTTTAACCCCTCAGTTAACTACGTGGGCTAGTCATGGAAAGAATATAACACAACCCAACAAGGTGCGGCAAAGGAGCATTGATGAGGACAACCTTTAGGCTATCGAAAGACTTTTGGGCAGCCTTATCACAAACAAACTGGGTTCCTTGCTTGAGAAATCGGGTGAACCTTGAAGGTAGCTCAGCATAGTTCAGTGCGAAACGACAGAGGAAATTTTCTTTTCCCTGTAGACTCTGTAGTTGATGCAATGAAGATGGATGGGGTAAATTAACTATGGCCTCGACTTGAAGAGGATCAAGGCGAATTCCTTCTTCCAAAATGATAAAGCCAAGGAGTCATCTGGATTCAATGTAGAAGACACATTTATGCGGATTCGGCCAAATGTTGTAGTGTCTATAGTGAAGAAAAATTTGCCAGATATGATGAGGGTGATCATGGCATTTACAAGAATGAGCTGGGAGATCATCCAAGTAAGGTTGAACGATGTTTCGAATGTCATGGAATGCATAAGACGTCACTCTCTGAAATGTGGCCCCAACATTCTTAAGGCAAAAAGGGAGCTTTTTATACGCGAAGGTCCCCCATGGACAAATAAAGGATCTCTTATCTTGATCAGCAGGTGCAATGTTTATTTGGTTGTAACCATAAAAACCATCCATAAAGGAAAGTAATTCACTCCCAGCACATTCATCAATGATCTGGTCAATGAAGGGGGTGGGGTAATTATCCTTAGGATAGGCATGATTGAGATCACAGTAATTGATGCAAATGTGAATAGTGCCTTGTTTCTTTATCACCGGTACAATATTCGACGCCCAATTAGTAAGAGGGATTGGATAAATAAATCCAGCTTTCCGAATTTTTTCAACTTCATCCTTTGATGGTGGCCGCTTTCCTAGTGTGCACTGGATGAAGCCGTTGGCAAACAGACTTCGCATGACGATACATTGGAAACTTGTGCATGCCTACACTTGGGTCAATGCCAGGAATTTCTTCATATGACCACACAAAAACATCCTGGAACTCTTCGAACAGACGAGTATAGAGATTAATCTCTTATGGAGAACAAGTTACCCCGATATGGGCATTTTCAACGACACCAGGCTTGACAGAAATATCAATTGGCATCATTTGGGTAATGTTACCCATGTTACCTTCTGACCAAAATTCATGAGTCATGATCGGCGTCTGAAGTGGTAGGGTCGAGAACTGAGAAGAGAACTTCTCGAGACAAGTAGACATGACTGCCGAGCCAGGTAAGTACGAGGAATGATGATGAGTGTCATTCCAAGGTACTTTCTCTAGAGACATTACTTCCATGATACTCTCGTCAGAAAGAAAAGTCTCAGCTAAGGAATCGGGAGATTCTGAAGAACCAAGCCACGGGGATTTAGAATACACATCGAGAGATGTTCTCGAAATAGGATGATCAGAGGATACCGAAGGCGAAGCCAAAACAATTCCCACATAATTAATTTCGGCAGGACTTAATGGCATAACCTCGCCCCATTTATCAACAAGATACAGGGAGGGAATGGCCCGAGGATCAAACTTGACCTAAATTATGTTGATAGAGGCAACATGAGGAGGTGGGAGCGGAAAAATACCCATCAAGGCAGGATCTTTAAAGAGTCCCACCCCCACACTCCCATAAGGAGCACTTGTGTGCTTGGCATAAGGAACATTTCCATTCGAGGAGGAAGAGGCAAAGAAGGATTATTGGTCAACTATGACTATCTTCCCTTAATGGAGAAAACAAATCACACGGAAAAGGGAGGAGGCTACAACATGCATGGCATGGGTCCAGCTTCGTCCGAGTAGAATATTGTAGTTAATATTAGCGTCAACAATCTCTACTTCGACGTGTACTATCTTGCCCTCCAAAGTAATGGCAAGGTTGGGAAGGACACCGAATGGTCGCGAATCGCATTCGTCAAAAGCTTCCAAAGTGTTAGGGGACTGGTTTAGAGTAGGAGAACCAATCGCCTTCCAACAAGTGACTGACATGATGCAAGTGGAAGCACCTTCATCGATGATGGTCCTATGAATGGTTTTCTCGTTTATGATCACCTGAATGAGAAAGGAAATCTAATGAGGTAAATGCGGAATGTTATTTCTGAGGTCAAAACAAATGAGATTAGAGTCAGCTGGATCAATACCCCCAATAGCCGACAGTAGTGATTTCTGCTGAGAAGGACAACTTTGAAGGACCTTGAGAGCATACATAGCTGATGGTGCTTAGGCCAAATCTTCAACAATGTTATAGTGTTGAGTGGCTCGAGCGTTGGGATTGTACGAGGACTTTCATAGCACACCTCGAGAAGGCGGTCGAATGGCAGAATCAGGATTAGGTCACTCTATATGGAGAGTAACAGAACTTAATGGGGAAGAAGAAGAACGGGTACCTTCTTTCTCATTCACTGATGTTGGGGTAGGAGTCTGATAATATTTTGACCTGGTAGCCACGTTAATCGGTGTACTCATCATGAACACTTGTGAACCTGTGGAAGTGAATGATTGAGTCTGGTATACCATTTGGGTCTGCTGGGACGGAAAGGGCTCTTTCAAGATAGCTAGGGTCCCTTTGAGCAAACTATTAACTTCAGATTGTCTAGGAACATCCTTAGTATAGTGATCCACCTCACAGATGAGGCATGGATATTTGGGCTTCTGTTGGGAAGCATCACCAATAGCTGACTTAGGAGGGCCCTGTTTTGGGGCATCGGGTTTACCCTTTCCTTTTCCTTTCTTCTTACCTTTAGAGGATTTGTTCGCCACAGTAGATGAGACAATGTAAACCTCTGAAGTTTTACTAGAGCCTGATGAATTGCGAGAGGAATCATTGGGAGTAGTGTTGGAGGCTGATTTTTGTTTGGAAGAAGATTTTGAAGGGGTCTGAGTCACTGAACCAATTACTCCATCAACATGAGGTGTAGTCGGAGACTTAGATGTCGTCATATCAGATGATGGTCTCAGTGCATCAGGTAACACATAATATAACGTGCCAGATTGTGATTGTTCCTCAGTGACGCATCCACCCATAGCAATGTCTTTAGTAATTTTGCTGACAAATGATTTGGTGAACCACTTGGTCAAAAACTGATCAACAATCTCAAACTCAATCAGGCGACGTCTACGTCTCCATTCATGGATGTGATCGGAGATGTGGGTCGCAGTGTCTTGCTTTACCGATGTTAGAAAATGGGTGTCAGTTTCATAGTGAACCGACAACTAGAAATGTGTGAGAAAGGCCATGGTGAGAGTATTAAAGTCATGATAGGTATTTCAAGGCAACTCGATATACCATTTGGCTGCAACACCTGTAAGCGTTCATTGGAAAAGTGGAACATGAATGGAATCATCAATGTAAGAATTCAAGGAGCACCAAAGGTGATATGTCATCACGTGGGCTTGTGGATCCTCTTTCACTTTTCCTTCAAACTTCGGACAATCACTTGGGATCTTGGATGGAACTAGAAGCCAGTATGGCGAATGAAGAATCGGGTCATTCGTGAGTTTAGACACATCTTGCAATTCCAGTGCAGCCAAGAATGACAATTGGGTATTGAAAGGCATTTGAGGTCAATAAGGGGGCCCAACTAGTGGGGCCCATCCCTGCTGGTAAGGATTTTGTCCCCATAGTGGAGGATGTTTTCCATATGGCATTTGATTTTTCCCCCAATGTAAGTTACCTTGCCCGTAGGGAGGATTTTGACCTTAAAAGCCTTGAAATTGTTAAGCCATAGGCTGCTGATAAGCAACATACAGGTTAAAAGACTGTTGAGCCTACTAGCCTTGGACATACATATTTTGCACCTGATGTACCTAAGCATAATGGTGTTGAACCTGTTTCCCTTGGGCATAAGGATTTTGGACCTGCTTTCCTTGGATAAAAGGAGGTTGAACCTGTTGCCCTTGGCATAAGGATTTTGGACCTGCTTTCCTTGGATAAAAGGAGGTTGAACCTGTTGCCCTTGGACATAAGGATTTTGCGCCTACTGTTGCAGGACTTGACCCTAACATTTCCCTTGCAAAGATTGACCCTGTTGATATGAGTATAAGGGTTGTTGATGCCCGAGTTGACCTTGTTGCTGCAAGGGCTGACCTTGCGGTTGTGAAGGTTGTCCTTGCAGCTACAGAGGTTGACCTTGCAAAGGCATAGGCTGGGAGGATTGTGGCACATACTGCACTTGCGGCTGCATGGTTTTCTGCAATGGTTACGAGGGTTGCCCCTGCGGTTGTTGCAGTTGTCCTTGCTACAAAATCAGCTGCACTTATTGCTGCATGGATGGCCCTTGCTGCAAAAAAGGTTTCCCTTGCTGCTGTAGAAGTTGTCCTTGCTGCTGCAGAAGTTGTCCTTGCTGCTGCAAAGGTACTTGAACAGTTCTCGGAATGACACCTTGAAAGTTCCCTAACTATATCTGGCCATACCCACCAGGCACAATAGATGGACCAGGCTGGACATATGGTCCAGGTTGAGGGATGTAGGGTGGATTAACCATCACTTGTTAATCATATGGAACATGAGGAGGTTGGTACTAAACCTGAGCCATATTATGTTGCTGGTATTGAATGTTACTTGACCCAGACGGACCAATAGGGTTCAGCTGTTGGTACTGGACATTACTCAATCCAGCAGGACCAACAGGGTTTAGAATGGCACCCAAAGAGGGCTGGTTCATTCCAACCATATGAGCTTATGAGCCACTCACATTGGCTGTACCAAACATCATAGAAACATTCATACATTCCCCCCAAGCAGTGGCACAACCTATCCACTTAGTGGAGGGATTGAATAACTAATAGAGACATGAATCGCGACCATCAGTTGAACCAGATGGGTTACTTGGACTTATGAAGCAAGAGGATTTGGAATGGTGGGTTTTACCAAGACTGAAGTAACTTAAAAATGTACTATCAGCTGGGAGTTCAGGTTCTGAATGAATGGATCTGAGGTAGTGTTGATGCCTCGAAAATCGCTGCAACAACATTGGGGGATAACCACCCGGTCCGAACCTTAGTACAGCTCCTTTTCCGTTTGGAATGGTGGCTCCAACTGGGGATAATGGAACCAGTTTCCCAGAAATGGATAAACGGGATGAATGGATAATTGATTAACTAATCTAATGATAGGCGAATAACAAAATCTATCAACAAAAATACAAGAACTATGACTTATCCCGGGAACTATTGAGCTTTCAAGTGTAGCGCTTGATGATCTGTGTCTATGGATAGGCATATAGATGACTCCATCTAACAGACATAGACATTAATGCATTCAAGGATTACTTTACTTAAATAGTTAAGCAAAGCGATTAAAGCGATATTACTACACTTGTCATTTATATCATCGACACATATATGATTAAAAGGAAAGCACACCATAAACATCCAATAGTGGAAGGAATACAGAACTACTGTTAAAACACATACATATAATCGATAATAGCAAAGATAATCAAATAACAATTCATATGAAAGGAATGAATTCAGACATAGATAGAAATACCATATGAGCTGTTTGACACTCCCAATATCAATCACTACTTGTGATTCTTCCTTCAATGTAGAAAGACTTTAAAACAAAGACAATAGTGCACAATTGCATAAAAAGCTTCCTTGTTAAATTTAGAACAACTGGTCCAGTTTCATAAAAGAATATGGCTGAAGCACAATAGTGAAACTTCAGTCTTTAAGTCAGGTACAAAAATTTACGACCCTTTCCAAAACAATGAAAGGGTCTATAAATACTTAATTAATCTAACTATCTATAAAACAGAAATCCTACTTAATTGGTATCAATAAATTTTGATCCTATTTTCTACAGCAATCTGGCAGTCGGCGACATGAATCATCAAGTAGGCTGCTTGCATTTAAATCTGAGCTGACTTGTCGCAAGCATCGGCTCCACTTCAGGTGGTCTGTTGAGGCGCGAGCTGAGCTGGGCGGCATAGGTGGCATCCTGAATATCGGGGATAATATACCCGATTGCATCCGTAAGGCACTTGAGGGCGGCTCTCTGTGTGTGCGGCTTTACCAAGAAGAACCAATAGGTGTCCCAGGTGAAACTGTTAATCCCAACGATTAATCTCCCCTTTTCCTCTAGATCTGGATAACATGATTGCTCCAATGTTTTCATCGTTGTCAATTTTCCTGGTGTGCATTGGGAAATCATGTTTGATAAGTAGAGAGTGTTATTGACTAATTCAACTAAATTGCTTGAAGTTGATTTGCATCTTGAAACTGCCCTCTCTGCTTTCATTAACTGGGACTGCCATTCTGTAAAGAGTATATCTTTATGTGACTCTAAGATTCTTGGTAAATTTTCCGCTTGTCCTTGATCAGAATCTTGCCAGTCGAGAAATGCAACTATCGTTTCTTCAGCTTGATCCAATTCAGTCCTGGCCTTGTCTACTTGCTTACTTATGGATGCCGTTAATTCACATAGTGGCTCTTCCTGGGCGATTTGTTAACACAGAAGCTTAATTTGGGATATTAATGTAGTATTTATTTGTAATGCTTCTGCTCTGATAATTCTTTCTGCTTCCGGATTGCGCTTTGGTCAATCCTTTGTTTTTCTGCCTGCAATTGTTGAGTTAGTTGACTGTTTAATTGCTGTTGCGTCAACAATTGCTGCTCTGCCTGCTCCGCTTTCTGCTTTGTTTCAGTTAGCTGTGCCTGTAATGAGAAAATCTCTTGATCCTTTGTTTTCAGTAAAAGGCTTACCTCCGATGCCTTATCTATTGTCGCTGCCGAATAAGCTCCTGCATATTGTGACAGTTTTGTTAGGTCATCGGAGGGGTCAAATTCCTCCTTTCAAACCACATTGCCCGTGACAGTTTGCTCTGGGAAAAGGGAAGGTTGATCAGTCCTTCTTCTTTTCCTTTGTCGTTTAACTACAGCTTTATGCCTTGGGCTGTAGAAGACATCCAGGGGAGGAATATCCTCTACCTGCAAAATGATTTGGTCGGAGGGGTCCTTTGGTATTATCTCTAGCTCTTTAGAAATGGGTGGGCCGCTGGTTCCACTTAGAACCTGTGGTGAAGTGATTTCCTGTGTGTCTGTTGCCTTTGAAGTGTCTGTGTCCTTTGAACATTCCAGACCACTGATAATGGAATCAAATTTCTTCCATTCCTGGAGCAATTTAGGGTCGATATGAGTATCCACATTGACATCAATGGTGGTCTGTTTTTCCTTTTTAGTTTGGGTCTCCTCCCGCACTTTTTCCTGCTCTCCCTTCTGATGATTCTCATGCTCTTTCTTCTGATTTTCCTCCTGTGGTTTCTCTTGTTCTTTTTTTGTAACTGGAGGTTCCTTTGACTGTTGCCGATCAGGCTCGCTTGACGATGTCGATGGGGTTGTCGCTAGTACATCTAGAGGTAGAGTTTGCAACCTCTGTTCTCTAAGTGTGTTAAATTCGTTCAACCCTTCATCATGATATTTCATTTTGGCCAATGATTTAACCTGCATTATTGACTCAGCTGAAGAGAACAGGTCGTCAGACATATCTTCTTTATGATCAAATTTTGACAATTTGGCCTGCTCTAGTGCATTATAGGCAACTTTGTTTGGGTCAAATTGCCTATTTGGGAGAGTCGCCAGAGTTAATGATTTCATCTTCGTAGCTTCCTTTTCTGCATGTTTGAGATCATGCAGAGTATAGACACTGCATCTCAAAGGAAATGAGGGCCAACCCTGCTTCTTATTTTTCTTGAGAGTCTGTGTAACACTCTCAGCAATAATCTGGTAAGAGATTTCCCTTGCCAATAGTTTATCCGGTATGTATAAAGGGAGAACATGAGGTTCGGCTTGGCTACCGAAAACTCTTATATAAGTGAACTTCTCCTCTCCAAACCATCTCCCTACTGCTGTTAAATCAATCCCAGCTTGGTAGGAAATCTTGGGAATGGGTTTATCAAAAATAGAATAATAAATAGGCAACATAAAGCCATTGCAGACTTGGTACAGATGGTGCTTGTAGGAGGATTTCCATAATTTCTGGTGGTAAATGTGAATAGGCATGGATTCTTGTGGCGTCCACCTCCAGCCGAGCACAGGAAATTCAGAATTGAAACACAAGGTATCTAAAATATAGGCACTGTAATAAAATGGGGGAATTATCATTTCAGAGATGCGAGTCTTATTCCTAAACTCAAGAACAGCTTTGGCTAGTTTATCTGAGAGAATAGTGGCCCAATCCATTATTATACTGTTGCATGCAGCTTCCATTAAGGGAACCATTTCTATAGTGAAATTAGAAGAGTCATGAAATCCCCACAATCTACACATCATTATTCCAGTGTAGCAATAAGGAGAGGCTAAAGAATCAACCGAGTACTTACCGGAAGATTCATGTTTGTGCTTAGCTGGGTTTTGTCTCCAATCCCGGATGGGTTCGGATTCAACTTCGTTCTCGTTTCGGAATTTTTCCAGGAACGCCTTATTGTATGTCTTCTCTGGCTCAGGCAAATGATACATTTGCCTTAGATCATCAGCTTTGAACGACCCGAAAATTCTCCCGTCTCTGGTGCTGAAGGTTCTATCCAGGATTGGGATTTCCTCAATTGCCCACCGCACTACATCTGTGTATGGGAGAATTTGTTCCCTAGCTGCTATCCAATGAAGGAAGGAGTCAGCTAAGTCCTTTAGAGTGGCATCATATTTCCGAGTAGAATCTGCAGTAGCTTCTACTGTTGTCACTTTGGGTTCTTCAACTTCAATCAAGTTGTAGGTGCTTTGCCAAGTAGTTCTGCCGAGACCAGAACATGTGGTATCCGAAATCAATCCTTTCTTTTTGTTCGAGGGATCAGCGACAGCTTGTCCTGCGGCTGGCGCAACAGAAGCGCCTGTGGTCTTCTTGGATTTCTTCCCCATTTTGCTTGAGATTTCTCCTTTGGATGAATTCTGCACAGAAGCGAAAATAAACGTAACACAGAGAATTGGCAATGAAAACTTCAATATGATGAGATATATTGACCGATGCGTGATAAGAGATTAACTTTTAAAATGGGCACAGATACAATCCATGGAAAGATTTTAGGACTTACAATTACATTAAATGGCCGTTTAAAACCTGCCAATCCTTAAATGCCCATTATATCATTAATCGGCCGAATGATTCATTTAAGCGTGCTCTAGATGTTTTGGCGGTTGAGCGCAGGTGAATCATTGTTGGACGGATCAAGTTTTTAATATGAATTAATCATGATATCCCTTTATTTTAACGGTTTTTTGAAATCTGCGCTTTATCGCAATCGGCCATCGGGGAAAGATTAACCTCTTATATTGACACCTTTTGAAAACCCCGATCGCCGATAGTGATATCGCATCGCATCGGGAGTATTGGCATCATATGAGACATGTATAGTATATCGCCGATCGCCGATAGCGATATCGCATCACATCAGGGCGGATGGCATGGGGTCGCTTTAAAAATGTGCATAGAGTATTACCGATAGCCGATAGCAATATCGCATCGGCGGAAACCAATGTGCCACTTACTTATGTACCTTATGTCATTGCGATATGCGATCTTGCGATCGCTTTATCGCAATGATAAAGATTGATTTATTTGATGAAAATGGGTTTTTCAAAAAGGTTTTTATAATGTTTTCATTTGGTTTTCGGACCTTTTTAAATAATACAATATTGATACCAATCAAACTCTAAGGGACCCATTTCATATGATAGTTTTGTGAATAGAATGATATGAAATGGGGAGTTGTTGTAGAGCACAACAATTGGCGATTCGCTGGAAGAAATAGTTGTCTCTGAAAAGTATAGAAATACTTAAACTTTTTCAAAATAGAGTTCTAATCAAAGGGGAAAATTCTAATATAACTAGGTATAAATGCATTTCGGGTAAAATGAAACTATTTTGTTAATTTCCTCTCTTTTTTAAGACAATAGATACATTCTAAGTTTTAAATAGGCCTTTATTGGTTTATAATGATAAAACAGAAAACCTTTCCAAATCAGCTTTTATAGTGAACTCGTCTGTCATAGGTAGAGCCTCTGCTGCCAGCAAACATTCATAGTTTCGACAGGGATACCTTTTAACCATGTTATTGTCCATTGTCCCATCCAATTTAAGAGTGTGATTAACAGCATGAATTCAAAATATGTTTTCATATTTTGTATTTCTTTCTTTTCCTGTTATTGATAAGATAAAAAGCCATTGTCCTGGTTTGGTAGCCAGCTATTGACAATGCCATTCACTAGTAATAATCTAACCGAACAAGCTGGCTCGTGATGATACCCCTTGTCTTATAATTCTTAAGCCATTACCCTGTTATGGTATGCAGTATTGGTAATGTTGGTTAAACTATTTCCCTATGATCATGGTAAGCAGGCTTGTAATAAGACCTCTTATATTTTATATCAAAATTTTAGAATTACACTCTGAGTAATCATAAACTTTGATGAATGGGATGGACAATTTTCTCTTTAAGAGTAGATGGATGACAGGGTAAGAGTTGAAGATGCTGAAGTTGGATTAGCTTCTATCTTGATATTGATAACCTTTTGTGACCAATTTGAAAACAGAAAATGATTTATAATACTTTTAAACTTTGAGAGGGGTTCACAAAACTTGAAGTGTGGTTTCAGAATACAATGATACCTAGTTTCCTAGAAATTATCCCTTTTGGTTAAGACTTCTATTATTTTAAAAGCAAATATCATACTACTTCTGTGGATCAAGTTTTCAAACACAGCAAAGGTCAATGGAAGATAGCTTACAACATTATTTTCTAAAAATCCTACAAACTACAAAACTCTAACAAACTAAAAGGAGAAGGGGTTACCTCCTCAATTAAAGAATTTCTTCAAGATAAGGCCATTAACAGGGAGAGAATCTCTCAAACCTGATAAATCTTGCAATATGAAGGTCGAATGGCCTATCTTCTCACAGATATGAAATGGTCCAAGCCACATCTTCTGGAACTTGGTGTGTTTTCCCTTGTCCTCATGGGCTTTGTCCCATTTCAGAACTAAATCACCGACTTGAAATTGTTTTGAACCGGATGAGACTGAATCAAAAGCTGCCTTGATGACTTGCTGATGTTTGGCATGAATAACCCTGGCTTTTTCTCTTTCCTCTTCTAATTTTAGAATTTGATCATGTCTAAGCTGAAGAGAAGAGGAAGGGCTTTCCTCAATGAACTGAACTAGGGCTAGAGAAGGAAGAACAAGATTTGTGGGCAGTACTGCTTCTTTTCCATACACAAGGTTGAACAGAGAAGATCTTATAGAAGCTTTATGTGTTATCCTATCAGCCCATAATGCAAACATTAAGGATTTGTGCCAGTTTTTATGATTCTGTTCGATAGTTCGCTTAATGATTTTGATCAGATTTTTATTAGTAGACTCTGCTAAACCATTACCCTGGGGATAGTAATTAGCAGAATATTTCAATTTAAATCCTCTTTTAATAGTGAAATCAAGCATAGCATTGCCTGAGAAATAAGATGCATTATCAAAAACAAGAGCATTTGGGACACCAAACCTGGTAATGATGAATTGATATATGAATTCAATGATTGCTTCAGAATTTGCTGTCTTCGAAGGAATTGCCTCAACCCACTTAGTAAAATAATCTGTAGCAGTAAGGATATACTTATGCTGTTTGGAAGACGGTGGAGTAATTTCCCCAATGATGTCCAATCCCCATTGCTCAAATGGTTCTTCAATGTTGACTAGTTGTAGAGGGAAAGCTGGTTTACGCTGTCTTCCACTATAAGTTTGACAATTGAGGCATTTCCTTACATACTCGTGGGCATCTCTAAACAGAGTGGGCCAATAGTATCCAGCATGAATAATTTTGTGAGCTGTTGTGTCAGCTCCAAAATGTCCTCCTGCTGGTCCATCATGTAACTCCTGCAAAACCTTTTGTGCTTCAGGTTTCTCAAGGCATCTTAATAATATGGAATCATAATTCTGCTTAAAAAGCACATCATCAATAATTGTAAATTTTTTTGCTTTTAACCTAATGGCCCTTTTGTTTTTGTAAGATAGGTTAGGAGGTGCATAACCATTTTTTAAATAAAAGATTAAATCTGCATATTGAGACTCAGAATCAATAACACTTATCTGGTTGATTTCTTCAGTTTGATCTGTATCACTTGATTCTAGAATGTTGGATGCTCCTGCCAATAACCTGCAAAAACCTTGGCCCCTAACAATCTTTGCTGGCCTAATTTCTAAGTCATATTCTTGAAGCGCTGTGACCCAGTTTGCCCTTTTTTCACCCAGTTCTTTTTGGATTAATAGTTGCCTAACTGCAGGGAAAGGAACTATAACTTTTGTGTGGGTTTTCAAAAGGAAGGTTCTATAATGTTTGACCACTTTAAATACAACAAAGGCTTGTTTTTCTACTTCAGAGCAATTCAATTCAGCACCTTGAAGATTTGAACTAAAAAATGAAATGGGTGCTTCCAAATTGTGATCGTTGAGCTGCGTGAGTACTGCTGCATAAGACGAGGTGGAGGCGATAGTGTATAATGTAAAATGATTAGAAAAATTGGGAGTATTTAAGGCTGGGGCATCGATTATTGATTGTTTGATTAAATCAAACGCTTCTTTTTCTGCTGATCCCCACTTAAAGACTGAATTTTTCTTGATCATAGTTTGAAGTGGCAAAATAATTTGAGAAAAATCTGGAACAAATCTTTTAACAAAATTGATTTGGCCTAAAAAGGACTGCATGGATTTCTTATTATGCGGGAAAGGGATTTCAGAGATTTCTTTGATCCGATCAGGATCAATATAAATGCCATCTTTAGACACAATAAAGCCTAAGAGCTTTCCTTGGTCAAGAGCAAAGAAAGATTTTTTAGGGTTAAGAGAAATACCATATCTTTTGCAACGTTGAAAGATTTGAATTAGGTCATGCAAATGATTGGACCTCTCTTTAGAGAATACAGTAATATCGTCTAGATAGACGACTACTGTTCTATTAATCATCCCTCTAAAAGCTGTATCCATCGCTCTTTGGAATGTTGCTCCTGCATTAATAAGTCCGAAGGGCATTTTCTGATATGCATATGTTCCCCATTTGGTTCTGAATGTGGTTTTAAGCTCGTCATCAGGATGGACCAAAACTTGGTTATATCCTGAGAAACCGTCTAGAAAAGACATTAATTCAGAGCCTGCTACTGATTGGAGTATTTGCTCCATGGTAGGTAATGGGAAATTGTCTTTTAAGCTTGCTTTGTTCAAATTTCTGAAATCAATACAAATCCGAATGTCGCCATTTTTCTTTCTGACTGGCACCATATTGGAGACCCAGTTTGAGTGTCGGACTGGAAAAATAATCTTGGCTTTCAAGAGTTTGTTAAGTTCAGTCTTTATTTGACTCTTTAAACTTGGATGTATTTTTCTTAACTTCTGTTGAATTGGTTTCTGATCGGGAAGCACTGGAATGGTATGCTGGATAATGGATGTATCATATGTCTTCAAATCATCATATTTCCAAGCAAAAACCTGTTTATTTTTCCTTAACAGTTTAATGAATGCCTCTTTCTCTTCCAATGAAAGTCCTAATCCTAAATTAATATTTTGAGGAGCTTTCTCAGTACCAAGATTTATCAACTCAAACCTTAGGGTAGAGATTTGGAGCTTTGCATTAGTCATAGGTTTAAACCTGTCTTTAATATCATAAAGATCCTCCAGTTTTACCACAGGCTTAGGAATTGAATTTTCCTGAGGTGTTTCTCTCATTTGAAAGTCATGCTCATTTTCCTCAATAATTTGATTATCATAGGACTTTTCAGAAGTTAAGAATTGTAAAATATCCTCATCATGGTTGAATACTCTCCAATTAGTGACATTGTCAGGAATTGAAGACCTAAAAAGCAATTCTACTGAAAATCTATCTGGGCCGTAGTCTTCAGAAGGTAGGAGTTTGGAAGCTACATTGGCTAGCAGGTCGGCTGCCGAGTTTTGAAACCTAGGGATGGAGGAAATATTGAATGCCGAAAAGTGTGAGGTGAGTTCTTGTACTAGCGATTGATAATGTTTAAGATGATTTGAAAGACAATGAATCGTATTTCTCACCTACTTGATAATAATTTCAGAATTGCCGAATACTTTTAAATATTGCACTTTAAGGCCGATCGCTTTATACAGTCCTTGGACTAAGGCTTCATATTCGGCTGTATTGTTAGTGCATTCAAATTCCAGCCTACAAGACAAAATTGTTTTTTCCCCTAGCGGGCTAACCAAAATACATCCTGCTCCTGAGCCCTCACTAGATTTGGACCCATCGAAATATAATGACCAAAATAAAGAAGTATTAACAATTGTATTTACAGTTTTCTCAGTATCATTGAAACATCTAGACCTATCTATTTGTGAAAAGTTCTCAATCTGAGATGAAAAATGGTTGACTGAGAAAGGGGATGACTGGGCAGTAAAGTTACCAAAGAATGACTCAGATGAATAATTCCCCAAAATGTTGTTATTAAATGCTACAGGTTGGTTTTCTTGCTCAAATTCAGTAACTGTATGGGTCATATGTTTTTCTCGATCAATCCTTATTTGATTTGGCTTACCCTTATAGGGAAGCCACATATGTGACCAATCAGTAGA
Organism: Pinus tabuliformis; assembly: GCA_031772625.1. Classification (NCBI taxonomy): domain Eukaryota; kingdom Viridiplantae; phylum Streptophyta; class Pinopsida; order Pinales; family Pinaceae; genus Pinus; species Pinus tabuliformis. The sequence continues at coordinate 171,589,687 of CM062816.1, forward strand.
AATATACCCATGTAGTTTTTCAGACCAATCCCTACTCAAGATTAAACCGTAAAATTCACGTATATCGGCTATCAAGATATCAATCCTTTGTACTACTCTGGGATCAACAGATAACCTGATAGTTACGGAATTAATCTCTCCCACAACCTGTACTTTGGTCCTGTCCAACTGTACAATATGAATAACAGACTTCTGGGGTTCAATGTTCAGTTTGGAACAAACTGAAGCTGGCATTATGTTAGAAGATGCCCCTGAGTCAATCAAACAATTGTGCAGGTTTCTGTTATAGATCTCATAGGTTAGAAGGAAAGGTGGAGTATGAGAATTTGATCTATCTCCAATCAGAACTGAATCGGTAGCTTCAACCATACCGGGAGGGGGTTGGCCTGAATCATTAGCAGCTTTAGCACTGGGAAGAGGTGTAGAAGGAACATCATTCAATTCTTTGAGAAGCAATTTCTGCTGATGTTTTAATTTACTAAGTTCAAACATAGTAATGTTTGCTTTAGTTTTCTTCATGTCATCAACAATATTGTACTCCATTGAATCGGATACCAGTAATGTTTTAGATGTTGAAGGAGTATTAGAAGTTGAAGGCTGGTTTTGGGGAACTGCTGCAGGTGATTTCTTTGCGGGTATTTTTTCTTTGGTTGTAGCAGCACCTGCACTCCTTTTCTTTGACGTTGCCTGAACAGGTTCGGAAGTACTTTTACTCCTAGTAGTGACTGGGAGCGCTTCTTCTTCATTATCGGTATCGGAGTTGGCGAGTATAAAATCCCATATTCCATGACATTCTACTACTTCTTCTTCATCATCAGTTGGTGAGATTGTTTCCTCTTCCTCTTCTTCTTGCTCTGAATCTGCATTAGATATGACATTCGGTGGTTTTGATTCATTTTTCTTATAAGTCCTAAAGGGTCTTTTGGTTGAGGTTTCGGCTACCTGTTTCTTTATTTCAACCATTTCATTTGATAAATTTTTTAGGACTTTTTGCAAACCCTCCATGTCATATGGGTATTTGGGGGTTTTCTTTCTTGAGTCATCTTTAAAAGAGACATTTTTGGCTTTTCTGTCTTCCAGAGCGGCTTTCTTTTCTAGAGCATTAATACGTTTCTCCACAGCAAGTGCTTCTTTCATGTTTTCGGCTAAGGTAGGTTTCCCAGCCCTATCTACAAAAATGGCTATATTGGCAGGTAGGGCGGTTATATACCATTTGCTTCGAATTTGTTCACTTGGTTTGGAGGCCATCGGGATTTTGTTCAGGAGTTTATTGAATCGAGCATTAAATTCCTTAATTGGTTCCCTATGCTCTATCCTAAGATTGGAGAGATCGTTTATTAGGGTAGCCAAAGACCTATCATCTCCATATTTTGTAAGAAACTGCTCTTGGCAAGTGTTCCAACTGGTAATGGAACCAGAGGGTAAAGAAAAATACCAGGATCCTGCTGATCCTTGCAAGGTGTAAGGGAAAAGTCTAACAACAACATCTTGTTCTGTTACTCCTTTCAAGTTGACTGCCAACATGAAATTATTAATGTGTTCCTCAGCCTGGGTCCCATCATCTGGGTTAAACTTGGGTAGCCATTTTTCAGGAGCATCTGGTAAAGGATGCAATGGTGCAGGCATATTGACTGCACCAGGTCTGGTCCATGGATCTGCCATTATAATAGCAGTAGTGGTTGATACTACTATTGGAATTCCAGATGTCTGGGAAGGAAATAATGTTGAGGAGTGAGCAGGTTGGGATGTTGAAGCTCCTAATCCCTGATGAACAACAATATGTAATGGGGGAGTGGATGGTTGACTTTGCAGAGGGGAAGATGCAATGGAGGATGAGGATGAAAGCTCTTCACTGTCAGATCCTTCAGTATATTTCTTCGCCTTTTTCCTTTTGGGTAAAGGGAACTCAGTGGCTTCAATACCGAGCTTTTCGCTCTGAAGTCTGGTGAGAGGGTGAGGTAAATTGAACTGCGAAGTCGCACTGCTTTGTGATACCTCAGATTTCTGTGGTGAAATCGAGAAGCTCTGAAGTTTGTGGATAAGAGACCGGACTTTAGGTGATTCAAGACTTAATTGTTCTGGAGTATGATGGGTTTGAGCAGTGGTAGTTGATTCCTCTTCTTCTTGTTTGGATACTGGAGAACCAGCATGCAAATGGGAAGTTTGAGGGGATACGAAGGAGAATTACTCTTAGAATGGCTTGTAGATTTTGGTTTGTCTACCATTCACAGTTGGGCCCTCCTTCTAGCGCCAAAAATGTTGATGCCTCGAAAATCACTGCAACAACATTGGGGGATAACCACCCGGTCCGGACCTTAGTACAGCTCCTTTTCCGTTTGGAATGGTGGCTCCAACTGGGGATAATGGGACCAGTTTCCCAGAAATGGATAAACGGGATGAATGGATAATTGATTAATTAATCTAATGATAGGCGAATAACTAAATATATCAACAAAAATACAAGAACTGTGACTTATCCCGGGAACTATTGAGCTTTGAAGTGTAGCGCTTGATGATCTGTGTCTATGGACAGGCATATAGATGACTCCATCTAACAGACATAAACATTAATGCATTCAAGGATTACTTTACTTAAATAGTTAAGCAAAGCGATTAAAGCAATATGACTACACTTGTCATTTATATCATCGACACATATATGATTAAAAGGAAAGCACACCATAAACATCCAATAGTGGAAGGAATACAGAATTGCTGTTAAAACACATACATATAATCGATAATAGCAAAGATAATCAAATAACAATTCATATGAAAGGAATGAATTCAGACATAGATAGAAATACCATATGAGCTGTTTGACACTCCCAATATCAATCGCTACTTGTGATTCTTCCTTCAACGTAGAAAGACTTTAAAACAAAGACAATAGTGCACAATTGCATAAAAGCTTCCTTGTTAAATTTAGAACAACAGGTCCAGTTTCATAAAAGAATATGACTGAAACACAATAGTGCAACTTCAGTCTTTAAGTCAGGTACAAAACTTTACGACCCTTTCCAAAACAATGAAAGGGTCTATAAATACTTAATTAATATAACTATCTATAAAACAAAAATCCTACTTAATTGGTATCAATAAATTTTGATCCTATTTTCTACAGCAATCTGGCAGTCGGCGACATGAATCATCAAGTAGGCTGCTTGCCTTTAAATCTGAGCTGACTTGTCGCAAGCATCGGCTCCACTTCAGGTGGTCTGTTGAGGCGCGAGCTGAGCTGGGCGGCATAGGTGGCATCCTGAATATCGGGGATAATATACCCGATTGCATCTGTAAGGAACTTGAGGGCAGCTCTCTGTGTGTGCGACTTTACCAAGAAGAACCAATAGGTGTCCCAGGTTAAACTGTTAATCCAAGCGATTAATCTCCCCTTTTCCTCTAGATCTGGATAACATGATTGCTCCAATGTTTTCATCGTTGTCAATTTTCCTGGTGTGCATTGGGAAATCATGTTTCATAAGTAGAGAGTGTTATTGACTAATTCAACTAAATTGCTTGAAGTTGATTTGCATCTTGAAACTGCCCTCTCTGCTTTCATTAACTGGGACTGCCATTCTGTAAAGAGTATATCTTTATGTGACTCTAAGATTCTTGGTAAATTTTCCGCTTGTCCTTGATCAGAATCTTGCCAGTCGAGAAATGCAACTATCGTTTCTTCAGCTTGATCCAATTCAGTCCTGGCCTTGTCTACTTACTTACTTATGGATGCTGTTAATTCACATAGTGGCTCTGCCTGGGCGATTTGTTGACACAGAAGCTTAATTTGGGATATTAATGCAGTATTTATTTGTAATGCTTCTGCTCTAAATTCAGCCACTTGTGGAACGCCCTTTGTTTTCTCGAGCTGTGATGATAATTGATCAATTTGCTCATATTTTGTTTTCACCATTTGCTCATTTGCTGCCTTCAATTGTGCCAATGCCTCTGATAATTCTTTCTGCTTTTGGATTGCGCTTTGGTCAATCCTTTGTTTTTCTGCCTGCAATTGTTGAGTTAGTTGACTGTTTAATTGCTGTTGCGTCAACAATTGCTGCTCTGCCTGCTCCGCTTTCTGCTTTGTTTCAGTTAGCTGTGCCTGTAACGAGAAAATCTCATGATCCTTTGTTGTCAGTAAGAGGCTTACCTTCAATGCCTTATCTATTGTCGCTGCCGAATAAGCTCCCGCATATTGTGATAGTTTTGTCAGGTCATCGGAGGGGTCAAATTCCTCCTTTCAAACCACATTGCCCGTGACAGTTTGCTCTGGGAAAAGGGAAGGTTAATCAGTCCTTCTTCTTTTCCTTTGTCGTTTAACTACAGCTTTATGCCTTGGGCTGTAGAAGACATCCAGGGGAGGAATATCCTCTACCTGCAAAATGATTTGGTCGGAGGGGTCCTTTGGTATTATCTCTACCTCTTTAGAAATGGGTGGGCCGCTGGTTCCACTTAGAACCTGTGGTGAAGTGATTTCCTGTGTGTCTGTTGCCTTTGAAGTGTCTGTGTCCTTTGAACATTCCAGACCACTGATAATGGAATCAAATTGCTTCCATTCCTGGAGCAATTTAGGGTCGATATGAGTATCCACATTGACATCAATGGTGGTCTGTTTTTCCTTTTCAGTTTGGGTCTCCTCCCGCACTTTTTCCTGCTCTCTCTTCTGATGATTCTCATGCTCTTTCTTCTGATTTTCCTCCTGTGGTTTCTCTTGTTCTTTTGTTGTAACTGGAGGTTCCTTTGACTGTTGCCGATCAGGCTCGCTTGACGATGTCGCTGGGGTTGTCGCTAGTAGATCTAGAGGCAGAGTTTGCAACCTCTGTTCTCTAAGTGTGTTAAATTCGTTCAACCCTTCATCATGATATTTCATTTTGGCCAATGATTTAACCTGCATTATTGACTCAGCTGAAGAGAACAGGTCGTCAGACATATCTTCTTTATGATCAAATTTTGACAATTTGGCCTGCTCTAGTGCATTATAGGCAACTTTGTTTGGGTCAAATTGCCTATTTGGGAGAGTCGCCAGAGTTAATGATTTAATCTTCGTAGCTTCCTTTTCTGCATGTTTGAGATCATGCAGAGTATAGACACTGCATCTCAAAGGAAATGAGGGCCAACCCTGCTTCTTATTTTTCTTGAGAGTCTGTGTAACACTCTCAGCAATAATCTGGTAAGAGATTTCCCTTGCCAATAGTTTATCCGGTATGTATAAAGGGAGAACATGAGGTTCGGCTTGGCTACCGAAAACTCTTATATAAGTGAACTTCTCCTCTCCAAACCATCTCCCTACTGCTGTTAAATCAATCCCAGCTTGGTAGGAAATCTTGGGAATGGGTTTATCAAAAATAGAATAATAAATAGGCAACATAAAGCCATTGCAGACTTGGTACAGATGGTGCTTGTAGGAGGATTTCCATAATTTCTGGTGGTAAATGTGAATAGGCATGGATTCTTGTGGCGTCCACCTCCAGCCGAGCACAGGAAATTCAGAATTGAAACACAAGGTATCTAAAATATAGGCACTGTAATAAAATGGGGCAATTGTCCTTTCAGAGATGCGAGTCTTATTCCTAAACTCAAGAACAGCTTTGGCTAGTTTATCTAAGAGAATAGTGGCCCAATCCATTATTATACTGTTGCATGCAGCTTCCATTAAGGGAACCATTTCTATAGTGAAATTAGAAGAGTCATGCAATCCCCACAATCTACACATCATTATTCCAGCGTAGCAATAAGGAGAGGCCAAGGAATCAACCGAGTACTTACCGGAAGATTCATGTTTGTGCTTAGCTGGGTTTTGTCTCCAATCCCGGATGGGTTCGGATTCAACTTCGTTCTCGTTTCGGAATTTTTCCAGGAATGCCTTATTGTATGTCTTCTCTGGCTCAGGCAAATGATACATTTGCCTTAGATCATCAGCTTTGAACGACCCGAAAATTCTCCCGTCTCTGGTGCTGAAGGTTCTATCCAGGATTGGGATTTCCTCAATTGCCCACCGCACTACATCTGTGTATGGGAGAATTTGTTCCCTAGCTGCTATCTGATGAAGGAAGGAGTCAGCTAAGTCCTTTAGAGTGGCATCAGATTTCCGAGTAGAATCTGCAGTAGCTTCTACTTTTTTCACTTTGGGTTCTTCAACTTCAATCAAGTTGTAGGTGCTTTGCCAAGTAGTTCTGCCGAGACCAGAACATGTGGTATCCGAAATCAATCCTTTCTTTTTGTTCGAGGGATCAGCGACAGCTTGTCCTGCGGCTGGCGCAACAGAAGTGTCTGTGGTCTTCTTGGATTTCTTCCCCATTTTGCTTGAGCTTTCTCCTTTGGATGAATTCTGCACAGAAGCGAAAATAAACGTAACATAGAGAATTGGCAATGAAAACTTCAATATGATGAGATATATTGACCGATGCGTGATAAGAGATTAACTTTTAAAATGGGCGCAGATACAATCCATGGAAAGATTTTAGGACTTACAATTACATTAAATGGCCGTTTAAAACTTGCCAATCCTTAAATGCCCATTATATCATTAATCGGCCGAATGATTCATTTAAGCGTGCTCTAGATGTTTTGGCGGTTGAGCGCAGTTGAATCATTGTTGGACGGATTAAGCTTTTAATATGAATTAATCGTGATATGCCTTTATTTTAACGGTTTTTTGAAATCTGCGCTTTATCGCAATCGGCCATTGGGGAAAGCTTAACCTCTTATATTGACACCTTTTGAAAACCCCGATCACCGATAGCGATATCGCATCGCATCGGGAGTATTGGCATCATATGAGACATGTATAGTATATCGCCGATCGCCGATAGCGATATCGCATCGCATCGGGGCGAATGGCATGGGGGCGCTTTAAAAATGTGCATAGAGTATTGCCGATAGCCGATAGCGATATCGCATCGGCAGAAACCAATGTGCCACTTACTTATGTACCTTATGTCATTGCGATATGCGATCTTGCGATCGCTTTATCGCAATGATAAAGATTGATTTATTTGATGAAAATGGGTTTTTCAAAAAGGTTTTTATAATGTTTTCATTTGGTTTTCGGACCTTTTTAAATAATACAATATTGATACCAATCAAACTCTAAGGGACCCATTTCATATGATAGTTTTGTGAATAGAATGATATGAAATGGGGGGTTGTTGTAGAGCACAACAGGTAGGCATAGCGCTAGATGCCCAGATAGGGTTGTGATATAGCAATGATGCAGTAGGAGTACCTGAAACAAGCTGAGCTAAAGTCATGCAATTACGTGGTAACTCAGGATTAACACTGGTCAGAATGCTTCCCATCTAAGGAAAACCTTCAGGAGGGAAAGGATATTCTTGCTCCTCGACTGTGCGTGGAGTGGAAACCTCCGAGTGACCCGAAGAGGAGGCTGGGATTTCACCTTCTGATTCCATACATGAAAACAGGCGATGGCGGACTACCGAAGATGTTCGAGGGGATAATTCCAAAGGAATACCCGATTGATCGTACAGACTATATAGACACTGCGGTGATATCACAACAGGATCAAACAAAGGATTTGGAGGATAAACAACTAGTCCAAGCTGACCTTCAGAATTCAGCGGGCTCTCGGGAGTCTGGATAGGATTATCCGTAGATTCTGTGCTAATTTCAGAAAGTGACCCAGTATCTGAGGGAGGGGGAGGATGAGATGACAAAGGTTGAATGCTCGGAACAATTCCAAGCTCAACACCTTGGTCCTTAAGTGACTGCGACAATTCAGGAAAAGGCTCCTCAAACGATATTTTAGACAGAAGAGGGGAAGATGAACTAGGCGAACTCGTTGGTTCAACCATGATGATTTTGTCTCAAATAACCAGAAGAGAGAGATTGATTCCAAGGCTTTAATATGTATTTAAAGGTATACTCATGATGTGTTCTAGAAAAATACTAACAGGGATGTTATACGATCATGGGCAACAATCTTTTGAGACGCAAAAACAAACTGGTGCTCTTTCATGTTTTAAGAGTCGAGAAAGAAGCAAAGGTGACTCTATCACTTTCAGTTTGAAACAAGCTCGAAAGGAAAAGCACTCAAATGATCTTTTATATTTAGGGAGTCAAAAAGATCAAAATGACTACTCAGGATGATCTAGGAAAAAGGATTACCAGATAAGCACAAACTGCAGAATACCTCTCGGTGAACTGAGAAGTACGAGCAGGAAATCTCCCCGAATGTTGTGTTCGGCGTATCATGTTTACAAGGTGGCAGACTTGGTTTCCTATGGAGAACGATTGCAACCTAGTGGGGTCTCCCTTTATATACGTGACAGTATGGGGAGCACAAGTCTGTACTAGCATTTTCTAGTGCCGAAGAGAACGACAACTGCTAGGTTTAAAGATGCCGGAACACGTCTCTAGCCTAGACCTTCTAAATGTGATTGTTAGGTTTCAAATGCGCCTTAGGTTAATTGAATACATTTTAGAGTTTATCTTGAAATTATGTCTCGGTTTTCAGGCCTTATCGATGTGACTCGAAAATCTTTTATATGCAGCTAAATGAGACAAGACCCTTTCAATTCGATGAATTGTTTACACTGATGAGAGTAGAAAACACACTCAATGAAACAAACAAGCAATTGAAAGCAAAATGACCTTTTCACTATTTCGCTTTTTTAAAAAAAATGATGAAAAGCTCTTTCCAATTCCTATCTTTCCTATCAAACACACTTCAAGTAGTCCTTTCACTAGTAAACATAATTCATTTCTTTTCAAATGAAAATGACAATGCAACTCTAGTCTTCAATGATGCTAACTAATGTAACATATTGATTCAGCAAACTAGAATTATGTATTTTTCAATGAAATGAGAAAATGAATCTTTCACCAACACTTCAATGAAACATTTCCAATACAATCAACCTCGAGCAAATGCAAAGCACAAAAGAGAATTCCTTCCAAACTAATGATGCAAAGACTCAACCAAAAACAAGATGAGCAATGTGATCTATGCTCGAAAAGAGACGCTCAATCAACAAACGAAACTTTTCAAACTTGTTAAATGGAAATCAAAGCAACAAAAGGACTAACAAACGAAATGCAAGGAGCAACTTGACTATCGACTTGACTTGCTGAGCACACAAACAGGTGAATGGATGATGACCTAGATGCCCTAGGGTTATAAACCATCCAAGAACTCAAAAAACCAAGTGAAGAAAAGGCAAACCAAACCAGCATATAAACCAAGCTAATAGGACTTTCCAGTAAGGGAGAACACAATCATACTAGGCTAAGAGACAGAAATCAAAAGGGAAAGACACATTGGTTATGATCTAGGGGAAACCTTGATCTTCACCTACAAGAATCGGCATGACTGCCTAACTGACAACATGTGCCAGAAGGTGGTCGGCGTGACTCTATTTTAGAAACTCGTGCTCATCGGTGCTACTGTTAGAAAAATAAATGCGTTGACCAAGGATTCAAGGAAAAAATAAAAATTTTCAAAGGCTAAAACCAGACTTGCCACTATAAATTTCAGGCTCATAGCAATAAACTAGGCAAAGCAGAGAACACTAAAGGGAAACGGTGATACTAGAAAAGTTCACACAAAACCATAAAATGATAATCAATCAAACAGAAGGATTGTATCCCCAGTGGAGTCGCCAATTTGTGGTGCAGGTAAATTCTCAATGCGGACACAAATAATTCCTCCATCCCGAGAGAGCGGGTCTAGCCACAAATAAACAATCTATGAAAAATCTCCTTAAGCTAGAATAAAATAAGAGGGCCTACCTTTTAGAACATTATTCCACTTGGTGATGATCCTGCTTCCTTACTCCAGATATCTTTTGCTTCTTTCCTTCGAATACCTAAAACAAGAAAACAAACAACAACAACAAACATGATAGCATACAATATTGTATTCAACCTACATAAAAGGTCAAGGAGCATTAAGCCATAAAGATGTAAGATAACACTTCATGTAGGAAATCAATCAATAATTGTATTCATATAAATTTAGAAAGAGATTACAACCAATGCCTTGACATTGCTGGTCTCCTTCGACGTATCTAGGTTCCCACACTTCTTCTAGCATCTCATGGATAGCCCCAAAAATGGAAGTTTTAAGGCTTCTTCCCTTTAGTCTCAAACCAAACCAAACACACTATTCTCCCTCAAACATACACTAGAAAGCTACAAGCTATAGATGTCTTGTTGATCATTCAAACTCACTCCAAAACTAGTTTAGCTTGGGAAAAGAGAGGTTTATATAGCTTGGATGGAGGGGAGATGGTTCCTCTCATCATGGGAGAAGGTCTTATCTCTTGGGTTTGTTCCATCCTAATAGGGGAAAGGAGCCCAAACTGACTTCCTTGGCTCCATCCAACCCAACCATCTACCAAACTTCCATTACAAAGCTTCTAGACCTGGAAGCTTCAACTCCATATTTAAAAAACTTGCCAAAAGAGGATCAGAGCAACTGAAAAAGGGCCCAGTCGCTCCGTATGGCGCTAGTTATAGTTTTAATCTCTGCAAAGCAATGTGAGGACAAAACTAGTCAGTAGAGTCGGTCTTGTAAACTGAGGTGAAAGGAAGATTCTTGGGAAATGATGCAAAAGGGAATTATTTTGCTCATGAAGAGGGACATACTGGGAGTTTCTTCATGATGGGAAAGCATGTAGGGTTCAACGTAGATGTCCTCCAAGATTGTGGATAGGGAGTACAGGGACATTGGCAAAATTTTCTGTAACACCCCCCAAAAATTATCTTGAGAATATGTGCGTCATGGGGTTGCAATCGAAAACAACCATAGTTTTGCGGAGCTGGATATAATGGCAGAACCTTTTGACAACTTAAATAGCCGCAAAAGATAATTTTTTGACATGAATATATTTGATCTCAATATCATTCAAGTTTTGACTCAAATAATAAATAGGATGTTTGGTTCCTACATCATCCTATTGGACCAATACCATAGCGATTGTAATAACTGTAGCAGTGAGGTACAGGAAGTGATCATGTTGGTGAGGTATAGGAAGTGATACAAGGATGCCTGAATTAGAACATATTTCAAGGCATCAAACACCTTTTGAGAAGAGTCGTCCCAATGGAAGGGAACCCCCTTCTTTGAAAAGCGAGTAAATCCTTTGATCATTTCAACGTAGTTGGGAACGAACCTCCGAAGAAAGTTAACCTTCCCTTTGAGTCATTGAAGCTAAAGGAGGGAAGAAGGAATATGCATATCCATGATCACCTAGACTTTTAATGGGTCAATACAAATTCCATGTTTTGATACAACAAAACCAAGAAGTCTACCAGAGCTGACACAAAACACACACTTGTGCATATTGAGCCTAATTTTATAGTGTCGGAAACGTAAAAAGATAGCCCTAAGGGGCATCAAATGATCAACATGAAATTCTAAGTGAGAAGGTAGGTCGTCCAAATATGGTTATACGATATGCTGTATGTCATGGAAGGCATAATTCATTGCCCTCTGAAACATAGCCGCAACATTTTTTGATTTGAAAGGGAGATTTTGATATGCAAATGTGCCCCAGGGACAAATAAATGTAGTTTAATGTTGGTCCGCTAGGAGAATGTGATATGATTATATCCAGAAAAAGCATCCATAAATGAAAATATTTCACAACTAGCACAATCGTCAATATTTGGGTCGATGAACGGGGTAGGATAATTATCCTTAGGACAAGAATGATTAATGTCCCGATAATCGACACAGAAACACACACACACAAATGTTTCCTTGTTTCTTCATGACATGAACAACGTTTGACACCCAATCAGTTAAAGTTTTTGGGTAGATGAAACGTACGCATAGAAGTTTTTTCAGCTTCATTTTTAATAGTGGCAGCCTTCTTGGGATGGACTAGACAGAGGCACTACCGAACTAGCTTAGCATCAGGATACATCTTAATTTCAGGTACAATGACATTTGGTTCGATACCTAACATATATTCATAAGACTAGGTGAAAATATCTCAAAATTATTGGAAAAGGGATTTATAGGTCTTTATCTCATCGAGAGAGCAAGACACACTAACATGCACATTCTCAACAATGTCAGGTTTGATCGAAATGTCAAGAGGAATAGTCTCTTTGGTGTTCGACAAATTCTTCTCAGAATAAACACCATTGATGGATACCAAATTCGCAGACATCTCAATGATATTAGGCCGATATAGTTCACTAATATTATCCTCGAAGGAATCTGGCAAGGAGGAATGATGATGATAACCGTCCTAGGGTGCATCATCTGAAATCTTGATCTCCATGATGCTCTCATCGGTGGAAAATGTATGAGAGAAGGAACCAAAGAACATTCCATAATCTAAGGAGTGGTTAACCTAATTGATCGAAGAGGAAAGATTAGAGTGTGTCACATATGCTGAATAGATGGCTTTATAGTCAAACTCAATAGGATTTAGTGGCATGCGGTCATCAAAAGCATCAATATTAGACTCATTTGGCACTACCCATGGATCAACTGGAGTAGTACAAGAATATATCATGTGGACATGGGAAACCAGGTTAAAGTTGTTAGGAGAAGGAGGAGGAAGAGAAAAGGTTCCCATGAGAGAGGAATCCTTAAGTAGTCCTACTCTAAAATGTTGATGCAGGTGTGGGGTTTCTCCGACAAGAGGGACATTTCTAGTACCTTGAGAATTGGTGGAAAATAAAGTGAGTGGATCAATGGTTATTATACTTACCTCATGACAAAAAGTATTCATCCTGAAATATGTGAAACATTAACATCCATAGCATAAACCAACGTACAACCCAGAAGATAATGTTATAATCTAACGATTCGTCGATAACTTTGAATTCTATTGATACGGTCTTGCCGCCAAATTCTACTTGTAATGAATTCAAAATTCCACAAGGTTGGAAGCCTCTTCCATCAAAATCCTTTAGATTGGTTGGTGACTGATTCAATTGGGGAGAACTATTGGCCTTCTAGCAAGACAAAGACATGATACAGGTTGAGGCTCCCTCGTCCACAATGGAATCATGGATATTCTTACTGTGAATAACAACTTGAATCATGAAAGTTAATTGGTCTAGAAGTCGAGGCATATAATTCTCATGGTTAAAAGCTACTAGGTTGGAATCTAAAGGCTCAATACATACACTTGTAGAAAGCAAAGGCTTCTTTTGGGAAGGGAAATTTTTTAGCAACTCAAGAGTCGACATAGCTAAAGGAGCCTTAAGCCAGATGCTCAACTACATTATAATTATGAGTATTGCACGAGGGTTGAATGTAGATTTATGGATAATTCCTTTGGGAGGGTTAATTGTCAATTTAGTTGGAAACACATTTGGAGTAGGATCTGATGGAGATCTAGTCAAACTGGTAGGTTGATCGGTAGCATGACCATTTGAGGGAATCAAATTACTCTAGTATTTACTTCGGGTGGCTACCACAACGTGATTTTTCAGCATAGCAGAGGAAAGCATCAAAATTGAGCTAGAGGAAGCGGGATCAAGGGAAACCATATTGGTCTCCTAATTCAGAAATAAATATGTCAACACAGTGGGTACAGTGGAGGATTTAAGGTATTGATTCACTTCTTCCTAGTGTGGAAAATCAAGAGTGAAATGCTCCTCATTACAAATCAAACATGGAGAAGTAGGTTTCCACTTTTCTTTAGAAGACTAATTGTTTTGTTTATCCTGCGGAGGATTATATTTCTTCTTTTTACCTTTTCCTTTCTTCTTACTTCCTAGATGGTGATATTTTCCTTTGGAATATTGAAAAACATTAATATCAAAATTAGAAGTTGCAGGAGTAATGGAAGGAGGGATTTAAGCATCCATAACAAGAGTCAAACTAGATGGTTTACTCGTCGACAGTTGGCTGGCAGAACCAATCATGCCATCAGCGACATATGATTCTTTATTAGGAGGCCGAGGAACATTATTTGAAGGTCATGAAAGATTTGATATTTTATCATAAAACATGCTAGATTGGGTATAAATAAGATTCAAATACTAGGCACGAGCAATTACCTTCTCTTCGGTTACAATTCTTCCCTTAGCGATGTCTTTTATGATAGATGGAAACAAAGACTTAATGAACCATTCAACTAACAATTCTTCAAGAACAAAGGTTATAACCAAACGATGATGAGGTCACCACTAATGAATGTGATCTGAAATGTGAGTAGCATCATTGTTTTTTGAATTGGTTAAAAGTTTAGTTCTAGTCTCATATTGGATGGGTAACTAGAAATCTGTTAGGAATGTGGTAGCCAAGGCACTGAAATTATCGAACGAAGCTCATGGTACATAAATATACATTTTTCTACTATACTGGTGAGTGTGGGCTAGAAAATACACAAAAGAACAGAGTCATCATTGATAGAGTTTGAAGAAAAGCACAAATGATAAGCCATCACATTTGTAAATGGGTCATCTCCAGGATTTCCATTGAATTTAGGGATATCATTGACAGAGTTTGAAGAACAACACAAATGATATGCCATCACATGTGTAAATGGGTCATCTCAAGGATTTCCATTGAATATAGGGATATCACTCGACAATTTTGTGGGAATAACTCAGCACCAAAGAGAATGAGTAATAGGATCATCGGTGAGCCTAGTCAGATTCGACAATTCGAGAGTTGTTACGAATGGTAACTTATTATTGAGTTCTGGTGGAGGATATCTTAGGTAAGATGGGATGGCCTAAGAAATAGGTATTTGTGTTATAGAATAGGGAGGATTTTGATAACCAAAATATATATAACCTTGCTACCCATCTCCATGATAACCTTGTAAAGATTGAAACGACTGGGTTTGGATTTGTTGACCGTAGCCATTTGAGGTATACCTTGATGCAGTTGATATTGTTTCCCTATGGGATTTTGAATCATCCCAACAAAAGGTTGGTTAGGTTGTTCCTGTGCCATACCATATACATTTTGACCCACTTGAATTAGAGGAATGGCTTGACCAAGCATTTGTAATAGTAAGTTACCTTGAAAAGGCTAGATATACATGGTTTGTGAAGCGCCAGATACTAGTGGAATAGGTTGAGTTAAAGTCATTCCTGAATGTGGAGGAATCATATGAGTTTGATCACTAACTTGAGGAGATGGAAATATCCTTGCAACAAGTTTCCCCCTTTCCGAAAGAGGAGGATTATACGGAGGCAACTTCCCCCTAAGAGGAGGGTTCCCAATAGGTGGTGGGCTAGGTTGTTGTAGATGTCCATAACCACTAACATAAGGACCAACC
Source organism: Pinus tabuliformis (assembly GCA_031772625.1). Classification (NCBI taxonomy): domain Eukaryota; kingdom Viridiplantae; phylum Streptophyta; class Pinopsida; order Pinales; family Pinaceae; genus Pinus; species Pinus tabuliformis. The sequence continues at coordinate 171,604,899 of CM062816.1, forward strand.
TATTTTTGAACCACAGGAATAGATGAAGGAGGAGGATCAGACTGTGTATCGCTCATCAAAGAAGTGCAAGATGGAATTCCAGATGTAGATGACATGGAGAGGTCCATGGACTGGATATTATGCTAGAAAAGGTACTAGACAATGATTGGTAACCAAGCGGGATGGACAGGCCACCATAAAAATGTGTCTTTGACGATGTTACAAACATGGATGGGTTGTCTCAATTATGGAAATAGATACAAGTTGAGAAACCATAACTGATTTAGCCATGGTTAATTGTCCCAAAGAGGTTTCCAGATGGAAACTCAAGCGTGAGATGAAAGGAAAAAAACCAGACAAAGGAGCTTGTAATGGAGTATGAGGAGAAGGAAAAGGAGGGGCCTGATAAAAATGAGCCCTTACTCAAATACGATAGGAGGGTTGGGACTATTCCTATGGAATATCTTTGATACTCACAAGACCAAGTGGAAGTGGTTCACCATCGGGTTCAAGATATATAGGTGGTGGTTAGGTATAAGACAAAGGAAGAGAAGAGGAACGTCTTGAAGTAATAAGTGTAGATAACTAAGGTTCCTTAGGTTGTATAACCTCGGGTTTTTTTGTCTCTTATTCAGTATAGTCAGGTTTGATAACCTCAGTAATGAGATTTCAAGTGCTTCTATTTCGACTGTGTCAGACTCATCAACCAATGGAGAAGTAATCTTAGGTTCAATACTCACACAAAAAGATGATTTTGGTGGATATATTTCCGATGGAGGACCAGAAGTAGTAGCTCCAAAAGTATTAGATTAAGTAATTTGTGTCTTTTTTTTCTTCTCATGATGGCCAGGAGTTGCCTTAGGTGGAAGAGGAGGCTTATTTTTCATTCTACATGAACGACAAAGCGTAGGGTTTTGTTCTTCTATGTTGGTTTAATAATTTTTAAAATTTAACAGAAAAATAAATCGAAGAGGATAATCTAGGCATAAAGGTTTGTTAAGAAATCGTGAACTACTATGTACCACCTTGGAGAACCAAGGATTTACGTATGGGCATGCAACCTCTCCGAATGTTGTGTTTAGTGTATCATAGTATACAAGGTCGCACTCTCGGTTACCTAAGGTGAGGATAGCAACCTATGGTCAACTTCCAAAATATACTCAATGGTACATGGAAGTGTAGTCTATGTTAGTGTTGTTTCATGTGTAACCGTTCGATGAGAGAGTTCTTATATACTTTTCATGTGTGGAGCATCATCCAATACACCCGGAGGTACGTGGAGAATAGCCTAATACACTTACATACGTGGAATGAGATATCACCCCTGGAATGCAACACTGGCAAAAAATTAAAACTAATAGTTTATAGACATCAAAACATGTCTCTAGTCTAGACCTATAGATGTTTTCATTAATGTTTCAAATGCTCCATAAGGTTGATTAAATAAATTCTAAAGTTTATCTTGAATTATATTCAATTTCAAGGCTCACCACAAATTTCATGTGAATATCTTAAATATGCAATTTATCATAACAAAATGAAATCTTTGTTTCAATGAAAATCTATGTACGGGAGAGAAGAGAACAAAGAGTGATGTAGCATACAAGATGCAACAAAAAATATCGTTAAATCAATTCCCCTAATGCAACTATTCCAAATCCAACTTCACACACAAAACCCTAAATGCAATGCATGACGCATGAGAATTTTCTTTTCGATTCACATAATTTTCAGATGCAAACTAAGAAATTTTCCAAATCACTGATAAAGAAAAATATTCAAAAGGATGACTAAAACACTAGTTCTTTCAAGCAATCAATTTTCTAATGACCTAATTGACAAGAACAAAAAAAAATCCAAACAAATTCTTATCAAAGGTAATCAAAACCAAAAGAAAACAAGATGAAGTCTTTTCAGAGACCAAGGTACACTCGGTGACATAAGGAGAACCAACTAGAATAAAGAAAATCAAAGAGAAAAACACATAATGACAAATTTTGCATCAAAAAAGGGTCATCGTAGGTGTTCAAAGGAAACCAGTGCTCTGCAATGCATGTGCAAAGAAGGTCAGGGAGTGCTCCAACGCTCTATATCTAGACGAGGGGGAGTGCTGATCAAAATTGGGTTATGTTCTGAGACCAAAAACCAAATCAAGCTGAATGAAAGGTATTTTTAGGGTCAATCCAGAGTGGGTGAGGTAATGGAGATTTGTTCAAGAGGTGATATAAGGTCCAAGGTAAAGGAAACCACTAAGGGAAAGAAGTGATCCCCAGTGGATTCATCAATTTATTATGCAGAATTTACGATTGCGGAAAGAATTATCTTCCCTAGACCTAGTGGACTGGTCTAGAACAACAAAAAGAAAAGAATATAAGGTTTCCCATAGAGAAATTGAAGAATGGGAAAGAGGATTACTTGGAATTCATTGCAAGATTAATTTTCCTCCTGACTTGTAATCTCTAATCATAGTTGTGTTTGTTATAATTATAATCTGCACATATATTCAAAACAAGTCAAGGATCCACAACATCTACGTAGGACATATCAATTACTCTATTCAATGGATCAACAAAGAATTGAAATACATGAATGTAAAATTATCATAACACATATAGGAAAATGATATATTATTTGTATTAATATGAATAAGAGGGAGTTTGCAACCAAGAATAGTAGCTGATCTTGTAGATATCTCCCCAAGTTAACTTGTCCTTCCTGGTCACAATGCACACCTCAATGTCACCCTCATGCATGAAGATGATGGCTCTCTTAGATTCAAGGTAGAAACAGGAGTGTATGATCATTCTCCAAAATCCAACCCTGATGTTGTAAATGGTTGTAAATTTATAGGAGAGGCATGGTAGTTTATGAATTCTTATCCATTTACCAATGTAGGCTTGAGATCCACTTAAGATGGGAAGATGAACTCAAGGGATAAAAGGTGAAGTCTGCAAGGTAGGATCAGATAGGATTCAAGCTTCTTATCTAAGGTAAATGGTTAAAACAACTCTTGGAAGCTTGTGGAAGAGGAAGCTTCAAGATCCTTTTTAATTTTCCCGAATTTCTAGAATCAGCGCAACCCCAGCAAGGGACAAGATATTGTTGATCAGCGCTGGAGCAAAATGCGGAAAATTGCTGCTAAATGTAGGTCTCGAAAGGGGTAGGGTACATTGGGCCTTAAAAGAATTTATTTTTGGTTGTTACACCCAAAAAATTAGGGATTTGGAAAGGTCATGCTGAGGGCTTTGTGTAGGGATGATGAGAACATGTTCACAGATGGAAATTGATTTAGTTAGCAGGCCTATTTACTAGATGTGAAAATATGGCCTGTAACAAAAAAAAATCCCTGCAACTACCGTGTGTACTTGCCATCCCTTAGAATGAAATTTATGCGAAGGCATGTAAAATTAGTTGAGGAGAAAGAGATGTCGTGCTCTCTTGAGAGGGAGCTTTAGATCCCACCATAGGAGGAGTTTTTAGCTCCAAAGGAGGAGCCTCAAGAAGTTGTGGAGCAATGACAAATTGAGGAGTAGAGGGTGGAGATCAACACTCAAGAATAACCATCTAGAGAAGGTAGAAAAATAAGCAGGGAAGCTAAGAGACTTGTGCAACATGCGAGGGAGAATTTGGGTGCTTCTTCAAATTTGCGCAGGCAGAGAAGGTCACTAGATCAGTACACTACTACATGGATGTAATGATTAAGCTTTTAGAAACTAAGCCATCCTATTTCGTCAAAGTAGTAGAGAAACCTATATGGGTTTATGAAATGGTGGAGGAATACGAATCCATTGTAAAGAAGAATGTTTGTGAAGTGGTCCCAAGACCAAGAGATAAATTAGTTGTGGGTTTGTGATGGATCTTCAAGGTAAAGCAGGGAGAAGATGAAAGGATAGAGAAGTACAAGGCTAGATTTTTGTCCAAGGGTACTCTCAAGTTGAAAGGATTGACTAAGAGGAAACATTTTCTCATGTAGCAAGGTACTCATCGATTAGATCAATTCTTGCTCTGGTTTTTAGATGGGGTGGAAGATGCACCAGATGGATGTAAAAACAACATTCCTTAATGGATTTATTGAGGTAGAGTTGTACATTGAGCAACCAGAAGGCTTTGATACTTTTGATCAATAGTCTCATATGTGTAGATTCAAATGAACATTGTATGGTCTCAAACAAGCACCCCATGCTTGGTACACTAGGATCGATATTTATCTCACCAATTTGGGCTTCTCCAAAAGTGAAGTAGATGCAAACCTATATCATATATATGTAGACGGTAAATTGTTGACTATTGTCTTATATGCTGATGAATTGATTTTAACTAGAGATGAGCAACTGATCAGATATTGCAAGGAGAACCTTGCAAGAGAATTTGAAATGAAGGACATGGATCTCATGCACTACTTCCTTGGCTTGGAAGTATGGCAAGGTGATGGAGAAATATTTGTTTCTCAAGGAAAATATACAAATGCGATACTACAAAGGTTCCACATGGAGAGTTGCAAACCTGTGGAGACACCTCTAGTGACTAACTAGAGGAAGGAGGATGCCACTTCAGGTGAATAAGTGGATGCTACCATTTATCAACAGCTAGTGGTTTCATTGATGTCTCTTGTCAACACATGACCAGATATGTGCTATGCAGTCAACCAGCGAAGCCAAGATATGGTTAGGTTGACCAAATTATTTTGGAAGGTATTTAAGCATGTTCTATGATACCTCAAAGGAACTACCTAGTTTGGACTATGGCATAGAAAGATAAAGGGAGTGAAGTTGCATGGCTTCATAAATGCAGATTGGGCAGGGATTCCATCAAACTGAAAGAGTATATCAAGTGGAATTTTCAATGTTGGGTCTGCAGTTTTTTCTTGGTACATCAGGAATAAAATATATATGGTGTTGAGATTGGGAAAAGAAGAATACATGGCTACAATTCAAGCAACATATAAGGCAATATGGATGTGAAAGATACTTGTTGGATTGTTTGGTTAGATGATGGATCTAATGATGATCTAATGTGATAATCAGAGTTGCATCAAGCTCTTTGAGAATCATCTTTTTCACAATCGATCCAAGCATATAGATATCTAATATCACCACTTATAGGGTTGTGTGCAAATATGAATAATGTTGTTGTAATACATTCTAACTCAGGAACAAGATGTTGACATTTTGACAAAATCCTTGTCAAGAGGGAAGTTCAAGTTCCACAGGTCTAGGATAGGGGTGGTTGATAATCCCTTTCTTGCTTGGAGGGAGTGTTGAAATATTGCAACAAGAAATTCTCAATTTGATTTTGCCTTGATTAAATTGAGAAAATTCGAATTTCCACATCAACAGAAAACATGGATGCCGTTAACTTGTGTGACATGGCTTGTGTCACCCATTTTACTTAGCAAATTCAAGTTGGAGGAGTTAGAGTTCAGTTAAGCATGTGTGAATGCTAATTTGTAGCAATCGAGTTGAGTTATCTAAGGTTGTTTTCAGTTCAACTAGTTCTAATTATTGAAGGAACAAGTGGAAGGTTAGTTAAGTAGTGAGACTTCTATCAAACTCAATGATCATCTGGTTAACTGATCAATCAACCCAAAATAGCTAGTGCTTGCACAAAATTTGAGTTTCCCATGCTTGGTAGAGATTCCAAGGGAGTGTAATATCAGTTGTAGACTAGTCTTGAGTGTACATATATTGCATGCAGTCAGTTTATCAACGTAAGGAATTACACAATCCATTTTTTATAAATTCCTAAATAATAGGGGCCTAATTTCTTGAGGAATGACGTAATGAAATAGGAGCTCAAGCAGAGACAAAAATTGACTAAGTCTAGGTCAGAGTCTTTTAGTGAGTAGAGAGATAGGTTATGAACTTGAAGTTTGTTCTTAGTTGAGAAAAGAAATTGTAATATATCTTTATTCATCATATTAATGCAACAAGGAATTGGGGTTTTTAGAAGTTTTCCTCCCCTGGAAAAATACATGTTGCATGTGTGTTATTGATTATTTCATATCTGAAATTTTTGTTCTAGAATGTGAATTAATTTCTACATAGCAGTAGAGTAGGTTTGTGTCTTTTGATTTTGATTAAAATTTCATGAGCAACTGCAAATCTACATCGTAATTTCTACATGGTATCACAGTATTATTCACATAAGAGTAGAAATTTCGAAGTTGTTTCTAAGGAGGTTTGAATTTGGAGTTCAGTGCAGCAAGATATCTTCAAATCCAAGAAGATGGCCTTCAATGGACTAAGGCTAGAGTATGCCTAGGAAGGCACCTCTAATTTTGTTGCATGGAAGGATCACATGGAGGTGGTATTGGATGAAAATGAATTGTAAGAATACATCAAGAGAAATGTTGAAAACCCATCGGAATTTGATGCCCAAAACCTTTCTCAGTGGAAGAAAGATGTAGCGAAGGCGAGTAGAATAATCTTGGATGGAGTACGGCATCACATTTTCTCAAAACTCCATGGAAAATATTTTTTTTCATAATGTGGAAAGAACTGATAGAATTACTCAAGAATAATATGACCACAAGAAGCTTGCACTCAAGGATAAACTTTGAAGCATCAAGATGCAGAAGAATGACACTATTTCGTAGTATATGAGCAATTTCACACAATTTCATGATGAACTTAGTGGGGTTGGTGTAAATTTTCCTGAGGAAGACTTGGTAAGCCTATCCATTTTGGGACTTTCCAAGAACTAGCATAACTATCAAGATTCAGTGAATGGGAGGGAGAAACTACTGAATTGGGAGTGCTTATGGTCTGATTTGGTACAGGAGAAAATAAGGGGGAATAGTAGATATGGGACTTCATCCAAGGGTGAGGATGAAGAAAAAATTTCTTTGGATGGAAAGGAAAAGAAAGGAAAATAGAAGAAATGTCAATACAAACCAGAGTCCAGCCAATGGGGCAAGATAAAGATTTGTCCAAAATTAAATGCTTCCATTGTCATGAATTTGGGCACTATGCCAAGAAGTGTCCACACAAAAAATCAAGCAAGAAGACCTCAGCAGGAGATGAAGCCCTGGCTTCACATTTTGAGCTTGAAGTTACCCTCATTGCATGGATGGCCAACACAGTGATGGGGAGATTTTGGTACTTGGACTCAGGTGCATCAATCCACATAATAGGGTGTAGAGATTGTAACATCCTTGGGATAAAAATCCATGTAATAAATTTTATAAAGGAAAAATAATAACCAAGGTCATGGGACATGTATTCCAAGATAAATGTTCGGAAAAAGCACAGTTACGAGAATCACTTGTGATTAATTAATGGCTAAGGAAATTGGTAAAGGAAATGGAAAAGGATTTAGAAAGGAAAAGTGGCATTAATTGTCATTTTATTTATGAAATAATGAAAATTAGGAGAAAAGGAAGGTGAAAGGTCACAGGTTGAATGTGAGAATGAAATTGAAAGAAAGTAATAGAAAATGAAGAAAATAGAGGCCTTATTGATAAAAAGGCTTCTAAGGATTAGTTCACAACTTTTGTCAGTGTAACCTTTTATTAGTTCATTTTTTGGCACTCTCATTCTATTCTCTCTCTCATACTCTTACACACTTAGATTTTTCTTGGAGCACTCTTGGAGGAGTGTGGCTTACTCGGTATTTAGAGAAAGAAGGCAAGGGAAAAGAAGGAAATCACAAGTGGACAGCGAGATCAATAGCTACAACGAGTTTTTCTTGTAGATACCAAGTTGCATGTATGATTTCCTTGCTAGTTTTGGCATGCATGGCATATGCATGTGGTTATTTGGTTATGATATGTCATTGGCATGGAGGATTGCCTAGATTGATAATGGTTTTGCCTAGCCTTTCCATTACCCGGATAGCCATGGTGTTGTGGGTTTTCATGTTTGTTTTCTAATTAGTGTTCATGTTACATATGGTTATGGGTTAAGTTATTAGTTCCTGGAGCCTTGGTTGGACAAATACTCTTGAAGCCCTATAACAACTTGGGTTGAGTTACTAGTCTCAGAAGCCTTAGTTGGACAAAATCTTTAGAGTCTGATGGAAGTTGTAGGTTGAGTTACTATTCGTGGAAGCGAAGTTGGAACAAATACTCTTAAGCCCTAGACAACTTTGGTAGAGACTGATCTGGTGGTGGTTAGTGATTTATGACAATGAGGTGGAATCATTGGTTGAGGTTTGAGGAGGTTTATCCTCTGGAATCTCTGGTTTGGTTTTCTTGGTTTATTCCACGAGATCCCGCATGCATGCTTCGAATATGGTGTGGGGATGATTAGTTGAAAGAGAGATTTGGTTCAACCCAATCTATGGTTGAGTGGTACGTGGAAGTCCATGAATTGGTTGGATTTTTCATATGTTAATAATAGCTCTTTCCTCTTGAATTTTATGGGTAAATGTACTTGTTTTTATGTGCCTCTAATGGTTGTTATATCATTGATGAGCCTCATAAATGGGTAATTATATGGACTCATTTTACCTCCTAACCTAGTCAAATCAACCATTCTCTTAGCTTATTGTATGATTTTCAAATTATATTTATGATTATATTTATGCTTATAGGGTGATTTGAGTTAGGTATTATGCCATGTGGTCTAACATGTATTTAATGCAGATTATTGATGGATTTCGAGGTCAAAGTCATGGATCTAGTGGTCAAAATGAAGAAATAACTCGAAGTAGATAGAGGAGAGGACTTATAGGAGGGAATACCCCTCATTTATTTCTCCTCACTTCAAATTCCCCTTCATTCAGCTCAGAGTACAAGCAGCCGAATCATGCACTAGAAGGCAGCCGAGCAAGTGGAAGATGATTGATACTTATCTCGAGTTTTGGGAGCCAAGCCTCCCTGATTTTAAGGAAGTTGTTGGTAGCTTCAGATGTATAAGTAGAGAGGCTTAGGGCCTCACTAGGGTCGACTTTTTTTCTTGTGTAAACTCTGCTCAAATTTATAGCTTACTATTTTATGATAGTTTTATGTAATCTTGCTATTTTTTGATAATGAAGATGGAATCCTTTTTTAGCTACCACTGAGTTACTTCAGAGGCCCGCTTAAGCTCTTGGGTTAGGGCCCAATCCAAGCAACCAAGCTTCTCTTTACTTGTATTTGTATGCTTTACTTCAGTTTGTTGTTAGATGTATTTCTCTTATGGTTAAGAACAAGTTGCTTTTGATGATTTAGTAGCTTGCTTCCATTTGTGTTTTCTGTAGTAGGTTAAGCAGTGATCAGAGAAGATTCAAAAGGCTAGCAATAGTGCCTTGGCCTCTCTTCCTCCCTCTAGGACCATGATTTGAGGCAAAGACTCTCTTGCTACCCCAAAAACATAGATTTTCCTCATTCCTAGGACTTCTAGTGTTTGTAGCTCTCTAGTAGGTTGATAGTACAGTTTTTTTTTGCTTTAGATATTCTTTATCATGCTCACTTCCTGATTTGTAATATTCCTTTTGCATGCTTTCCTTTCTTACATCATTTCCCAGCATTTCCTTCTATATATCATAGTTTAGACCATTTTAATGCAAAACTCTGTTTTTCCTAGGATGCACTCATTTCATTGGTTGCTTGGTTTTCTTGGTTGACTGTTAGTTTCTATGTAGCAGATCTCTTCCAGTAGTAGGCCAGCTTACCAGCAATCACACCCTCCATCTGATCCATGCCATATAGGTCTCCCAAACCTCACCTCAATTTTGCCCTAGTTTCCTTCATTTTTCATAGAACTTCTTCCTCTCTCCTGGTGATTCATGGTAGACCTTAGACGCACTAACACCTCATTCCAACCTTCATCCACCTTTTCCACCCACTCTCACACCCTCAAAATAGCGAAATTTTCTCTCGGCCTCCTCTTGTAGGCCTCTTGTAGTTTCCCTGTTTTGCTCCTGTAGTTGTAGTTTTTCTTGTAGGCTTTCTTTTGAAGGCCGAGTGTGGGAAAAGCCTCCAGAAGGCCACCTAAGACCTTCTAGGACCCATCCGCACCATCCTACATCATCCCAAGCTCCAAAACCGCCCTCTAACACCACCTGTTCGCTGCCACACTCACACATAATAGACTAGATGCATGTTAAATTCACATAAAAACACATAAAAATCCAAAAATACGTTTTTTGCTTATTTACTTCCAGAAATAGCATTTTTAGATGTTGTTTACTTCCTTGAGTAGGTAATGGCATTTCTTTCATGGTTTTCATAGTGTTTTTGGCAAAAGTAGAATTAGATTGTTAATTAGGGTTTACTAGGTTTTTCTTTGCATTCCAGTCTTTCTCCTTTCTGCAGTTAGAATAGCATCTGTAGAATAATCTTTCTTTCCTTTCATCACACATAGAGCTTCTTCTGAAATCTAAGAAGTTGGCTTGAGCTCCTAGTGATCTTGCGCCAGCTGACCAAGTGACAACCTGCAGTGAGAACTAGTACTTGTGCATATAGCACCGACGCTTCCAAGTTTGTTACGAACTACTGGGTTGATAAAAGTAAAGTTGGTAGCCCAGAAGTTGCAACATTCTTGCTGCAACACTGGCTCTCGCTAATCATTGATAGTTATCTCTTTATATATGCGTTATAAGCATGGTTTATGACAGATTTGAGTTATGGATTTCAACATGTTTTGATTAGTAAATGAATGGTTAATGAATATAAGACCTAATAGATGATTTTGTAGCTATTGGGAGACAACATCAGGCCTTCTTGACGAATCTCAAATAAGTATGAATTTCCTATGTTCAAATGTGTATTTATGACTTGTACATTATATGTTCATGATGTGTTTTACAGAATTATTGTCATGGTTAGGATGAGTCAGGTCATGTCCTTTTTTAATTTTTGCATTATAGGCCTTGTCTTTTAGTTATTTATCATTTATAAGAATTTCATCAAAATATGGGTAGAGGCTTGAGTCCTAGCCCTAAAAAAGTGGCTCAAAATTCAGGGTTGCTTACACAAGACTTCCTAAAAGACGGCTGCATTCGCATGGATGCCCTTGTTATGGGAGTTACTGGAGGGTTACAGTCGCATGAAGGGCTTGTCATGGGAGCGACTAGAGATCTAGTTTAGTCAAAAAATTGGTTAAATCTGGGGTTGGGCACCTAGAGTGGTTGGTTAGCCCATGGGGATCCTGAAGCTCCTGAGGAAGGTCACTTCGGTTTTGGTTGTCTATTCCACTTCCTTAACTATACTTGGGGATTTGAATCATATCATTGTAACTCTTTATCACATTTTCACCCCTTTGAATAGGTTAGATTGAGTAAATGTGGGAGAAAGGAATTACAGAGTGGTATCAAAGCATGGTTAAACCCCTGGACTCGATGGGATGAATGTGTTGTCATGCATTCATGTCGGTCACATGTGTTCATTATGTTTGTGGTCTATGTATTTGTTATGTATGCATGGTCGTAGTAATTGTTACAGTTGTGTTTTCATGTAGAAGTTGATGATGTTGTTGTTGGGATGTGTTTGTCATAAATGCATGTCAGTTGTATATGCATTGGTTATGCATGCTAGTTTTTGTATGTTGTTTTGCATGTATTGTGTCTAGTTGGTGTTATAGTTGTGACATCATGCATGATAACTTGGATGATGATTGAGATGATGTCTATATAATGATATGATTATGTTTATACATGTATTGTGCTAATATGGTTGATGTTGTAGATGAGATATCCTCCCCTAACATTATGCTGAGGTATGTTGGTTATATTTCTGTTTTGGTTTAGTTGACATGATATACTTGTAGGAAGAAGAAGATTAAATATGACTAGAAAAATGGTGGATTATAGTTCACAATGTTCTCCCTATATATTAGATGAGAAACATGGTTATGAGTATTCCCCTCACATAGTAGACATTGAGAGAAGTTTGAAGGAAGAAATGAAGAGTTGCAAAGCAGATAATGACATAATCATTTAATCACAAGAGAGACTTTCCAGGGCATAGGGGAAACAAGCAAAGGTCAATTCAGTTATTCTTCAGAGTTTGTCATATTTGCAGAGATAAGGACCACTTAGGATTAGCCATGAAAAATAGGACGTAACTAATGGAGCATATGGAAGTAGGTCTTAAGGTGGGCACAGATCAGATAGAGATGATACTGTTAGAGATGGCAAGTTCTTGGATACACCTGATAGACGAGGCAGTGTATATGGAATTTACTTTCATTCTGGTTCAGATAGGTACCATGGTCATCATTTCTATCATCCTTACCAAAGGAATGACAAGGGATATTTACCAAATGAGTTCAAGAAACCAAAGCCACCTACATTTGATGGAGAAATGAAGAAGTCACAAGATGCATAAGTGTGGTTACCAAGGATGAATAATTTATTTTGGTTGCATGATTACTCTGAGAACATGAAGGAAAAAATAGCTAGATTCAGTCCTAAAGGTAAAGAAAACATTTGGTTGGAATATGTGAAAAATATCATAGGTATTCATGAAGAAGAGTTGACTTGGAGCGAGTTCGAGAGACTTTTGAAGAAGAATTATCTATCGGAGAGATATTGTGATGATAGAGAAAAGGAATTCTATGAGCTTAAGATGGGTTCTATGATTGATGAGGAATATACTGGTAGGTTATTGTAGTTGTTGAGGTATTTGTGTTAGACGAAGGAGGAGAAAGCGAAGATTTAGAGATTCATCAGTAGATTTTTGGTAGCATTCAAGCACAAAATCGAGTTTGATGAGCCTATATAATTGGAGGAAGCCATTAGAAAGTTGAAACACTATTATGAGAAATCGAAGAATAGGTCTAAGACTAAGCCAGATTGGAAAGGTAATGCAAATGATAAAGGAAACTACCATAAGACATGAACAAGACATCGGGACACAAGTAACAAAGAGAATGCAACACCACCTAATAAGTTCAATGCATATGACCGAGGAAAGGCATTTCAGTCTAAGGAGCAGAACGATGGTGACAACAAAAATCCTTTATAGTGTTGGACTTGTGGCGAGGATCATCATTAGAGATATTGTCCACAATAGTGGGGTGGCAGACCGAAGATTTACAGTGCTCAAGAACCATAGACAATGGGGCATTTTGGATAGAGTATTCCAAAAATTTATGCAGTGTTGGATAACAGGGAGGAAAATCACCATGCATCTATTATCGAGATGGACGATAAGATTTGTGATTCAATTGCTTCTATTTTGATTGAACTTGGATCTAATTATAGTTGTGTTAATCCCGACTTGGTGCATAAGTGTGGTTGAATAAATAAGTACATAAAAAATCTTGGTTAGTGCAATTAGCTACAACTATAAAGAAAAGAGTTCTTCATTGGATAAGAGCTTGCACATTTGAACTAAATGGTATGCCTCCATCAACACATTTGAATCTACTTTCGTTAGGTTCATACAATATGTTGTTGGGTATGGACTGGTTGTATCTTCATAGGACCAAGGTGGATTGTTATAACAAGGATATTGATTTTCTGGATGACAATGGAGAACAAAAGATATTGCAGGGTAAGAAAAAGGAAACATCAGTTAGAATGGTGTAAACTATGCAAGTAAAGTGCAGTCATAGGAAAGGGTGTGTGTTATTTACAATGCATATCTCTAGTGATAAGGGTAAGGATGTTGAGGATGCAGAATTTTTTAAGAGGTACCAAGTTCTATAGTAGTCTCAGGATGTATTTCCCACTGATATTCCAGAGTTATTTCCTCATAGGGAAGTGGATTTTTCTATTGAGTTGGTACCAAGGGTAGCACCAATATCAAAGGCACCAAACAGGATGAGCACACCACAGTTAGTGGAATTGAAGTTGTCATTGAAGGAAATACTTGACAAGGGATACATTAGGCTAAGTGTGTCATCTTGGGGTGCACCAGTGTTGTTTGTAATGAAGAAGGATGGTACTCTCAGGTTTTGCATTGATTACAGGAAGTTGAACAAAGTAATGATCTAGAACAGGTATTTGTTACTGAAGATTGATGAATTTTTTGATCAATTGAAGGGAGCAACAATGTTCTCAAATATTGGTCTGCGATCAAGATACCATGATTAGTAAAAGAAGAGGATATCTACAAGGCTAATTTCCGTACCAAGTATGGGCATTATGAGTTTGTTGTACTTCCATTTGGTTTGACTAATGCTCCAACTACTTTTATGTTCTTGATTAATAGTATATTGCATCCTCAACTTGATAAGTTTGTTATTGTATTCATTGATAATATATTGTTATATTCTAAGAATGAGGAAGAGCACATTGAACACGTAGCAACAGTATCGATATTTTTAAGAGAGCATTAGTTGTATGCCAAGCTTAGTAAATGCAGTTTCTTTCATCCAAAGGTACATTACTTGGGGCATGTTTTCTCCAAGGAAGGCATAGGAGTGGACTTAGAAAAGAGAAAATATATCATGGAATGGGTAGCTCCTAGGAATGTGGATGACATAAGGTCATTTATGGGGTTTGAAGGTTACTACATGAGTTTCATCTCGAACTTCTCATAGATTTTGTATCCTATTACAGCATTACAAAGGAAAGGTAATAAATTTGAATGGACAAAATAATGTGCAGCTAGTTTCGAGAAATTGGAGCAGTTATTGACATATCGTCAAGTTCTAAAAAACACAGATCTAGATAAAGAGCTCTTGGTGTGCATAGATGCTTTCAAGAGAGGACTTGGTGGAGTCTTGATGCACGAGGGATAGGTAGTGTGCTATGAATAAAGGAAATTGAATGAGCATGAGTAGAATTATGTCACACATGATGTTGAGTTGGTAGCGATCATCCATGCTTTGAAGATGTGGAGAAACTATGTTATTGGAAGGAAGTTCATCTGGAAGAGTGATCACAGTGGATTGAGATACTTATTTGACCAACTGAATCTAAATGCCAGGAAAGATAGATGGTTGGCCACGATCAATCAGTTTGACTTCGAAATTAGGTATATTAAGGGTAAAGAGAGAAGGGTTGCAGATGATCTTAGCATACTGATACAGGTAAATCATATAACAACTATGATCAGATCTTGCAAGTAGGACAACATGATGATAGGTATAGGGAGCTTAGGCACATGTTACTATAGGGTACAGGGGAATAGGAGGTGGATTATCATCTCAGTGCAGATGGTTTAGCTAGATTTAGGAACATGATATATGTGTCAGAAAACAGTGAGCTCAAGAAGCTTATATTGAAGGAATTTCATGTTAAGACATATTTAGGTCACCCCAGATATCATAAGACATTGAAGGTAATGAAGAAGTTCTATCATTTTTTGAATTGAAAGAAAGAGGTGGTAGAGTTTGTGGCTAGATGTTTTGACTATCAACAGGTAAAAGAAGAGTGTAAGCATCCAGGTGGTCTACTACTGTCGAATCTAATTTCAAAGTGGAAATGGGAGGTCATTTCCATCGATTTCATTATAGGTTTTCTGAAAACATCTAGATATAATGATTCTATTATGATTGTATTTTCCAAGTTAACAAAGGTAGTGCACTTCATTCTAGTGAAGTCTAATTATTCAACTAATGATGTAGCATATATGTTCATCAGAGATATAGTGAGGTTGCATGGTGTTCCGTAGAAGATTGTATTAGACATGGATGTTAAGTTAACTTCTAGGCTTTGGAAAGAGCTATTTGTAGGATTGGGTACAAAGTTGGCCTTCAACACAACTTATCATCCACAACCAAATGGATAGACAGAGAGGGTTAACGGGATTTTCGAGGACATGTTGAGAATTTATGTGATGCATCAAAAGGGAAAGTGGGAAGAGTAGCTTCCACTGGTTGAGTTTGTGTACAACAATGGTTATCAGGAATCTTTGAAGATGAGTATGTTATAGGCACTCTATGGGTGGAGTTTTAATACTCCTATCATTTGGAGTGATCCAGTGAACATGGTATTGAGTATACCGAACATGTTGGCATAAATGGAATAGGAAATTAAGGTTATCAAATAGAATTTAAAGGTGTCACGAGATAGACAAGAGAGTTATGAAGATCACCATCGGGAATTTAAGGAATTTCAAGTTGGGTAACATGTGTATTTGTGCATCAGGCCCAAGATGATATCCTAGAGGATTGGGTCATGGGCAAAGTTGGCACCTTGGTATTGTGGGCCTTTTAAGATCCTTGAGAGGATTGGACCAGTGGCCTATCGATTTGCGCTTCCTCTGACAATGAAATTCCATGATGTTTTCCATGTGTCATTACTTAAGAAGTATGTTAAGGATGTTCATCATGTGAATGACTAGTCTGTATTGTAGGTGGAACCATAAGAAGAATTCCAGCTGGGACCTCAATTCATTTTGAAAATAAAGATGTTCATGCTACAGAATCGAGCAATCGAGCAGGTTAAAGTGCAGTGGAAGCACTTTGGGCCCGTTGATGGCTCGAAAATTGCTGCAACAACATTGGGGGATAACCACCCGGTTCAGACCCTTAAAGAAGCTCATTTTTCGTTTGAATTAGTGGCTCTGACTGGTTTAACTAGGTCAAGTTACCTTCTCCCTATCGCTATTGGTTTATGGCGTATTTTTAACTACCAATAGACAGGTATATCAGATCACTCCTTCTTGTTGATCAGACAAGAGAATGACCCTTAAGATAATTTGGGTTCAACCAAGCCACAACTAAAATTTTGCCTCTTTTAGAAGAGGACTTAAAAGAATGTAGAAATTACTTTAAATGCAAATTTATTCTATAATGCAAGCAAAATAAACTAATCTTAATCCTATCTCAATTAGGCAGATATAGATCTAACCCAACCAAGAACAAGATATTTAAAGTATTGGGATTTAAATATGTCTTGATTATAATGACTCTCAAGTTAATGAAACAGTTCAATTAACTGATATTATGGATACCAAAACACATCCTATTGAGACCTATTAACTGAAATAATTAGTCAACAACACTGAGGAAGAAATTCACAAAAATGTTATTGATTGTCAAATCAGTAAATCCAATAATTAAATAATAATATGCAGAAATAGTTCACAACACATTATTATTCAATAAATCAGTTTTATAAGATAGATTTTTGATTAAATACTTACTCAGAAATAAGAAATTAATTCATAAGAATAGAGATACTTAATAACAACATTGAGACAAATTACCCATATTCACAAAAGTGCACAAACATGAATAAAATGACACATTCCTGTCATCATAAAAATGAAACTGATATTTGAAACAGTAGTATTAGAAATACTAATTTGTTGCATCCATTTCTCTAACCCTGGTCTCCAACACTCCTTTACATTACTTGAACTTCTGCTTTCAAAGCTAAAGCCATAATAGTGCAAACTTTGCCTTTTATGCATAATTCAAGATACAAAAGAAAATGCTTCAATAATCTCCAGATCTGAGATTTTCTCTCCTCTTTCCTACAACTCTAAATTCCTATTAGAGAAATGATTTTAGAAGTCCAAAATTACAGAGGAAAGCAACCCCTAATTACATTCTGCAATCTATTATTTATAATATTTGCAAAGGTATATTTTGAGAGGAAAGTTTGTTGAAGGTAAATCTGGCCAATCCAATTTTATTTGCTTAAAATTCCAATCTTTTAATTGCTGGAGCATTCTCATTGATTGAGATCTTTTTCCTCCATATCTCTTCTACTGTTTTTTTGCAAAAAGAAATCAAAATAAATTAAGATGTAACAATAAAATCAAAATATCATTTCTGGCATTAAAACAAATCCAATCAAATTCAATTTAAATAAATAATTGAAAATAAAATATAAGCTCTCTATTGATGCCTGGGATGGTTTAATTGGCCAAGGATATCATTGACGAATGTATCTGCATTTAAAAGAGGCTTGGACAAATGAAAATGCAGAAAATAAAACTTAGAAAATTGATTTTGTTGAAAAATTCGCAGCTTCATCTGCTGCCTAATTGTCGACCCAATAATGACCGAATCTATTAGTGAAACCTCCTTAGAAATGTTCTCCTTGATTTTATCTTTCCAATGAGTCATTCTGGGTCTCATTTGGCCAAGTAAAACTCAATCTATGGACTTCCAAAGTTGATGAGTCAAATCTGGCATAATTCTGGAATTTCTGTTGCTGGGCAAAAAAAAATCAAAATTTTAATTAAAAAATTAATCCTAAATTAGAATCTAATTATCTGATAATTAATTCCAATTAAATTATTAATTATGAACTAAACTAAATATTTAATAAACTGTTATTAATTAATTAATCTAACTAACTAATATAATTAACTAATTAATCCAAATAATATAAATAATAATTAAATCAATTAAATTTTATATAATAATTTATTTATTTAATTTAAAATTTAATATATTAAATTACTATTTTAATATTATCCTACCACTCCATACCTTTTAACTCATTCGAATGAGTTTGAAACTAAAACACAACATAAATCTTATATCCAAACTTGGTTTATATGCTTTTGACTTTTTGTTTTTTTATGATCTCCGATTGAGAAATGAGGGCTATCGGGGTTTTAAGAAATGTATCACTTGAAAACTCCCGATAAACCCCGATGCGATATGGTTTATTTTATATATATATATATATATATATATATTTTTAATTTAATTTAATTAATTATATTTAATATATTAATTAATTTAAAAATTAATATTAAACATCAATTTTTATTTTGGTTTTATTTTTATGAATTTAAGTTTCTAAACTACAGTCGCTTCGATGTTTTGGGTTTTGGAAATTAATTTGGAAATTGGAGTAAATTTTTAAAATCTTGATGCTTCATGATTTGGCTGAAAAAATGAAAAATGTTAGTAATAATTAATCTAGAGGTTAATATTTAAAATAAATGCATTATTGAACTAATTTAATTACAAATGGAATATTGTACATTTTATGCATTTTTAACCTAGGGGACCTAAATGATTAGATTTCAAAGGAGTGTCGTTTACAAACCAATTTTCCAGATGAGGTAAAACAAGCATCAATGTGAAGCTTATAAAAAATCGATTTTAACAAAACAATCAAAACAAGAATCCAAAGAAAATTAAAAATTAAAAAACGCGTAGCATAATAAAATAAATAAAAATTCTAAAAGGTGTTTAGCCAAAATTTTTATAGAAAGGGTCCCCATTATTTGAAGTGAACAAATCAATAATTGGGGGGTTGTGTTTTTACCACAACAGTGGCGACGCCCGGGAGAAGAACCAGTTATCTATGTTTGATATGAATGAGATTTTCCTAAAATTCAAGTAAAAATAATTAAAGAATAGAGAATTATGTTTGAAATGTTTAACTAGGTTCATTAGTCTGAATAAAAATAAGAGTCATCTCACTGTAATTTTTCTTAAAATTTCTCATAAATTAAAATATTTCAAAACTCTGTATCAGTCTTTAATTAGTTGTAGAGATAAAGCAATGGTCACTTTACAACTTAGCTTTTAAAATATACTCATTTGTCACAGGTAGAGCCACTTCTGCTAGCAAACATTTATAATCTTGACAGGGTTACCTTTTAATTATCAATGATTCAGAATCCCATCTATTTAAGTATTATTGACCTAGAGGTAAATCTATTTATATATATTTTATTTTTATTCTTTTTTATTTTTTATTTTATTTTTTTAGTTCTTAAAAGTCATTGTCCTGGTCTGATAGCCAGATAGTTGACAATGCCATTCACTGGTTATAATTGGACTGAACAAACTGGCTCGTGATGAGACCCCTTGTCTTATAATTGTTTGCAATCATAAGCCGTTACTCTGGTTTGTTTAGTAGTGTTGGTAATGTCAGCCTATTTTTCCCCTGTGATCATGGTAAGCAGGCTCATGATGAGACCTCTTATCTTTGAAGTTTAAATATATTTTTAGATTATACTTTAGAAAAATAAGACTCTTTAGGACAAGGAGAATCATTGACTCCTTAAGAGTTAAGAATAACAATTTTAGAGTTAAAGGTGCTTTGCTGTAAAGTGTTTTTACTTGGTTAAAAATAACTTTTCTTGACTGATAATAAAACTTTGAAAGATCTTAATAAAATATTGAAATCTCAAAATAATTACAATTTTGATGAAAAAGAAATTTCTCAGATTCTATGATACTTTGTCATCTTTTTTTGTTCTATAATCTCTTGCTTAAGTATGTCTACCTTTATAATAAGAAAAACAAATTTTGTTAAGAGATTTAAGAAAAAGCAAATAGGTGACTATTAACAATTATTCCTTATGTATGCCGACCATTGTTAGGTAACAAGTAGGCCTTCCATATAAATCATAGCAAAGTCACCAAAATCAAAACTGAAAACCAAAGGAAAAGAATTCTTATGCTAAAATAAAAAAGAAATCAGCAAATAAAAATAAAAATGAAGAAATTTTAAAAGTGGAAAGGAAATCCAAGTTTCAAAAGATAAACTCAAACAAGAATGTTTATACCAATGTCTCAACAATATGAAGAAAAAAGAAAATAATCATGTAATCATTCCTTCTTATGTCGAGATTTAGAAAAAACATACCTTGCAAGGTTGTAAGTGTTTTAGGCCTTTTGGATAGCAGTGACGATAAAATTCATCTGATATCAATCTTCTTGTTTCAAAGCATCATCTTAATCATTTTCTAATAAAAGGAATGCTTAAAGAAACAAACTAAAGCTTAAGAAACTCCCTGATGTAGCATTTTTGATGAATATTATCGCTTCTTATTGAAATGGAGCTAGGAGAAGAGTATAGAACTTCAAAAATATGATCTGGCGGAGGATTGGAAGCTTTTATGAAGAGCTGCAAAACAGATTTTTATATCAGCATAATTTAAAAACAAAAAAGAAACTAAAGTAACGAAATGAAAATTAATGAAAGTGGGTACATGGATCTTACCATTGGATAATTGCATTTGATCTTACCTGAAAGGTACCAGTTTCTCCAATACTAACTGACTTCTTCTTTTAGTTAACATTAAAACATGAAGAAGACAAACTAACCAAAATCCTATAACCCAAAATCATTAATTATTTATTTAAACTAAAGAAAGCAGTAAAATGTAAAAATGGAATGATTAGTGTTCAAGGGAAAGGAAATGCATCAGAAATGAGAATGAAAATTTGCAGTAATGACTGTTTCTCAAAATATTATAGGTTTCATATAAACTCCATGATTTTATAAATTGTCCAAAATCAAGACCAAATCCAAGATAATAAAAGTTAAATATGAAGATAGAGAGGTCTTGAATTCCATATTCAATTATGGAATTATATATTTAAAACTGAAATATATGAGAAATTGAAATGATTTAAATATGCTGCAAATTGGTTATTAACTGCTTTCTTACCATAGTGGTTACCCAAGCTCGCTTTTAAGATAACACATCATCGTATCAGATGATTCACATCACATGTTTCTTCACCATGCTTCGAGTTTAATCTGCAAGACTTCACCTTTGATGTTATACCATATATCGATTAAATGTTAATGGCTTAGAGGCATGCATTGGAAGTTATCGCATTGGAGGTTGCAATGGCAAATTGTCAATGTGAAAACATGTGATGAGAAGATGTGCGATGAGATGGAGCGATCGCATCATTGAAAAATTATTATATCGGGAATCTGGGAATATTTACATTGTACTTCCCACATCGCACAACGCACATCGAAGATTCAGAATTGTGATGTGAGCATAAATAAAAATACAATGAAGCGATTGCGATATTGGCGATGCGATGAATGACGTAGCTAATCGGCAATTGGAAAACTTTAGGTACCCGATGTAACACAATATGATTCTTGCGATGCCGATATGTGATGAAGAGTGGACTCGATAAATTTATGATGAAAATTTAATAACATATCAGATCCGAGACAGCGACCCTTTTAAAGTGATGATCCTACCATTATTGAAATTGAGCGGACGCGATATTTTTTATGAATTTGATTTGAATTTCATATCGGGTTCGGAATTATGTGGTTGTCGCAATATTGGTAAAGCCGATTATCAGAGATCGACGATTCACGATAATGAAAGTATACTTCAACTGCAAACCTCCGATATGCAAAATGCGATATAGAATATGAGTGAAGTAATACATCAGAGATCTTTTATGAACAATTTGTTATCAAAAATGCTAAGAGCTACTTCCGACGAAATCTTATGATACAAATGGTTGTGATATGGATGATGTGATATCGGAATGAAATGATTGACGAAGATGAGCGGGATGAGAATATTGAAAATATTTTTACTGAAGTATCTGCAATATGTAAATCAAGTTGAATCCTATTATATTGCTTGAAATTTCAATTGGGTTTTCTGATGGTTGAAAGAAAAATTAAAAATGCTCAAATTCTAATGAATTACAAATAAAATTTCTTGGATTTAAGAGATCTGTGGTTTGTGTCTTTTGAATCAGTGATCGGAGAATCCACAGTATGAATATCTTTATATCAAAAAACGTTTCAAATCCCAAGTGGGATCCATCATCAGGGTTGAAGAATGATGATAAAAGAAGAGCAATAAGGCAGAATAAATACTAATGAGGAATAAATTTTTGAAGGAAGAACACACTGTCGGCTAGAATCTTTAATTTTCTATAATTTTACTCTTCCTTTTTTATTTCATATTAATTATTATAAATAATTAACATTTAAAATAAATGTTAATTATTTATAAAGATGTTCATACTGTGGATTCACCGATCACTGATTCAAAAAATAAAATTTCCCTAAACCTGTTGCAAATTTGAAATGAGTTTGCTGCTTACTTCAAGTTTTGAAAACAAATGAAAACCTACAAATAAAACAAAACAAAAATCAACAATAAACTAAGGAGAAGAGAAACTAACAATAGATGAGAATGAACATGTGAATGCGTATCTGGAAAAAAATTCTCTGTAGTTTTTACCTCATGAATCTTTCAATTCTTCTTTCGATTTATCAAAATTTTTCCTTTGTTCAAAATCATCTCATTATTTATTCTAAATCGATGTGAGCAATCAACCTAAATAAAATCTGCTTATTCATGTTCAGGATATATAAAATTTACCAGAAATAAATATGAAAATATTCTTCCATTTTGAATTGAAACAACAATTTATTACCTCTGCTTATTTCAAATAACTTGAGAAGAATCTATATTGTTATAGTGACTGTTGAATAATTCCTTTAGTAAATGAATATGATGCGTATTGCAGCATTAGATAATAAACTAAAGATCCGAATGGGATAAAGCCACTAATTGTGGAAGAATATCAACACAAATTTAAATGTGTGCCAGGTGCATACTCAATTAAATTATGTCAATACATTATTCGAAATAGGTAGAGATGTATTCATGGGTAGAGGTATTGCTGCAAGAAATTTTAAAAAGGAAAACAAGAATTAAAACTTTCTGATAGGAAGAAAATGTTTCACTGAACATGTATGAGAAGGGCTGATTGCTTTGTTTTATTTTTTAATCTGCAAAACTGTTGAAATAAAAATAAACAAACTAAATTAATTCTACTGCTATTCTAACCATATACATGAAAATGGCTAGGTATAGTCATATTTCCAGTGTAACCATTTTCTCATTTTAATTCCTGCATATATGTATAGTTCAAATGTTAATAATAAAAATACAAATCTAATTAAACTAAGAAAATGAAATATGAAATCAAAATGTACAGTTATTGTTAGCAACTTAATTAAAATCTCTTTCTCTTGAAATTTCCTTTCCACTTGAATACCAATTGGATCATAAAAATCTAGATGAGTTTCCATTAAGGATTGGGAAATTTTCAAAAGAGGAGATAACAGGCCAGATTGTGAAGATGGGCTTTTAGATTCAAAGGCCTGGAAAAAATTGTTAGTGTTATTTAGAAATGTTAAATTATTAATAATCTTCCATGAAGGAAAATTTTCCAAATATTTTTCAAATGAGTTAATGAAAATTGGATGGAATTCTGTTAGATATAATGGAATATTATTAATTGAATGGGATTGTTGGCTAGAGTGTAAAAATACATTCTCTTGTTGACATTTCCTTTAAGAAGATAGAAGCTTTTGATAAAACATTAGC
Organism: Pinus tabuliformis; assembly: GCA_031772625.1. Lineage (NCBI taxonomy): Eukaryota > Viridiplantae > Streptophyta > Pinopsida > Pinales > Pinaceae > Pinus > Pinus tabuliformis. The sequence continues at coordinate 171,628,792 of CM062816.1, forward strand.
ATTGATTGAAATTGAAATATTAATAGCTTTTGATGTTCATGATTGTAATATGAAACTTCAATTTTTCAATCTGGTAATGCATCAATTGAGTGTTCACTACTAAAGTGTTCAATATGCTAGTATAAAGTGTCAAAAAATATATCAAAAATAAAATCAGAAAATAAATCTAAATTTGAACAAAATAAGTGAAAGAAAAAATAAAATGAAATTACTATTTGTACAACTAATATTACAGCACAATTGGGATTGTTTCGAAATAATTTTTTTTTCACAAGGATGGGCCAGAATAATGGAATTTAAATAATTTCCAATTCCAACTTGTGAATTAGAAAGAGAATTATGATTATGAGTAGGAATGAGAGCTTGATCATGATATGAATCATAAATTGGAATGTTTTCTTGAATGGTGAAATCATGAAGATAATTTGCTGCTCTATAATGAGTATTATTTGGAATAATTTCTAAATTGAAATGTTCCTCATTCTCAGATATTATTTGAATATTATTATGAGGATTCTCTTGAGAAAAATAGAAATCAACATCCTCAATGTCAGAGTAATTATCATAGATGACTTCACAAGATTCTCTAGAATTCCTTTCAATCTCAAAGAGGAACAAGAATTTCATGTTCATTAATGGCAAAAGAATGATCAATTATTGTTTCTCTATCTTGATAAAAATTTATTGGTAATTCATTTAAATTATCCTTTTTAATTTCTGAAATATCATTAATACCAAGAGGGGAAAAATTACCATCATTCAAAATATCATGATAAAAAGAAAAATTTGAATCTAAAATAATGCAATTAAAAATGTCTTGGTTTGAGAATTCTTGTACATTATGCTGATTGTAAATTTTAGATTCTAAATCATTCCTTTGTGTACTCATACTTTCTTGAAGAAGGTTGCTTTGCTGCTCTGATTTCGCCATTTGTTCATCATGGAGAAATATAGAAATTTGTATAGCAATTTGCATTTTATTATTTATTTTGATTGCTGCTTGCACTTGCTGATTTGTGATCTGATTTTCTGAATTGACTGCAGAGTAATTTTCATATTCCAAGGCAGCTCTTTCTCCAAAATTATTGTTGTTGTCTTCTTACATTTGAATAGAAATATTTTCCAAGCTTTGTGAAACCACTTCATCACAATTTATTTGCACATCCATATTGGAATTCTCATTTATGTTGGAAGGGGATGAAGCAAAACTTGAACTAATTTCATATGGATTGGGAATGGGAGGAAGAGAGCAAATATGTTCAAACAAATCTAGTGATTCCTCTTTCATAAGTTTATCTTCGACTTTAAATCTTAAACAATTCAAATGAAATGAAATATTAAAATCTCTAACAGACTCATTTTCTTTTCGTAAATATTCAATTTCATCACATACCTGATCATAATCATAGCCGTCAAATTTATAAATGAAAATTGTAACAAATTGATCCCAACTGTGAATTGATGCATCCGGAAGAGTTCTACACCAGTTTCTGGCTTTTGCCGCAAATGTGAGAGTAAAAATTCTGCATAAAATTCCTTTATCAATTCCTTGAAAATCATAATTTGAAACATTTTGAATAAATTGAAAGACATGATTAAAAACAGAAGAATTTCTCTTACCATTAAACCTTACCTGAGACAGGAGTCTTACCACTTCGGGTGGAGTATTGGAAGATGTACGTCCATGGATACAACTCCAAATTGGAATTTTAAGAGCAACCATCGTGATTTAAATAAAATGTTAAAATTGAAAAGAGTCCAATAGACAAAAATTCTCAGGCCCTCCTTCTAGCACCAAAAATGTTGATGCCTCGAAAATCGTTGCAACAACATTGGGGGATAACCACCCAGTCCGGACCTTGAAGCAGCTCCTTTTCTGTTTGAATTAGTGGCTCCAGGTCCAGTTACCTTCTCCCTATCGCTATTGGTTCATGATGTATCTTTAACTACCAATAGACAGGGATATCAGATCACTTCTTCTTGCTGATCAGGCAAGAGAATTACCCTTAAGCTGATTTGGGTTCAGCCAAGCCACAACTAAAATTTTGTCTCTTTGAGAAGATGACTTAAAAGAATGTAGAAATTACTCTAAATGCAAACTTATTCTATAATGCAAGCAAAATAGACTAATCTTAATCCTATCTCAATTAGGAAGATATGGATCTAACCCAACTGATTTTTTTCATTGTTTCATAGGATTAAAGTCCCTGCCTCGATTACTTGGTTCGCAGTCAAGTCAATAGATGTCCTCTCTGTCGTGCCGTCTGGACTTCACTAACCTGTTTGTCAGATATTTATGGAACCCTTTGCCAAGATCCTTGCAAGGTGGGTCTCATCAATAAACTGATTCACACTTCTGGTCCCTATTTTTATTCGAACTGTCCTTTCATTCTCACACTTGTGATTGTTCTGGTTCACACTTCAGTTTTTGGTTTATATATGGTTTTACACGTGAACTCTCACGTTCCGATCTGTGGTGAACTCTCACGTCCCGATCTGCTGTCCTCTGCGGTGAATAACCGATCTGCGGCCTTGCCTACTGGTTCTGCAGGTAACTGCGTTGGATTTTGAATGGATTTTTAAATGATTAATTTTGGACGGCGTAGTGAAGGGACTCGGATCTGCGGCCCTCTGCAGTGAATAACCAACATTCACATATTCCCACATTTTTCTGATCTTCGCATTCTTCCGATCTGCGGCATTTGTTTCACACCTTCCTGTTGAACGGGACTCAGATATGTGGTCTCGGATCTATGGCCTTTGGTCATTCCGATCTGCGGTCCTCTGCGGTTAATAACCGATCTGCGGCCTTGCCCACTGGTTCTGCAGGTAACTCCGCTGGATCTGTCAGTCTATGAATCTCTGATTGGATCCAGAACTGCACCGGTAAGCGCTGGATCTCGGCTCCGCCCTGGATCTCGGCTCCGCCCTGCCTACTGGTTCTACAGATCTAGATCTAGGCGGATAGGTTCTAGATCTAATCTTCTGCGGTTAGATCTAGATCTAATCTTATCTTTTGCCTTATTTTTTTGCCGTTTGGTTCTATGGGCAAGTAAAATATGGCTCTCAGCTTCGCGAAAATAGTTGCTGGCTCATCCGCTTTTGGAGGGCAAACTCCTGCCCATATCATCAGTGAAGCCCAAGATCCCACTATCCAGGTGGTCCAGGCCTCACTCGAGGAGGCTTTGAAGTTTTCTGAAAGTGCCCTAATCTGTCGGTTCAATGGTTTTTGGCCGCGGCTGACAACTCTCCACAATTGGATCTCGGAGGTACGGAAGCCTGTCATTTCTGATGAAATTAATATCTAACCCTGTGCTAGGGGTTTCTTTATAGTAGATTTTGAAAATCCTGAAAGCAGACAATGTATTTTAGATTCCGGCCCTTGGTTTTGGGAAAACTCAGGCCTATTCATGAAGCCATGGAACCCATCATTCGATCCCTCTACAGCAGTCATAACCTCAGCACAAGTTTGAGTGAGATTGCCAAGCCTACCCTTGCATCTCTGGAATCTCTCATCGCTAAAAGCCATTGGAAATGCAATTGGGAAATTTTACTACAGGTGCCCAGAAACGGAGGAATATGCCAGAACCACCTATGCACGCATCTGTGTTGAAATGGACTTCAACGTCAGATTCCCAGAAACTAGATTATGAAAGTGTCCTCTTCAGATGTCGATTCTGCTTTGAGACAGACCATCTAGCTAAAAATTGCCCAAAAGCCTCCTAGAAAAATTCTACTAGAAAAAACCACCACATATCTACATGGTGGGAAGGAGCACAAAAAGAACACTACACTGTCATCATAGAAGAATACTCTAGAGAAAACCCTGAATCACAAGAAATCGGGCAAGAAAGAAACAACTCTCAAGACAAGCAGGGAGAAAGCCTCGCCCAACAAATCAACAGTGATGAGGATATGAGTACCACACAAAATAAATCTTCATTTAATAGCAAAGCAGATCTCCTAGACCAAACTTCTTCTCCGACTATCTTCAAAAGGACGAACACAATAGACCGCGAAGCTAAGACACCAATGTCCCAAGAACCAGAAGAGATGAAGGAGATGCAAGATAAAGGAAGTTGGAAGACCGTAGAGAAAAAAAAGAAAGCTACAACACCAATCTTGCCAAGAAAGACAAGGAGCCAGATAATTAAAAACTAAGAAAATTATGGGTCGATAGATCAATTTGGTCTCAGTGGACGTTAACCACCACCATCACCATCACCATTTAAAGTATTAAGATTTAAATATGTCTTTTTTATAATGAATATCAAGTTAATAGAATAGTTCAATTAACTGACATCATGGATACCAAAACACATCCTATTGAGATCTATTAACTGAAATAATCAGTGAACAACACTAAGGAAGAAATTCACAAAAATGTTATTCATTTTCAAATTAGTAAATCCAATAATTAAACAATAATATGCAGAAATAGTTCACAACACATTATCATTTAATAAATCAGTTTTATAAGACAAATTTCTGAGTAAATAGTTACTCAGAAATCATAAATTAATTCATAAGAACAAAGATACATGATAACAACATTGAGACAAATTACCCATATTGACAGAAGTGCACAAACATGAATAAAATGACACATTCCTTTTATCATAAAAATGAAACTAATATTTGAAATAGTAGTATTAGAAAAACCAATTTATTGCATCCATTTCTCTGACCCTAGTCTCCAACAGTGCTTTACATTGCTTGAACTTTTACTTTGAATGTTAAAGCCACAATAGTGCAAACTTTGCCCATCATGCATAATTCAAGATACAAAAGAAAAAACTTCAATAATCCCCAGATCTGAGATTCTCTCCTCTCTCCTACAACTTTAAATTCCTATTACATAAATTCTTTTAGAAGTCCAAAATTGCAGAGGAGAACAACCCCTAATTACATTCTGCAATCTATTATTTATAATATTTGCAAAAGTATTTTTGAGAGGAAAGTTTGTTGAAGGTAAATTTGCCAAATCGAATTTTATTTGCTCAAAATTCCAATATTTTAGTTGCTGGAGTATTCTCATTGATTGAGATTTTTTTCCTCCATATCTCTTCTACTGTTTTTCTGCAAAAAAAATCAAAATAAATTAAGATGCATCAATAAAATCAAAATATCATTTCTGACATTAAAACAAATCTAATCAAATTCAATTTAAATAAATAACTGAAAATAAAATATAAGCTCTTTATTGATGCCTAGGATGGTTTAATTGTCCAAGGATATCATTGACGAATGGATATGCATTTAGAAGAGGCTTGGACAAATGAAATGCAGAAAATAAAACTCAGAAAATTGATTTTGTTGAAAAATTCAGAGCTTGATCTTCTGCCTGATTTTCGACCCAATAAATGATCAAATCTGTTAGTAAAACCTCCTCAGGAATGTTCTTCTTGATTTTATCTTTCCAATGAGCCATTCTGGGTCTCATTTGGCTAAGTAAAATTCAATCTATGAGCTTCCAAATTTGATGAGTCAAATCTGGCATAATTCTGGAATTTCTATTGCTGGGCTAAAAAAAAGTCAGAACTTTAATTAAAAATTTAATCCTAAATTAAAATTTAATTTTCTGATAATTAATTCTAATTAAATTATTAATTATGAACTAAACTAATTATTTAATAAACTATTATTAATTAATCTTACTAACTAATATAATTAACTAATTAATCTAAATAATATAAATAATAATTAAATTAAATTAATTAAATTTTATATATTAATTAATTTATTTAATTTAAAATTTAATATATTAAATTACTATTTTAATATTAACCAACCACTCCATATCTTTTAACTCATTCAAATGAGTTTGAAACTAAAACACAACATAAATCTTATATCGAGACTTGGTTTATATCCCTTTGACTATTTGTTTTTTTATGATTGGCGATTGGGGAAATGAGGGCTATCGGGGTTTTAAGAAATATATCACTTGAAAAATCCCAATACGATATTTCGATCTGATGTAATAAAAATGGTTTATTTTATATATATATATATATATATATATATATATATATATATATATAAAGTTTTAATTTAGTTAAATTAATTATATTTAATATATTAATTGATTTAAAATTTAATATTAAACATCAATTGTTATTTTGGTTTTATTTTTATGAATTTAAGTTTCTAAACTACGGCCACTTCGATGTTTTGGGTTTTGGAGATTAATAATTAATTTGGAAATTGGAGTAAATTTCTAAAATCCCGATGCTTCATGATTTGGCTGAAAAATGAAAAATGTTAGTAATAATTTTTTTTTTTGCTGAAGCAAGAGCCGAACCTTCTATTTCATTAAATCAAAGGATAATTTACAAAGTGTACATGCACCTGTCAGTAAGATCAGGAGAACAGGTTCTCCTGTCAAGGACAAGGATCCTCCCACTACCTCACGAAAACACAAAACTCCAGGGGAAAACCCAGAAGGACAACCACAATCCGGTCAAAACACCACCCGGAGCCAACCCACGTCAGCGTTCATACCCGACCCCCCAATGAACATAAAGGAAGGAAAGGACTAGACACGCCAACAGAAAACGGAGAGATGGCCCGACGGGCCCCACTAAACAACACGGACCATCCCAACCGTCCAGCCCGGTTGCCAGATCCGACGGCCAGGAGCAATATCGCTGCTCCGAACCCAACCACACTTTATCGCGCGATGAAGGGCAGTTTCCACACCTGCCACCATGCCACGTGTCGTGCACCTTATGGGATCGCTCTCAAAATTACAAAACCACTTACCACTTTGTAGACGTGCGATCACCGGAAACCCGCCTTTCGCCAGGATATCTAACCCGGAAGCGGGAAAAGGCCGCCTACTGCTGCACCCCATTAAATGCCCATTCTGCCAACTTGTACCATGAAACCTGAAGCTGATCCCGAGTTTAATTAGGAGATAAATCCGCAAGGGGCCAACCAAAAACCTGGGAAACCCAGTCGAGATGATCCGGGAGAAGATGAGCCCGAACATGACTCTCAGCCTCTCTGGTTCATCCTGCTGGACTGAGTTAGAACCCCCCAGCGTCATCCAATCGTGGAATTCCACCTAGCTCGATATCGGAAAACCTCCCTGTCCTCCACAGCTTGGTCTTCGCAGATAGCCTTTAGACGACTTGGAGGAATTTCTTGCCACTTTTTAGCCATTCCACCTTCTCCACTGCTCACACCTTGATTGGCCAGTAAGTCAGCCAGTTTATTGGCATTACAACGAACGTGGTTGAAACTTATGGTTCGAAGGCCCTGTAGATGCATTTGGATTCTTTGATAAACCTGGATAAGTTTCCAATGATTCGAGACTCTTTTTGGCCTAGAACCACCGCTGATTCTTTTTACTGCGTTGATGGTTATCTCAGAGTCTGCTTCCACAATGATATTTGAGCAATGATTCTGTGATAGAAACTCTAGACCCTACTCTAGAGCCATCAATTCCGCCATGTTATTAGTAGCTCTACCTAAATGGTAGTGGAAGATAAATATAATATTGCCCTTGTCGTCCCTTAAAGCTCCTCCATAACCCACATTTCCCGGATTGCCTTTAGAGGCACCATCAATGTTGTATTTTAGAAAGCCTTTCGGTGGGGGTTGCCAGTAGTCCTTCTGTGTAACCATGGTTTTATCCTTTCTATTTCTACCTTGAGGAGTTATCCCTTGCATTCCCAGTTTCCTGAGAATTCTCTGCTCTTCATCTGTGGGGGGATTCGAGGGGATATTATTAACAGTAGAACTGACAATCTCTCTGATCTGTTTTAAGATAAGATCTAGAAGATGTTGTGCTGAAGACTTACCATTCTTGAAAATTATTTTATTTCTTTCCTTCCAAACGTTCCAAATAATAAAGCAGGGTGTGAGTGCCCAGACCAAATTTAGGGCTTCGTTCTCCTTGAAGTTTTTTCTCCAATGGTTTAGGGTATTTGTGATACTTCCTCTGTCCCTATCAGACAGCTGGAAAATTGAAGAGAACGAATCCCACAGCCAAGTAGTATAAGAGCAGCTATTGAGAATATGTTCCATTGTCTCCTCCTGCGCCTCACAGCGCTGGCATATAGAGGGCCCCATAATTCCCCTTCTTCTAATATTGTCCCAAGTCAATATTTTATTGTGATGAACCAGCCACATAAAAATCTTGATCTTCATCCATCCTTGCTGCCTCCAAAGATGCGTCTAGGTCTTGTCTAGAACACTATAATTCAGCCCTAGTAGGAAACCCTTAGCTTCCTTGAGATTAAAGGCTCCTCGCTTGTTATTACCCCATCTCAATTGATCCTGCCCTTCTGTTTTTAAGATCATCCTTTGCTTGAGCAAGTCCCCAAGAGCCGCTACTTTGATTTTTATTGGGATGTCCTCTCCACATTCAATCTTTCTCTAGCTTCTCCATTTTTCATAGGTATGCGAAAGATCCCAAAAATCCTTAAATATGATTAGCCCTTGGGCATCTGTTTCCTGCTTGAGGCCTACAAAATTCTCTATTAATAGTGTTGGTTCCTGCTGCCATTTGTCCTCGCAAAAAAGAGCAAGATCTCCTGCTCTAATTTCCTAGAAACTATTATTTTGAACTAGACTTCTGTTCTCCCAGGCTCTGTTCCATATGTAGGAGCCTTTTATAGTTCCAGACATTCTTATGAGATCATTATTGTGCCACAAACTGGCATATTTCTCTTTCCATATCCTGGCCCACTGTGCTTTTGGCTCTTGCACCCATCTCCACTAGAGTTTGGTTCCTAGAGCTTTACATAGAATCTCTTGATCGTCCAGGCCAAGGCCCCCTTGACTTTTGGGTTTGCATATTTTTTCCCAGGAAACCAGGGCCCATTTGTTTCTAGTTTCCTCCTTTCCCCACAAGAAGTCTCTTTGAATGTCTTTGATTTGCTCTAAGACGCCTTTTGGAGCTAACAGAGGTGATAACATAAAAATTGGGATGGATTGTAGAACAGCCTTTGTCAGAACTAACCTGTCGGCCAGGTTCAAGGCACGGAAGGTCCAATTTTTTACTTTATCCTGCATCTTATTAAGGACCGGTTCCCAAATACTCTTATGCATGGGTTTGGAAGTAAGAGGTATTCCTAAATATTTAGAGCGGAGGGAATCACGTTGGAATCCAAGAATTCTTGAGATAATTCTTTGGATAGCAATGTTAGTGCTAAAGAAGAATATTTTTGATTTAGAGAGGTTGACTTCCATACCTGTAGCCAGGGCAAAATCTTTAAGAATTTGTTTGTAGGCCAAAGCCTCTTTGACTGTTGGAATGCCTTGCAGTAAGGTATCATCAACAAATTGTTGATGAGTCACCACAGAACCATTCTCTGAAATTTGAAGACCCCTAATTTTACCCATATCTTTGGCTTGCTTAATGGATCGCCCGAGCCCTTCCATCATAAGAATAAAGAGGAAGGGAGAAAGAGGGTCTCCCTACCTGAGGCATCTAGAAGGATTGAATATTTTTGAGGGGGATTTGTTGACCAAAATGGAAAAGCTAGAGGAGGACACCAGCGCCATAACCCATCTGACCTAGTTGTGGTCGAACCCAAAGGCGTAGAGAACCTTCTTGATATAATTCCAATTCACCTTGTCATACACTTTGGCAATGTCCAATTGCATGATCATTCCCGCCTGTGTTTTGCTAGTAAGCGTGTGCACCACCTCATGAGCTTGAATAATGTTGTCTAGAATCTGTCTTCCCTCCACAAAACCTGATTGTTCTTCAAACACTAGCGAGGGGAGGAGAGGTTTGAGTCTATTAGCCACTACTTTGGATATTATCTTGTAAACCACATTACATAAGGCAATAGGTCTGTACTTGTTTGCAGATTGAGCTATGTCCTGTTTGGGAATAAGGGAAATAAAGGAGGTGTTGAGAGCTTTCAGGATAGTTTTGCTTCTCCTGGAATCCTCAACCACATTCACAATGTCCTCTTTGACAATATGCCAACACGCTTTAAAAAAATCCACATTGAAACCATCGGGACCTGGTGCTTTGCCATTTTTCATATATTTGAGAACCTCGCTGACCTCTTCTTCCTCAACTGGTCTATTGAGGTTAAAATTGTCCTCTCTGGACACCAGTTTGGGGATATGCCCTGTGATTCCCCTTATGGACTGATCCCTATCTGGAGTGTTTTCCTGAGTGATGTTCCAGAAATGTTGGACAAGCACAGCTTCAATATCTTTATGAGTGGTCTGAATTTCCCCTCCCTCATCTTTAATCATGGAGATTCTGTTGTGAGCTCTGTTAGCCATAGTGGATCTGTGAAAAAATCTGGTGTTTCGTTCTCCTTCCTTGAGCCATTGAATTCTGGATTTTTGTCTCCAAAATATTTCCTCTTGTTTGCATAAATTTTCCCAAACTAGATGGTATTTATCAGCCTACTCACTTTTGGCTTTATCAAATCCATCGTTTATCAGAGCCTTGTTGAGTTCTAGAATTTTAATTTCCACTGATTGTTTTTACTCAAAAATGTTACCAAAATCCTTCTTGTTCCATTCCTTTAGTCTAAACTTAATGTGTTTTAATCTTTTATGAAGAAGGTACATCTTAGATCCTTGTATTTGCAAGTCTTCAGCCCACCATTTTTCAATGTTAATAATGAAATCCGGGTGGGAGACCCAGATGTTTTCGAATCTAAAGGGTCTATTCCTAGGAGAATATATACCCTTGATTTCCAACTGAACCGGCCAGTGGTTTGAACCTCCAAAAGGAAGCACTCTGGATGTGATTTCACTATTTAGAAACATTAATTCGTCTGATATCATGAACCTGTCTAACTTAGACTCTACTAGTTCCTCACCTCCTCTTTTATTGTTCCAAGTAAAAAGGCCATTGCTTGAATCTGACTCAACCAAATTCATATTATCTGTAAATGATTGAAACACTAAGGAGTCTTTGTTGAGCACTCTGGTACCTCTTTTTTTCTTCTGAGAGAGATTTGATCATGTTAAAATCTTCTCCCAAGATCCAAGGAATTCCAGTCTGTTTGCTCCTAAGGTCAGTAAGGGCTTCTAACAATTTGAGTTTGTCCTCTAATTTTTGAGGACCATAAACATTTGTTACCAGGAAAGTTTCCGAAACCCAAACAGGTTGAATGACCATTGATAGATAATTTCTTGATGCCTCTGCATCCATAATGCTGATCCTTTGGGGATTCCAAAGAGTAAGAATACCCCCGTTGTGTTCTCCGCTTTAACCTCTAGAAACTCATATCTAATGAGCCATTTGATGTGTATGAGTCTTATTTTCTGAATGGAACATTTCGTTTCGTGGATGAAAATCATGTACGGCATATCTTGTTTCATTCTATAACTAAGCAATCTTTGTTTTCTTTTACTTCCTAGAACTCTGATATTCCAAGATGTAAATTTCATTTTTAAAGACTTGTAAAGGAGTAAATGGTTAGGTCTTTCATCTTACCCAAATCTATCATTAGCTTTCCACACTCCATCAGAAGTTCCTTCTGCTTTTTCTGGCCTCTCTTTTTACCAGTATTTCTAGGAGCTAGTCCCAGGGTTGGTTTCATTGTTTTCACTCCTTTGTTTTCCAGCTTGTCAGTGGTTGTTCCTGTTTCTAACCCTCTTTCTTGATTCTTCCATAAAAACAACTGTTGTATTTTGTTGCAGTCCTCTTGGGGTAGCGAATCTATCTCTCCCGTGGTTCCCTTCATCAAGAACCCTTCCAGATCTAGGTGTTCCTTTTCTAGAATTTCTTGTAGTTCATGATCTTCCAGATCTGTTTCACTTTGGTTCATTTCCATATCCATTTCTGCTTCAGTCTCACTATTCATAGTTTCTTTCCCGTTATAAATCTCTTGTGTTATGATGTAGTTCTCCTCCTTCTTTGTTTCCTTAGGTCCTTCCTCCATTGCTTGGTCTTCACTTGTCGTTTCTTCCTTTTCTTCTAGTACTTGAAACCTGTTCGTGTTGATCTTTTGCCCCTCACTGCGATGTTGCCTTGATCCCTTTCTGCCTCCTTTTCCTTTACTTGCCACTTTTTGAAAGCTTTCAATATCCTTCACAGTTCTAGGTTCTCCTTTATTATCTACTTTACTAAGAAGACAGTCTCTAATCAAGTGACCATGTTCGTGGCATCTACGACATCTGAACGGGATATGCTCATAATCCACCGTTTGGACCCATTCCTCATCAAAAACTTCCAAGATTAATTCATCCGGGAGCGCGCTTGATAGATCCATTTCTATGTAAATCATAGCATAGGAAGTATATTTACCCTTTCTAGTGGCTTCTGAAGCTTTAACAAAGGAACCTAGCTTATTGCCAATGGCAGCAAGTGACCCATGTTGCCAATAATCGAGAGGTAGGGAATAGAGCCTTACCCATACAGGTACCGAGATGAATGTCTCCCTTTTTGGAACGAAGTTCATTTTCCACGGCCTCATGTAGAGACCTGCTGCTGCAAAAAAGTAGGGTCCTCCTTCGAATATTCTGTCTTTATCTTTAATGTTAGTAAATACCATGGTAAAAAAACCCTTTGACCCCAGATGGAGTTCAATACTACCTTTGTGTTTCCAGTGGTATTTGATCCATGTCTGTAATGCCTTTTCAGAGGGCCAAATTCCCATGAATTTGTAGATTATGGCGTACGTCCCCATATGGTCCCTGTGCTCCTGCAGAGCAGGATAATTCAGCACAACTCTCGGAGTAATCTCCGTTTTGGGTCTGCACTCTCCCTTTTGATATTTTTCCCTTGTTCCCTGGCTTTTGTCTTCTTCCTCTTTGTCCTTTGTGCTATTGTTTTCCTTGGACCTGGCCCCATCTACCTCCTTCTCATTATTTTTTTCCCCTTATTCACCAGAACTTCTGACTTTACCCAGTGGTGCCTTGCCTCTACCAACAGTTGCTTCCTTGTAGGAGAGAGTGGAGCTCCCTCCTTTGCTACGCTCCATAGGGAGCAACCTTCGAGCTCCTCTATAACCTTATCTTCGCACCCACGAGTTCGGCTCCGTAAGTTAACAAAGAAAAAAAATAATAAAAAAATGATAGTAATAATTAATCTAGGGGTTAATATTTAAAATAAATGCATTATTGAACTAATTTAATTACAAAAATGGAATATTGTACATTTTATGCATTTTTAACCCAGACGACATAAATGATTAGACTTCAAAGGAGTGTCGTTTACAAACCAGTTGTCCAAATGAGGTAAAACAAGCATCAATGTGAAGCTTATAAAAAAATCGATTTTAACAAAACAATCAAAACAAGAATCCAAAGAAAATGAAAAATTAACAAACGCATAGGATAATCAACTAAATTAAAATCCTAAAAGGTTTTTAGCCAAAATTTGTATAGAAAGGGTCTCCATTATTTGAAGTGAACAAATCGATAATGGGGGGTTGTGTTTTTATCACAACAGGGCCTGATGAAGCTACATAGGAGATGGTTGATCAAATGTGGGCTATGTATCCTTAATTTTTTATCAGTTGAAGCAAAGAAATTTTCATATCTCTACATATTTATGTATTGTTTTTTATTGTAAATACCACAACAAGTTGTGTTATAAAGCTCCAATAAGCAATATGGTTGTCATGTTGGTTTGACTTTTAGTAGGTGTTTCATTGTAAATACTACAATGAGCTAAGTTATAAATCTCCATCAGCAATATGATTTACTTTAAGTGGTCTTGCTAGTTGTAGGTATCATTCAACACCAAGGATGGCATTCCCCTAAGGGGGAGGGGTCTGTAACAACCCCGGGTTAAAAATTCATGTAATAAAGTTTATAAAGGAAAAATAATAACCAAGTTCATGGGACATGTATTCCAAGATGAATGTTGGGAAAAAACATAGTGATGGGGATCATTTGTGATTAATTATTGGCTAAAAAAATTGGCAAAGGATTTGGAAAGGCAAAGTGGCATTAATTGGAATCATAGTTATGAAATAATGGAAATTAGAGAAAAGAAAGGTGAAAGGTCATAGGTTGCATGTGAGGAGGATATTGAAGGAAAATAATGGAAAATGAAGAAAACAAATGCCTCATTGATAAAAAGGCTTATAGAATCAGTTCACAACTTTTGTTAGTGTAAGCGTTTTCCATTTCATTTTTTGGCACTCTCACTCTATTCTCTCTCTCTCATACTCTTGCACACTAGATTTTTCTTGGAGCACTATTGAAGGTGTTATCACTCAGGTTGTTCCCTGCCTCCAGAAGGGAATATGGCCGAGGTAACCAATAAACAGTCTTTCAATTGCAGATTCTAGCCAATCTGCAACCAGAGAGGGCTCTCTCTTTATAATTTAGATTTGTTTTGTTATATTTTAGGCTAGTTATTAAGCATAAGTTTTGTTTGGTGTTTGGAAGATGACATTCAGTAGAGCAGGGCTGTAATGTGAGAGAAGTTCAGACCATTGGGTTGATGGATTCTAGTGGAAATAAACCTCTGGGTATGGTGTCTTTTCCAATAGGAGAATTACAGAGCAAGATAATCAAACATAGAGACAATTTTCAAGCTGTAATAAGGTGAAGTGAAGTCAGGGAATGAAAGGCAATTAAGAATCTTTCATTATGCTAACAGAGGGATATTGTATAAACATAATCAAGGAGCAATTAAGAATTCCTTAATTATATTTAAAATGAAAGAACCAGGGAGGCAAGAGCAATGAAGAATTCTTGTCTATGCTGGCCCTGTAGAAAACATAAGAAATTACAGAAATTGAACACAGAGTACAGCAAAGTAAATTATGTGTTATCCTTCTTTCCTATAACTTAGAGCATGATCTTCAGATGTTTAAATAAAACACAAGTATAGTAACATGAGAGTAGAGAAGACTTATTGATCCATGCATTAACACGAGAATTCTTCAATATATCCTTCTGCCATTGATTCCATAACCAACAAATTCACCAGCAAGGAATTCCAGCAATCTTTTATTTCAAAAGAGCTCTCAAAACATACAACACAGGTCCAGAATGATATTCACCAGCCAACAACAATACATATCTTGGGGAAGTATTTATAGAAGAGTTTACAAAATATCCCGTAGGAAGAAATATCAGGTAATAAATTCATCCATCTACTCTGGCAAAGGCAATAACTGATGTGGAAAAAACCACGCAGAAATAAATGAAGGAGTAACTATGCTTGTACAGGCCGGCTTAGGTGTTCCGCTATTGTTGACTTTTTGGCTTGAGTAGTCAGCTGATAGCTGTTTCTTTGATTTGCATCCCTGTTGTGCTGTCATTTGCCACCTGTGCCTGAGTTTGTCTCAACACTTTTCAGCGCGCATTCCTTCCTTTATCAATTTGATTTTCTGATGGGTGACTTCTGCATTTAACTTTGCTATTATGCAGCAGATCAAAAAAGAATTTTTAAATTACCTTGGCAAAATCTCAAGCATGCTCTCCCACCATTGATCTGTAGGCAGCTGGTGTCTCTGTAGCTTAATCAATGTTTCATCAGCTTCAGTGTATGTGTAATAATTTGGCTGGACCTCAAAAAGATGATTTATTTCATGTTCAATATAAAACAAATTTTCCAATTTTTCATACAAAACCTGTCCAGAGGGAGGTGATGTCTCTTCTGTGCTGCTTGATGATGCTGTGATTTGATTTGTGATATAGGTATTTACCCTTCGAGCAAACTGTTCATGTGTTAACAGTCTTCCACTGCTGGTCAGTAAGTTGGGTAACCCCTTGCTCTGCAACACTGCAAACTTTTGTCTGAAGATATTTATTTCTGCTTGCATCTCTTGGCACTTTCTCTCCAAAGTCTGCACAATATTCCTCATTGTTAGCACCTTTTTCACTAACAGAATTGTGTCTGTTCTGTTCCTTATATCCAGAGCTGCCAATTGTTCTCTAGTATGGGTATTCAAAAAATGGATCATTTTGTTGGCCTCTTCGGGCTTGTTTGCCAATAATGTTCTGGCCTTTTGAGTCTCAAATTTAGCTATCCCAATCAACTCAATTTGGTCATGAATGGTCTGGATTGTTGTCCATTGATCAGTAATGGACTGGCCAATTTTACTCCACAAAATTGTTTTGATTTCTGTTAGAGTCTTGTGAAGAGTAAGGTCCTTCTCCAACTCCTTTATTCTTTTCTCCAAGGCCTTTACTTCCCTTGTCTTCTCAGCCACATCCATCTTTGATTTGTCATATTTTACCTCAATTTTGGCCAGATTTTCTTTGGCTTCTTTTAATTCTACCATTTGCAGTTCCAGAGCCTTTATTTCTTTCATCATTTCCTCCATACTCAAGTAGGCTTCTGGTTCTGCTGCTGCTGTAGTTGTTGCTAAAACTGTTGCTGAAGTTGAGGTTGGAGCTGAGGTACCTGCTATTGGTGTTGGATTAGTAGGAGGGACTGCCGTGGTGACTGTAGGAGGAGAAGTTTCAAGAGATGGAGCTATTTGAGCTAGCTGAGAGGCCAACTCTCCCTGTTTTCCTTACAGTGTTGCCCCCAAGGCTTTCTCTGTTTCTAGCAGTCTTTCATTCATCCTCATAAGTAAACTTACTACATCCTCCTCTTCTTTTTGATGTGCTACTTCTGTGGTTTGAGGATGCATTGTAGCCGACAGCCTGAGTTGTTTGCTGAAGGCTGCTATGTCTTCTTCTTTCTTCTTAATTAAAGCTTGTACGCCTTTGGGATCATTGGGATCATGTCCTAGCTCCATAATGATCTCCTCCAATGATTTGATTCTATTATCCTTGGCTAATGATGAAGCTTTCTCCAATTCCAATTGGGAAGAAGTATTATGAAGTGAATTCTACAATTTGTGGGCCAATATTTCCTTGTCTGCCAAGGTGGAGTACACCATTTCTCCAGTTTGTTTGTGTAACTCAATCTAGTCCATTGGGTGGATGTCTTTAGCAAGGACTTCCAGATTGGTTATGATATAATCAGCAGCTAACTGGGGCTACTGTACTGTAGGCCTGAAATGACTGAGGGTCATTTTTCTTTCTTGGATATCATAAGCTGCCATTAGCCTCTGTTGATTGGTGGGAGCCATTCTTAGTAATTGGTTATAGAGCTGGAACCTTACCGGCTCATTTCTGGCTTTGATTTCAGTGAATGCCTTCTTAATGTCAGAGCCTTGCTTGCTCTGTTTCTTGGTGGATGTAACCTCTGTTAGCCTCCTGCTACAGCAAGTTAATCATCTTTCATGATCGACATTTTTACATGCCAAATATGTCATACTTTGCTTGCTGCAATGCTCCATATTTGCTACAGATGGCCAGAGAAGTATCTATGAGAGTGTGCTAGTCTAAATGCCACTGCTGTGTTCCATTTTTTATGGGTTGATCCATTTTTTATGAGTTTTCAGCTAAGGGAGGTCCAAACAACTTAATCTTGGCTTCCCTAGGTTTCAATTTCCTGTTGTAGAATATAGAGAATGAATATTTGTCCAAATAGCTTAATCTTGGCATATTTGTAGATAGGTAGAGAAACAAGGGTGCTCAACAGCTTAATCTGAGCCCCTGGATGCAATAAGTGTAGTTGTAGATAGGAGGATAGCAAGAAGAAAGAACAAAAAGCTGGGTATGCTAGTTCAAGTGCACCCAAACCAAAAAGAAGAGAAAATGCTAGGCAAGTAGGTCGGGTAGGTAGCTTTGTGGTTGCAGAATCATGGCTTGTGATCCATTTCATATTGTCAAGTGTTATATCTATCATATCACAAGTTGAAGGCAGTTGTTCAGTTGAAGGACTTCAAGAAATGCATGTCTAACTTCCCCCTTCTTCCTCTCCCCCAAATCACTCACTGACTTCCCCCAAAGAGGTCAAGATCTGCTTGATACCTCTTAAATTCATCATTCTCCACATCATTTGCCTTGGTGGAGATCTGCTTCACTCAAGGAATGTTCACACTTCTTCTATCAGTCATTTTCCCCCATTGATAGCCTAAGACATCATTCTTAGCGCTTTTTCTCATCATTATCATGTTAACTACTAACTTTACTATGTAGCTCCCTATCTATTTCCCTTTCCCCTACTAAACTATTTATATAACTCCCCTATATACTTATCCCCTCCCTCTGGTTGAAAGATAACCACATAAATCCTCGGGAATTGCTAAGTTTATCTGAAACTTAGCAAGAACCCTCATTGACCCCTCTGGCCATCTTCCAAATGCATAAGGACTCATTCCTTTGCATAGTTTCCCTTCATATGTATAAAAAATCATCTCTATGGCCTTGGTTTGCCTTTATAAGGCATGAAACCCTCTTTGGCCACTAAACCCCTCTCAAAACCACATCACTTTCCCCCTAAGTACCTTTGGACTCCTTCCAAGGCATAAGAATACAAAAACCATGAAAAAATCATGAAAAACCTTCAAAAAAGGATAAAATCCTCCCTTTCTGGAGTATCAGACCCCTTCCGATGCCTTAGAATCCATGCCAAACTATAAAGGAACCCTTCCGATTTCCCAAAAGGCTTGGCAGTTCACAAAAACATGGGTCTGATATAATAAAGTTTCATTTGGACCCCCTCTGATGCGATATCACTATCAGGAGGGGGCAATCATATGTTTAAAACATCATATATAACCCCTCCGAATTCATTTGCCTTGCCTTTTCATAAAAAGCGTGCTCCGGTGAGATAAAGATCTGTTTGATCCCCCTCCGATGCGATATCGCTATCGAGAGGGGGTAGTGGCATATATAAGCGAAAATGGCTAAGTCTCAAGGCATGGGGCATAGTGCCGATGGGCCAGACCCGAAAACATATAAAGTGGACCGGTAATAGTATATCGGGTCCGTGCAGTTCGGCGTTTCCATATGTGCCGCCCTCTGGTCCCTCCGACTGCCGATTCGCCGACGGATCCAAGACTGTTGGATCGGGCCCCAGATTTGACGGCCCAGATCTTGTCGCGCGGCCCCCCACTTCGCATCGCCCCATATACTGCTCCGATTTGGTGGAGCCGATGAGTTATCAAATGCAGTGTTAAGGGTTTTCGGGTCCGCGGACCCATTCCACTTTTAAAACCGCCGATTTGGGTTCCACTCATGGGTCGGACCCAAAATAAAATAAAGAGGGCCTGTATAACTTATCGGGTCCGATGGGTTTCGGTGTTTTTATGTGGCAACCCCATGACCCCGCCGATAGCGAATTGCCGAGTTAATCTCAGCCGTCCATTCAGGCCCAGAGATCAACGGCCCATATTTAATCGCATCACTCCTATATGGCTCCGACCAATGGAGTCGAAAAGTAATAAAGCGCGGCATAAAGGCATATCGGGTCCGAAAGGGTCCGCACTGTGTGCTCCTATATCCCGGAGTCGAAAAGCTATGAAGTGAAGCATATAGTATTTCGGGTCCGCTTACCCATTTTTACCAAATCTGCCGATATGAAAGCTCCGATGGGCCGGACCCGATCTCCATAAAGAAAGAGCCTATAAGCATTTCGGGTCCGCCAGGTTCATCGCTATTCGGAGGTTTTATGTGTTGGGACCAATGGTCCGCCCCGATGCGATTTAGCGCCAGCCGTTGGATCTGCCTTCGCGCGATCCAACGGCCAGGATTTAATCTCCGCTACAGTGCCGCTCCCGCCTATGTTTTTCACGAATTTTACATAGAAATTGGTCTTTTTCTGTGTAAAAGAAAAGGCGGCATTTGTTCATATTTTCACATATATGCCCGCGCCCGGCTCCCGATAAGGGAATTCATGCATCCCTAAGCTTTCTGAGATCGCTCCAAGGCCCAGTTTTTCTTCAGATAATCAGTTTCGGCCTCGGCACAGTTGGCAACACTTTTTCCTCCTGTTTGCACCATTTTTCAAAAAGTTTAAGGCTAGTTTTGATCGGCCAGAGCGCCGATAGCATTCCAATGGCCACGGAGGACATTAGCAGCAGTTATTTTTGCATTAAAAGGAAGAAGGGGGCGATGGGACATTTTAAAGAGTATCAGCGGTGAGAAAAGGCCCAGATTCAGTGCCAAAGTGTATCAGGATGCGACAAAGAGTATCAGTCTAGTTTTTCAAAGCAGATGAAAGCAAAGCAAGCCCAGCAAAGTCAACAAAGCATCATTCAGCCATTAAGGCTCACCAACACTTCTTTTGTTGCCTTAAAGCCACCTAAAGGCATAAATGAAGGCTTTCAAGGTAGAGTTATTGCAGAGACATTGTTCCCAGTCATATTTTTGGAGCAGCGTTGCTTCCTTAAATGCATAGTTATCACACAGAGGACAACGCGTGGCTCAAGGAACTCTTTCAGTCCATTTGTGAAGCTGCAGGACCATGCGCAGCCTTAGAAAGACATTTGTATGAGGCTGCTACCTTATGTGCAGTTGTTTTAGATATTTTATTGCATTTATTTCCAGCACAACTTAGCATTAGATGCAGTTATTGCACAGATCTCTTTTGGCTCTGTTTTGATAGATATTTTGAGATATTTTCTCCCTTGACACCTGTTCAAGGGATGTTTGTAAATATTTTCTATTTAAACAACCCTCTGTATTTATGTAAAGGGTTGGTTGGTCGATAACTTCCTCTAGACTTGCATTGTATTTTCTGAGAGTCTCTATAATCAAAGATCGCTGGAATGTTTGGGAGATGAACTGACTGTTGTGTTTTAATGGCTGAAGAGTGACTATGGAATCGTAACGCTTCTACATAGCCCAATAAGTGTTTCTTATCTCTGTTTACAGTTTATATGTTTTATGCCATCATTGTTTCACTATCTAAATAACAGAAAGAAAGAATAGTTCAGAGCTCACTTAGTTGTATTCTGTTCTCAATTTCTGTGATTTATCTATGTTTTCCTCTAAATTAGTCCTGAATATGAATACTGATTTGCTCATATTTACGCTAGTTCCTTCATATACGAATGTTGTTTAGGAATCCTTGACTGCTCCTATATAAATGTTCATTCACCTTCCCTCTGTTAGCATAATGAGAGCTACTTAGTTTCCTTTCATTCACTGACCTTCGTTCCATCTTTCTTCCAGCTCGATATTGTTTTATGTGTAGCTATCCTGCTCTGTATTCCTCTTGTGACCAAGAAAATGCAACAGCAAGCCTAATCCATGACTCCATGCCCAATGGTTTGAACTTCTCACACTATGCATCCCAACTCTGTTTGAAAGAATCCTCCATCCCACCAAAATCAAAACAAAACCCAAGAAAATCATAACTAGCCTAAAATCAACTCAAAACAAAGCTAAATTATATAGAGAGAGCCCTCTTTGATTGCAGGTAGGCTAGGACCTACAGTCCAAAGATTGGTTTGTGGTTACCTCGGCCGTATCCTTTAAGGAGCTTTAAGGACAACCTGAGTGATAACATAATGGTGACTCCACTGGGGACCTTCCTCAGATAATTTCACAAATCAATTGGCAAAGCTCCACTGGGATAAAATCAGACCTGCAAAGGTTTCATGTAGCCCAAATTTTGCTTAAGAAAATTCCCCTGAAATATTATCAGAACTGGATCCAAAGACAAAGAAACACTATACAAGATTAAATCCAGACCCAAATCCTCAAGCTGCTCTTGGAAATCCAAATTTGATCCAAGGAAACCTCAGGAAGCTAGAGCGAAGAGAGGATTTTGCTGATAATAGTCCTGAAGCAGTTCACCCACGGTGTGGCCCAACCCCTGTAAAAGTTTTATTTCGTTCAACCCCTAGTTCCCCTTGTTCTTCATCCACCTCTCAAAGCATTCCTTCCACACCTCCATTCACTACACATACTACCACTACTACTCCTATTATCCCAGTTGTTCTAGTTGTTCTGTTTATCCCTGTTGTTCCATTTATCCCTGCCAACATGGCGAATAGATATGCACCTTTACAGCTGCCTGCAAATCCCGGGGCTATGCCTCAGGATTACCAGACCAAAATAACTTATTTTGATGGCACAAGTGCTTGCACAGCCCTTCAGCATACAAAGAAAATGCAGGATTACTTTGAAAGCTATGAGATTGATGATGATGGTGTGAGAATGAAGCTTTTTGTCCAAAGCTTGTCAGGTGATGTCAGGACTTGGTTTAGAGCACTTCCAGCCAATTCCATAGCAGACCCAGAAGCCTTATACCAGTCATTTATCAACAGATGGGAGAAAAAGAAAGACCCTTTGCACATACTAGCTGAATACGATACAATCAAAAGAGGTCCACAAGAAATAGTCTTGGACTATTGTGCAAGGTTCAATAGCGTTTATAATGCTATCCCACAAAACTTAAGGCCCCCCCCTGACCTTGCCTTATATAAATTCCCTGATGGATTCGACCCAGATATGGCCTACCAATTAAAAGAAAGAGCCCCTAACAGCCTTGCGGACATGCAAAATTTGGCTGTCACTGTGGAGGCAAATTTAATTGCCAAAAGAAACAGAGCTAGAACTGAGAGAAGAACCACCTTCAAGGAAGAGCCCTCAGCCTTAGATCAAAAGCTAGATGCTATTATCAATGGTATGCACAGGCTGGGAGACAGAGTAGAGAGTGTTGAGAGGAAATCATCATGGGAAGGGCAACAGCCCAATACCATAAGGAACCCAAATTTCAGGAAAACTCAAAATCCAAACGTTGGTAGGTCTAGCGCAGACTATGATATAAGACCTCCTTTTCAAGAAAACTATACAGAAGCATCCACATCTAGTGATGCCATAGACGACACTCACATGAACTTGGTGGATTTGAAGGGTGAGCAACAAATTTTCCTAACTCAACAAGACCAAGATGACCATGAGATAAATCAATTTCAGACTAACTCTGGTGAGTCTTTTTACTTTAAACAAGGTTATCATTCAGCTATTTATGAAGTCCAAAAACAGTATAAGCTGAGGACAAGAACCATAGATGTGCCCGAAAAAGTTAAACCAAAGGAGGGAAAACAGCCCAAACCAGATTAGAGGCAAGGCTATTATAACAGAAACAGCTGATATAACTGTCCCAAACCCAAACCAAGTGACTGTAGAGGACATAACAGACATACAGCCTTTTGTTGATCAGCCTCTGCCACCTTCTTTCTCGAACGAGAATTTGAACAACACTCCTAAAAGCCTTCCCAAAATAGAAATACCGCAAGGTATCACTCACCATAACACTGATAATCAAGAGGAAAACGCAGAAAATACACTTGAAAAGGGCAAATCTGCTATTGCCAACACAAAGACTCCATTAGAGAAACCATTCAACTTAGAAGCAGAAATAAGCAAACTTAAGATTTCCATCCCCTTATCTGAACTTGCAAAGCATGATGTGTATAGGCAACAAATCCAAAGATCACTGCAAATGCCAGAGAATAGGGATGATGTGAATGTTTTAGATAACACACCTGAGTTGCTTTTTGGTCCAGAAGTTGATGGCAAATCAGCACATGGAGCTGTTCTACCCTTTTATGTCAGTCTGCACATACATGATAAAGTTTTACATAATGCAATGTTTGACTCAGGTGCCTCACACAACCTTATGCCCAAAGCTGTAATGGAGAAACTAAACCTTGATGTCACAATATCCTACCAAGATCTATTCTCCTTTGACTCAAGTCAGGTCAAATGTTTAGGCCTCATCAAAGACTTGTGTGTCTCCTTAGTCCAATACCCAAACAAGACAATCCTCATGGATGTGGTGGTTGCGGACATTCCACCAAAGTATGGCATGCTGTTGTCAAGATCCTGGGGGGCAAAACTCCAAGGATCTCTCCAATTAGACCTCTCCTATGCCACTATTTTAGTCTTTGTGCAACCAAAGAGACTATATAGAGAAACACTGATGAAGTATGTGGTAAGTAGTGAGGAAAAGCCCCAGAATTTCCCTATCTATTAAATCCATTCTGATATGGATTCTTTTATTTTGTTTAATGATGAAACAAGTCCTCCAACTAATGAGAGGCCTTTGCCTTTAGAACAAGAAACATGCATCAATTAAGAATCGGTTGCCCATACCCAGGAAACTGTCAAAACAGTCAGTGCAACCAGCATACAAGAAGAACCACATGAAGCACAAAACCTAGGTCTGCCCAATCCTAAAATGACTCAAACTCTTACTATCAACCATAAGCAAGAAATCACATGGTATTTATAGTTTGATGGCTCTGTTAACAAGTTGGGAGCAGGGGTAGGAATATGGATTCACAATACACATAACAACCATGCAGAGGGTCATGCTTATAGACTGAATTTCAAATGCACCAACAACATGGCTGAGTATGAGGCACTCCTCTTAGGCCTTAAGCTACTCAAAGCTTTAGGAGCTGCCAAAGTTTCCATTCTAGGTGACTCAGACCTAGTAATCCAACAAATGAAAGGCAACTTTGTTACCAATGATAGAAGGCTAAGAGCTTATAGGACTGCTGCCACTGCAATACTTGATACATTCACTGAATCCAAGCTTGCCAAGATTTCAAGAAATCATAACATTCAAGCTCACAGCCTAGCTACTTTTGCTAGCACTTGCAAACTTCCTTTTGAGCCCAATCACCACTTTACTGCTGAGATAAAGCACAGGCCTGCTGTCCCTAACAATGTTAAGGATTGGCAAGTGTTTGAGGATGATGCTCAAATCAACAATTTTCTTACCTTACAGCATGAGTTTTCAGGCCTAAACATTGATATGGATGCTATGGATGATCCACTGCAAGCAATAAACCAAATCCAGCAAACTGTAACAGCTGAAACAGCTAGAAAATTGCTACAGCCAACCATCTTTGATGAAGAAAACATAGAAGAGCTGAAACAGATGCATTTGGAGGAAATAGCCAAAACAAAGGCCGAAATCATTGATCTAAAGGACAATTTTCTCCCGGTTGGCCTCACTCCACTAGAAGACATGTTTGATGCAAATGATGTGCCCAAAAAGCCAAAAATGCAGCCTATAAACACTACCATAGAAGAATACAACATTGGGACAGCAGAGAAGCCCAAAATGATCAAAATATCTCAATCTTTGCCGCCCGATCAAAAGCCCAAATATGTTGATTTGTTCAAAGAATTCCAAGATGTATTTGCTTGGAGTTATGAGGACTTGAAGTCCTATGACACCTCAATTATTCAACATACCATTCCCTTAAAGCGAAATCAAAATCCCTTCAAACAGAAACTGAGGAGAATCAATCTCGTGCTTCTCCCTTTGATTGAGACAGAAGTGCAAAGAATGTTTGAAGCAGGTATCATAGCACCCATTAGATTTTCTGAATGGGTATCCAATCTTGTTCCCACAAGAAAGAAAACAGGTGAGATTAGGCTTTGTGTAGATTTGAGAAACTTAAACCAAGTCTCTCTTAAAGACCACTACCCATTACCCAAAATGGACCACATCCTACAAAGAGTAGTGGGTTCATCTAGAATCTCTTTGCTAGATGCCTTTTCAGGTTTTAATCAAATACTGGTTCACCCAGATGATCAAGACAAGACAACCTTTACAACACTGTGGGGAACATTTAAATGTGTGAAAATGCCTTTCGTCCTAAAGAACGCAGGTGCCACCTTTCAAAGGGCCATGGACATTGCATTTGCCAAGGAAATCCATGATTTTTTGGTTGTCTATCTTGATGATCTTACCCCTTTCTCCAAATCTGATCAAGAGCACCTAAGACATTTGAGACAAGTGTTCCTGACATGTAGGAAATATGGCATTTCCTTGAACCCCAAGAAGTCTTTATTTGGCCTTGAAGAAGGCAAATTACTTGGACATATCATTTCAAAAGACGGGATCAGAATTGATCCGGAAAGGATCCAAGCCATTCTCCAAATCCCATATCCAAGAAACATAAAAGAGCTGCAAGCATTCCTAGGAAAGATCAATTTCCTAAGGAGATTTATCCCAAATCTAGCCGAGCTGATAAGACTGTTGAGCAACATGTTAAAGAAGGATGCCAAGGTAAAATGGTCTCTTGAAACCAAGCAAGCATTTGAAAGTATCAAAGTTGCCTTAACTCAAGCCCCAGTCCTCACAAGTCTTCAATTTGATAGGGACTTTATCATATTTTCATTTGCATCTGATAATACCATAGTTGTTGTCCTATTGCAAAAGGATGACCAAGGAAATGAAAAGCCAATCGCTTTTTTCAGCTAAGCCTTAAGAGATGCACCCCTGAAGTACCAAATCATGGAGAAGCAGGCCTATGCCCTTGTTAAAGCAATCAAAGACTTCAGAATTTACATTTTATATTCACACGTGATTGCCTATGTCCCAAATGATGTTGTAAAAGACATATTAACCCAAGAAGGATTAGAAGGCAAAAGAGGCAAGTGGATTGCTAACATTCTTGAGTATGACATAGAAATAAAACCAACCAAGCTAATAAAGGGACAAGTTTTAGCCAAACTGATGTCCGAAACAAACTTTCAAGCCTTAGACATCAACCAACTGGACAATGAACAGGAGCTGGTGACTCCACAGATCAGTGAAACCTTTCTGCAATCCCCATGGTATGTTGATATATGCTTTGTATTGTTAAACCTGTGTGCTCCCCCAGGATTTTCCAGGACCAAGAAGAGATTTTTAAGAATGAAGGCTTTGAAATTTTGTGTCTTAGATGGTGCTTTATTTTGGAAGAATCATGAAGGCATATTGCTTAATTGTTTGACCATGAATGAAACTAATAATGTCATGAAAGAAATCCATGCAGGGGACTGTGGAGGACATCTATATTGGAAGTCCACTGCTGATAAAATTTTAAGGGCTGGTTTCTATTGGCCCTCTTTGTTTGCAGATGTAAAGAAGTTTTCTATCTCATGTCACAAATGCCAAATATTTGAGGGCAAAAGAAAGCTGCTCCCCTTGCCTCTGAAACCCATCTCAACCGAGAAGCCTTTTCAACAATGGGGTCTTGACTTCATTGGAGAAATCCATCCCTCTTCCTCAGGCCAGCATAAGTGGATCTTAACAGCTACCGACTATTTCACCAAGTGGATTGAAGCCATTCCATGCAGGCAGGCCAATGACACCACCATTATCCAATTCCTTGAGTGCAATATCCTTTCTAGATTTGGCTGCCCTGAGAAGATCTTCGCTGACAATTCCGTTGCTTTCAAATCCAAAAATATGATCAATTTTTGCCATAAATTCCATATCACTTTAGGCCATTCCACAGCCTATTACCCTCAAGGTAATGGCTTAGGCGAGTCATCTAACAAGAGCCTGATCAGTATTATCAAGAAGACCTTAGAAGAAAACAAGAAGAACTGGCATAGAAAGCTCACAAATGCTCTATGGGCAGACAAATTATCAACCAAGAAATCCATTGGGATGAGCCCTTATGAGCTAGTATATGGCATGGAGACTAGATTTCCATCTTCTTTAGGCATTCCTGTTATCAAGCTGAACCAAATGATATTCAACGAAGGATCAATCAGACCATTCATCTTCAGCAAACCAGAGAGCAGGTCTATGACAGAGCTCAAATTATGCAAGAAAAGCTCACAAGGATGTTTGATAAGAGGACTAAAGCTGAGAATTTCTGTGTTGGCAACAAAGTTCTAAGGTGGGACTCACGAAGAGAAGACAAGGGAAAACATGCAAAATTCGATTTCCTTTGGAGAGGGCCATTTGTTATTTCTGATGTTCAGGGAAATAATGCACATTTCCTCAAATCTGTAGAGGGCAGCATTGCTAAAGAAGGCCCTGCAAATGGCCGTATGCTGAAGCATTATCATGATCCCTTTTGTTGAACATAACACGGCTTTGTATATATCTCTTTGTACATTGATATTTGTATATATCAACACTTTTTGTTTTTATTTTGTATAAACAGTCCGATTGTTAGAGGAGCAGCAACAAAGTTTGTGAAGACACAGCCAATGCAAGTCCTCTATTTTTAATCTCTGTCTCTGCAATAATCTCAGCAAAACAGCAAGAGCAGCGCTGTCATATCACAGTGATTTATGTTAAAGAGAAGTTGTTTGCATCTTGTAGTCTTCAAGTCAACAGTATCAAAAAGAAAGGAGGATTTTCAGTTTACTTCAGCACCCTTTCAAAGACAAGAAAAGAAGAGCTCCAGTTTTATTCCCTTTTTGTGTTTATTTCACAAGGCAGTGCTCAAGCAAAAGTGTATGCAATATCAAGCACGCAGAAGAAAGCAGGCGATGCTTTATTTTTCACAGTGTTTCAATTAAGAAGGAGTGATGCATTCAGAAGTTAAAGTTCTAGTCATTCAGCAGTTAGCACGGAAGAAAATTTCAAATATCAGCAACTACAGAGGATCAAGGCATTCTGACCTGCTGTTCTTGGCTTGTCACAAGGAAAGGCCATCCCCAAGTGGAGCCACTGTTAGCCTCCTGCTACAGCAGGTTAATCATCTTTCATGATCGACATTTTTGCATGCCAAATATGTCATACTTTGCTTGTTGCAATGCTCCATATTTGCTACAGATGGTCAGAGAAGTATCTATGAGAGTGTGCTAGTCTAAATGCCACTGCTGTGTTCCATTTTTGATGGGTTGATCCATTTTTGATGAGTTTTCAGCTAAGGGAGGTCCAAACAGCTTAATCTTGGCTTCCCTAGGTTTCAATTTCCTGTTGTAGAATATAAAGAATGAATATCTGTCCAAACAGCTTAATCTTGGCAGATTTGTAGATAGGTAGAGAAACAAGGGTGCTCAACAGCTTAATCTGAGCCCCTGGATGCAATTAGTGTAGTTGTAGATAGGAGGACAGCAAGAAGAAAGAACAAAAAGCTGGGTATGCTAGTTCAAGTGCACCCAAACCAAAAAGAAGAGAAAATGCTAGGCAAGTAGGTCGGGTAGGTAGCTTTGTGGTTGCAGAATCATGGCTTGTGATCCATTTCATATTGTCAAGTGTTATATATATCATATCACAAGTTGAAGGAAGTTGTTCAGTTGAAGGACTTCAAGAAATGCATGTCTAACTTCCCCCTTCTTCCTCTCCCCCAAATCACTCACTAACTTCCCCCAAAGAGGTCAAGATCTGCTTGATACCTCTTAAATTCATCATTCTCCACATCATTTGCCTTGGTGGAGATCTGCTTCACTCAAGGAATGTTCACACTTCTTCTATCAGTCATTTTCCCCCATTGATAGCCTAAGACATCATTCTTAGTGCTTTTTCTCATCATTATCATGTTAACTACTAACTTTACTATGTAGCTCCCTATCTATTTCCCTTTCCCCTACTAAACTATGTATATAACTCCCCTATATACTTATCCCCTCCCTCTAGTTGAAAGATAACCACATAAATCCTCGAGAATTGCTAAGTTTATCTGAAACTCAACAAGAACCCTCATTGATCCCTCTGACCATCTTCCAAATGCATAAGGACTCATTCCTTTGCATAGTTTCCCTTCATATGTATAAAAAATCATCTCTTTGGCCTTGGTTTTCCTTTATAAGGCATGAAACCCTCTTTGGCCACTAAACCCCTCTCAAAACCACATCACTTTCCCCCTAAGTACCTTTGGACTCCTTCCAAGGCATAAGAATACAAAAACCATGAAAAACCTTCAAAAAAGGATAAAATCCTCCCTTTTTGGGCTATCGGACCCCTTCCGATGCCTTAAAATCCATGCCAAACTATAAAGGAACCCTTCCGATTTCCCAAAAGGCTTGGCAGTTCACAAAAACATGGGTCCGATATAATAAAGTTTCATTTGGACCCCCTCCGATGCGATATCACTATCGGGAGGGGGCAATCATATGTTTAAAACATCATATATAACCCCTCCGAATTCATTTGCCTTGCCTTTTCATAAAAGTCATGCTCCGGTGAGATAAAGATCTGTTTGATCCCCCTCCGATGCGATATCGCTATCGGGAGGGGGCAGTGGCATATATAAGCGAAAATGGCTAAGTCTCAAGGCATGGGGCATAGTGCCGATGGGCCGGACCCGAAAACATATAAATTGGACCGGTAATAGTATATCGGGTCCGCGCAGTTCGGCGTTTCCATATGTGCCGCCCTCTGGTCCCTCCGACTGTCGATTCGCCAACGGATCCAGGACCGTTGGATCGGGCCCCAGATCTGACGGCCCAGATCTTGTCGCACGGCCCCCCATTTCGCATCGCCCCATATACTGCTCCGATTTGGCAGAGCCGATGAGTTACCAAATGCAGTGTTAAGGGTTTTCGGGTCTGCGGACCCATTCCACTGTTAAAACCGCCGATTTGGGATCCGTCGATGGGTCGGACCTGAAATAAAATAAAGAGGGCCTGTATAACTTATCGGGTCCGATGGGTTTCGGTGTTTTTATGTGGCAACCCCATGACCCTGCCGATAGTGAATTGCCGAGTTAATCTCAGCTGCCCATTCAGGCCCAGAGATCAACGGCCCATATTTAATCGCATCACTCCTATATGGCTCCGACCAGCGGAGCCGAAAAGTAATAAAGTGCGGCATAAAGGCATATCGGGTCCGAAAGGGTCCGCACTGTGTGCTCCTATATCCCGGAGCCGAAAAGCTATGAAGTGCAGCATATAGTATTTCGGGTCCGCTTACCCATTTTTACCAAATCCGCCGATATGAAAGCTCCGATGGGCCGGACCCGATCTCCATAAAGAAAGAGCCTATAAGCATTTCGGGTCTGCCAGGTTCATCGCTATTCGGAGGTTTTATGTGTTGGGACCAATGGTCCGCCCCGATGCGATTTAGCGCCAGCCGTTGGATCTGCCTTCGCGCGATCCAACGGCCAGGATTTAATCTCCGCTACAGTGCCGCTAGCGCCTATGTTTTTCACGAATTTTACATAGAAATTGGTCTTTTTCTGTGTAAAAGAAAAGGTGGCATTTGTTCATATTTTCACACATATGCCCGCGCCCGACTCCTGATAAGGGAATTCATGCATCCCTAAGCTTTCTGAGATCGCTCCAAGGCCCAGTTTTGCTTCAGATAATCAGTTTCGGCCTCGCCGCAGTTGGCAACACTTTTTCCTCCTGTTTGCACCATTTTTCAAAAAGTTTAAGGCTAGTTTTGATCGGCCAGAGCGCCGATAGCATTCCAATGGCCATGGAGGACATTAGCAGCAGTTATTTTTGCATTAAAAGGCATAAGGGGGCGATGGGACAATTTAAAGAGTATCAACAGTGAGAAAATGCCCAGATTCAGTGCCAAAGTGTATCAGGATGCGGCAAAGAGTATCAGTCCAGTTTTTCAAAGCAGATGAAATCAAAGCAAGCCCAGCAAAGTCAACAAAGCATCATTCAGCCATTAAGGCTCACCAACACTTCTTTTGTTGCCTTAAAGCCACCTAAAGGCATAAATGAAGGCTTTCAAGGCAGAGTTATTGCAGAGACATTGTTCCCAGTCATATTTTTGGAGCAGCGCTGCTTCCTTAAATGCATACTTATCACACAGAGGACAGGGCATGGCTCAAGGAACTCTTTCAGTCCATTTGTGAAGCTGTAGGACCATGCGCAGCCTTAGAAAGACATTTGTATGAGGCTGCTGCCTTATGTGCAGCTGTTTTAGATACTTTATTGCATTTATTTCCAGCACAACTTAGCATTAGAAGCCGTTATTGCACAGATCTCTTTTGGCTCTATTTTGATAGATATTTTGAGACATTTTCTCCCTTGACACCTGTTCAAGGGATGTTTGTAAATATTTTCTATTTAAACAACCCTCTGCATTTATGTAAAGGGTTGGTTGGTCGATAACTTCCTCTACACTTGCATTGTATTTTCTGAGAGTCTCTATAATCAAAGATCGCTGGAATGTTTGGGAGATGAACTGACTGTTGTGTTTTAATGACTGAAGAGTGACTATGGAATCCTAACGCTTCTACATAGCCCAATAAGTGTTTCTTATCTCTGTTTACAGTTTATATGTTTTATGCCATCATTGTTTCACTATCTAAATAGCAGAAAGAAAGAATAGTTCAGAGCTCACTTAGTTGTATTCTGTTCTCAATTTCTGTGATTTATCTATGTTTTCCTCTGAATTAGTCCTGAATATGAATACTGATTTGCTCATATTTACGCTAGTTCCTTCATATATGAATGTTGTTTAGGAATCCTTGACTGCTCCTATATAAATGTTCATTCACCTTCCCTCTGTTAGCATAATGAGAGCTACTTAGTTTCCTTTCATTCACTGACCTTCGTTCCATCTTTATTCCAGCTCGATATTGTTTTATGTATAGCTATCCTGCTCTGTATTCCTCTTGTGACCAAGAAAATGCAACAGCAAGCCTAATCCACGACTCCATGCCCAATGGTTTGAACTTCTCACACTATGCATCCCAACTCTGTTTGAAAGAATCCTCCATCCCACCAAAATCAAAACAAAACCCAAGAAAATCATAACTAGCCTAAAATCAACCCAAAACAAAGCTAAATTATATAGAGAGAGCCCTCTCTGATTGCAGGTAGGCTAGGACCTGCAGTCCAAAGATTGGTTTGTGGTTACCTCGGCCGTATCCTTTAAGGAGCTTTAAGGACAACCTGAGTGATAACATAATGGCGACTCCACTGGGGACCTTCCTTAGATAATTTCACAAATCAATTGGCAAAGCTCCACTGGGATAAAATCAGACCTGCAAAGGTTTCATGTAGCCCAAATTTTGCTTAAGAAAATTCCCCTGAAATATTATTAGAACTGGCTCCAAAGACAAAGAAACGCTATACAAGATTAAATCTAGACCCAAATCCTCAAGCTGCTCTTGAAAATCCAAATTTGATCCAAAGAAACCTCAGGAAGCTAGAGCGAAGAGAGGATTTTGCTGATAATAGTCCTGAAGCAGTTCACCCACGGTGTGGCCCAACCCCTGTCAAAGTTTTATTTCGTTCAACCCCTAGTTCCCCTTGTTCTTCATCCACCTCTCAAAGCACTCCTTCCACACCTCCATTCACTACACATACTACCACTACTACTCCTATTATCCCAGTTGTTCTAGCTGTTTCGTTTATCCCTGTTGTTCCATTTATCCCTGCCAACATGGCGAATAGATATGCACCTTTACAGCTGCCTGCAAATCCCGGGGCTATGCCTCAGGATTACCAGACCAAAATAACTTATTTTGATGGCACAAGTGCTTGCACAGCCCTTCAGCATACAAAGAAAATGCAGGATTACTTTGAAAGCTATGAGATTGATGATGATGGTGTGAGAATGAAGCTTTTTGTCCAACGCTTGTCAGGTGATGTCAGGACTTGGTTTAGAGAACTTCCAGCCAATTCCATAGTAGACCCAGAAGCCTTATACCAGTCATTTATCAACAGATGGGAGAAAAAGAAAGACCCCTTGCACATACTAGCTGAATACGATACAATCAAAAGAGGTCCACAAGAAACAGTCTTGGACTATTGTGCAAGGTTCAATAGCGTTTATAATGCTATCCCACAAAACTTAAGGCCCCCACCTGACCTTGCCTTATATAAATTCCCTGATGGATTCGACCCAGATATGTCCTACCAATTAAAAGAAAGAGCCCCTAACAGCCTTGCGAACATGCAAAATGTGGCTGTCACTGTGGAGGCAAATTTAATTGCCAAAAGAAACAGAGCTAGAACTGAGAGAAGAACCACCTTCAAGGAAGAGCCCTCAGCCTTAGATCAAAAGCTAGATGCTATTATCAATGGTATGCACAGGCTGGGAGACAGAGTAGAGAGTGTTGAGAGGAAATCATCATGGGAAGGGCAACAACCCAATACCATAAGGAACCCAAATTTCAGGAAAACTCAAAATCCAAATGCTGGTAGGTCTAGCCCAGACCATGATATAAGACCTCCTTTTTAAGAAAACTATACAGAAGCATCCACATCTAGTGATGCCATAGACGACACTCACATGAACTTGGTGGATTTGAAGGGTGAGCAACAAATTTTCCTAACTCAACAAGACCAAGATGACCATGAGATAAATCAATTTTAGACTAACTCTGGTGAGTCTTTTGACTTTAAACAAGGTTATGATTCAGCTATTTATGAAGTCCACAAACAGTATAAGTTGAGGACAAGAACCATAGATGTGCCCAAAAAAGTTAAACCAAAGGAGGGCAAACAGCCCAACCAGATTAGAGGCAAGGCTATTATAACAGAAACAACTGATATAACTGTCCCAAACCCACACCAAGTGACTGTAGAGGACATAACAGACATACAACATTTTGTTGATCAGCCTCTGCCACCTTCTTCCTCGAACGAGAACTTGAACAACACTCCTAAAAGCCTTCCCAAAATAGAAATACCGCAAGGTATCACTCACCATAACACTGATAATCAAGAGGAAAACGCAGAAAATACACTTGAAAAGGGGAATATGCTATTGCCAACACAAAGACTCCATTGGAGAAACCATTCAACTTAGAAGTAGAAATAAGCAAACTTAAGATTTCCATCCCCTTATCTGAACTTGCAAAGCATGATGTGTATAGGCAACAAATCCAAAGATCACTGCAAATGCCAGAGAATAGGGATGATGTGAATGTTTTAGATGATACACATTGAGTTGCTTTTTGTTCCAGAAGTTGATGGCAAATCAGCACATGGAGCTGTTCTACCCTTTTATGTCAGTCTGCACATACATGATAAAGTTTTACATAATGCAATGTTTGACTCAGGTGCCTCACACAACCTTATGCCCAAAGCTGTAATGGAGAAACTAAACCTTGATGTCACAAGACCCTACAAAGTTCTATTCTCCTTTGACTCAAGTCAGGTCAACTGTTTAGGCCTCATCAAAGACTTGTGTGGCTCCTTAGTCCAATACCCAAACAAGACAATCCTCATGGATGTGGTGGTTGTTGACATTCCACCAAAGTATGGCATGTTGTTGTCAAGATCTTGGGGGGCAAAACTCCAAGGATCTCTCCAATTAGACCTCTCCTATGCCACTATTTTAGTCTTTGGGCAACCAAAGAGACTATATAGAGAAACACTGATGAAGTATGTGGTAAGTAGTGAGGAAAAGCCCCAGAATTTCCCTATCTATTCAATCCATTCTGATATGGATTCTTTTATTTTGTTTAATGATGAAACAAGTCCTCCAACTAATGAGAGGCCTTTGCCTTTAGAACAAGAAACATGCATCAATCAAGAATCGGTTGCCCATACCCAAGAAACTGTCAAAACAGTGAGTGCAACCAGCATACAAGAAGAACCACATGAAGCGCAAAACCTAGGTCTGCCCAATCCTAAAATGACTCAAACTCTTAATGTGAACCACAAACAAGAAATCACATGGTATTTAGAGTTTGATGGCTCTGTTAACAAGTTGGGAGTAGGGGCAGGAATATGGATTCACAATACACATAACAACCATGTAGAGGGTCATGCTTATAGACTGAATTTCAAATGCACCAACAACATGGCTGAGTATGAGGCACTCCTCTTAGGCCTTAAGCTGCTCAAAGCTTTAGGAGCTGCCAAAGTTTCCATTCTAGGTGACTCAGACCTAGTAATCCAACAAATGAAAGGAAACTTTGTTACCAATGATAGAAGGCTAAGAGCTTATAGGACTGCTGCCACTGCAATACTTGATATATTCACTGAATCCAAGCTTGCCAAGATTTCAAGAAATCATAACATTCATGCTCACAGCCTAGCTACTTTTGCTAGCACTTGCAAGCTTCCTTTTGAGCCCAATCACCACTTTACTGCTGAGATAAAGCACAGGCCTGCTGTCCCTAACAATGTTAAGGATTGGCAAGTGTTTGAGGATGATGCTCAAATCAACAATTTTCTTACCTTACAGCATGAGTTTTCAGGCCTAAACATTGATATGGATGCTATGGATGATCCACTGCAAGCAATAAACCAAATCCAGCAAAATGTAACAGCTGAAACAGCTAGAAAATTGCTACAGCCAACCATCTTTGATGAAGAAAACATAGAAGAGCTGAAACAGATGCATTTGGAGGAAATAGCCAAAACAGAGGCCGAAATCATTGATCTAAAGGACAATTTTCTCCCAGTTGGCCTCACTCCACTAGAAGACATGTTTGATTCAAATGATGTGCCCAAAAAGCCAAAAATGCAGCCTATAAACACTGCCATAGAAGAATACAACATTGGGACAGCAGAGAAGCCCAAAATTATCAAACTATATCAATCTTTGCCGCCCGATCAAAAGCCCAAATATGTTGATTTGTTCAAAGAATTCCAAGATGTATTTGCTTGGAGTTATGAGGACTTGAAGTCCTATGACACCTCAATTATTCAACATACCATTCCCTTAAAGCGAAATCAAAATCCCTTCAAACAGAAACTGAGGAGAATCAATCTCGTGCTTCTCCCTTTGATTGAGACAGAAGTGCAAAGAATGTTTGAAGCAGGTATCATAGCACCCATTAGATTTTCTGAATGGGTATCCAATCTTGTTCCCACAAGAAAGAAAACATGTGAGATTAGGCTTTGTGTAGATTTGAGAAACTTAAACCAAGTCTCTCTTAAAGACCACTACCCATTACCCAAAATGGACCACATCCTACAAAGAGTAGTGGGTTCATCTAGAATCTCTTTGCTAGATGGCTTTTCAGGTTTTAATCAAATACTGGTTCACCCAGATGATCAAGACAAGACAGCCTTTACAACACTGTGGGGAACATTTAAATATGTGAAAATGCCTTTCGTCCTAAAGAACGCAGGTGCCACCTTTCAAAGGGCCATGGACATTGCATTTGCCAAGGAAATCCATGATTTTTTGGTTGTCTATCTTGATGATCTTACCCCTTTCTCCAAATCTGATCAAGAGCACCTAAGACATTTGAGACAAGTGTTCCTGACATGTAGGAAATATGGCATTTCCTTGAACCCCAAGAAGTCTTTATTTGGCCTTGAAGAAGGCAAATTACTTGGACATATCATTTCAAAAGACAAGATCAGAATTGATCCGGAAAGGATCCAAGCCATTCTCCAAATCCCATATCCAAGAAACATAAAAGAGCTGCAAGCATTCCTAGGAAAGATCAATTTCCTAAGGAGATTTATCCCAAATCTAGCCGAGCTGATAAGACTGTTGAGCAACATGTTAAAGAAGGATGCCAAGGTAAAATGGTCTCCTGAAACCAAGCAAGCATTTGAAAGTATCAAAGTTTCCTTAACTCAAGCCCCAGTCCTCACAAGTCCTCAATTTGATAGGGACTTTATCATATTTTCATTTGCATCTGATAATACCATAACTTTTGTCCTATTGCAAAAGGATGACCAAGGAAATGAAAAGCCAATCGCTTTTTTCAGCCGAGCCTTAAGAGATGCACCCCTGAAGTACCAAATCATGGAGAAGCAGGCCTATGCCCTTGTTAAAGCAATCAAAGACTTCAGAACTTACATTTTATATTCACACGTGATTGCCTATGTCCCAAATGCTGTTGTAAAAGACATATTAACCCAAGAAGGATTAGAAGGCAAAAGAGGCAAGTGGGTTGCTAACATTCTTGAGTATGACATAGAAACAAAACCAACCAAGCTAATAAAGGGACAAGGTTTAGCCAAACTGATGTCGGAAACAAACTTTCAAGCCTTTGACATCAACCAACTGGACAATGAACAGGAGCTGGCGACTCCACAGATCAGTGAAACCTTTCTGCAATCCCCATGGTATGCTGATATATGCTTTGTATTGTTAAACTTGTGTGCTCCCCCAGGATTGTCTAGGACCAAGAAGAGATTTTTAAGAATGAAGGCTTTGAAATTTTGTGTCTTAGATGGTGCTTTATTTTGGAAGAATCATGAAGGCATATTGCTTAATTGTTTGACCATGAATGAAACTAATAATGTCATGAAAGAATTCCATGCAGGGGACTGTGGAGGGAATCTATATTGGAAGTCCACTGCTGATAAAATTTTAAGGGCTGGTTTCTATTGGCCCTCTTTGTTTGCAGATGTAAAGAAGTTTGCTATCTCATGTCACAAATCCCAAATCTTTGAGGGCAAAAGAAAGCTGCTCCCCTTGCCTCTAAAACCCATCTCAACCGAGAAGCCTTTTCAACAATGGGGTCTTGACTTCATTGGAGAAATCCATCCCTCTTCCTCAGGCCAGCATAAGTGGATCTTAACAGCTACCGACTATTTCACCAAGTGGATTGAAGCCATTCCATGCAGGCAGGCCAATGACACCACCATTATCCAATTCCTTGAGTGCAATATCCTTTCTAGATTTGGCTGCCCTGAGAAGATCATCACTGACAATGCGCTGCTTTCAAATCCAAAAAGATGATCAATTTTTGCCATAAATTCCATATCATTTTAGGCCATTCCACAGCCTATTACCCTCAAGGTAATGGCTTAGCCGAGTCATCTAACAAGAGCCTGATCAGTATTATCAAGAAGACCTTAGAAGAAAACAAGAAGAACTGCCATAGAAAGCTCACAAATGCCCTATGGGCAGACAGATTATCAACCAAGAAATCCATTTGGATGAGCCCTTATGAGCTAGTATATGGCATGGAGGCCAGATTTCCATCTTCTTTAGGCATTCCTGTTATCAAGCTGTTGCAGGAGGTTCAAGCTGAACCAAATGATATTCAACGAAGGA
The DNA here is from genome assembly GCA_031772625.1 of Pinus tabuliformis. NCBI lineage: Eukaryota > Viridiplantae > Streptophyta > Pinopsida > Pinales > Pinaceae > Pinus > Pinus tabuliformis. The sequence goes on from CM062816.1 coordinate 171,667,118, forward strand.
TCAATCAGACCATTCATCTTCATCAAACCAGAGAGCAGGTCTATGACAGAGCTCAAATTATGCAAGAAAAGCTCATAAGGATGTTTGATAAGAGGACTAAAGCTGAGAATTTCTGTGTTGGCAACAAAGTTCTAAGGTGGGACTCACGAAGAGAAGACAAACTAACCAAAATCCTATAACCCAAAATCATTAATTATTTATTTAAACTAAAGAAAGCAGTAAAATGTAAAAATGGAATGGTTAGTGTTCAAGGGAAAGGAAATGCATCAGAAATGAGAATGAAAATTTGCAATAATGACTGTTTCTCAAAATATTATAGGTTTCATATAAACTCCATGATTTTATAAATTGTCCAAAATCAAGACCAAATCCAAGATAATAAAAGTTAAATATGAAGATAGAGAGGTCTTGAATTCCATATTCAATTATGGAATTATATATTTAAAACTGAAATATATGAGAAATCGAAATGATTTAAATATGCTACAAATTGGTTATTAACTGCTTTCTTACCATAGTGGTTACCCAAGCTCGCTTTTAAAATAACACATCATCGTATCAGATGATTCGCATCACATGTTTCTTCACCATGCTTCGAGTTTAATCTGCAAGACTTCACCTTTGATGTTATGCCATATATCGATTAAATGTTAATGGCTTAGAGGCATGCATTAGAAGTTATCGCATCGGAGGTTGCAATGGAAAATTGTCAATATGAAAACATGCGATGAGAAGATGTGCGATGAGATGGAGCGATCGCATCATTGAAAAAATATTATATCGGGAATCCGGGAATATTTACATTGTACTTCCCACATCGCACAACGCACATCGAAGATTCGGAATTGTGATGTGAGCATAAATAAAAATGCAATGAAGCGATTGCGATATTGGCGATGCGATGAATGACGTAGCTAATCGGCAATTGGAAAACTTTAGGTACCCGATGTAACACAATATGATTCTTGCGATGCCGATATGTGATGAAGAGTGGACCCAATAACTTTATGATGAAAATTTAATAACATATCAGATCCGAGACATCGACCCTTTTAAAGTTATGCTCCTACCATTATTGCAATTGAGCGGACGCGATATTTTTTATGAATTTGATTTGAATTTCATATCGGGTTCGGAATTATGTGGTTGTCGCAATATTGGTAAAGTCGATTATCGGAGATCGACGATTCACGATAATGGAAGTATACTTCAACTGCAAACCTCCGATATGCAAAATGCGATATGGCATATGAGTGAAGTAATACATAAGAGATCTTTTATGAACAATTTGTTATCAAAAATGCTAAGAGCTACTTCCGATGAAATCTTATGATACAAATGGTTGTGATATGGATGATGTGATATCGGAATGAAATGATTGACGAAGATGAGCGGGATGAGAATATTGAAAATATTTTTACTGAAGTATCATCAATATGTAAATCAAGTTGAATCCTATTATATTGCTTGAAATTTCAATTGGGTTTTCTAATGGTTGAAAGAAAAATTAAAAATGCTCAAATTCTAATGAATTACAAATAAAATTTCCCTAAACCTGTTGCAAATTTGAAATCGGTTTGCTGCTTACTTCAAGTTTTGAAAACAAATGAAAACCTACAAATAAAACAAAACAAAAATCAACAATAAACTAAGGAGAAGAGAAACTAACAATAGATGAGAATGAACATGTGAATGCGTATCTGGAAAAAAATTCTCTGTAGTTTTTACCTCATGAATCTTCCAATTCTTCCTTCGATTTATCAAAATTTTGCCTTTGTTCAAAATCATCTCATTATTTATTCTAAATCGATGTAAGCAATCAGCCTAAATAAAATCTGCTTATTCATGTTCAGGATATATAAAATTTACCAGAAATAAATATGAAAATATTCTTCCATTTTGAATTGAAACAACAATTTATTACCTCTGCTTATTCTGAATAACTTGAGAAGAATCTATATTGTTATAGTGACTGTTCAATAATTCCTTTAGTAAATGAATATGATGCGTATTGCAGCATTAGATAATAAACTAAAGATCCGAATGGGATAAAGCCACTAATTGTAGAAGAATATCAACACAAATTTAAATGTGTGCCAGGTGCATATTCAATTAAATTCTGTCAATACATTATTCGAAATAGGCAGAGATGTATTCATGGGTAGAGGTATTATTCCAAGAAATTTTAAAAAGGAAAACAAGAATTAAAACTTTCAGATAGGAAGAAAATGTTTCACTGAACATGTATGAGAAGGGTTGATTGCTTTGTTTTATGTTTTAATCTGTGAAACTGTTGAAATAAAAATAAACAAACTAAATTAATTCTATTGTTATTCTAACCATATACATGAAAATGGCTAGGTATAGTCATATTTCCAGTGAAACCATTTTCTCATTTTTATTCCTGCATATATGTATAGTCCAAATGTTAGTAATAAAAATACAAATCTAATTAAACTAAGAAAATGAAATATGAAATCAGAATGTACAGTTATTGTTAGAAACTTAATTAAAATCTCTTTCTCTTGAAATTTCCTTTCCACTTGAATACCAATTGGATCATAAAAATCTAGATGAGTTCCCATTAAGGATTGGGAAATGTTCAAAAGAGGAGATAACAGGCCAGATTGTGAAGATGGGCTTTTAGATTCAAAGGCCTGAAAAAATTTGTTAGTGTTATTTAGAAATGTTAAATTATTAATAATCTTCCATGAAGGAAAATTTTCCAAATATTTTTCAAATGAGTTAATGAAAAATGGATGGAATTCTGTTAGATATAATGGAATATTATTAATTGAATGGGATTGTTGGCCAGAGTGTAAAAATACATTCTCTTGTTGACATTGCCTTTGAGAAGATAAAAGCTTTTGATAAAACATTAACATTGATTGAAATTGAAATATTAATAGCTTTTGATGTTCATGATTATAATATGAAACTTCAATTTCCCAATTTGGTAATGCATCAATTGAGTGTTCACTACTAAAGTGTTCAATATGCTAGTATAAAGTGTCAAAAAATATATCAGAAATAAAATCAGAAAATAAATCTAAATTTGAACAAAATAAGTGAAAGAAAAAATAAAATGAAATTTCTATTTTTACAACTAATATTACAGCACAATTGGGATTGTTTCGAAATAATTTTTTTTCTCAAGGATGGGCCAGAATAATGGAATTTAAATAATTGCCAATTCCAACTTGTGAATTAGAAAGAAAATTATGATTATGAGTAGGAATGAGAGCTTGATCATGATATGAATCATAAATTGGAATGTTTTCTTGAATGGTGAAATCATGAAGATAATTTGTTGCTCTATAATGAGTATTGGTTGGAATAATTTCTAAATTGAAATGTTCCTTATTCTCAGATGTTATTTGAATATTCGTATGAGGATTTTCTTGAGAAAAATAGAAATCAACATCCTCAATGTCAGAGTAATTATCATAGATGACTTCACAAGATTCTCTAGAATTCCTTTCAATCTCAAGGAGGAACAAGAATTTCATGTTCATTAATGGCAAAAGAATGATCAATTATTGTTTCTCTATCTTGATAAAAATTTATTGGTAATTCATTTAAATCATCCTCTTTAATTTCTGAAATATCATTAATACCAAGAGATGAAAAATTACCATCATTAAAAATATCATGATAAAAAGAAAAATGTGAATCTAAAATAATGCAATTAAAAATGTCTTGGTTTGAGAACTCTTGTACATTATGTTGATTGTAAATTTTAGATTCTAAATCATTCCTTTGTGTACTCATGCTTTCTTGAAGAAGGTTGCTTTGCTGCTCTGATTTCGCCATTTGTTCATCATGGAGAAATATAGAAATTTGTACAGCAATTTGCATTTTATTATTTATTTTGATTGCTGCTTGCACTTGCTGATTTGTGATCTGATTTTCTGAATTGACTGCAGAGTAATTTTCATATTCCAAGGCAGCTCTTTCTCCAAAATTATTGCTCTTGTCTTCTTACATTTGAATAGAAATATTTTCCAAGCTTTGTGAAACCACTTTATCACAATTTATTTGCACATCCATATTGGAATTCTCATTTATATTGAAAGGGGATGAAGCAAAACTTGAACTAATTTCATATGGATTGGGAATGGGAGGAAGAGAGCAAATATGTTCAAACCAATCTAGTGATTCCTCTTTCATAAGTTTATCTTCGACTTTAAATCTTAAACAATTCAAATGAAATCGAATATTAAAATCTCTAACAGACTCATTTTCTTTTCGTAAATATTCAATTTCATCACATACCTGATCATAATCATAGTCGTCAAATTTATAAATGAAAATTGTAACAAATTGATCCCCGCTGTGAATTGAGGCATCCGGAAGAGTTCTACACCAGTTTCTGGCTTTTGCCGCAAATGTGAGAGTAAAAATTCTGCATAAAATTCCTTTATCAATTCCTTAAAAATCATAATTTGAAACATTTTGAATAAATTGAAAGACATGATTAAAAGCAGAAGAATTTCTCTTACCATTAAACCTTACCTGAGACAGGAGTCTTACCACTTCGGGTGGAGTATTGGAAGATGTACGTCTATGGATACAACTCCAAATTGGGATTTTAAGAGCAACCATCGTGATTTAAATAAAATGTTAAAATTGAAAAGAGTCCAATAGACAAAAAGTCTCAGGCCCTCCTTCTAGCGCCAAAAATGTTGATGCCTTGAAAATCGTTGCAACAACATTGGGGGATAACCACCCAGTCCGGACTTTAAAGCAGCTCCTTTTCTGTTTGAATTAGTGGCTCCGGGTCCAGTTACCTTCTCCCTATCGCTATTGGTTCATGATGTATCTTTAACTACTAATAGACAGGGATATCAGATCACTTCTTCTTGCTGATCAGGCGAGAGAATGACCCTTAAGCTGATTTGGGTTCAGCCAAGCCACAACTAAAATTTTGTCTCTTTGAGAAGATGACTTAAAAGAATGTAGAAATTACTCTAAATGCAACCTTATTCTATAATGCAAGCAAAATAAACTAATCTTAATCCTATCTCAATTAGGAAGATATAGATCTAACCCAACTGATTTTTTTTCATTGTTTCATAGGATTAAAGTCTCTGCCTCGATTACTTGGTTCGCAGTCAAGTCAATAGATGTCCTCTCTGTCGTGCCGTCTGGACTTCACTAACCTATTTGTCAGATATTTATGGAACCCTTTGCCAAGATCCTTGCAAGGTGGGTCCCATCAATAAACTGATTCACACTTCTGGTCCCTATTTTTATTCGAACTGTCCCTTCATTCTCACACTTGTGATTGTTCTGGTTCACACTTCAGTTTTTGGTTTATATATGGTTTTAAAAGTGAACTCTCACGTTCCGATCTGTGGTGAACTCTCACGTCCCGATCTGTTGTCCTCTGCGGTGAATAACCGATCTGCGGCCTTGCCTACTGGTTCTGCAGGTAACTCCGTCGGATTTTGAATGGATTTTTAAATGATTAATTTTGGACGGCGTAGTGAATGGGACTCGGATCTGCGGCCCTCTGCGGTGAATAACCGATATTCACATATTCCCGCATTTTTCTGATCTTCGCATTCTTCCGATCTGCGGCACTTGTTTCACACCTTCCTGTTGAACGGGACTCGGATCTGTGGTCTCGGATCTGTGGCCTTTGGTCGTTCCGATCTGCGGTCCTCTGCGGTTAATAACCGATCTGCGGCCTTGCCCACTGGTTCTGCAGGTAACTCCGCTGGATCTGTCAGTCTATGAATCTCCGATTGGATCCAGAACTGCACCCGTAAGTGCTGGATCTCGGCTCCGCCCTGCCTACTGGTTCTACAGATCTAGATCTAGGCGGCTAGGTTCTAGATCTAATCTTCTGCGGTTAGATCTAGATCTAATCTTATCTTTTGCCTTATTTTTCTGCCGCTGGGTTCTACGGGCAAGTAAAATATGGCTCTCAGCTTCGCGAAAATAGCTGCTGGCTCATCCGCTTTTGGAGGGCAAACTCCTGCCCATATCGTCAGTGAAGCCCAAGCTCCCACTATCCAGGTGGTCCAGGCCTCACTCGAGGAGGCTTTGAAGTTTTCTGAAAGTGCCCTAATCTGTCGGTTCAATGGTTTTTGGCCGCGGCTGACAGCTCTCCACAATTGGATCTCGGAGGTATGGAAGCCTGTCATTTCTGATGAAATTAATATCTACCCCTGTGCTAGGGGTTTCTTTATAGTAGATTTTGAAAATCCTGAAAGCAGACAATGTATTTTAGATTCTGGCCCTTTGTTTTGGGAAAACTCAGGCCTATTCATGAAGCCATGGAACCCATCATTCGATCCCTCTACAGCAGTCATAACCTCAGCACCAGTTTGGGTGAGATTTCCAAGCCTACCCTTGCATCTCTGGAATCTCTCCTCACTAAAAGCCATTGGAAATGCAATTGGGAAATTTTGCTGCAGGTGCCCAGAAACGGAGGAATATGCCAGAACCACCTATGCACGCATCTGTGTTGAAATGGGCTTCAGCGCCGGATTCCCAGCTGAAATAAACCTAATAAGTAAAGACTATGTGTGGAACAAGAAACTAGATTATGAAAGTGTCCTCTTCAGATGTCGATCCTGCTTTGAGACAGGCCATCTAGCTAAAAATTTCCCAAAAGCCTCCCAAAAAAATTCTACTAGAAAAAACCACCACATATCTACATGGTGGGAAGGAGCACAAAAAGAACACTACACTGTCATCAAAGAAGAATACTCTAGAGAAAACTTTGAATCACAAGAAATCGGGCAAGAAAGAAACAACTCTCAAGACAAGCAGGAAGAAAGCCTCGCCCAACAAATCAACAGTGATGAGGATTCGAATACCGCACAAAATAAATCTTCATTTATTAGCAAAGCAGATCTCCTAGACCAAACTTCTTCTCCAACTATCTTCAAAAGGACGAACACAACAGACCGCGAAGCTAAGACACCAATGTCCCAAGAACCAAAAGAGATGAAGGAGATGCAAGATAAAGGAAGTTGGAAGACCGTAGAGAAAAAAAAGAAAGCTACAACACCAATCTCGCCAAGAAAGACAAGGAGCCAGATAATTAAAAACTAAGAAAATTATGGGTCGATAGATCAATTTGGTCTCAGTGGACGTTAATCACCACCATCACCATCACCATTTAAAGTATTAAAATTTAAATATGTCTTGTTTATAATGAATATCAAGTTAATAGAATAGTTCAATTAACTGACATCATGGATACCGAAACACATCCTATTGAGACCTATTAACTGAAATAATCAGTGAACAACACTAAGGAAGAAATTCACAAAAATGTTATTGATTTTCAAATTAGTAAATCCAATAATTAAACAATAATATGCAGAAATAGTTCACAACACATTATCATTCAATAAATCAGTTTTATAAGACAAATTTCTAAGTAAATAGTTACTCAAAAATCATAAATTAATTCATAAGAACAAAGATACATAATAACAACATTGAGACAAATTACCCATATTAACAAAAGTGCACAAACATGACTAAAATGACACATTCCTTTTATCATAAAAATGAAACTAATATTTGAAATAGTAGTATTAGAAAAACCAATTTATTGCATCCATTTCTCTGACCCTAGTCTCCAACATTGCTTTACATTGCTTGAACTTTTACTTTGAAAGTTAAAGCCACAATAGTGCAAACTTTGCCCATCATGCATACTTCAAGATACAAAAGAAAAAGCTTCAATAATCCCCAGATCTGAGATTCTCTCCTCTCTCCTACAACTTTAAATTCCTATTACAGAAATGTTTTTAGAAGTCCAAAATTGCAGAGGAGAACAACCCCTAATTACATTCTGCAATCTATTATTTATAATATTTGCAAAAGTATTTTTGAGAGGAAAGTTTGTTGAAGGTAAATTTGCCAAATCGAATTTTATTTGCTCAAAATTCCAATCTTTTAGTTGCTGGAGCATTCTTATTGATTGAGATTTTTTTCCTCCATATCTCTTCTACTGTTTTTCTGCAAAAAAAATCAAAATAAATTAAGATGTATCAATAAAATCAAAATATCATTTCTGACATTAAAACAAATCTAATCAAATTCAATTTAAATAAATAACTGAAAATAAAATATAAGCTCTTTATTGATGCCTAGGATGGTTTAATTATCCAAGGATATCATTGACGAATGGATCTGCATTTAGAAGAGGCTTGGACAAATGAAAATGCAGAAAATAAAACTCAGAAAATTGATTTTGTTGAAAAATTTGGAGCTTGATCTTCTGCCTGATTTTCGACCCAATAAATGATCAAATCTGTTAGTAAAACCTCCTTAGGAATGTTCTTCTTGATTTTATCTTTCCAATGAGCCATTCTGGTTTCATTTGGCTAAGTAAAATTCAATATATGAGCTTCCAAATTTGATGAGTCAAATCTGGCATAATTCTGGAATTTCTATTGCTGGGCTAAAAAAAAAAGTCAGAATTTTAATTAAAAATTTAATCCTAAATTAAAATTTAATTATCTGATAATTAATTCTAATTAAATTATTAATTATGAACTAAACTAATTATTTAATAAACTATTATTAATTAATCTAACTAACTAATATAATTAACTAATTAATTTAAATAATATAAATAATAATTAAATTAAATTAATTAAATTTTATTTATTAATTTATTTATTTAATTTAAAATTTAATATATTAAATTACTATTTTAATATTAACCGACCACTCCATACCTTTTAACTCATTCAAATGAGTTTGAAACTAAAACACAACATAAATCTTATATCGAGACTTGGTTTATATCCCTTTGACTATTTGTTTTTTTATGATTGGCGATTGGGGAAATGAGGGCTATCGGGGTTTTAAGAAATATATTACTTGAAAAATCCCAATACGATATTCCGATCTGATGTAATAAAAATGGTTTATTTTATATAGATATATATATATATATATTAAATTTTTAATTTAGTTAAATTAATTATATTTAATATATTAATTGCTTTAAAATTTAATATTAAACATCAATTGTTATTTTGGTTTTATTTTTATGAATTTAAGTTTCTAAACTACGGCCACTTCGATGTTCTGGGTTTTGGAGATTAATAATTAATTTGTAAATTGGAGTAAATTTCTAAAATCCCGATGCTTCATGATTTCGCTGAAAAATGAAAAATGTTAGTAATAATTTTTTTTTTGCTGAAGCAAGAGCCGAACCTTCTATTTCATTAAATCAAAGGATAATTTACAAATTGTAGATGCACCTGTCAGTAAGATCCCAGGGGAACAGGTACTCCTGTGAAGGACAAGGATCCTCCCACTACCTCACAAAAACACAAAACTCCAGGGGAAAACCCAGAAGGACAACCACAATCCGGTCAAAACCCCACCCGGAGCTAACCCACGTCAGCGTTCATACCCAACCCCCAAATGAACTTAAAGAAAGGAAAGGACTAGACACACCAACATAAAACGGAGAGTACAGGCCCCACTAAACAACAAGGACCATCCCAACCGTCCAGCCCGGTTGGCAGATCCGACATCCAGGAGCAATATCGCTGCTCCGAACCCAACCACACTTTATCGCGCAATGAAGGGCATTTTCCACACCTACTACCAAGCCACGTGTCGTGCACCTTATGGGATCGCTCTCAAAATTACAAAACCACTTACCACTTTGTAGACGTGCGATCACCGGAAACCCGCCTTTCGCCAGGATATCTAACTCGGAAGTGGGAAAAGGACGCCTACTGCTGCACCCCATTAAATGCCCATTCTGCCAACTTGTACCATGAAACCTGAAGCTGATCCCGAGTTTAATTAGGAGATAAATCCGCAAGGGGCCAACCAAAAACCTGGGAAACCCAGTCGAGATGATCCGGGAGAAGATGAGCCTGAACATGACTCTCATCCTCTCTGGTTCATCCTGCTGGACTGAGTTAGAATCCCCCAGCGTCATCCAATCGTGGAATTCCCCCTAGCTCGATATCGGAAAACCTCCCTGTCCTCCACAGCTTGGTCTCTGCAGATAGCCTTTAGACGACTTGGAGGAATTTCTTGCCACTTTTTAGCCATTCCAGCTTCTGCACTACTCACACCTTGATTGGCCAGTAAGTCAGCCAGTTTATTGGCATTACGACGAACGTGGTTGAAACTTATGGTTCGAAGGCCCTGTAGATGCATTTGGATTCTTTGATAAACCTGAATAATTTTCCAATGATTCGAGACTCTTTTTGGCCTAGAACCACCGCTGATTCTTTTTACTGCATTGATGGTTATCTCAGAGTCTGCTTCCACAATGATATTTGAGCAATGATTCTGTGATAGAAACTCTAGACCCTACTCTAGAGCCATCAATTTCGCCATGTTAGTAGTAGCTCTACCTAAATGGTAGTGGAAGATAAATATAATATTGCCCTTGTCGTCGCTTAAAGCTCCTCCATAACCCACATTTCCCAGATTGCCTTTAGAGGCACCATCAATGTTGTATTTTAGAAAGCCTTTCGGTGGGGGTTGCCGGTAGTCCTTCTCTGTAACCATGGTTTTATCCTTTATATTTCTACCTTGAGGAGTTATCCCTTGCATTCCCAGTTTCCTGAGAATTCTCTGCTCTTCATCTGTGGGGGGATTCGAGGAGATATTATTAACAGTAGAACTGACAATCTCTCTGATCTGTTTTAAGATAAGATCTAGAAGATGTTGTGTTGAAGACTTACCATTCTTGAAAATTCTTTTATTTCTTTCCTTCCAAACGTTCCAGATAATAAAGCAGGGTGTGAAGGCCCAGGACAAATTTAGGGCTTCGTTCTCCTTGAAGTTTTTTCTCCAATGGTTTAGGGTATTTGTGATACTTCCTCTGTCCCTATCAGACAGCTGGAAAATTGAAGAGAACGAATCCCACAGCCAAGTAGTATAACAGCAGCTATTGAGAATATGTTCCATTATCTCCTCCTGCGCCTCACAGCGCTGGCATCTAGAGGGCCCCATAATTCCCCTTCTTCTAATATTTTCCTAAGTTAATATTTTATTGTGATGAACCAGCCACATAAAAATCTTGATCTTCATCCATCCTTGCTGCCTCCAAAGATGCGTCCAGGTCTTGTCTAGAACACTATAATTCAGCCCTAGTAGAAAACCCTTAGCTTCCTTGAGATTAAAGGCTCCTCGCTTGTTATTACCCCATCTCAATTGATCTCGCCCTTTTGTTTTTAAGATCATCCTTTGCTTGAGCAAGTCCCCAAGAGTCGCTACTTTGATTTTTAGGGGGCTATCCTCTCCACATTCAATGTTTCTCTAGCTTCTCCATTTTTCATAGGTATGCGAAAGATCCCAAAAATCCCTAAATCTGATTAGCCTTTGGGCATCTGTTTCCTGCTTGAGGCCTACAAAATTTTCTATTAATAGTGTTGGTTCCTGCTGCCATTTGTCCTCGCAAAAAAGAGTAAGATCTCCTGCTCTAATTTCCTAGAAACTATTATTTTGAACTAGACTTCTGTTCTCCCAGGCTCTGTTCCATATGTAGGAGCCTTTTATAGTTCTAGACATTCTTATGAGATCATTATTGTGCCACAAACTGGCATATTTCTCTTTCCATATCCTGGCCCACTGTGTTTTTGGCTCTTGCACCCATCTCCATCAGAGTTTGGCTCCTAGAGCTTTACATAGAATCTCTTGATCGTCTAGGCCAAGGCCCCCCTGACTTTTGGGTTTGCATATTTTTTCCTAGGAAACAAGGGCCCATTTCTTTCTAGTTTCCTCCTTTCCCCACAGGAAGTCTCTTTGAATGTCTTTGATTTGCTCTAAGATGCCTTTTGGAGCTGAGAGAGGTGATAACATAAAAACTGGGATGGATTGTAGAACAGCCTTTGTCAGAACTAACCTGCTGGCCAGGTTCAAGGCACGGAAGGTCCAATTTTTTACTTTATCCTGCATCTTATTAAGGACCGGTTCCCAAATACTCTTATGCATGGGTCTGGAAGTAAGAGGTATTCCTAAATATTTAGAGGGGAGGGAATCACGTTGGAATCCAAGAATTCTTGAGATATTTCTTTGGATAGCAATGTTAGTGCTAAAGAAGAATATTTTTGATTTAGAGAGGTTGACTTCCATACCTGTAGCCAGGGCAAAATCTTTAAGAATTTGTTTGTAGGCCAAAGCCTCTTTGACTGTTGGAATGCCTTGCAGTAAGGTATCATCAACAAATTGTTGATGAGTCAGCACAGAACCGTTCTCTGAAATTTGAAGACCCCTAATTTTACCCATATCTTTGGCTTGCTTAATGGATCGCCCGAGCCCTTCCATCATAAGAATAAAGAGGAAGGGAGAAAGAGGGTCTCCCTACCTGAGGCCTATAGAAGGATTGAATATTTTTGAGGGGGATCTGTTGACCAGAATGAAAAAGCTGGAGGAGGACACCAGCGCCATAACCCATCTGACCTAGTTGTGGTCGAACCCAAAGGCGTAGAGAACCTTCTTGATATAATTCCAATTCACCTTGTCATACGCTTTGGCAATGTCCAATTGCATGATCATCCCCGCCTGTTTTTTGCTAGTAAGCGTGTGCACCACCTCATGAGCTTGAATAATGTTGTCTAGAATCTGTCTTCCCTCCACAAAACCTGATTGTTCTTCAAACACTAGCGAGGGAAGGAGAGGTTTGAGTCTATTAGCCACTACTTTGGATATTATATTGTAAACCACATTACATAAGGCAATAGGTTTGTACTTGTTTGTAGATTGAACTATGTCCTGTTTGGGAATAAGGGAAATAAAGGAGGTGTTGAGAGATTCTAGGATAGTTTTGCTTCTCCTGGAATCCTCAACCACATTCACAATGTCCTCTTTGACAATATGCCAACACGCTTTAAAAAAATCCACATTGAAACCATCGGGACCTGGTGCTTTGCCATTCTACATATCTTTGAGAACCTCGCTGACCTCCTCTTCCTCAACTGGTCTATTGAGGTTAAAATTGTCCTCTCTGGACACCAGTTTGGGGATATGCCCTGTGATTCCCCTTATGGACTGATCCCTATCTGGAGTGTTTTCCCGAGTGATGTTCCAGAAATGTTGGACAAGCACAGCTTCAATATCTTTATGAGTGGTCTGAATTTCCCCTCCCTCATCTTTAATCATGGAGATTCTGTTGTGAGCTCTGTTAGCCATAGTGGATCTGTGAAAAAATCTGGTGTTCCGTTCTCCTTCCTTGAGCCATTGAATTCTGGATTTTTGTCTCCAAAATATTTCCTCTTGTTTGCATAAATTTTCCCAAACTAGATGGTATTTATCAGCCTGCTCACTTTTGGCTTTATCAAATCCATCGTTTATCAGAGCCTTGTTGAGTTCTAGAATTTTAATTTCCACTGATTGTTTTTCCTCAAAAATGTTACCAAAATCCTTCCGGTTCCATTCCTTTAGTCTAAACTTAATGTGCTTTAATCTTTTATGAAGAAGGTACATCTTAGATCCTTGTATTTGCAAGTCTTCAGCCCACCATTTTTCAATGTTACTAATGAAATCCGGGTGGGAGAGCCAGATGTTTTCGAATCTAAAGGGTCTATTCCTAGGAGAATCTATACCCTTGATTTCCAACTGAACCGGCCAGTGGTCTGAACCTCCAAAAGGAAGCACTCTGGCTGTGATTTCACTATTTAGAAACATTAATTCATCTGATATCATGAACCTATCTAACTTAGACTCTACCAGTGCCTCACCTCCTCTTTTACTGTTCCAAGTAAAAAGGTCATTGCCTGAATCTGACTCAACCAAATTCATATTATCTGTAAATGATTGAAACACTAAGGAGTCTTTGTTGAGCACTCTGGTACCTCTTTTTTTTTTCTGAGAGAGATTTGATCATGTTAAAATCTCCTCCCAAGGTCCAAGGCATTCCAGTCTGTTTGCTCCTAAGGTCAGTAAGGGCTTCTAACAATTTGAGTTTGTCCTCTAATTTTTGAGGACCATAAACATTTGTTACCAGGAAAGTTTCCGAAACCCAAACAGGTTGAATGACCATTGATAGATAATTTCTTGATGCCTCTGCATCCATAATGCTGATCCTTTGGGGATTCCAAAGAGTAAGAATACCCCCGCTGTGTTCTCCGCTTTAACCTCTAGAAACTCATATCTAATGAGCCATTTGTTGTGTATGAGTCTTATTTTCTGAATGGAACATTTCGTTTCTTGGATGAAAATCATGTCCGGCATATCTTGTTTCATTCTATAACTAAGCAATCTTTGTTTTCTTTTACTTCCTAGACCTCTGATATTCCAAGATGTAAATTTCATTTTTAAAGACTTGTAAAGGAGTAACTGGTTAGGTCTTTCATCTTACCCGAATCTATCATTAGCTTTCCACACTCCATCAGAATTTCCTTCTGCTTTTTCTGGCCTCTCTTTTTACCAGTATTTCTAGGAGCTAGTCCCAGGGTTGGTTTCATTGTTTTCACTCCTTTGTTTTCCAGCTTGTCAGTGGTTGTTCCTGTTTCTAACCCTCTTTCTTGAGTCTTCCATAAAAACAACTGTTGTATTTTATTGCAGTCCTCTTAGGGTAGTGAATCTATCCCTCTCGTGGTTCCCTGCATCAAGAACCCTTCCAGATCTAGGTGTTCCTTTTCTAGAATTTCTTGTAGTTCATGATCTTCCAAATCTGTTTCACTTTGGGTCATTTCCATATCCATTTCTGCTTCAGTCTCACTATTCATAGTTTCTTTCCTGTTACAAATCTCTTGTGTTATGATGTAGTTCTCCTCCTTCTCTTTTTCCTTAGGTCCTTCCTCCATTGCTTGGTCTTCACTTGTCGTTTCTTCCTTTTCTTCTAGTACTTGAAACCTGTTCGTGTTGATCTTTTGCCCCTCACTGCGATGTTGCCTTGATCCCTTTCTGCCTCCTTTTCCTTTACTTACCACTTTTTGAAAGCTTTCAATATCCTTCACAGTTCTAGGTTCTCCTTTATTATCTACTTTACTAAGAGGACAGTCTCTAATCAAGTGACCATGTTCATGGCATCTACGACATCTGAATGGGATATGCTCATAATCCACTGTTTGGACCCATTCCTCATCAAAAACTTCCAAGATTAATTCATCCGGGAGCGCGCTTGATAGATCCATTTCTATGCAAATCCTAGCATAGGAAGTATATTTACCCCTTCTAGTGGCTTCTGAAGCTTTCACAAAGCGACCTAGCTTATTGCCAATGGCAGCAAGTGACCCATGTTGCCAATAATCGAGAGGTAGGGAATAGAGCCTTACCCATACAGGTACCGAGGTGAATGTCTCCCTTTTTGGAATGAAGTTCATTTTCCACGGCCTCATATAGAGGCCTGCTGCTGCAAAAAAGTAGGGTCCTCCTTCGAATATTCTGTCTTTATCTTCAATGTTAGTAAATACCATGGTAAAAAAACCCTTTGACCCCAGATGGAGTTCAATACTACCTTTGGGTTTCTAGTGGTATTTGATCCATGTCTGTAATGCCTTTTAAGAGGGCCAAATTCCCATGAATTTGTAGATTATGGCGTACGTCCCCATATGGTCCCTGTGCTCCTGCAGAGCAGGATCATTCAACACAACTCTCGGAGTAATCTCCGTTTTGGGTCTAAACTCTCCCTTTTGATTTTTGTCCCTTGTTCCCTGGCTTTTGTCTTCTTCCTCTTTGTCCTTTGTGCTATTGTTTTCCTTTGACCTGGCCCCATCTACCTCCTTCTCATTATTTTTTTCCCCTTCTTCACCAGAACTTCTGACTTTACCCAGTGGTGCCTTGCCTCTATCAACAGTTGCTTCCTTGTAGGAGAGAGTGGAGCTCCCTCCTTTGCTACGCTCCATAAGGAGCAACCTTCAAGCTCCTCTGTAACCTTATCTTCGCACCCACGAGTTCGGCTCCGTAAGTTAACAAAGAAAAAAATAAAAAAAAAATGATAGTAATAATTAATCTAGGGGTTAATATTTAAAATAAATGCATTATTGAACTAATTTAATTACAAAAATGGAATATTGTACATTTTATGCATTTTTAACCCAGGCGACATAAATGATTAGACTTCAAAGGAGTTCCGTTTACAAACCAGTTGTCCAAATGAGGTAAAACAAGCATCAATGTGAAGCTTATAAAAAAATCAATTTTAACAAAACAATCAAAACAAGAATCCAAAGAAAATGAAAAATTAACAAACGCATAGGATAATCAACTAAATTAAAATCCTAAAAGGTTTTTAGCCAAATTTTTTATAGAAAGGGTCTCCATTATTTGAAGTGAACAAATCGATAATGGGGGGTTGTGTTTTTATCACAACAGGGCCTAATGAAGCTACATAGGAGATGGTTGATCAAATGTGGGCTATGTATCCTTAGTTTTTTATCAGTTGAAGCAAAGAAATTTTCATATCTCTACATATTTATGTATTGTTTTTTATTGTAAATACCACAACAAGTTGTGTTATAAAGCTCCAATAAGCAATATGGTTGTCATGTTGGTTTGACTTTTAGCAGGTGTTTCATTGTAAATACTACAATGAGCTAAGTTATAAATCTCCATCAGCAATATGATTTACTTTAAGTGGTCTTGCTAGTTGTAGGTATCATTCAACACCAAGGATGGCATTCCCCTAAGGGGGAGGGGTCTGTAACAACCCCAGGTTAAAAATTCATGTAATAAAGTTTATAAATGAAAAATAATAACCAAGTTCATGGGACATGTATTCCAAGATGAATGTTGAGAAAAAACATAGTGATGGGGATCATTTGTGATTAATTATTGGCTAAGAAAATTGGCAAAGGATTTGGAAAGGCAAAGTGGCATTAATTGGAATCATAGTTATGTAATAATGGAAATTAGAGAAAAGAAAGGTGAAAGGTCATAGGTTGCATGTGAGGAGGATATTGAAGGAAAATAATGGAAAATGAAGAAAACAAATGCCTCATTGATAAAAAGGCTTATAGAATCAGTTCACAACTTTTGTTAGTGTAAGCGTTTTCCATTTCATTTTTTGGCACTCTCACTCTATTCTCTCTCTCTCATACTCTTGCACACTAGATTTTTCTTGGAGCACTATTGGAGGTGTTATCACTCAGGTTGTTCCCTGCCTCCAGGAGGGAATATGGCCGAGGTAACCACTAAACAGTCTTTCAATTGCAGATTCTAGCCAATCTGCAACCAGAGAGGGCTCTCTCTTTATAATTTAGATTTGTTTTGTTATATTTTAGGCTAGTTATTAAGCATAAGTTTTGTTTGGTGTTTGGAAGATGACATTCAGTAGAGTAGGGCTGTAATGTGAGAGAAGTTGAGACCATTGGGTTGATGGAGTCTAGTGGAAATAAACCTCTAGGTATGGTGTCTTTACCAATAGGAGAATTACAGAGCAAGATAATCAAACATAGAGACAATTTTCAAGCTATAATAAGGTGAAGTGAAGTCAGGGAATGAAAGGAATTTAAGAATCTTTCATTATGCTAACAGGGGGATATTGTATAAACATAATCAGGGAGAAATTAAGAATTCCTTAATTATATTTAAAATGAAAGGACCAAGGAGGCAAGAGCAATGAAGAATTCTTGTCTATGCTGGCCCTGTAGAAAACATAAGAAATTACAGAAATTGAACACAGAGTACAGCAAAGTAAATTCTGTGTTATCCTTCTTTCCTGTAACTTAGAGCATGATGTTCAGATGTTTAAATAAAACACAAGTATAGTAACATGAGAGTAGAGAAGACTTATTGATCCATGCATTAACACGAGAATTCTGCAATATATCCTTCTGCCATTGATTCCATAACCAACAAATTCACCAGCAAAGCATTCCAACAATCTTTTATTTCAAAAGAGCTCTCAAAACATACAACACAGGTCCAGAATGATATTCACTAGCCAACTACAATACATATCTTGGGGAAGTATTTATAGAAAAGTTACAAAATATCCCGTAGGAGGAAATATCAGGTAATAAATTCATCCATCTACTCTGGCAAAGGCAATAACTGATGTGGAAAAAACCACGCAAAAATAAATGGAGTAACTATGCTTGTACAGGCCGGCTTAGGTGTTCCGCTATTGTTGACTTTTTGGCTTGAATTGTCGGCTGATAGTTGTTTCTTTGATTTGCGTCCCTGTTGTGGTATCATTTGCCACCTGTGCCTGAGTTTGTCTCAACACTTTTCAGCGCGCATTCCTTCCTTTATCAATTTGATTTTCTGATGGGTGACTTCTGCATTTAACTTTGCTATTCTGCAGCAGATCAAAAAAGAATTTTTAAATTACCTTGGCAAAATCTCAAGCATGCTCTCCCACCATTGATCTATAGGCAGCTGGTGTCTCTGTAGTTTAATCAATGTTTCATCAGCTTCAGTGTATGTGTAATAGTTTGGCTGGACCTCAAAAAGATGCTTTATTTCATGTTCAATATAAAACAAATTTTCCAATTTTTCATACAAAACCTGTCCAGAGGGAGGTGCTGTCTCTTCTGTGCTGCTTGATGATGCTGTGATTTGATTTGTGATATAGGTATTTACCCTTCGAGCAAACTGTTCATGTGTTAACAGTCTTCCACTGCTGGTCAGTAAGTTGGGCAACCCCTTGCTCTGCAACACTGCAAACTTTTTTCTGAAGATATTTATTTCTACTTGCATCTCTTGGCACTTTCTCTTCAAAGTCTGCACAAAATTCCTCATGGTCAGCACCTTTTTCACTAACAGAATTGTGTCTGTTCTGTTCCTTATATCTAGAGCTGCCAATTGTTCTCTAGTATGGGTATTCAAAAAATGGATCATTTTGTTGGCCTCTTCGGGCTTGTTTGCCAATAATGTTCTGGCCTTTTGAGTCTCAAATTGAGCTATCCCAATCAACTCAATTTGGTCATGAATGGTCTGGATTGCTGTCCATTGATCAATAATGGACTGGCCAATTTTACTCCACAAAATTGTTTTGATTTCTGTTAGAGTCTTGTGAAGAGTAAGGTCCTTCTCCAGCTCCTTTATTCTTTTCTCCAAGGCCTTTACTTCCCTTGTCTTCTCAGCCACATCCATCTTTGATTTGTCATATTTTACCTCAATTTTGGCCAGATTTTCTTTGGCTTCTTTTAATTCTACCATTTGCAGTTCCAGAGCCTTTATTTCTTTCATCATTTCCTCCATACTCAAGTAGGCTTCTTGTTCTGCTGCTGCTGTAGTTGTTGCTGAAACTGTTGCTGAAGTTGAGGTTGGAGCTGAGGTACCTGCTATTGGTGTTGGATTAGTAGGAGGGACTGCTATGGTGACTGTAGGAGGAGAAGTTTCAAGATATGGAGCTATTTGAGCTGGCTGAGAGGCCAACTCTCCCTGTTTTCCTTGCAGTGCTGCCCCCAAGGCTTTCTCTGTTTCTAGCAGTCTTTCATTCATCCTCATAAGTAAACTTACTACATCCTCCTCTTCTTTTTGTTGTGCTACTTCTGTGGTTTGAGGATGCATTGTAGCCGACAGCCTGAGTTGTTTTCTGAGGGCTGCTATGTCTTCTTCTTTCTTCTTAATTAAAGCTTGTACGCCTTTGGGATCATTGGGATCATGTCCTAGATCCATAATGATCTCCTCCAATTATTTGATTCTATTGTCCTTGGCCAATGATGAAGCTTTCTCCAATTCCAATTGGGAAGAAGTATTATGAAGTGAATTCTACAATCTGTGGGCCAATATTTCCTTGTCTGCCAAGGTGGAGTACACCATTTCTCCAGTTTGTTTGTGTAACTCAATCTAGTCCATTGGGTGGATGTCTTTAGCAAGTACTTCCAGATTGGTTCTGATATAATCAGCAGCTGATTAGGGCTGCTGTACTATAGGCCTGAAATGACTGAGGGTCATTTTTCCTTCTTTGATATCATAAGCTGGCATTCACCTCTGTTGATTGGTGGGAGCCATTCTTAGTAATTGGTTATAGAGCTGGAACCTTACCGGCTCATTTCTAGCTTTGATTTCAGTGAATGCCTTCTTGATGTCAGAGCCTTGCTTGCTCTATTTCTTGGTGGATGTAACCTCCACACCTTGTTGTCTCTCTTGCTCCGGCTGAAAGGAGCTAGCTGATGTTTCCATGCTTGGAGGAATCCGTTGTTCGGTTGTTTCCTCACCCCTTTGATTGCCTACTGTCTCCTCTATAAATTCTTCCTCAGAGTAGAGGTTCAACCTTTGTATTTTCTCTCCTTTCTATTCTGTGGATGCCCCTGTGGGTGTCTCTTCCTGCATGTCTCTTTTCTTGGTTCTTTCCTCATTGAGAGGAGTTTGTAAGACAGGGATCTCAGGTGCTTTTGCTTGCGTTGAAGGGGCTTGCCCTTGACTTTGTTCTTTGCTTGTGTCTGGCTGGTCTGCCATTGTCTCTTACTGCTCTGAATGCTGCACCTCTTTGCCTTTAGATGTCCCTGTAGGTGGAGCACTTTCTTGGGCAGGTTGTTGTGAAGTTGTGGCAGATGATGTGCCTTCTCCAAGGTGTCGAGGCAATGTGAAAAATACCTATCCAACAGAGTCTAGGTCAAGTGTCTTTTCAAACTCTTTCATTTCTTTTTCTAATCTCTCTTCTTCAGTAAGTTCTTCAACTAGTGTGCCTTCTATCCACTCCTGTTGATTAGCATATTGTTCAATCTGAGGGATACTATAGTGCACATATCCTGTAAGCCTGTGTTTGACTCTCCCAAAGCTTATAAAATGTTCAAGGTTATATGGTGACCAAAGAAAACTTTGTTTCAGCTTAAGTTTGTCTCTCAGAATAGTGTCATCCTCCTTCCATGCTTCTTCCCTTTTATTAAAGATAAAAGGGCCCAATTGGTGCCTTATCTTGAGTTGTGCCTTTTTCCTAGCACCATAGAAATGAGTCAAACCTGAACTATTGAATTTCCGGTAGTATTCCAGGGCAAAGAGTCTCATAGGGAGATACTTTGGCAGCTTGTAGGGAGCTAGTTGACAGCCATAGATCCTTATTACTGTGTGGTTTTGGTAAAAATACCAATCACCAATACTATATTCCTTTGAGAGGTGTAATATTTTCTGCATTTCAGCAGAGAGCCTGGCAGGAGGAGTTATTGACAATAAACAGGTGGCTGGATATATGAAAAGGTCAATAAACTCACAATATGTATATGGGGAGCTACTAACATGATGGAATACCGAGGACCAAAATATTACAGACCTTTGCTCACCCTTAGCATCCATTTTTTTAAGGGGAACTGGGAAACTATCAGGTTGATAGTACAGCATCAAATGGTATATATATGCAGTGCATTTGAACACTCTCTCTCTTTCTAAATTCATGAACTGCTCATGAATTTTGTTAGCTATATAGGTGGCATAATCATACTTGACAGTAGGGGGCTATCCTGGATCAAACATGGACATCAAAGCAAAGACAGTTTCATCCACAATCTCACTTGTTCTGAATCCCAAGATGTAGGAAATCATGTCTATGAGCATTTTTCCAATCTCATTAAACCAGGCATGGTGATAGGGAATTTTGTATCTGAAGTAGCAATCTGGTGGCATAAACAGCTTGGCAATTCTGTCAACTTCTGCAAAGGACAACTTGGAGGCTTGATCCAACAAATTTTTCATGGTGAGAGGGATCAAAGGCTGAGCTGGCTCGAAATGCAACATCTCATTTATAGACTGAGGGGTGATATAAAAGAGGACGTTTCCAGAAGGGTCCATTACTGCCCTTTGAGAAGGCTCATAAATAGCACAACATTGATGGATGAGGTCAGGGAAGACATTCACTGAAGGCGGGTAGTATATAGGCATATTAGACTCCCAGGTTCTAAATATGTCAGTTTTGTTCTTATGACTATTCCTTATTTCACAAAAAGCTTGCAGGTGAGGCTTTTCACCCTCCATGTCATCAATCTGGAAATCCCTATCAGCAAGAGGTAACCACTCCAACTGCTTATGTGGTGCATTCAAGGGTGCAATGTTCAGGGCCACTGGAGCCTCCATTCTCAGTTTGTTGAATGACTTTTAACTTAAAGTTAGAGTTTCTGGAGCAATAGACAATAGAACACTGGTTTTGTTTTTCCTTAGGAAATCAGAGAGTGAGTTATGTCCCCAGAAATTGCTGTCTTTTGATGAAATTCACAGTGGACCTAGAATTTGTAGAGTTTGGGTAGGAAGGTGGAAAAAAACAGGGGAAACGGTCCTCTTTGGGAGTGAATTTTGACAAATTTGACTTCAGATGTGGATGTTCTTGGAATTTTACCCACAGAAATGGGCACGAGATACAAAGGAGTGGTCAATATGCAGAGGAAAATAGGCTTACAGGTTTTTCTGTGGAAGCAATGGTTACACAGTGACTTAGAATATCGAGGTTCGTAGAGAGTAGTGCATTTCACACAAATTCAATTCTTATGGTAATTACAACAGCTATGTTTCCTAAAAACATGGTTTATGGGTATCTATCGGGAAAATACCTATTTTGCAAGCGACTGGAGTGAGCTGAAGGAGTCCAGTTCGCAGGTTGACTTTGCTTGGGTGGTAGTTTCAACGTAATTCTCATGCACACTCTCGACAAAGCGACGAATAGAAAATAACAAAAGACATCACTTTCATGACTTTTAAATAAATTTGGGCTTTTTTCGGCTTTTTGGCACTTTTTTATGCTGATGTCATCATGACGTAATTTTGTCGTGTAGCGAAGTACGGGAAGTGACGTGGCTGATGACGTGGAAGGGTGACAGGGCAGACACGGTGGACGGAATAGTGGTGGGGGTGCTGACGCAGACGCAGACGTGGGGATGACGTGTGCGGCGAGGAGAACAGGTGGTAAATGGTTTCCATCGGACCGCTTTTGGTACGGGGGCGGTTTTTGTCAGAGCGGGCCCGATGCAATAGGAAAGGGACACGCGTCCCCGCATGTGGTGGCAAAACCACTTTCCATCAGGAGCTAACGTGCGGGTGTGGGGGTGGCTCCTATATCAATGAGGGCCGTTGGATCTACAGCGCCGGATCGGACGATTGACGAGAGGGGTAGGTGGTGGGGTTTTACGACGGGGGACCCACGTATTATTTTAATGCTTAAATAAAGTTTGGCGGGGTTATAAACTTTGGGTTAGGAGTTTTAATAACTGCGGTTGTTTGATTAATCAAATATTAATCAAATTCCAATGTTTCTTGCGCGGCGACTATGGTTATTCGTTCAACCGGAGGTCAACGAATCCCAGGGTGACAAGTGGCGGGTTGTTATTGGTCCCAGGTGGACCAATGACTCCCGAGAGAAATTTTATAGCCATATTAGGCCGGGGCGGGGTATTTACAATATTTTTGGGTTTTTGTGGATTTTTATACATAGTAGGGGAGGGGAAATATAAGGGGGATTTATATAGTAAAGTTAGAATATTAATATGAATATGAGGGAGAAGCGCTAGGTGTATGAAACTAAATCACCTAGGCTTTAGGGTGTTAGGAGAAACAAAACTTTACACAAGAAATGTGGCTTTTAGCTCTTGAAGTAAACCTAAAATTTTACTTAAGTTTTCTGAAAATGGAATGAAGTTAAGAGTTTGGGCAGATCCAAATCTCTTTAAGGGATGTTAGTGAATATTTATTGTGAGGGAGGAGAGAGGATGTTAGAAATGCAACATCTGATCTGTCATCATACCTTTGCCATGGCACTTGAGACATCCATGAAGTAGATCATATTTGGAAAAGAAGACACTACTGACAGACTTGTTTCTGCAACTTCAATCTACTTACCCATTCTACAATCCCTAACATTTTTTCTTCATTTTAATTGGGTGCACTTGAACTTGCAAACCCTGATTTTTCTCTTTTCTTTTGACTGCCCTCCTATCTAGATCTACCCTTATTTCTTCCAAGGCTCAGATTAAGCAGTTGAGACCCTTTGCTTCTCTACTTAGCTAATGATCTGCCAAGCTTGAACTGTTTGGACAGACCTTCATTCTCTATTCTACAGCAGGAAATTCAAATATGGACTAGCCCAGATTGAACTGTTGGGACATCCATCAAGTGTGTTCAAAACAGTGTTTGTACTTTGTGAACTTGCTTTACACAAATAAGATAGTAGTGGCATTTTGACTGGCCACTTTCCTGGTCTTTCTTTGGGGTTCATTTTTCTTTTCTTTTTGTTGACCAATTCATTCTTCTTGCCCTTTGATTTTTCTTTTAGGGCATACCCTCTTTACATTTTTTAATTTTCTTTATCTATATACAAAATATGGAACCTTTGCATCATGGAAAGGATGATCATATTCGGCACTTCCATATTCAATCATGAGAAATGATACCTATTGGTATAGGAACCTAACAGAAGGTGTTTGGCTTACTTGGGATTTGGAACAAGAAGTCAAAGGAAAAGCAGGAAAGTGCACGAGGACATTGAGATTAGCAACTACAACGGGTTTTTCTTGTAGGTACCGAGTTGCATGTATGATTTACTTACTAGTTTTGGCATGCATGGCATATGCATGTGGTTATTTGGTTATGATATGTCATTAGCATGGAGGATTTCCTAGATTGACAGTGGGTTTTCCTAGCCTTTCCATTACCTAGATAGCCATGGTTTTGTGGGTTTTCTGATTTGTTTTATGATTGGTGCTCATGTTACATATGGTTGTGGGTTGACTTATTAGTTCCTGAAGCCTTGGTTGGACAAATGATCTAGAAGCCCTGTAATAGCTTGGGTTGAGTTACTAGTCCTGGAAGCCTTGGTTGGAAAAATGATTTTGAGCCCTTGGTGGGTTGAGTTACTAATCCTAGAAGCCTTCATTGGACAAACACTCTGGAGCCCAACAACAGTTGTGGTTTGAGTTACTAGTCCTGGAAACCAATTTGGAACAAGCACTCTAGAGCCATAAAAAGCTTTGGTAGAGACTGATGTGGTGATGGTTAGTGATGTCTGACCATGAGGTGGAATCACTGGTTGAGGGTTGAGGCAGTTTGGATTCTGGAAGCCTTGGTTAGGTTTTCATGTTTTATTCCATGAGATCCCACATTCATGCTTGAAATATGGCACGGGGGTGATTGACTGAAAGAGATATTTGGTTCAACCCAATCTATGGTCAGGTGGTACGTGGGAGTCCCTGACTTGGTTGGATTTTTCATATGTTAATAAGATCTCTTTCCTCTTGTATTTTATGGGTAAATGTACCTTTTATTATGCAGCTTAAATGGTTGTTCTATCATTGATATTTCTCTAGTTATATGCTAGTTATAAGCATGGTTTATGACAAGCTTGATTTATGGATTTAATCTTGTTTTAATTAGTAAATGAATTGTTAATGAATGTAAGACCTAATAGATGATTTTGTAGCTATTATGAGAGGGCATCATGCCTTCTTAATGAATCTCAAATAAGTATGACGTTCCTATGTTAAGATGTGTAATTATGACCTATACATTACATGTTCATGATGTGTTTGATAGAATGCCTGTCATGGTTAGGATGAGTCAGGTCAGGTCCTTGTTCAAGTTTTTCATTAGAGGCCTTTTGTTCTTGTTATTGATCATTTCTAAGAATTTCATCAAGTTCTGGGCAAAGGCATGAGTCCTAGCCCTGAAAAGGTGGCTCATAATTCGGGGTCGCTAGCACAGAACTTCCTGAAAAAGGCTGCAGTCACATGGATTCCCTTGTTATGGGAGTGACTGGAGGGTTATAGTCACATGGAGCGCTTGTCATGGGAGCGACTGGGGGTATATTCTAGTAAAAAAGTAGGTTAACTAAGGGGTTGGGCACCTGTAGTAGTTGGTTAGCCCCTGGGGTTCCTATAGCTCTCGAGGAAGGTCACTTTGGTTTTGGTTGTCGATTCAGGTTAACTGTACTCGGGGAGTTGAATCATATCATAGTAACTCGTCATCACATATTTACCCCAGTGGACCGATTAGCTTGGGTAAATGTGGGAGGTGGGAATTATAGAGACTTTTTGTGACCTAGAGGAAAAATACTTGGAGATGCACATCGAGATGGGGGATGATGGAAGGTATGGCGTGACTGAGATTGGTACAATCGCCTTGTAGAGGTAGTTGGGCTCCCCCTTAGCTTCAAGGATGTCATGTTCATTCTGGGCGTAAAGAAAAATATCATCTTTGTTGCAATTTTGGAAGACCATGGTTATGATGTGATCTTCAGCAAAGCAAAGGCATTCCTGAGACACATAGTGATGGGAAAGGTGAAGGATATCATAGTTCATGTGAAGCACCTATATAATTTATATGTGGAGGATTGTTCTACATTAAGCACTAAGGCGGAGAAGGTGCAGAGACGTGATTTTGGTTAACTTTAGCATAAAATACTTGGCCATTTGCATCATAGGGCCTTGAATATTTTGCAACAGATAACCACAGACCTCCCCAAAGGAGCACTTGAGAAACAAGATGTGTGCAAAGGATGTACTTTGAGGAAGTATACAAAATCCACATTCCATGATTGAGACAATAAAGCACATGTAGTCCTAGAAAGGATCTACTTTGATGTCTATAGACCTTTCTCAACAAACTCCACTATCAAGCAAAAATATTTTGTCATTTTTATTGATGAATTGTCATGGAAGTGATGGATCTTCTTCATGTGGAAGAAATATGAGACATTCTACAAGTTCATAAAATTCAAGGAACTGGTTGAGAAAGAAACCCACAAGAAGGTGAAGGATCTCAAGAGCGATAATGGAGGTGAGTATGTGTTGCATTAATTAAAAAATTATTTGCAAAAGAAGGTATTCGATGAGAGTTGACAACACCCCACAACCTAGAACAAAATTGGGTGGCTAAGATGAAGATCCATAACATTTTGGGAGTAATGAGGGAGTCGTTACATGAAAAGGAGTACCTCTCCATTTGTGGGTTGAGGCATGCAACACAACAGTCTATTTTCAAAACCAGAGTCCTCATTCGATTCTGGGCATGATTACACTAGAGGAGGTTTTCTCGGGGAGGAAGCTAGATGTGTTACACTTCAGGATTTTTGGGCCTTCTATTTACTGCCATGTCTCTAAACAATTAAGGAAGAATCTAGAGCCAAAATCGGAATCAGGGGTTGTTGACCACTACGTGTCAACTACTCATAGTAGTACACCCCCTTTTTCGCAAAAGGGATAGCACTTGATTGATATGCCCGTGCCATTCGACTATCATCATCAGCCCGATCATATTATGTTGTAAACCCAGTCTGCATGTGTAAATTGTAAACAATCTTAGCAGATTTGAGTCATGTATGTAAATTGCCTAGGAAAACCTAATTTTCTAGTGATAATCTACGTTCTGGAAGGTTTTTTGTCTCACCGATCCATGATGGGCAGAGTTTTCTTTCAGCCTAACGCCAAAGCAGGAATGGATTTTGTCATTAGAATCTTAGGGGAATCCTAGTGTGCTTCGAGTCTATGTAAAAGTAATTTGGAAATAATTCTAACTATTTGGTTAGGTTATTTCAAATTGCTTGAAGTGCTAGATTATATTTGTGTCGCAGAACTGGGTGGTATATGAGGGTCTATGCCAAATGGGTTTTTCCCCTTAAGATGTAAAATTTTAAAATTCATGATGTAAAGTGTCTTGAGGGTTAGAAAATGTTTTATCCCCTCATAAGTCCTAAGTCCTAAGTCCTAGGTCCTAGGTGATTTTTCCAAAGGCTAAGTTCGAGAATCCAAAAATAAAAAATAAAAATAATAAAAAAATATATAAAATAAATAAAAATAAAAATTCGATATGCGTATGGGTAGGTTAGCGTAAGTTCTTCTTTGTTCCTTTTTTATATGTGTTGGTTAGTTTTAGGATAGCGTATTTGTGATTTTCATTTTTTCATATAGATTAGGTGTTAGTTTAAGTTTAGATTTGATTTTATGTAGTTTAGATTCTAAAATTTTATTAGTTTTGTTATTTTAAATTTCACTTTCATTTAATTAGGATTTAATCTTTAGTTTATTTTAGTTTTGATTTTTCTTATTTAGATTTAGATTAGTTTAATATTTAGATTTTGAATTAAAGTTTAGTTTTAGTTTTAGATTTATTTGATTTTAGTTTTGTCTTAGTTAAATTTTAAATCTAGAATTTTATAACATTTAAAAAATAAAAAATAAAAAATATAAATAAATCAAAAGAATAAAAAGGGTTTTGATTTTTTCTTTTTCATTTTCTTTCAGCTCAATATTTAATTTTTTAAGTTTTAGTTTAGTTTAGGATTTTGATTTTAGAATTAGATTTTAATAATTTTAAGTTTTATTTACTTTAGTTTTTGCTTAGTTTAATTTTGTTTCATTTAAAAATATAAAAATATATAAAAATTAAAAAATTATGAAAAGCTTAAGTAAAAATTGAAAATCTATTTTTTGGTGTCTTTTGTGGTATCTATGTTCCACTTCTCTATATTTAAATGCACTTAAAAGTTTATTTAAAAGTTAGTTATATGAAAGTGGTAATTGGTTAGCATTTAATTTGTATGGTTGTTTAAAACATTTAATCTTTAGAAATTTAATTGCTAGATCAATTTTTAAAGCATTGTCAGTTTATTGAATAGCTTGTATTGCTTGGGATATTTAATGATAAATGATTGTTTTACAAGGTTCATATTTCTGCAATAATCATTTAATCATTAACTCCATAAGGCACTAGTACATTAATTTCTATCAGGTGCTAAAATGCTTTGATGTGTCTCCCAACCCAACTGGTCCACAGTTGGTCTTCCTTTATCCCATAGGGTCTACCCCCCTTAGCCTCGGGAGACGGCTTAAATGGAGAGATCGGGGATCAGGGTGACAGCCCCCGGTCTGAGCATTGTCGCGCTGCCTAGGCAATCTGTGCGACAACATGGGTATTTGTGGGTTACACAAAAACTCCCCACAACTACCATGTGTACTTTCCATCCCTCACAATGAAATTTGTTCGAAGGGATGTAAAATTTGATGAGGAGAAAGTGATGTGATGCTCTCTTGAAAGGGAGCTTTAGATCCCAATAGAAGAGGAGTTGTTAGCTCCAAAGGACGAGCCTCAAGAATTTGTGGAGTAGCCACAAATTAAGGAGCAGAGAGTGGAGACATCCACTCAAACATAATTATCTAGATATGGAAGAAAAAGCATCAGGGAAGCTGAGAGACATGTGCAAGATGTGAGGGAGAATGTGGGTGCTCCTTGAAATTTGTGTTGGCAGAGAAGGTCAACAAATCAATACATTGTCTACATGGCTCTAATGAATGAGCTTGTAGAGACTGAGCCATCCTCTTTCAAGGAGAAGTAGAGCAACCTATATGGGTTAATGCAATGGTGGAGGAATATGAATCCATTGTAAAGAACAATGTTTGGGAATTGGTCCCAAGACCTGTAGATAAATCAATCGTTGGTTCACAATGGATCTTCAAAGTAATGCAGGTAGCAGATGGAAGCAGAGAAAAGTAAAAGGTAATATTTGTGGCCAGGGGGTACTCTAAAGTTGAAGGGATTGAGTATGAGGAGACCTTTTATCCTGTAGCAAGGTACTCATCCATTAGATCAATTCTTCTCTGGTTGCATACATGGGAGAGTGAGAAGGATAGAGGGAGAGCAAGAAGGAGAGAGGGAGGGAGATAGTGACAAAGCTGGAGGGTGGAGAGACAGAGAGTGTATGATGTGCAGGAGAGATAGAGGGAGGTGGGAGAGAAAGAGAGAGAGAGGACTTGAGAGAGAGGAGAGAGAGAGGGGGAGAAAGATGGAGTTTGAAGGGGAAGAAATACATAGAGAGAGAAAGGTGGAGAGGGAGAGCGAGTGAAAAGGGATAAATGGAGAGACGTTGAGGGAGAGAGGAGACCAAGAGGGGAGAGAGAGAGAAAATGAGAGAGAGAGATAAGGGGAAGAGAGAGAGGGAGAGGAAGAGGGAGGGAGAGAGAGGTGGATAGATATGGAGAGAGTGTACATGTTTTGGGGGTGAGAAGGAGAGACAAGGGGAGATAGAGATATAGAAGGACGATGGAGATAGGGTATAAGAGAGAGGAAAAGAGAGGGAGAGAGGGAGAGAGATAGATATGGATAGAGAGAGAAAGAGAGAGAGAGAGAGATAAGGGGAAGAGAGAGAGGGAAAGGAAGAGGGCGGGAGGGAGAGAGAGAGTGTATTTTTGGGGGCTGAGATAGAGAGACAATGGGAGCTAGAAACAATGGGAGATAGAGATATAGATGGAGGGGGCAGAGAGAGAGAGGGGGGGTATAGAGAGGGAGAGGAAGAGGGAGATATATATTTATAGCTAGATATCAAGAGAGAGAGTGTATGTTTGCAAGATGATATAGAGAGATAAATAAGGAGAGACAGAGGGAGTCAGAGATATATATGGAGGGGGCGAGAGGGAAGAAGAGAGAGATAAAGAGAGAGAGAGAGAGAGAGAGAGAGAGAGAGAGAGAGAGAGAAGAGAGATATATATGGAAAGGGAGAGAGAGAGCGTGACATGTGTTTAGGGGGATGAGATAGAGAGACAAATAAGGAGAGATGGAGGGAGTTATAGATATATATGGCAGGGGGAGATAGGGAAGAAGATGAAGATAGAGAGAGGGAGGGAGAAGCGGAGAGAGAGAGACGGGGGAGAGAGGGAGGTGGAAAGACAAAAGGAGAGAGGGAGGTGGAAAGACAAAAGGAGAGAGGGAGGAAGATAGACACATAATGGAAGGTGGAGAGATATGGAAGAAGAAAGAGACACGCAAAGACAAATATCGACATAGAAGATAGATCTACAAAGTCATGAATGTTTTGTTTTTTCACTAAAATAAATGTATTGATTTCAGTGTAGTTGTTGATTTCTAATCCTATTTGATCCAGATCTCTTCAACTACTAGAATTAATGAAGATATTTTACTTCAGTGATGTTAGCAAAATTTCATATGAAAGGGTATGGAAAGCCACATGTGCATATTGTAAAGAAGATGAAAAAATAACGATGCTCATCAAATCAAAGGAATGAAACACATTGATAATGGAGTTCACCCAGGGATGGTCAGAAAATTCAAAGCTCAGTTGTTGAAGTGAAGATCCCTGCTGAATTTGTGGTGCGAAATTGTGTCAAACAAATATAAAATCTGCCCCTTTTTGACACCGTCAAATTCTGGACCCTCGGGAATCTTGAAGATTCCCCCAAAGGTTCTTACTTGAATATGGCCAAAAATGAGCTACTCGGATGAAGATTCTGACCACACCACTACGCTCCCTATAAAATTCTGTGAAAATGACTAGAAAGTCTGCATCATTCCGTCTCGGTAAAAAACAACCTCTAAGGGAATCTTTTAGATTCCTCAAGATTCTTCTAAGATTCATTGTTGTTGGACCCCTGAATTTTTGTTGCTTAGAAGAGGAAACATATTGCACGCTTGGACTTTTGGCGAGAAAACGTGCAAAAATGACTATGAACTTATCAATTTCTTGCACTTGCAGCTCTGACCCTCTAAGGGAATCTTTTCAACATCTTGGCATATTCCCCCGATAATGTTCTGCTACATCTAGTTCGCTCGTGGTTCCACAGGTCCACCCTCCGCTAGTCCCTCATTGAGAAACTGAAATGTGTTTATATAAATTGAGGCAGGTAGAGAATTCAATGTGGGCCATTTGGCCCATTGGCGAATACGCTATGTTTGGCATGGGGTGGTCCGGGGTTCCAAGCCCACCAAACCCCCAAATGGTATGCACGTTGTATTTTATTAACCAGCCGTTTGGTTAGCGTTTAGTGCTCCATTGGTAGTCTTTGACTGTTGGTAGAGTTATTAATCATGGTGTTGTTTGAATATTCATTGGAACTGCGCCATATTTGAATGGTTGTGGTTGGAGTTTTTTCTGTCAATAGACCTGTCGACTGTTAAGTCGGGTGGGTTCACTTGTCGGAACACGTATATATATAGTATGCCATGTGGTTCCACCGATGGTTTAACTGTTTACATATATGTGTTTTGTTGACCGGGGGGTGTGGCGGGGATGGCGACCCACCACCTTGATTTTTGGTTTTTATATTTTATATAATACAATGCAGTGGGGATGGCAACCTGCCACCCTAAATATAATTATTTTTTATATTTTTAATAAAACAATACATCATTTTTAATCTGCTAGAAAATAAGGGTTAATGGGAAAATTAACAATTCGGTGATTTCTCCCTTTCTGGTGGCTAGATTCCATGCACCAGGATTCTGCCAATTTTTTGCCTCGTTAAGGCTGTCACTTGGCCAAGTTTGACCTAAACTTTGACCATGAATATCTTGAGCATACGAACTTGGATTTGAGTACAGTTTGGACCGTTGGAATCAAGGAGATGATCAATACAATCTGTTCCTGGTTTCACTTCAATATAAGGACTTTCATATTTGAGCTTTTCCATAGCCACTGTTGAATTTTGAGCATGTTTGGAGCCACCCGAATCATTCCTCCCCATTTAGGAGATTTTGGTCCTCCAAAAGCGTGAACATAATATGCAACTTCTATGTTACATTGTCTACACCACAAGTGTCATGATAGGTCACACTTCCATCTCCTTCACCCTTGTCCTCTGGAGCCATAAGTGATGAACCGACACTTGCATCCTATGCAATCTTGTATTACATTATTTGCAAATTACACGCTCAATTACATGACCAAACATGACCCAAGCATCCCCATACTTGCTAAGAGTTTATAACACACACTCTTTGGTCAAGTTTACATCAGAATAGAAACCAATACAACAACTATCAATACAAGGACAAAACATCATCGTTGCTTTAATAAGCAATGAAAAACACATCATCACTTTTACAATTTTAATTGTAACGAATGATTTACAAAATGCATCCATGACAAGCTACCATATCTAGAAAAACCATCTCTCACTCATGAAAGTGAATGAGTCATCATCTACTTGTGGTGGATTTGCTTGTCGAACAACTCTTCCAATTGCTTTTTGCATAGATTGTTTGTCCTTAAGATGTTGCTCTAGAGCCTCCAACACGTGGCTCTTTGATGACCACTTCTATTGCAATGACTACAAAAAGTCTTCTTCCTCTAGACCTGCTTAACCTGCTTCCTTCCCTGATGTGGAGAAGGCCTTTCATGTCTCGTCCTTTTTCTTACTTCCATTCTCTTCCATCACTCAACAACCACATGGTTATGTAAACCAGGAAAACTTCATGATTTCTATGCCATGATTTATGTTCATCATTAACATGCTTGTAATGAGTGATTCTAGTGATGGGAGCTTGTCTTAACTCTCCCTTTCTGATGTGAACTTTCATGGGAGGATGGTGATGTGTTCTCATCATTCTCTTTCTTCGACAATTTCAACAATTTCTTGGAAGTTTCTGACACCTTTGAGATTTCTGCTTCAGTGTATCCCAAACCTGCAAAACAAGGTCTTTATACAACTTCCAATGGATGAGTCATTCCTTGGCCATTAACACCAAGTCCTCCTCCTATACAACCCACCTTGGTAAGGAGTCTCATGCCAAGTTCTGAAATGGGTACCTCCATGTTTCCAAAAAAAATAGTTTCATGTGAAATAGAAACTAAATAATGATCAACATTGTTTACCTTAGTTGTCGATTCAGAAATCGACGGTGATGGATTTTCTAAGCCATCGTCGCACTTCGATTTTTCCAAGGCCTCTTCCGTGGTTTGTAGTTGAAGCTGCAATCGCTACTTCTCCTCTTTCTCTTCTCGTAGAAGTATGCTCAATTCAATATTTTCTACTTGAAGGCTTTGTTTGATCTCCTCATCTGAATGATGAGAAGACGATGATGAAGATGAATGTGCACTCGAGGGGTAGATGGAGCATCGTCCTTTGCTATTTCTTTCTCCTATTCCTCCCTCTCCATATTCTCCTCATAATCTACATACATTAAGTCCACCATGTGTTCCATCTTGAGGAGGTCCTCATAGATATCTCTATTGCTCTCCATTTCCCTTCTTGTTGCATATTCAATCATTCACACTTGCATTTCACATAAGTGAGAAGACTGCTCTTATACCAAACTTGATCTAGATCTCTTCAGGGACCATAATTAACTAAGATATTTTACATCTGTGTTGCTAATAGAATTTCATATGAAAGAGTATGAGAATCCACATGTGCATATTATAAAGAAGATGAAAACATAATTATGATCATCGAATCAAAGTACACAAACATATTGATAACAAATTTTGCCCAGTGTGGGTTTCGTCTCCAAGCCCTCGTGTCAATAGTGGGGAGGCTACTTCATTGAATGCTACAAATGATGATGATCTACATGGTATACTCTTTGTCGTTACAGAATGAATACCCTCAACTAGAGTGGCATGTCTCTCCACGAGATGTTCTTAGGAACTCTCACTCATATGGGAAATTCCCTCAACAAGAGTGGCATGTCTCTCCAAAAAACATCCTCCTATAGGAACTCTCACTCAAATGGGCATTCCTTCAGCATGAAAAGCTATTCAAATCTCAAATGATGTGGTATACAAGTATCCCTCAAGGTAATGATAATCAGGGATCTCAATAACAAAGACATAATCTCAGCAAAATAAAATAAAAACATGGCATAATTGCATCATATACCTCCACTTTCAGGGATGGTCGAAAAATAAAAAGCTCAGCTATTGAATTCGTGGTGTGAAAATGTGTCAAATGACTATAAAATTTTCCCCTTTTTGACTCCATCAAATTCCGGACCCTTGGGAATCTTGAAGATTCCCCTAAATATTCCTTCCTGAAGATGGCTGAAAAATCAATTGCTCGGATGAATATTCTCAGCACCCATTGCACTCTCTGTGAAATTCTGTGAAAATGGTTATAAAGTCAGCATCATTATGTCTCAGTCAAAAATCAACCTCTGAGGGAATATTTTAGATTCCTTAAGATTCTACCAAGATTCCTTGTTGTTGGACGCCTGGATTTCTATTGCTCAGATGGGCAAACAAACTACACGATTGGAATCCTGGAGAGAAAACGTGCAAAAATGACTATGAACTTGTTAATTTCTGACACGAGCACCTCTGGACCTCTAAAGGAATCTTTTTAGCATCATGGCATATTCCCTTGCTCATGGTTCTACGACATCTGGTTCGCTCATGGTTCCACAGGTCCGCCCTTCGCCAGTCCCCCATTGAGAAATTGAAATGGGTTTATATAAATTGAGGTGGGAAAAAAATTCAATGTTGGTCATTTGGCTTGTTGGCAAAGGAATTATGTTTGGTGCGGGGTGGTCAGGGGTTCCAAACCCAGTAAACCCTAAAATGGTATGCACATTCTATATTTTGAACCAGCGATTTGGTTGGTGGTTAGTGCTCCGCTGGTGGTCTTTGATTGTTGGCGGAGTTATTAACCGTGACGCTATTTGAATATTCATTAGAACCACGTTATATTTGAATGGTTGTGGTTGGATTTTGTTTCGTCGATGCACTAGCGACAGCCGGCCAGGTTTGACACCCGCTAGAACACACACACACACACATATATATATATAGTATGTCATATGGTTCCACCAACATTTTAACCATTTATATATATGTGTGTTGTTGACCATGGGATGTGGTAGGGGTTGCGGCCCACCACACTAATTATATTTTTTTTTGTTTTTGATAAAACAATAAGCCATTTTTAAGCCACTGGAAAATAAGGGTCACTGAGAAAATCAATGATTCAACAATTTCTCCCTTTCTGGTGGCCGGATTCCATGCTCGATATTTCACCAATTTGTTGCCTCGTTAAGACTGCCACTTGGCTTAGTTTGACGCGAACTTTGATAACGAATATCTTGAGCATACAAACTCGGATTTGAGTGTAGTTCATACCATTGGAATCAGGGTGATGAGAGCTACGATCTGGTCCAGGTTTCACTTCAATATGACGAATTTTATTTTTGAGATTTTCCATAGACAGTGTTGAATTTTCAGCATGTCTGGAGCCACTTAGATCACTATTTGATCGATTGCACTAGATGCATTGATTTGAGTGTAGATGTCATTTTCTAATCCCTTTTAATACCTTACACTAGATGCATTGATTTTAGTGTAGATGTTGATGTCTGCTCCTATTTGATTGCTTGCACTGGATGTGTTGGTTTTAGTGTAGATATTGATTTCTAATCCTATTTGTTTGCTTGTACTAGATGCATATATTTTTGTGTAGATGTCGATTTCTAATCCTATTTAATACCTTACACTAGACACATTGATTTCAGTGTATATGTTGAATTCTACTCATATTTGATTGCTTGCACTGGATTGGTTTAAGTCTAGATATTGATTTCAAATCCTATTTGATCGCTTGCACTAGATGCATTGATTTCATTGTATATGTTTATTTCTAATCCTATTTAATACCTTACACTAGATGCATTGTTTTTAGTGTAGATGTTGAATACTCCTATTTGTTTGCTTGCACTAGATGCATTGTATTCAGTGTAGATATTGATTTCTAATCCTATTTGATTATGTGCACTAGATGCATTGATTTTAGTGTATATGTTGATTTCTAATCCTATTTGATTATTTACACTAGATGCACTAATTTCAGTGTAAATGTTTATTTTTTATTTGATGCAACTAGATGTATGATGTACATTAATTTCAAAGTAATTAGATTAATTGTGTGCATTGATTTCAATGTAAGCACATTTTTTCCCCTCCATCTATATCTCTATCTCCCATTGTCTCTACTTCTTAATCTCTCCACCTCACCCCCCAAACATACACACTCTGTCTCCATGTCTATCTATCCCTCTATTTCTCCCTCCCTTTTCCCCTTTGTCTCTCTCTCTCTTCCCCTTCACTCTCTCTCTCTAACACTTCTCTCTCCATATCTACATCTCTTCCTCCCTCCCTATCTTTTCCTCTCTCTTCTTCCCTTGCTCCCCATCCTCCATCTCTATCTTTATCTCCCCTTGTATCTCCTTCTCACCACCAAAACATACACACACTCTCTCTCAGTGTAAGAATATAAAAATTATTCATAACGTGCATTGACTTTTGTGTTACAATAATTCAACCATAAATACAATAATTGAATTTTCATCCTAAATAAAATGTTCGCTTACCCAAAATATTTTCTTCCTGAAACTATAAACTATTCTTAATTGGCTACATTCTTATTATAGCCCTCTTTTATTTGGGATTAACACTTCATATGTCACAATGATTGACTTTGGAGAAAACTATTATTAATTTTGGAGAGAAACAGAGACAATATATGACGTTTACTATAGTAGCTCCAGTTAAATATTTGAATGGTCTATAATTTGAACTGCCCTTTCCATATGGTCGATATGAAAAAATGGCAAAACTAATAGGTTTGACAATAAGACTAGTATAAGAAAATAGTTTCAGATTGATCACAATGAAGATTGTTTGTAATTGACTATACTATTATTATTCACATTTTCTAGCATTCAACATTGTTAGATTGTCACTTTGAACTCAAAAATTTTATTTCATCATTTTTCATCATTCAAGTTACTAACATTTTCTTTCATCTCAAGAAAATGAGGTAGCTAATAAAATTTAAAATTAAATTGACCAAATTAATTTTTTTTTGTAAGGCTAGGGTGGGACTCTCCGATTTACATGTCCATTATGTACCCCTCTACGGGGGCAGGGTAGCCCAAGATTTGAACCCAAGACTTCCGGTTCGGTGAGACTTCATTTCCACGGCCCTTGCCGCTTGAGCTACCCCATGTGGACTAAATTGACCAAATTAATATTAGACATATTTAGCGTATATAAAATAATCAAAATAATTAAATGTTCAACAAATTTTGTATGACCACACATGACTCAAATCAACCTAGATTCGTCTTAACCCCAGATCTATCAAGCACCAAGAGTGATCAAATCTCTTGAGGTGAAAACCTTTCCTCAAGTTTTGCACTCAAAAAAGAGGTTTGCACCTCGAGAGATTTTATCCCTCATGATGCTTGATAGATCCGGGGTTTAGATAGATCTAGGCTCGTTTATTTACATTAAAAAAATAAAATCATGAAATGGATATTAATTCAAAGCTTAAAATTTTGTAATAAGTTAATTATTTTCAAGAATCAATCAATATAAATAGTTTTTTAAATCAATTTTATAATAATGTTTTTCTTAAATATGTTTTCTTTCTCTAATTTCAACTATTTAAAAAACTTATTTTGAAAATGAAAAATTAGTAGACTCAATTGTTCGATGCAATAAAAATCTTTTGTTTTGATTAAATGTTGTATTTTGAATAGATTTCTAATACTTATGGAATTTGGATTTCAATGTACACTTAGAGTTATTGTCACTTAATCCAGACATAAAACTTTTGACATAAACAAAGGCTAAACATAAACCCTATTTAGACCAATAATTGATTGACTATTTGTATTCACTAATTGTAAATACTAACTTTGTATATGGTTTTGTTGAGTTTACATATTTTTACTATTTAGAAAGTTGTTGAGTTTACAAATTTTTACTATTTAGAAATCTACATGTTCAAGAATTATATTTAAAAAATATTTTAATTAAAAAATGTATATTATTTACTTAAACTAAATTAGATATATTAAAAATATTTTTTACTCATAATAAAATAACTTAATGGTATATAAACTCAAATAATAACAATTATTCAAATAAATAAATACATGAAATTAGAAATGATATCCTGTTCCAGCTGCCCGTCCTACAGTCCCATATCGAGATTGAGTTCTGAAGAATGGGGATCCCACGGTTCCCTATTTATCATTATAGCATGAAAAATTATTTTTTAAAAGAAACATTCAGATATAGTGATGAACTTCCAACCAAGCATCCCTACATAGGCAACAAACGGATAATAAAAATGGCGTTGACTAGCATATGTAGTTGGAGGAGCTGCCGGATCCATTGCCAGACCTGAGGAGAGAATGCTGGAGAAATGCAAATCGTTAGTCTATCTTATACTTCTAGATGACCATAAACCTACCATGCCCTTGTTGAGACAAATCTAAAAAGTGTGGTGCTAGATTTGTTGATGGGAAGGTTATGTATTATTATTATAGCTTTCCCAAGAAACTTCTACACTCCTAGGGATGTTTAGTGTTGGGTAGGTAAATTAATTGAATTGGAGAATTTCGTGTCCTCAAATTATTTTCCCAAGATCCACATGAACAGATTCATGTCTTCAAATCATTTTTCCAAGATCCATGTGAATAGGGATGGAGGGGTGGGCCTGAGCTAGCCACGTAAGGGTTTTTAATAAGAGTATCGAATAAGAGAAGATTAACTAGATTATAATTTGGTTTAGAAAATAAGGGAAATTTTGATAAAATCTAGTATAATTTTTTGGAAATTCAGATTATCTGGTCAATTAAAAAAATATTCCAACAATGCCTTTCAAATAACCTGCAATTGAGATAAACATACCATGCAGTTGCTAAGAGGAATCTAAAAAGTGTGGTTCTAGATTTGTTGATGGAGACAATTATGTATTATTATAGGTTTCCCAAGAAACTTATCTAAAAAGTGTGGTGCTAGATTGATTGATGGAGACAATTATGTATTATTATAGGTTTCCTAAGAAACTTCTGCTACGCTCGTAGGGAATTTTAGTGGTGGGTAGGTAAGTTAGTTGATTTAATGTCCTTAAATCATTTTCTATATTAATGGGGCATTTGAAATTTTGTCATCGAAACTGAGCCCTTGATCTTTTCACCCCAAGGGAAAATGAGGATGCTGCAAAGGTGGTGAAAACAAAAAATACCAAAAATTTTGACATGGTCAAATGTGGTAGAGGGGCGTTGGTGGGTAATGATCCACGTTATCTCTGTTTCACACAATTTCTACCAATTTTAATGTCAATATATACAGGCGGGTGGCCACGTCGTGAAGAGTGTGTCACTCAGTACTCTTGCTTCAACGAAGGGTCAAATTAAAAGTTGGAAAATTAAGACCAGAATTGGCTTCTTAATGTCAATACAGGCAACTTCATGTAAAAATTCACGACTAGGTCACTCACTCTTTCTAAATTTATATGAATACAACTACTGATTGATTTCCTACATGAAGTGCTATCTTACATATTTATGGCTTAATGTTCCTTGACCTGTTAAGTAGGTTGAATACAATATTGTACGCTATCACATTTGTTGTTGTTGCTTGTTTGCTTGTTTCAGGTATTCGAAGGAAGGAAACGAAAGATAGCTGGAGTAAGGAAGCATGATCATCACCAAGCGGAATAGAACTCTAAGAGGTAGGCCCTCTTATTTGATTCTAGCTTAAGGAGATTTTCCATAGATTGTTTCTTTGTGGCTAGACCCGCTCTCTCGGGCTAGAGGAATTTTTTGTGTCCACACTGAGAATTTACCTCCACCACAGGGGGCAAGTAACCCAAGTGTATTTTCATCCTCCAGGAGTTCGATTTGGAGTTCATCAAATCCAAGTTGAAGAAATCCATTAGCGCGGACTAGAAATGGGTTGTACCTTAAAAGATACTATCCATGAGCAATTTTGCATAGTTCTCTGTGTACATGTTGTGTATATGTGTATTGAGTGTGTTTGCAGGGTGATTCCCTTCAGATGTTATTATGGTTATATTAATCCTATTTACATTTGGTTTACATATGTCAGCATCCCTTCAACCATATGTTGACTATGTTGATGGCACTAGTCTTAGTACTCAGAACCCTTCTTATGTAACATGGGCTACATGTGCTATGAACTGTGAGTTAGTGAGTTTACAAGGGATTTGTATCGTTCACTCTACAAATAATATCATTGAGTATAGTGCAGTGATCGAATTTTCGTTTGATGTTATTTCACATGGTATCCACCATATAGTTATCAGACTTGACACACAACTTGTAGTACTACAATTAACTAATGTTTATTTAGTTATGAGTCCAAATATGCCTCATATGTTCTTAAGGGATCACCTTCTAGAAACATATTTTGATTTATCCAATATCAACACATTTCTAGGAATTTAAAAACATTGATAGATGCATTACCAAATTGTGTTTTCGATAGATGTTTATGACACATGTAATTCAATACACATCACATACATTGAAAAAGAGATAATAGAAGCATAAGAAACATTAAAGATATATATATATATATATATATATATATATATATATATATATATATATATCAAAGTTTGGTTTTGCAAAAAATTGTGCCTGAGACACATATTTCCACACAACCTGTCATATCAAAAACTATACATGTAGTGAAAATATGCCTATATATAAGTCTCCTAGTAGACTAATCATGGTGCTCATGATAGCAAGCCACTGCATGAGCGATCTTACGAATTAGTTATCTAATATGACTAGGGATGCCAATAGTATGACACTACACTCTCATAGGAATTTGGTCAATCATAATCTCGAATATACCCTAGGTCAACCCCTCCATGTTTCGCTCGACCTCTGCAAGAGTCTCGACCACATTGAGATCATGTAAGACCTCTTGTCCCCCTATAGAAACCTTTACTCTTATTGGTGCCTGTTGTGGTTCTCTCTCACGCTGAATATAGGTCGAATGGATCCATAGTTTAGTCTCAGATACATTAAAAATCACAATTTTTTTTTATAAAACTTAAAAAATCTAAAAGTTATCAAAATGTTTCTTTTTAATCTATTGCTCCCTATTGCTCACCATCAGGAAGCACAAGCTTCGGGTCTCCATGAAAACCCATCCCTCCATATGGATAGTCTTCAATCATAATGAGTTGCATGCGCAACCATCGACAAAAGAGTGGTGTGAAGCTCATCGATGACGAACCTGCATGTTTGGACATGAGATCCACCCACCTACTCATTTGTGGGACTCTCGGATTTGTGGGCTCGGGTGAAATATGTTGTGTCCTGAGCAATGGAATCCGATCTAAGGTAAATGAAATCAATATTGAACCCTAACCAAAGTTCTTCAATCGTCCATCCTTTTCCTTGGTTAGTTTTTCCTTCATGTTTTCTAGTACTCCCTCACTCTAGTTGAATATTGTAAGCTCCATACATTCTAGAGCTTGCTTCACATGATACATATTTTCCAAATGCAGATTAGCACTACTAGACAATCTGGAAATGATAAACAAGATCATCCTTAGAGGAAAATTGACCACATTCTTGATCTCGATCTTCCCATCCTTGATTGGTTGGGATCTCAGTCTACACTGTGCACTGATGTAATCCTTGATTGTGTCTTCACCCCTTCTCACATTAGATAAAGAGATGGGGGCACCTCACCTCGATAGACCTATAAAGAAGAATATATATTCTACCAGTATCTCAAGCACATGTGCACTGTATCTGAATGCTTGTGCTTGAAGATCCCATGCTCAGACAAGATATGCCAAATTCTCCATTTGTTGCCTCATTTCAGGAAGACAAAAAGATTCCAAGAGCCCACAATATCTCAAATACTAGAAGTGGAAGGATCATTAGCTACATTTAAATATTCTTCCTCATGTTTTCTTTCCCACCATTATAAAGCCATTTTGTTCTAATGAAGACCTGAAACACAACCAGAAGAAACATTAGTGTAGCTTTGATGCAAAAAATTAACATATTTTTTAGAGGAACAAACAAAACAAGTTTGGGAATTGCACTCAGAGCACCGATCTAAGGGGATATAGTGTGTTGCAACACCCTCCTAAGTGTATTTGTTGTTTGTTCAACACTACTTTCAACTTTCTAGGGGTGTGGTTGACCTAGGCGAGAAATTAGAACCCTAGGGCCCTTAAAAACTAAAAACAACTGCATGAAGTGATAAAATGGAAGAATGAAAAGAAAGAGGAAGGTTATAGCTCCCACTTAAAAGTGAAGACACTTGAAATGGTCCATTGGATTGGTCACAATCAAATGTAGAAGATTAGGGTAAAAAGCACTTAGAACTCACTCACCGAGAGGTAAAATGCGTAATGGTAAAAATGATTTACTTTTTTCCTATTTATGGTCATTTTCATAAT
This sequence comes from Pinus tabuliformis, assembly GCA_031772625.1. Lineage (NCBI taxonomy): Eukaryota > Viridiplantae > Streptophyta > Pinopsida > Pinales > Pinaceae > Pinus > Pinus tabuliformis. The sequence goes on from CM062816.1 coordinate 171,709,900, forward strand.
TATTTTATTAATATTTTAATGTTTTGACCTAAATGTGACTCAATTTTATCATGGATCAGGTACTTTTAATCCTCTTCCATGTACTTTTAATCCTCTTGTGGTGTTTTGAGCAGGTTGACAATTGTTTAACAAATTTGATGATGTTTGAATTAAAACAAATCATTTTGTCCAGAGAGCATCCTTTAATCACTTTTTCGGGATCTGTAAACTTACGAAAAAGGAAACCCCTAGAGTACTCTTTCAGTTATTTTCAGACTCCCAAAATATGAAAAGATCACCGAGCACTTTTCTTTTTGAACTCGTTAAAGTAAATTAAAAGGAATCTACTCAACTGTATAAGTTTAACCCCTTTTTGGACTGAGATATAATATTTACGAAAATGAATACCTTAGTCGAACATGGCTAAGAGGTTTTCTTGAGTATTGTTTTCTTCCTTTTCAGACTGAAGACACTATTTACGAAAAGGAACCTTTGGAGTTTTCTTTTTCACCTCTTTTTTAAACTCTCGAAACATGAAAAAGGAGTCGAGTTAGACATTTGTTGGACTCATAAAAACATCAAACAGTGATGGACTCATCGAACATGATGGGATCGAGCCACTCCTTCTTAGGGTTCGTTAAGAATACTCAAGAAGGATTCATTCCAAGGATGAACTTACAGATCAAGAATATGCTATGCTCCTCAAGCTTGTTAAAAAAATAAAGAGGTACTGACCAGAAATGGTTGGGGAAATTGGGAAAATAGGGTAAGCCACATATTAATGGCAGTGAGTCACTCTTGAACATGACACTCTTCCACTTCATCTTCGTAGTTGTTGGATTGGGAAATCTGCTTGTCTTTTGGTTCATCACACCATATGAAAGCCTCCACTTTTGGTTTTTGGTCAATGTTGCCAACTACATTCATTGTCGTTGATATGTTCAAGAGAATTCCCTTAGTTAATATCTGCTATGATACTCTTAAGCCTTCATTCGATGTTTGTCTTTCCTGAACCAGTTCCATATCAACATCATTTTGTCTCAAATCATGATACCTGTTTCATGTCGTTGATGGGGGATACATCAAGGCCCTCCTACGGTGGGTCGCTTCCTGTCGACATCAGCTTATTATCCAGAAAGTTAACTTAGAAACTCTTCCTTTAGTACCTTGGGACTTATATATATCAATGACAAGTTCCTCACTCTCAGCGACGGGTTTTCATTATCAACCTTCAACCAAATCTTATGTGTGGTATTCAACTTAAACACATTCCTTGACACCATAAAAATTGTATTTTTGTACCGTGAGATCAATTAACATTATCGCTAGTTCCTCTCTCATTTGTTAATGACTTACATCATTGGCCGGTAATCATATGGTGTCTTCCACGTTAGTCTCTGATTCCTTTATTCACATGGTTAGACTCATACATTAGACGATCGAGTAAATAATATAGAAGACGTTGGATCTATTTCCTTCCATTTGGGTTGCTCTTTCAAGATTAATACAAGATTACAAAGCATGATGGATATGATCATACAAGCAGTCATCCAATCATGGATCCACACCTTCACATCAGTGGATGCGACTTCTTGATCATTCTACATGTAACTTTAGCTTATGTGTTGAGCATGGGTATGCGTCCCTTAGTAAAGAAACCATGATGAAAATGTATTGTAAGAAATAATGAACTTGACCAGTTGTTCTTGATCCGAACTTGTAACAAGGTAAATCACTTTAGTCATCAACTATTGTTTCTGACACTGCGCTTTAGGGGGACAATCTGTTATAGGCCATTTTATCAAATTTGGTCAATAGGACTGCAAATCAGATCAATCACCATATGTGACCATGTTGTCATCATCCCTACACAAATCCCTAAGCATGACCTTTCCAAATCCCTAATTTTCTGGGTCTAACTACCAAAAATAAATTCTTTTAAGGCCTAATGCACCCTGCCCCTTTAGAGTCCTACGCTCAACAACATGTTTCTTCGTTCTGCACCAATGTTGATCAGGAACAACTTGTCCCTTGCTTCCTCTTCCAAGGGCTTTCTGGAGTTATTTTAACCATTTACCTTGGATAAGAAGCTTGAATCCTATTTGATCCTACCTTAGAGACTTCACCTCTTATCCCTTGAGTTCATGTTCCCATCTTAAGTGGATCTCGAGCCTAGATTGGTAAATGAATAAGAATTCCTAAACTACCATCCCTCTCCAATAAATTTACAGCCATCTACAACATCAGGGTTGGATTTTGGATACTGATCATGCCCTCATGTTGTTGCCTTCAATCTAAGAGAGTCATCATCTTCATGCATTAGGGTGACATTGAGGTGTGCTTTATGACAAGGAAGGACAAGTCAACCTGGGGAGATATCTATAAGTTCAACTACTATTCTTGGTTGTATACTCTCTATTATTCATACTAATACAAAGAGTATACCATTTTCCTATATGTGTTATGTTACTTTTACATTCATGTATTTAAATGCTTTGCTGATCCATTGAATAGAGTAATTGAATTATGCTACGTAGATGTTGTGGATCCTTGGCTTGTTTTGAATATATGTGTAGGTTCTAGTTATAGAAATTGAAGCTACGATTGGATCTTACAAGCCAAGAGGAAAGTAAATCTTGTGACGAGTTATAAGTAAGCCTATTTCCCATTATTCAATTTATCTAAGGGACACTGTATATTCTATTCTTTCTATTATTCTCGACCAGACTACTAGGTCTACGGAAGATTCTTTTGTCAACAATCATAAATTTTTCATAACATGTGTAACCCACAAATAACCCCAATTATGTCACCAGCTCTAGCTTCTTCCTTGATTCTTTAGAGACGTGGCAATAAATAGAGGCTCTAAAAATCTTGAAGTGCGACACATTCAACTTTCTCCCAGAGAAAGCCTCCATTGGTGTAATCATGCCTAGAATCCAATGAGGAATCTGGTTCTGCAAATAGACTGTTATGTTGCATGCCTTGGCCCACAAATGCAAAGGTAGGCCTTGGTTATGCAACGTCTCCCTCTCTGTTCCAAAAATGTTATGGTTCTTCATCCTAGCCACCCCATTCTATTGTGGGTTGTGGGGTGCTATCAACTCTTGCCAGGTGTCTTTTTTTACATAGAAATTTTTAAATTCATTCGACATGTACGTTCCTCACAGTAGAACCTTTCTAGGACTGAATGTGTTTTTTTGTCTCAGTCATGGAATGTTGATTTTGTGTACTTCCCCAAATTACATCCTTTGCATACATCCTATTTCTCAAGTGCTCCTTTGGGGAGGCATGTGGTTACCTACAACAAAATTCTCAAGGCCCCATGATGAAGATGGGCAAGTCTTCTATGCCAAAGTTCACCGACATCGCATCTTTGCACCTTCTTCCCATTAATTCATAGTGCAACACAATACTCCACATATAGCTTATATAGGTTCTTCACATGAACCCCAATCTTATTCACATATCCCGTGGCTCAATGAGCTTCAGATGAAGATCATTAAGCTAACACACTTTCATGCATATGCCGTAAATGTTGTAAGACTATTATTTGAATGTTTGTGATATATGTTATTTTCATCTATACTAAAGAAATTGAACTATTTCGGTGGCTTTGGTGCGTATCTTGTTGAAGGTGTGTTTTACTTGCTTTAATGAACATTACTTCTATGTGAACTATTTTTCTAGTTGGTTAAAAATTCTTTCATATATATATATATATATATATATATATATATATTGTAGAAATTTTGAATAATTTAACACATATTCAATGGAGATTATCCTGATCATGTACTATTGTGGAAAACATACACAATACATAAGCTCCTCTACGTTGATCATCAATATAGCAGCATCAATAACAAGAAAACATCAAGAGCATTCACACATTAACACAGTATGTATCCCGGGGAAAGCATCTCGCTAAAAACCCCAACTATCTGTATATTAATGATTGATTCATGTAACATTACACAACATAATACTTCTCACAAGTATCTCCACCTCTGTTACACACAATATAGCTCAGATCTGATCTCCAAATCTCTTCCACTGCTTGCCTGCCTCCACTTCTCAATACCTGCTCAAGAACTGATGAGAATGGCTCACCAAACTCGTTTTTCACCTGCAAAATAGTCACTCACTCTTTGTTGGACGTGAGCACAAGCTATAATGTGGGAAAATACGTGGGAAAACTCATTGGCATACTCAATCCCTTGATTGTGCAAGATCTGGTGCACAACTATAGTCACAACTAATAGCAATCTGATTCTCTACCACCTGTCCCTGTTGAACTGAACATGCACTGACATGCAACTGAGTTAACTGATGTATTCATTAGTTTTATTATGAGTTAATAACTTGTGAATTAATTAATAACTAATTCACCCAACTCATCTCTGATCTATTTGTCAGTTAGACTAAATACAACCAGTTTAACAAAGCTAAATTGAACACAACTCCATCAACTCCACAATCAACTCCACCAAACTCAACTGATTGAGTTATAACTGAAGTCATGCATGCAACAACTCAACTAACTCATAAGAAAAGCGTATTTCCTTCTGACAGCTGCATGTGCCACCTCTGTAGCTCAAACTGAAGTGCTCCAAGAGAATAAGATTAAGTTTATAGTCCAAATATTATTGTGAGATAATAATATTTTACTTTTCTATTTTTGACTGTGATCACTCACACTTTCATCAAAAATAGAAGTCCATCTATTTTTTCCTAACTTGATCAATCATCCATAAACAGCAACCTGCAATCCATAGACATGATCCATATGTCTAAAAATAGACATAGTCTAAAAATAGACTTGCGCCAAAAATAGCCTGCGGGCCCACTTAGTGAAGGCGACTCTTTTCACTAAGCTCCATCATCTTGTTGCAATCTCAACACTCCCTCTCGACAATATATGGATTATCAGCAACCCCTATCCTGCCTCGGTGGTACTCGAATTTGCTCTTGGTGAGAGCCTTCGTCAGAATATCAGCATCCTGATCCTCCGTTGGAATGTACGAAAGTAACATGATCTTCCGCTGCACACAATCTCTGATATGATGGTACCTGATGTCAATATGTTTAGATCTATCATGAAATACAGGATTAGCCAAGAGTTTAATGCAACTCTAGTTATCATAGTAAATCACAGTAGGATCCAAATGAGAACCGAACAAACCAACCAGGATCTTCCTCATCCATATAGCCTCGCATGCAGCCAAACTTACTGCCATATACTCGGCCTCCGCTGAACTGAGTGCCACGGATCTCTGTTTCCTGTTGTACCAAGAAACTGTTTTCGATCCGATATTGAAGACCCCTCCTTATGTGCTCTTTCTGTCTGTTGGGCTCCCTGCCCAATCTGCATCTGTGAAGCCACATAGCTTCACCTCATCCTCCTATCTGTACCACAAACCATATCCTGATGTGCCTCTCAAGTAGCGCAATACATGCTTGCCCGCCTTCCAGAAGAGCTTGGTAGGCTTAACCATAGCTTGTGAAAGCTGGTTAACTACATAGCATATATCAGGTCGTGTATTGACCAAATACATCAGTGACCCCACCAACTGTCGATAAACAGTGGCATCCACTTCTTCTCCCGAAGTGGCATCCTCCTTCCTCCAACCTCCACGAAGAGGAGTATCAACAGGATTGTAGCCATGCATGTTGAACTTCTCCAGTATCTCCCGAGCATACTTGCCCTGAGAAACAAACAGTCCACCACTGCGTTGCCATATTTCCAATCCCAGGAAATAGTGAAGGAGGCCCAAGTCCTTCATCTCAAACTCTGTTGCAAGATCCTTCTTGCATGACAGTATCAATAGCTCATCACCCGTTAGAATCAAATCATCAACATACAGTACAATGATAAGCAACTTACCCTCCACCACAATTTGGTATAGGTTCGGATCCGCCTCGCTCTTGGAGAATCCAAGTCCTATGAAATAGCTGTTTATCCGTCTGTACCAAGCACGTGGTGCTTGCTTCAACCCATACAACGCTCTCTTGAGCCTGCACACATGCGACTCGCTGCTGAAGACTTCAAAGCCTTCGAGTTGCTCAATGTACACCTCCTCCTCAATGACTCCGTTGAGGAACGCAATCTTCACATCCATCTGATGAATGTGCCATCCCATCTGCGCTGAGAGAGCAAGAATGGTCCGTATGGAAGAATACCTTACGACAGGTGCAAAGGTATCCTCATAATCGATCCCCTCAATCTGTGAAAAGCCTCGGGCAACAAATCTTGCCTTGTACTTCTCCACACTCCTGTCAGTTGCCTGCTTAACTTTGTAGATCCATCTCAAACCCACCACTAATTTCCCTTCTGGTCTAGGAACAATCTCCCATGCACTGTTTCTGACAATAGAATCATACTCTTCCACCATGGCATCTACCCATGCGGGATCCTCCACAGCTTCCTCGAAAGAGGATGGCTCAGTCACAACACACTTGCTCATAAGAGCCATGTATCCAGTGTACCGATCAGGTGATTGTCTCTGCCTGCGTTGGGCTGTAGGTGGTCCTACAACTTTCTCTGCATCTTGAGCCAGTCGCTCAGCTTCTGTCAAGCGCTTTCACCCTCTGATGGTTGGCGCTGCATGAGTGATCTCTTCCACTCCATGAACCTCGTCCTGTGGCTGATTCACGTCCTGAAGCTCATCCTTAGGAACTAATAGCTCCTCATCTGCATGCAAGTGTAGCTCCCTCTCAAGCGAACACTTCATGGCTTTCTCCTCCTGAAATTTTATATCCCGTCGCACAACAGTTTTACCACTGTCTGGCAAATACACACGATAGTTGTGGGGCATATCAATGTACCCCACAAATATCCCAACCTCTGCAGTCGACTCCAACTTCTTCCTGGCATCCTTCGTCACATGCATGTAAACGTTAGCACCAAAAATCCTCAAATGAGAAAGATCAGGCTTCTTACCAGAATAAGCCTCCTCGGGTGTACTCATGCCAAGTATCCTATGAGGACAACGGTTCTGCACATAAACTGCTGTATTGCATGCTTCCACCCACAAGTGAAGGGGTAGGCCCTGATCATGCAACATTGCCCGTGCAGCACCCACAATCGTTCTGTTCTTCCGCTCAGCTACCCCGTTCTGCTGTGGGTTATGGGGAGCTATGAGCTCTCTACAAATCCCTTATGCCTTGCAGAAATCCTTGAACTCATCCGAGATGTATTCACCACCATTATCGCTCCTAAGAGCCTTCACCTTCTTCCCCGACTCCTTCTCGACCAGTGCTTTGAATTCACAGAACTTTGAATATGTCTCGCTCTTCTTCTGCATGAAGAAGATCCAGCACTTACAAGAGAAATCATCAACAAAAATCACATAATACCTGTGTTTTGCTGTCGAAGCAACTGAGAAAGGTCCACACACGTCTGTGTGAATTCTCTCAAGGATCGTCGTGGCGCGACTATCCTTCTCGTGAAAGGTGGCTTTCACAAACTTCCCCAAAGTACACCCCTTGCACTGATCTGATTGCGCAAGTGTGCCTTTAGGAAGCTCTGTAGTGATCTGCTGCAGTATCTTCAAGGCTCCATGGTGAAGGTGACCCAATCTCCTGTGCCACAACTCGCCATCATCCCGGCTCACCAATCCTTCTGCCTTGCCTGCCATTGCTGCGCATCCATCTACATGCAACTGATAAAGGTTCCTCACTCGAACCCCTATCTTTCGGGTCTCACCAGTTGTCTTGCTGCGCAAGAAGGCCTTTCCCTCGCTGAAAACAACATCATACCCCTTGTCTTCTAACATCGCCACTAAGATGAGATTCTTCTTCAATCCTAGAACATGCATGACTTCCTTCAATACAAAGGGTTTGCCAGACTCCCTCTCAAAGGAAATGGTACCGATACCGGTCGCACTGTATCTACCATCATCGCCCATCTCGATGTGCACTCCAAGATCCTTGTCCTCCAGATCAGAGAAAAAATCTCTATCTCCCGTCATGTGAAAAGACGCACCACTATCCAAGAACCACACTGATCCCATCACACTTGAAACCAAGCATGCAATCAATGAAAAATCAAGCTCAAACTGTGAGGCTAGAGCCTCTCCTCCTGAAGATCCAGCAACCTGCTTGTTCTTCTTCTTCTGCGGACAATTAGTGGCATAGTGTCCATGTTGGTGACAGTGAAAACACTTCACCTTGGACATATCCTGCTTCTTGCCTTTCGCACTAGGCTGAGAAGCTTTATTGTTCTTCCCCTTCTTTGCTTTGGCAGCCAAAGTGCAATTCTCTTCATCAGATACCTTTGATGAAGATCCATTCTCACCTTTATTGTTTCTGAGTTTATCCTTGAGCGCCAGGTCGCTCTTGCTTTGGAATAACATTTGCAATCCGTTGAAAGACATTTCAACAACACTGCTTGTTGGAGAGGTAAATCCCCTCTACGGACAGAGGCGATCCCACTAGCCCAAAATGGGTCTAGCAACAATCAATTCATGCTACTATGCAAGTTCCTAGTTGCATACAAAAAGTGGATTACGAGAACCAACCTGGAGTCCAACGCTAATGTCGAAGAAGAGTTGATACTCCCGTTCCCTTGCTCCGGCAGGTCACAATCCTTGCGATTCCCCGTATGGATACCTGCACATGCAAAGAAAGAAGTGAATACAAGCATAAAATCCACTAAAATACAACCATATTTCAGTCAGAAAGGAAATAAATCAAACATTATCATGATGAACAATGAGATTGGAACCATAACAGTAGTCGTTTATTAATGAATAATCAACAGAGAAAGATACAACCAAGGTTCTGACGTTGAACCTCTCCTCTGGCTGGGCGAGCAGCTATGTATGTCTTGCAATAGAACTTCTCTCTCTCAGACTTCCGGCAGCATAACCTCCCTATGCTTCAAGACTCTTACTATCACTCAAGACAAGCATAATCACAACTAGCATTACTCAAAAACTAGCTTGTCTAATGCATGAGGACAGACTTTTATAGATGGAGAAGGGAGGAAGATACAATGCATCAGGACACCCATTGTGGATTGGCATTATCTCTGAGAAGCCGCTGTAGATAGATGTCAAGGATAGATGATGACTCTCGACCTCTATCAGATAAACTTTATCCTCAAAAGACTTCATGATATGAAGGGAAAAAACATCTGGGCGCGCGTTTGTCAAAAATCATTACCAAACTTGGTTGGCACGGGTGTTGTTCTGAGACAGAGCGCCAATGGTCGCACCCCCTTTTGAGGATCTCAGTGATTGGCGCGGGTAAGACATTGTGGACCCGCGCTAATGGGAAAAGGGCACTTTTCAGGGATATTTTGCAGAAGGTGTCTTCAGGGAACATGAAGTACATACTCAGGGGAACATAATGCAAGTGTTTTTAGGCTATGTCACTGCTCACAGGTCCCGGAATGCGTCCTCCAATGTATGGAAACAGGGGTAACAGGGACGGTGACCAATGGTGACAAATTACTGTGTAACAGATGCCCCCTAAAGTATGAGGCCCGAGAGAGAGAGAGGGGTGCAATGCTTTACAAGAACACATGTAGCTGCCACCGAGAATCTGCATTGAGAGATACAACTGATAGCTCAAATACATGATGTATGTGGTATGGTTGCAGCCATCCATAAGAGAGTACATGATAATCTAGATCCATAGTATGGATGCAGCCATCTGGTTAGGATCAATGAATTGACTCAGGTATGGTCGCAGCGATCCAATGAATGAGTCATGTATCAAGAATCACGCCTGGATTACAACAGACACAATCCAGGGTCTTGCGCTCCATCTCGACCTGAACAAAAGTACAAGTTCAAGCATGCGAATATATGAGCTGAAGTCGAACATGCATGAACATCGTCTGATTACCAGTCAATATTGAAAACTGTTAACAGACACAAGAGGTACCACCAATAATGACAATGGCCCTCAAGGTACTATAGGTACAATCTACGGCGTGCGAATTAGTGATCTGACGTCGAACACCCATAGAATCATTCGATCGGAGGCCAATGATGAAAACCTCACGTCGAACACGAAGAACCTGCCATTGAGGCATGCAGGCTCCAAGGCACTGGAAGGGAGTCTCTAGATCAACTTCCTGGATAATGAGCTGAAGTCGACAGGAAGTGACCTTGATCGAAGGTGGGCCATAATGTTTCCCACATCATCGACACGAGACAGAGAGATAATGTTGTGAATCAAGATTGTGCGAGCTATCAGAGGGAGGTTGTTTCTTTGCAGAGGTCAACTTCTCTTGAACATATCGGCGGCACGATAGTGGAGTTGGCAGTATTTGACATCAATGGATCATAGGTCATGATGACGAGGCATTGAGAAGATGAGAGGTCAAACAGGATTACCCAAATCCACGGAGGCAAGTGAAAAATGAGATGAGATATCCCCACCCAGACACGAAAGCAGAGAAGTGCCATGTTCAAGAGCGACATACTGCCGACACGACGGTAGTTATGGTTCCTTTTCCCCCCGCCATTTCTGGCGAGTACCCCAATTATTTTTAACAAACTTGATGGGGATAGAATTTGCTTGTGGTGCGTCATATTGACAAAATCCGATGTCATCAGGTTTTAACGAATCTGACAAAGGAAGAATTCGGCGTCTTTTCATGTTTAGAGAGTTTGAAAAGACAGCGGAAAAGGAAACTTCAGGGGTGTCCTTTTTCGTAAAGTTGTGTCTCTCGAGCCCGAAAAAGTATAAAACAATGCTCGAAAGAACCGCCCGACCATTACGATCGAGGAGTACTTTTCATGAATAGTGATTTCGACCCAAAAAAGTAAAAAAGTGATCAAAATCACATCGTTTCGTAACCATTAACGAGCTTGAAACGACAAAAACCCGGTAATCTTTTTATGTTTTAACGGTCGACAAAAAGAACTTAAAACGACCGCCCCTTATTAACATTTAACGAGTCAAGAGGAGTAACTCGGCAATCTTTTCCTCTTTAAACGGTCAGAAAAGAGCTGAAAGTTGACCTTAAAATAACCTTTTCACATGTTTTACTGAGCCTGGAAAAGTAGAAAAAGGAGCTCACTTCGTTGCTTGAGTTGCACCAACCCCTGTCATCATAGCATAAAACCCACTTCGACATAAATATATTCCAAAAATACTCAAAAAAATATCATTTTTAATGTATTTTTAGGTCAAAAAATGCTATAAATAGTGAAATGGTAAAAAATAAATTTACTTTTCACTTTTTACCTTGTGAGTTTACCATTGGAGGGTTTTGGGTGCAAACTTCAACTGCTGATTACGATCAATCCAGGAGAGCATTCGAGCCGCCGTCTGAAACAGGTAAGAAGTGTCATCCTTAGCTTCATTTTCATTCCATTTTTTCAGTTTTTAATCCATAGATTAGTCCCTTGCCAGAGGAATTGCAAATTCTTAGGGCTGCGCCATTGGCACGAGTTTTCCGCACGGGATCGCGCCAATGGGATTTTTTTCCCAAAGGGGGCGCGACCTTGGCGCGACTGTTTTGGAAACAGTCGCGCCAACCGCGCAACCTAAATTTCCCATAAATTTAGCCGTTGATTTTGCAAATTTTTCCCAATTTTGATTTCACCACTGATCTAATGATGAAAATTTCGACTTTATGGGTGCAGGGATTCGTCAGAATGGCTGTTGAATGGAGAGAAAGAGAGCATGATGCCATAGATGCCATGGCATTAGAGGATGATGCATGCATGGATGCTTTGAGAGACTGTGGCTTGAAGAAATTCTTCCTTACCTCATACTTACGTGCACAACCTGAGTTGCTACGATTCATCGTGGATGCTTGGGATATGGAGGATCAGGTATTCCGCCTGAAAGATCAGACATTGGAGTTAGATGTTTTCGATGTCTACTTCATCACTGGACTATCGCGGAGAGGTGCATGGCCCATCTTGACTAGTAGTAGGCCCTCCGGGGAGAAGATGGGGGAGGTGATGGAACGAGTTTGTCCTGGGGCACGGTTTGGATCAAACAGTGCCAAAGTAGATATTATCACGGTTCCCGACCTGGTGCTACGAGTGATATTATTCACTATCACATGGATGGCTGGGGTACAGGCGCCCCACGAGGCCAGCAAGAATCATTTGCTGCTGGCAACTGAGTGTCTCCAACCTACACTATTTGATTGGGCCACGACAGTGACGACAAATATCAAGAGGCAGCTTACCAAATGTAAGCGTGGCAACAAACAGTTCGGATACGGATCTATCATAGTATCTTTCTTCTTGGAGCAATTGCCGATATTCCGGATTCAGGGAGGTATAGTGGCAGATCCAGTGCCACGGGAGCCGAGGTTGGCTCGATGGGTAGCACTCATGCCCAGAGGAGGAGGGGGCCAGTAGATGGCCTGGAGGCCCGAGTTCTTCATTTGGCTCCGTCACCAGATGATTGTCATAGAGGACTGGCCCTATGCGGGCACGGATTTTACTGGAGATCCAGATCTCCCATTGCCTGCGGGAGAAGACTGGGACGAGGAGCTAGGTAAGAACTCTTTGTGTTTTTGATGTTTTTATGTATTTAAGTTTTTTTTTTGTAATACATGCCAGTTTCTGACAACAGATATATATATGTATGCAGATGTTGGTGCAGAGCGGCCAGCTGACTTGTCTCACATCGCACGGAGGGCACAACCTGCAGCTGACCCTCAGGTAGAGGGTGATACGGATGACGATCTAGTACAGAACCTTGAGGCACTTACCCGAGGGATTCCAGATTATGACAGATTGGCAGACGTGCCCAGAGCGTACCAGAGGCACACGGTGGGAGTATCTACCCGTTTCCATCATCTGTTGAGACGTTTGGTGCGAGCGGTGTCATGGTATCATGAGCATCACCGTGATTAGACGCCTAGGTTTCATTTTTGCATGTTTTGAGAGACATGTTGTCAGCGGCCGTATGAGTTTTGGACATGTATTATTTTTTGGATTATGTAATGCGCGTGGCACAAACATTATGACACACACGTATATATATACATATGCCTATGGTTTATTATTGTGTTTTCATGTGCTTGCTTGTATACTGTTTTGGTTACAAATTACGCAAATGTCTATCTAATACATGATTAGCCAATGCATCAGATAATGTGTTTAATTGTTGTGGAATATGTTGATATGTGATAAAATCAAAGTTCCTTTCTAACAATCTCACACGTAAATACAACCTTAGAATGCGATGGTCTCTGACGGAATATTTCCCGTTGAGTTGGTGGACGACAAGTTGAGAGTCCAGGTTCACTACCAATGCACGAATGCTGAGATTAATTGCTTCAGCAAGTAGCTCGATTACAGCACAGTATTCGGCGACATTGTTAGTAGTACGACCCAAACACACACCCTGACAATCTATCAGCTCACTATGAGGATCGTAGATCACCCACGTCGCAGAGGACAAGTTGCGAGTACTGCGGCAGGAACCATCAGCGAAACCAACATAAGGTGCATCAGACATCTGCACAAGAAGCAAAAACACAATAAGTGGCAGTTACGCCTTTGAAACTGACACACACACACACAACACACTTGCTAGAGTACATGTATGTACAAAATAAAATGTACCAGCATCACGCATAGTACTTTTTCAAATAAAGCCCATTTCGGGGCTTCCCAAGAGGGTTCCCTTCATAATCAATCAGCTCGTAGGCCCCCTTCTGTATAACTTTCTTGACAAAGTAAGGGCCTAGCCACATAGACTCGAGCTTTCCTGCTCCTAGCTTATCTTTTGCCTCATCGTAGAGCAGGACTAAGTCTCCCTCAACAAAAGAACGTGGACGTACGGTCTGATCGAAGTGAGTCTTGACTCGCTTCTTTTGTGTTTCGATGGCCAAAGAGGCCAGGCGACGAGTCTCATCTAGCCGTTCTAAGTAAAGAAGGTGTTCTTCTAGCGGAGTGGTGTTGGGAAGTAGCTCGACAGCTAATTTTAATGAAGGGATTTCACATTCAATTGGAAGGGTAGCCTCTAGTCCATAAACTAGTTGAAATGGAGTGAAACCAGTGGCATCCTTCACTGAGGTTCGGTAGGCCCACAAGGCAGGGAACAACATCAAATGTCAGTTAGACTTATGCATGCCAACGGTACGTTGAAGCATCGTAACGAAGATCTTATTGATAGCTTCAACTTGGCCATTGGACTGAGGGTAGTATGGAGTTGAACTATCATGCTGCAAGCCTAGCTGGGTTGTTAATTCCGACATGAGAAAATTTTGCGGGGCAGGTAGAAACGAGGAACGATGGTGAGAATCATGCCAAGGAAGTTCCTCGAGAGACATAGTCTCAACAATGGCTTCATCGGAAGAGAATGTTTCTTGTAACGGATCCGAAGAAGTTAGATCTACAAGCCCTGAGGATGGAGCAAGTTCAGAAGAGGGAGCCGATGCAGCAATAATTTCAACATAGTTGAGTTCAGTAGGACTCAACGGCATCTGGTCGCCCCACGAATCTACTTGGTCTGTGGGAGGGATGATCCACGGATCAGAACAAGTAGTAATCATATTAATAGAGGCGACGTTAGGAGGTGGGAGCGGAAAAACACCCATAAGGGCGGGATCTTTGAAAAATCCGTCTCCCAGACTCTCAGATAATTGCGAGGTATGCTCCACAAAAGGGATGTTACCTTCAGAAGAGGAAGCGAAGAATGATAGCTGGTCTATGGTAACAATCTTCCCTTGATGAGGGAATCGAATGATACGAAACAGAGATGAAGCAACAGCTTTCATCGCGTAAATCCAGCTACGTCCAAGAAGGAGGTTGTAGGTAAGAGTAGCATCAACGACTTCAACTTCCATTTCGACCGTCTTCCCTTCCAAAGTGATGGGCAAACGTTGGAGTATACCATAAGGACGGGATGCTCTTCCATCAAAGGCTTCCAAGGTTGTGGGAGACTGGCTCAACGTCGGGGATCCGATGGCTTTCCAACAGGCAACAGACATGATGCAAGTAGAAGCACCTTCATCAATGACTGTTCGATGAATTGTTTTGGAATCAATGATAACCTGTATAAGGAAAGCAATTTGGGGAGGCAGTCTCTACGTATGGTGCTCTAAGTCAAAAGTAATTAAATCCGAATCGGTCGGGTCTATGCCACTAATAGCGGATAGCAAGGACTTCCTCTGAGAAGGGCAGCTCTGGAGAACTTCTAAAGCGGACATAGCCGACGAAGTCTGTGCTAAGTCCTCAACGATATTGTAGTGCTGTGTAGCACGAGCATTTGGGTTGTAAGAAGATTTCCGGAGTACTCCTTTTGGAGGGGGTCGAAGAGGCGTCTCAGTAGTAGGTCGCTCAATGTGGAGCGGACCCGAACTGAACGGTGGAGCACTAGAGGGGATCTCAGGCTCCTTCCCGGCAGATGGCGGATAATCTTTTGTTCGAGTACTGATATTAACAGGTATCGTTCCAGCCATAAACACTTGAGAACCAAAGGAAGAGTGAGGCTGAGAAGGGTCAGCCACCATCTGATTTTTTTGAGTTTTTTGTGTGGGAAAGGGTTCTTTAAGCACCACAGGAGTCCCGGGGGCGCCTTTCAACAAACGACTAACTTCGGACCGCCTCGGGCAGTCCTTGGTATAGTGATCCTCATCGCAGATAAGACAAGGATACTTGGGTTTGCGTTTAGCACCGTCCTCGGGCGGAGGTTTAGGGGCTTCCTGTTTAGGTGGATCTGGTTTATTTTTCGCTTTCCCTTTCTTTTTTCCTTTCGAGGCTTTGTCTGCCGTGGTGGATTGGACGGCACTAACCTCGGAAGTAACATTCAAAATGGGTGCTACCTGGGAAGGTGGCTCATTCGAAGCAGTCGATTTTTGCTTCCCAGGGTTCGCGGGATTCTTTTTTGAGGATGAACTAACCGAACCAATAATACCGTCAACAGTTGGTGTTGGCGGGGCTTTTGATGTTCCTGGTCTTGGGGCATCATGCAGATAATCATAAAATGTACCTGACTGAGACTAAACCAAGTGAAGGTACTGAGCGCGCGCGATAGCTTGCTCTTCAGTGACACACGCCCCCATGGCAATGTCCCGAGCTATTGGAGGAACGAACGAAGTCGTAAACCAATCGATAAGAAGCTGATCGGGAATCCAAAATTTAATCATACGTCTACGCCGTCTCCATTCATGGATATGATCAGAGATATGCGTAGCCGTCATTTGTCTTAAGGATGTGAGGAGGTGTGTACCCATTTCATATCGAATGGGTAACTGAAAATGCGTGAGAAATGCCATAGCCAAGGAGTTAAAATCCTGAAAGGATCCACGATTGAGCTCAATATACCACTTAGCTGCAGACCCAGTGAGAGTCCGTTGAAAAAGGCGAAGCCGAATTGAATCGTCAAGCCATGAATTGGATGAACACCAAAGGTGATAAGTCATGACATGGGCTTGTGGATCTTCATTAGCTTTACCATCGAATTTTGGACAGTCACCGGGAATTTTCGTTGGAACCGGAGGCCAATATGGGTTATGAAGAATAGGATCATTGGTCAATTTAGACACATCTGGTAATTCTAAAGTTGCTAAGAAAGGTAATTGAGGATTAAAGGACATCTAGGGCTGCTGTTGGGATGGAGCACCAGGGTTCCAACCAGCTGGCGGTTGCCCCCAAGGGCTTGGTCTGG
Organism: Pinus tabuliformis; assembly: GCA_031772625.1. Classification (NCBI taxonomy): domain Eukaryota; kingdom Viridiplantae; phylum Streptophyta; class Pinopsida; order Pinales; family Pinaceae; genus Pinus; species Pinus tabuliformis. The sequence goes on from CM062816.1 coordinate 171,726,481, forward strand.
ACAGATTTGGCCCCATAGGGTTTTGTCCGTAGGGATTTGGATTCTTCCCCCAGCGTTCCATGGATTACCAAACGGTCCTGTAGAAGCACCATATGGTTGCGGATAAGTCTGATAAGGATTCGTCTGCAGTTGTTGGTAATTTTGATATGGGGCAAACAACGGTTGCCCTTGAGGTTGCTGGTGACCATAAGGTGGCTGGACTCGAAACTGAGTTTGAGAAACAGGTTGAGTTTGATAGGTCTGTTGAGATTGAATTCCAGCTTGCATTTGAAAACCAGATGGGGTCTGGGGTCCAGCCTGGGGGAAAAAGCCAGGTTGAGCAGTACCAGAAGGATGTCCTGTAGGTTGGGCTATCTGGCTGGAAGGATAACCTTGTTGATATTGAGTTTGACCTCCCTGCCCACAAGGTTGTGCCTGCTGGGAAAGGAGTTGTTGTTGCCCAACTGAAGGTTGTCCTAACGGACCAGATGGTTGAGTGGGCTGGGCAGTTGGTTGGCCTGATTGGATTTGAGGCTGACCGACTTGCCCAGAAGGTTGACTATACTGGACAGTAGGCTGACCATGTGGTTGAACAGCTTGTCCAGATATTGGACCATACTGGACATTGGGTTGGTTTGGGTTAACAGATGATTGACCAATTTGTCCAGTAGGATAACCTTGCTGGATACCACGTTGGACTTGTTGAACAGAAGATTGACCTGAGTTACCAGAAGGTTGAACATAAGAAGAGAAAAACGGACCACCAGCAGCAAAAGGGTTTCCATGGAAGGACTGCCCTTGTTGGTCTTGAGGAGGTTGCCTGGGAGATCGTGCAGGCGATACTTGGCCACCATGAAAAGAGGTGGAACCCCAGTTAATTGACAATGGAACTGATACCTCAACGATCGGTTGAGACTGTAAATATTGATCGTATGGCCCCTCCATTGGGACATTTGATGTAGGATCAAAGACTCCAAATAAAGAAGCTGAAGGACGACTAAAAATAGGAGTCGAAGAGGCTGCACATTCCGTTGGAGCGGTTGTGATCCAGGTAACAGATGTACTGTGACTTTGTGGAGTAAAAGGCTCCGTGGTGGGAAAAGTGAGTGGTGACCAAATAGAACCTGTGAAAGGAGTTCGAGAGGGCATAGTATCCCTTAATGCTTTATACCCTGGTGGTAGGTCGCCAGTAGTAGGAGTACTACTGATAGGTGTAGGGAATTTCACCGCTCGTCGCAACGGACTCGTCAGTCGTAGTAGGGGACAAGTCTTCCATGTCAGAGGAAGAAGGTGGGACTGAAACACAAGGAGAAGTATAGTCCCAAAAAGGGACACTGTCCTCAAAAGTTTCCCAAACAGGGTTCCAATGAAACTCGTAAGTCTCGTTGCCGGGGGCACGAGAACTAATTGGTTGTATACTTGGAACCAGAGAAAGAGTCACAACCGGTATCTCGGAAGAAGACGGAATTGGTAATTCCGCCAGGATGAAACTTCACAAAACCTAAGGAATCTACCGAGATAAAATCCCTACTCAAACTAACGCAAACAAAATCTAATCGGGTAAATGTTATCGTGGCCGAATAAATTTTAGGACGCAAAGAAACAACTTGACCTTTTCATGTTTTAAGAGTCGAGAAAAGGAAAAAAGATGACTCTAGTCTCCTTCGAATGTTTAATGAGCACGAAGTGACAAGACGCTCACTGGCACCTTTTCTTTTAAGGAGTCCGAAAAGGATCAAAAGTGACTACTCTGGAGACTCTAGGCAAACGGTTTACCAAACAATCCGTAAAACTGCTTATACACCTTGGCAATCAGATGAAAACCAAGGACTTCCCGTACTGCAGTCAATCTTCCCGAATGTTGTGTTCAGTGCATTACGGCTTGTAAGGCGGCAGACTCGGCTTCCTATGGATAAAGGATGATAATCTAGTGGGGTCTCCCTTTTATACGCGATGGTACGTGGGAGCTCAGTCCGTACTGGTACTTGTTGTCTCTCAGGAGGAATCACCCAACCATCAGTGAGGCAATAGTTACCAGGTTTTACGACGCCGGAACACGTCTCTAGCCTAGACCTCTAGAATATGTGCGTTAGGTTCCAATGCGTTGTTAGATTCATTCGGTTTATTTTACAGTTGATCTTCAATTAAGTTTCAGTTTTTGGTCCTACCGTATGTGATCTCTCAAAACTTTCTAAATGCAAACTATATGCCAAAATTATATCATTTCGTTCAATGAATTCTAATTACAGGAGGGTTGAGATTTTCAAACAAACAAAATGAACAATAAACAAGCAACAAAGATCCTAATGCAGCTAATAACAAGAAATGAAACTTTTTCTTTTCTTTTCTTTTTAAAAGCAACAAATAACAATAAATGCTAACTAATATAATGCAAAAAGATCTTTTTTTTTCTTCTTTTAAAATGGCATAATGCATTTAAACAAATCTCAAGAGATATTAACAAGCATAAACAAACAGAATTCACTCAATGCAAAGAGAACCAAATCTGAAACACCAAGATGAACTGTCAAAGCAAGGAAAAGTGCAAAGACCTTCAATGAACCATGTGATCTAAGTCCAAATAAAGTCAAGCAAAATCCAAACAAGCTAGAGGTGAATTGCTCAAAGCACAGAATAATAAGCTTTAAACAACTACTAGACGGGTGCGGAAAACAACCAAAAAGTTGACTGGATAATCAAACCAAAACTTCCCACAGAAGGCTCGACATGCACAGTCACTAGATGATCTAGGGCTGGGATACAAAATCGATAGAAATAAGCAAACAACTAAAGGATAAAAGTAACAACCAGTCAAACAGAGGTCCAACACACTCCCAGAAGCTGCAAAGGATATACAGAGACAAAAATCTGAGTTTAAAGAGCTTCCAACAAACACACTGGCAAAATTCACAGGACTGGCGCGACTGTCAGCCTGCAACTTGCACTATCAAGGAACTGGCGCGAGTTGCTGTGATGCAACATGCGCCAACTGGCGCGACTGTCAAGGGAAAAACGCGCCAACACAGTTTGCTGGCCCAAAAAATAAATGAAACAGCCCAGGGTCTGGTCAATAGTACTCAGACAGATCTAACAGCAAGAAACAACTTTACAGCTGACCCAGAAAGCTCATTTATGCAAACAGGCAAGAGAAAACTAACATGCAAGACAAACTCCAAGCCGTTTGGTTCATAAACCAAACCGGAGATCGACTGAAGTGGCGTTGATCTACTCCGCTAATGCAAAGCAATAGCATTTCAAAGGTTGCCTAGCCGTGCTTCAGACTCCGTCCAAGGTTTATGAATCAAACAACAAATAGCTCCTCCCCAGTGGAGTCGCCAAATTGTTCGAGAGGTAAATCCCCTCTACAGACAGAGGCGATCCCACTAGCCCAAAATGGGTCTAGCAACAATCAATTCACGCTACTATGCAAGTTCCTAGTTGCATACAAAAAGTGGATTACGAGAACCAACCTGGAGTCCAACGCTAATGTCGAAGAAGAGTTGATACTCCCGTTCCCTTGCTCCGGCAGGTCACAATCCTTGCGATTACCGCGCATGGATACCTGCACATGCAAAGAACGAAGCGAATACAAGCATAAAATCCACTAAAATACAACCATATTTCAGTCAGAAAGGAAATAAATCAAACATTATCATGATGAACAATGAGATTGGAACCATAACAATAGTCGTTTATTAATGAATAATCAACATAGAAAGATACAACCAAGGTTCTGACGTTGAACCTCTCCTCTGGCTGGGCGAGCAGCTATGTATGTCTTGCAATAGACCTTCTCTCTCTCAGACTTCCGGCAGCATAACCTCCCTATGCTTCAAGACTCTTACTATCACTCAAGACAAGCATAATCACAACTAGCATTACTCAAAAACTAGCTTGTCTAATGCATGAGGACAGACTTTTATAGATGGAGAAGGGAGGAAGATACAATGCATCAGGACACCCATTGTGGATTGGCATTATCTCTGAAAAGCCGTTGTAGATAGATGTCAAGGATAGATGATGACTCTCGACCTCTATCAGATAAACTTTATCCTCAAAAGACTTCGTGATCTGAAGGGAAAAAACATCTAGGCGCGCGTTTGTCAAAAATCATTACCAAACTTGGTTGGCGCAGGTGTTTTTCTGAGACAGAGCGCCAATGGTCGCACCCCCTTTTGAGGATCTCAGTGATTGGCGTGGGTAAGACATTGTGGACCCGCGCTAATGGGAAAAGGGCACTTTTCAGGGATATTTTGCATAAGGTGTCTTCAGGGAACATGAAGTACATACTCAGGGGAACATAATGCAAGTGTTTTTAGGCTATGTCACTGCTCACAGGTCCCGGAATGCGTCCTCCAATGTATGGAAATAGGGGTAACAGGGACGGTGACCAATGGTGACAAATTACTGTGTAACACTGCTGCAAATTCGATTTCCACCAGCTCAAACTCAACTGCTTCCGATCTAAAATTCGTGAGAACACAATATTTCTCGTACAAAGATTGATTGTATGGGCATTCACCGGATATCTCACCTTCCAAAGGAAGGATGAATCCAGAGGCTACCCGGCCCGATTACAGACTCTGCCTAAAGAAATAGAATGTAAACACTTCCTGAATAGTATATCTGATGATCAATCCTCGCTTGATATCCTGTAAAAATCTCTTCTACAAATCAAGCAGCTCTGATACCATGTAGAAATTTTGAATAATTTAACACATATTCAATGGAGATTATCCTGATCATGTACTATTGCAGAAAACATACACAATACATAAGCTCCTCTACGTTGATCATCAATATAGCAGCATCAATAACAATAAAACATCAAGAGCATTCACACATTAACACAGTATGTATCCCGGGGAAAGCATCTCGCTAAAAACCCCAACTATCTGTATATTAATGATTGAGTCATGTAACATTACACAGCATAATACTTCTCACAAGTATCTCCACCTCTGTTACACATAATACAGCTCAGATCTGATCTCCAAATCTCTTCCACTGCTTGCTTGCCTCCACTTCTCAATACCGGCTCAAGAACTGATGAGAATGGCTCACCAAACTCGTTTTTCACCTGCAAAATAGTCACTCACTCTTTGTTGGACGTGAGCACAAGCTATAATGTGGGCAAATACGTGGGCAAACTCATTGGCATACTCAATCCCTTGATTGTGCAAGATCTGGTGCACAACTATAGTCACAACTGATAGCAATTTGATTCTCTACCACCTGTCCCTGTTGAACTGAACATGCACTGACATGAAACTGAGTTAACTGATGTATTCATTAGTTGTATTATGAGTTAATAACTTGTGAATTAATTAATAACTAATTCACCCAACACATCTCTAGTCTATTTGTCAGTTAGACTAAATACAACCAGTTTAACAAAGCTAAACTGAACACAACTCCACAATCAACTCCACCAAACTCAACTGATTGAGTTATAACTGAAGTCATGCATGCAACAACTCAACTGACTCATAAGAAAAGCGTATTTCCTTCTGACAGCTGCATGTGCCACCTCTGTAGCTCAAACTGAAGTGCTCCAAGAGAATAAGATTAAGTTTATAGTCCAAATATTATTGTGAGATAATAATATTTGACTTTTCTATTTTTGACTTTGATCACTCACACTGTGATCACTCACACTTTCATCAAAAATAGAAGTCCATCTATTTTTTCCCAACTTGATCAATCATCCATAAACAGCAACCTGCAATCCATAGACATGATCCATATGTCTAAAAATAGACATAGTCTAAAAATAGACTTGCGCCAAAAATAACCTACGGGCCCACTTAGTGAAGGCGACTCTTTTCACCTTCCCAAGAGACAAAGGAATTATTCCACAGAACTATGATTGAAAAAAAAACGACAAAGTTCATATGACAGTCAAAGTTGCTAAGTGACAAGGGAACTATGACCTAGGGATCTATGAACAACAAAGGAACTCTAACCGACATAGTTCCTAAGTTCATAGCTCATGAGGATCAAAGTTGTCAGGGTCATAGTTATTATGCATCATAGTTCATAAGGATCAAAGTTCCCACATTGATAGTTCTTGTGTGTCAAATTTACTATAGGCATAGTTCTCCTAGATCATATTTTCTATTTGTTAGAGCTTTGGAGCATCATTATTCTGTTTAAAAAGCCATGACTCACAAAAATTAACATGTTCAAGTTTTCACATCCTCATAAAGTGTGAGTGTAAACAACATAAAAGATGTAAGTCATAGTTTTTGGTTTGAAATTAAATTCTCCAATTGTGAGGAAATGTTTTAACATTGTTTGTTTGTTGATTGGATTAGTGTTGTTCTATTATCAGGGCCATCATTCTTATTAATGAATTATTTCCTCTCAAAGAAAATAGCTTTCCCCATTTGGAATGTTGTGGCTTGGATTTTGGTATCAACTATATTGAGTTATTTTTATTTTCGTTTATATTTTAAATATTTTATTATGTAGAAATTTGAAGGTGTTTGGGATGATAAAATTTTGGAAAACAAAGTATGAAGATAATTCTAGATTCTACTATATTTAGAATTTAGTTTACCAAACTATGTTGAAACCTAATATTGCTATGAGTTGATTCCTTCCACTGCTATAAGTCCCCTTTGTGTGAGTGCTTTAAATAATATACCTAACCCATTCAAATGGTAGGGAGCTAAAAACATTTGATTAGGTTTGAATATTCCACTCTTTGTTCATAGTTCTTGTGAGTGAAGGTTCTTGTTAGACAAAGGAATTATTCTATAGGACTATGATTGACAAACAAAGGCCATAATTCATATGACAATCCGAGTTCCTAATTGACAAGGAAACTATGACCCTAGGAACATGAACAACAAAGGAACTCTGGTCGGGTTAGTTCCTGAGTTCATAGTTCACGAGGATGAAATTTCTCAAGGTCATAGTTATTATGCATAGTAGTTTCGAAGGGTCAAAGTTCCCGCATTCATAGTTCTTTTGTGTCATAGTTACTATAGTCATAGTTCTCCTAAGTCATATTTTCTACTTCTGAGAGCTCTCAAGCATCATAATTATTTTTAAAAGCCTTGGCTCATAAAAATTAACATGCTCAAGTTTTCACATCCTCCTAAAGTGTGAGTGCAAACAACATAAAAAATGTAAGTCATGTTTTTGGTTTGACAATTAAATGCTCTAATTGCGAGGAAATGTTTTAACATTATTTGTTTGTCGATTGGATTAGTGTTGTTCTATTGTCTATGCCATCATTCTTGTTAATGAATTCTTTCCTCTAAAAGAAAATAGATTTTCCCATTTGGAACGATGGGGCTTGGCTTTTGGTATTAACTATATTGATCAATTTTGATGTCCCTTTACATTTAAAATATTTTATTATGTAGAAATTTGAAGGTTTTTGGGATGATACAATGTTTGAAAACAAAGTAGCAAGATAATTCTAGATTCTACTATATTTAGAATTTAGTTTACCAAACTATATTGAAATCTAATATTGTTATGAGTTGATGGCTTCCACTGCTATAAGTCCTCTTTGTGTCAGCGCTTTCAATAATATACCTAACCCCTTCGAATGGTAGGGAGTTAATTTTTTTTTATTAGGTTTAAATTTTCCACTATTACATTCTCGTGCTTGAAATGTGCTTATAAACATAAATCTAGTTAATTACGTAAACATTTGTTCCTAGGGAACAAATAATAATTTACCACGATTATTGATTGACCATAGAGTTAATAATTACAACAATCATGTACACTAAAAATTAGAAGAGATGATATTTTTTCAACATTTATTCTACAGCTTAATCCAAGTTATAATTCTCAAACTAATATTATCTTTTAAGATTTTTTAATTTTTTTTTGCCTTTTGAATAAACATATTTTTTCTCATAGAAACTATAATAAAAATGTTTTTGGTGAATTTAAAACCTTTGTATTAATCAAGAAAACATAATTACAAAGTTATCCATGAGGACACAGAGGGCGTTCGAGATATGTGATCTTGATCGTTTCCTATATCCATTGAAACTCATTGTATACATACAAAAAAGCTTTCCCCTAGCTTTAACGAATCTTCAAACCATTTGAACAAAAGAACAATTAGAAAATAGAATGCAACCACACTGATAGTGGCAATGCTGCCTCTGCGTTGCCTGCATCATGCTCGTCCACGAACGACAATCCATTTGTCACAAAGCGTAAGTATCCTAGGCATCATTTTTGCCACCACGCCACTCGAACAAACTCCCTGACGTCAAGCCATGAAACAAATGACCACCATCTTTGACACTGTCAACTACAAGGGTCCAGGAAAAATGAAACCCCAACTAGCCAAAAAGCACCAGAGTTTGGAAACAATATCTAATCCCAACCAAAAAATGCAGAGCCGTGACCTTGCTATGTCAGTCACTATAATCGCAATGAAGACAGACCAACACATGGCCAACCAGAAATTAAACATGGGTGCCCATAGGAGCCAAACCTCATCAAACACCACACAAACTCGCTACTCATTGTCAAATGAGAACACATTTTTTGGGACATGAAAATTAGACCTAGGAAGGTCTCCACCATCACCCTCGTTTGCTTTACTTTGTGTATTCAATGATTATAAATGCCAACTTTGTATGATGTTTAATATGGTTGTGTCGAGTTTACATATTTTTATTATTTAAAAATCTAAATGTAAAAGTTAAATTAAATTATGTTTCTTAATTAAAATAATATATTAAATTTCTAATGTATATTAGTTTCGATTGAAGTAAAATGAGAAAGATACATTTAAAATATTTTTTTTATCGTAAACCAATAACTTAATGACTTTATAAAGTCAAATATTATTAATTTTGAAATAAATAAATACTTGAAGGAGCTTCCGGATCCGTTGTCGGACCTGAGGAAGAGAATGCTGGAGAAATGCCAAATTGTTAGTGTATCAGTCTGGATGACTATATGTTATGGATGTCCATGATTTCGTTAACGGTGATAGCATTGGTACCTTTTCCTCGTTCTCTCACAGCTCTGAAAGTTTCCGTCTACAAAATTTTCGTGGTTCGTGAGCACAAACAGTTAGTGGGGACGGAGGGTCGGCCCGAGTGAGCTACTTAAGGGTTTCTAATAAGAGTAAGAGAAGTTTAACGAGACCACAATTTCATGGAGAAAAATGTCAGTAAAGATTTTGATAAAATTTAGTTGAATTTTTTTGAAATTAAAGTGATGGTGGTAAAGTTTTAGGACATTCAAACATTTAAATAAAAAAAAATTGAAATTTTATTGCAAAATTCCAACCAAAAATTTATTATCCCAACCAAATTGTAGCCTCGGTATACAATGTCTTATGTGGAGGTTTTCCATTACAAAAATCCGCAGGTGCTGGTAAACATTACAAACCAGTAACTAGGATCCCCAGTGTCATGCCCCTACACCTGTGATAGTCTTTCAACCACTTATAGTGAGGTGCGGCACTACCAATCATTTTTTTTTTCACCAATACATACGATTGTAGACTACGTCTAACATTCCATACTTAGTCTTATTTTCATTACCAAGTATTATTATGTGTTCCTTTATACAAGTGAAAGCCCATAACATTCACATAAACAAAATTATACAAGAGAAATGCACAATAGTATAAAGGGAGGGGCAACTCCCTGCAATATGAGTTTGCCTGAATCAATATATTTTACAATCTTCAATGTTACAAAGCTTTACAAGCTAAATCTTGGGAAACTCCAAATTTACACTTAGCCAATTTTCAACTTCGACAAACTTGGTTTCCCAGCTCGTCAGTGCCTCTGCACGACTCACCAACCCTTCGTTCACCTCATCGCACGATCGTGTTGTTTGCCCAACTTGGGTTCATCTCCAAGTCGCCACACACGGGCGCCTCTAACCGAGACACACCTCCGTTCACAATCTCAACACTTCACCAAAAGTCACACCGTGCACACTTGCACAGCGGGCGGGCACTCACCCGAGTCACCCAAGAACCCGTGCCAAGTTGTCGCACAACCCGGGCGCCCACACACACCGTGCACGCCTTTCTCCAACCGGCGGGCGACCCTGCCCGCTCCCTTCACCCAAAACCAGGAAGCGATCTATCTCCGTGCGGCCTTGCCCAAGAACGGGCGCATCACCAAAACTGCACCTTCCTTCTTTGCGTCCACGCACTTAGACCTGCGCCTTCTTTACATGAGCGAGTTCCTTGTTGTGTGAGTGATGAGCGATGGTGAAAATGCCTCCAACACATCTTCAATATATATGAGTCGTAAGGCAAGGTCGTGGCTGCCCAGCCGACCTGCCCACGCCCTCATTGCCATCGCAAATGTGAGTCAGCGATCCTCCAAACACGTTCAGCCATCGTCGGCTTCACCATGTTTGTTGGTCGGCCTCCATGAGTCTTAACCCATGCCTCTACGCATATAAGTAGCTCGCCCAACCTCCACGCACTTATATATTACCATGACTTCTTCGCACGTTTTGGTTGAGTTCGCACCTTCAAGCCGGAGCGCGCACATAAGGACTGCAGGTCCTTACATCCTCCTCCACTTGAAGTCGTTGTCGTCCTCGACAACATATCATCCTGGTAGCCATCCACCAAGATCATCAATATCTGTCTCATCCATGATGTCAACTCCTCCACATACTGCAAACGTCCCTGCAACATATGTAGAACCACTGTCTCCATCATGTGTCATCCCGGCAACCATCTGTCACCAAGATCACCATACCAAGGTATACACCCCATCGGTATGTCATACACCGGAAATCATCTCAATCCATGACCATCGACCATCTCGTCACAATCTCCACATGCTGCTCCCCATCGTAGAAGGTTGGTCCCTCCATCTCAAGCTACATGCTCCCTGCAACATCTCGTGTTGACCTCATCATGCATCATCCTCGTGTGAACTGCTGCCGTGATACTCAAACAAATGCTAACACATCTCTGCACATTGAACTCCCCCATGTTTGAACTAGTTGGGTGATCAGTCCAACTGTCACGCTCAAATCATGAGAATGCACATCCTCATGCCACCATGAGTCGTTTCTCAAAACATCCCGCCACATCCTTAACTCGTCAAGAATCCATCTCCATATAAGTGTAAGCCATGCTCAGGTCCATGAAGTAGTCCTCATCTCATCTGCAACATGTTGTCCATGATGTTTGGTACCAATGTGCCGCCTGAAATTAGCCACCTCTATCCCAACATCATCATCCATATGTGTGCCTCCTCAATATGAAGAGACCATCTCATCAAACACCGACTCTCGATGTTCCACATCCAGGTCCATGAAGCAACCTCCATCATATCTGCAATGTGCCATCCCTCAAGTCTGCCATAGAAACAAGTACGCACCTGTCTCATCTATCCATGTGCTACCTGTGATCATAGACCAATAAACTCCCATGTGTCAAAAGTGGTTGAGTCTCGGCTCAACCCGTGCCCAACTGTCGCCACCAAGGCATCATCATCGTCGTAACTCCATCACTCCAAAGTGTCTCATATCGATCCTCCACATCAAGTCACTCTTCCAAGCCATGCCCATACATGTACTCGGAAGTATGCACCCCATCCTGCATCAAAGTCTCTGACCTCGGCTCCTCAATGCATCAGATCCTCCAAGTCCACCATATATGAAGTCCCAAAAGTCACAACAATCTCATGTCATCATGAGCTCCATGAGTCATCTCCAACCAACATCTAGCAAGCATACAAGTCTCGGCCCAAAGGTCTTTGCAAGATGCTTCAACTCTCCATGTAGTAGGAATGCTCCATAGTCTGCTCACAACTCCATCCAAGTCCATGGCCTTGTTGTACAAGAGTGCACAACCTCTCCATCGGCTCATAAGTAATAAGTCTCCATGTCACACTAGCAAATCCACCTACACAACATCCTTGCCTTGGCACTCCTCATTGGATGCCCATAAGTGACACCTTTACAAGTGCTCCTGCACAATGTCCCTGCATAAGACTGCCATGTTCCAAGTCTCCAACCTGATGTCCATGATTATGTTTCCCATGTCGTCCAACCAAGTAGACCCATCACAACAATCGCTGATCCTCATCCAACTCTGCAATCTTCAGTCTAGTGAACTCGGTCACCCAACCATATCATCATCACATGAGTCTCTCCATCATAGCTCCCCCACTAAAGGTTCCACCAAGACTTTCTCTTGGTCTCAGCCATGAGAAGTCCACCCAAGCATCATCATGCCCAACTGTGTGCCCTTCAATCTATCCATGAGTCATGCCGGGAACTTATCCAATTCTCCATGTGGCTAAAGCATGACCCAATCCTCCGCAATGATCATCATGTTCAACCCTTGTCATGGGCCTTTGTACCTTTTACCATAAGGTGACAAACAACCCCAACAAGTCCTGCAACAGTCAACAATCCTTGCTTCTCCATACAAGGTCTCATCATAGTCATCCATGGTAAGATCCTCCCTAGCATCGACAAACTGATTTTGCCCTTCCCTGCATACGGTCCATCTACCAAATGCTCAAGTGAAACATAAGTATCAATAGTACTTACATCATCATCATCATCATGAGGCTCCTCCATATGAGTGTCCTCATCCATCCATGTCTGCAAACTGCATGATCCTGGTCCAACTTGATCAATCTCAAGTTCATCCTCCATCGTTGTCACATCTGCAACATCTTCAACTATCACAGCTTCCTCTTCCTTATCATCGCATTCTGCAGCTTTCTCCTTATGAGTCAAAGCTATGGAATGCTTCTTCTCAAGAGTTAGCCATTTCCACTTCTCTCGAATCAAGTCCTGCCTTATCTTCAATTCCTTGAGTTCTGCATCAAACAAGTCCACTTCCTTTGCAAGTTGATAGGCTTCGTCCCTATTCCCGTCAGAAATCCCTTCCTTGACCAAGGCACGAAGAGCATCCTTTGCTTTGAACAAGCCTTTGCCCCATTCTGCAAACCTTTGTTCAACCTCCCTTGATTCTTCAAGTAGACTTCCTTCAAATTCCTCGAAGGTTGCAAAACATATTTTCTGCAAGATAGACATCCTTCTTGACTCTTCACTGTTCACCAAGTTCTCCCTGCAAGACTGAACCAGGCCTTGACTCCACCTATTACCTGCAAAACTTGAACTTCCTTTCAAGTCTTCGGCCTTTGTAGAATCAGCTTCCTTCGTCTGCACTCCACCTGAATCAGCTTTGATACCACCTGTCACGATAGTGCAGTGGGATCAGCGCTTCATCATCAACCCGATCAGCTTCTTGATGATTAGCTTTGATACCACCTGTCACGCCCCTACACCTGTGGTAGTCTTTCAACCGCTTATAGCGAGGTGCGGGACTACCAATTGTTTTCTTTTCACCAATACTTATCATTGTAGACTACGCCTAACATTCCATACTTAGTCTTATTTTCGTTACCAAGTATTATTATGTGTTCCTTTATACAAGTGAAAGCCCATAACATTCACATAAACAGCATTATACAAGAGAAATGTACAACAGTATAAAGGGAGGGGCAACTCCCTACAATATGAGTCTGCCTCAATCAATATATTATACAATCTTTAATGTTACAAATCTTTACAAGCTAAATCTTGGGAAACCCCAAATTTACACTTAGCCAATTTTCAACTTCAGCAAACTCGGTTGCCCAGCTCATCGGCTCCTCCGCATGGTCGCCACACGACTCACCAACCCTTCGTTCACCTCGTCGCACGACCGTGTTGTTTGCCCAACTTGGGCGCGTCTCCAAGTTGCCACACACGGGCGCCTCTAACTGAGGCACACCTCCGTTCACAATCTCAACACTTTACCAAAAGTCACACCGTGCACACTTGCACAGCGGGCGGGCGTTCACCTGAGTCACCGAAGAACCCGTGCCAAGTCGTCGCACAACCCGGGCGCCCACACACACCGTGCATGCCTTTCTCCAACCGGCGGGCGACCCTGCCCACGCCCTTCACCCAAAACCAGGAAGCGATCTATCGTCGTGCGACCTCGCCAAAGAACGGGCGCATCACCAAACCTGCGCCTTCCTTCTTTGCGTCCACGCACTTAGACATGCGCCTTCTTTACATGAGCAAGTTCCTTGTTGTGTGAGTAATGAGCGATGGTGGAAATGCCTCCAATGCATCTCCAATATATATGAGTCGTAAGGCAAGGTCGTGGCTGCCCAGCCGACCTGCCCACGCCCTCAATGCCATCGCAAATGTGAGTCGGCCATCCTCCAAACGTGTTCAACCAGCGTCGGCTTCACCATGTTTGTTGGTCGGCCTCCATGAGTCTTAACCCATGCCTCTACGCATATAAGTAGCTCGCCCAACCTCCACGCACTTATATTTTACCATGACATCTTCGCACGTTTTGGTTGAGTTCGCACCTTCACGCCGGAGCGCGTGCATAAGGACTGCAGGTCCTTACACCCAGGGTGGAAATTACCGATTCCATAGAGGTGCAGTGATTCTTCTAACACCCCTTCTGAAACGCAACTCGGGGGAATCGAACCTGGGTCCAAGCTCTGATACCATGTGGAGGTTCGCTGTTACACCAAAACCAACAGGTATTGGTATACGTTACAAACCAGTGACTAGGATCCCCAGGATGGCAATTACGGATCCCATAGAAGTGCGGTGATTCTTCCAACAAATTATGTATTATTATAGGTTTCCCAAGAAACTTCTGCTATGCTCGCACGGAATCGCACGGAATTTTAGTGGTGGGTAGGTAAGTTGATTGATTCAATGTCCTCAAATCATTTTCTATATTAATGGGCCATTTGAATTTTTGTCATCGAAACTGAACCTTTGATCTTATGAGGATGCCGCAAAGGCGGTGAAGATAGAAAATACCAAAAATTCTGACACAGTCATATGCGGTAGAGGGGCGTTGGTGGGTAATGATCCGCGTTATCTCCGTTTCACACAATTGCTACCAATTTTAATGTCAATATATGCAGGCGGGCGGGCGCGTCGTGAAGAGTGCGTCACTCAGTACTCTTGCTTGGACGGAGACTGAAATTAAAAGTTGGCTTCAATGTCAATACAGGCGACATTCATGACTGGGTCACTCACTCTTGGCTTGGGTGGGGAGACTTGTATTAAAATCGGAAATGGCATATGGCAGCTACGTGATAAAAGGAAAAGGAAGAACGTTCAAAATTCATTCTTCATCGAACTACTCAGTGCAGCATCATCTATCATTTAAGCATCGAATTATCGTAAGGAAGAAAATAAAAGAAAAGAGTTGCAGGCATGGAATCCTTTCGGGCGTTAGCCCTTGCAGTACTGGTGATCTTGTCATACGCGAATAGTATTGTTATTGTGCGCGCAGGTGATCCAGATCCTTTACAAGACATTTGCGTCGCTGATTTGAAGAGCAAAGGTATAAATTTGCATTTGATGATGTGTATTTCTATTTCTAATGCGTTTGCGATCAATACTGTGATCATGGATGAATAAACACATCATCTAAATGTTGTTTTAATTTTATTTATGATGCAGTTCTTGTGAACGGATTCCCGTGCAAGGATGCGGCCATGGTTACAGCATACGACTTCATGTTGAGGGGCCTAGATAAAGCGGGAGATACAAGAAACATGTTGGGATTTAACGTAACGCCAGCCTTTGTCATTGAGCTACCAGGGCTGAACACCTTAGGAATCTCCATGGTTCGGATTGATTTCGCTACTCCTCTCGGCCTCGTTCCCCCTCACATACATCCGCGGGACACCGAAATCTTGGTGGTCATCGAGGGTACTCTCTCAGTTGGTTTCATCACCACTAACAACACATTGATCGCCACAAAGCTTGAGAAGGGAGACGTGTTCGTGTTCCCCAAAGGCCTTGTGCACCTCCAACTGAACATTGGTTCTGTCAACGCAGTGGCCATCTCTGGACTGAGCAGCCAGAATCCAGGAACTCAGCTGGTGGCCAACGCACTGTTCGGGGCCTCTCCCCCTGTTCATGCCTCCGTTCTTGCCAGAGCTTTCCAGATCGATGCCAAGCTCGTCCACCGTCTCCAAAACAAATTCAAGTCGTCCTCCTGATCTCATGACGGCGTTACTTCTCGTTTGCATTAATCATAATAGAATAGATTTGGTCTTTCGTTCAATTTAGTTCAGTTGATATTTATATAAAGAATAAAACCCCTCTCTTACTCTCAGGGTGACAGGAGTAATAGGTAGTCATTCTTATGTAATAATATGTATGGTACCCCATGAATGGGGGGTCAATATTGCAAATCAAATATGTATTGTACCCCAATAAATGGAGGGTCAATATTGCAAATCGGCGGTGTTTGTTTGGATTAATAAATTTCATATCCGTGTATGCAGACTTATCGCAGTAACAAAGCGAAGGGCACCCTTCTTCATTTTCTGGAGTTGCCGGACCTACCTCCTTAGATTACAATGGCATGGCATCAACTAAATGATATCAAGCACACTTCCTGCAATTTGGTGGTTAATATATATAATAAAAAGGATAATGAAATTCATTCGATTTGGACACCCTCTCTCCATCGTCATATTTACTCCACTTACTTTTGTTTTATTTTGTTATCCTATGCATGAATTACTAGACATTCAATATAATTCCCTACCACCGACAAAGATGTTCAATTTGTTTATCTGGTTGACGTTCAATTTGTTTATCTTGTTGTTTTGTTTGAGCACA
Source organism: Pinus tabuliformis (assembly GCA_031772625.1). Lineage (NCBI taxonomy): Eukaryota > Viridiplantae > Streptophyta > Pinopsida > Pinales > Pinaceae > Pinus > Pinus tabuliformis. Next base: position 171,743,110 of record CM062816.1, read on the forward strand.
TTATGAAATGTTAACTAAACCTTAGTTAACATTATAAATTATGAATTATTTAATAAATCAGTTATAATCGATTATTTTATTATAATGCGTAAAAGGGTGACGTGTTGCCATATTTAATCCAAAACGCTTGCCCACAACGTTGTTGAAATCGTAATTTCAACGCAGCGGCAACATCGCCAGAAAAAGTTCAGCATAGACGCCTGGAACTTCTCGGACCAGATTTCCGGCGAAGGAATAATCCGGCAAACGAACCCGATGGAATATGGTGGCGCCACGTGTTTCTGACCTGACATCAGCCAACGTAAGTTTCTCGGGTGGTATTGTTCAGTCATTCCGATATTCATCACCGCCGTCCGATTGCCCTCATCAATCTCCACCGTCAATCGCCTGAACTAGCATACGGGCAACATTTAATTTTGCGTGGAGTGAATCAAACGATTTGAGTTTGACTGCCGTCCTGCCTGCAAAGGAAATTAATTGAATTTAAACCCAGTTCGTAAATGGTTGGTAAAACATTGAATTTCAACCACACGGAAGTATGGGCATATATTATATGTTCTTTTTTAAAAATGAGTGTTGACCATATGCATAAAAAAAAGCCCACGGTAGTTGAATGCATGGTATTGAGTTTTTAATATAATGAGCCAAATATATATGCTCGCATGTGGTAATGTTTTTATATATGTGTGTTGACCATTAAAAACCAGAGGTGCAACGGAAAGCAAAGAATGATTGCACAGCAGTGCATATAAAAAAAACTGTGGCGTATATTTTTCTTGAGTTAACATTGTATTATGGGAGATATGTAAGAGCGCAACAGCGAAAGAGAATAGTGTGAGCCAAATGAAAAGAGCTCGTGGGTTGAATTTTTTTGTGTGGAGCATTGTAAAATGATGGTGCAGTAAAAGGTGAAACACACAGCAGTGTGTAAAAAGACAAGAACAGGGTTGTAATGTTTTGTGTGGCATTTTTGTAAAACAGAGGTGTAAGAAAAACCATGTGTGGTTTTGCACAGCAGTGCATAAAGAAAATGGTGGAGCGTTTTTTTTCTAAGCCTGTGTAAAAATTTGTTTTACAACAGTAATGTAAAAATGGGTTTTACAGCAGTAAACCCAGCACAGTGAACTCTCAGGTGGAGAGAAAAGACAGTTTTTGCTTTTGATGGGTGAATGTAAGTTTTGGTAAATCCCTCTCAGCAAAGAGGATGAATGTTGTTTCAGGCTTTATATTTTAATCAATAGAAATATTTTTATGGCTGTGTAATGGGCTGTTATGAGTATATTTGTTTTAAAGCTTCCCTGTGCAAAAGATCCTGGAACAGTGGAAACAGAGCATTGCCTCTGTGGTGTTAAGTTTGTTTGGTTTTGGTATTTCCCATTCAAAAATACCCAACAGTGGTATCGGAGCTAGTCCAGGCTCTTTGAAGACTCAAAGAAGCTGAAGGAAGGTGTGGTTGCAGCAGTCAAACTTCTCCAGCAGTGTGAAATCTCAGCCAAAAGGGGTAAGGTATTTCTCAAAGCTTTCCTTTGTGTTATTGTTGAAGGAATAGTCAGTGATTTAAAAGAAAACACAGTCAAGTATTTAAAGCCTAGATAAGAATGGCAAGGTCAAAGAAGAAAGCCTCCAAGCCTGTTAAAAATGTGTCTCCCCCCTCTACTAAACTAGAAGGCAATCCATTAGAATACATTCTATTTGAAACCCCAAAGTTTGATGGAAACTTTGATGTATGGGAAATAATGATGAGGGCTTTCCTAATGTCTGAGGGGATTGAAGTTTGGGAGTCAGTGATTGATGATAGCAAGATGGATAAAGAATCCATGGAGTATGATGCACAAGCAACAAAGACTATCTTGGATGGACTCCCTGATTCAGTAAAGAAGAATCTTGGAAAATATACATCAGCAAAGGATATATGGGACAGACTGCATGACCTTCATGCAAAGGGAGCACTGACCATGACAATGAGTCAAGAAGAACCCATCATAGAAGCTGAGAATGAGAAGGTTGACCTCATCAAACTTCAAGTAAGAGAAAGGGATGAAGAGCTTACCAAGCTTAAGAAGGAGCTTGACCAATGCAAGAAGAAACATCATGAAGAAGTCATATCCATGACTAATCAGCTGAATGAAGCAAAGAAGCAGGAAGATGCCTTGTCAAGTCAACTTGAACAAAGGCACAAGATAGTGAACAAACTTGCAGAAGAGATTGGACAGTACAAGGTAGAGGTCTCCTCCCTTAAGTCCGAACTACAAGAAGCCAGGAAGCAGGCACAAGGAGCTGAAAAGAAAATGAAGAGCAATCAAGCAAAAGATGAAGAAATCTCCAAAATGAAGACAGATATTATCTCCCTCAAAATAGTAGCAGCTGAAGCTACTCGTAGCAAGGAAGAAGCTGAGGGACAACTAGCAAAGAAAAATAATGAATGTGAAAAGTTAGAAGAAGATATTGTCCTCCTCAGGAAGAAGGTTGAAGGGATGAACAAAATAATGAAGAGCTCTCAAGCATTGGATGACATGCTCAGCTATCACAGATCTCCATCTGATAAATCAGGACTTGGGTATGTAGCTGAACCCTCAAACAAGGATGAGGATGCTTTAAGAAAAGGAGATGTGAAGAAGCCAGAAAGAAGTTGTGATGCTTCTAGTTCTAGCAAAGGCAAGGAGAAAAATGAAGGCTGTAATAGAAGAAATCCTACTCCAAGTAGAAAACCAGCTCCAAGAAGAAATGTAGCTGATGGCAAAGAGGCAAGAGGCAATGGTTATCATCAAAGGATCTCAAGGCAGCAAGGATTCAGAAGTGCATCAAGAAAACCTCCATCTCCCAGGTACCAAAGTTCATTTTTTGGTTATTGTTATACTTGTTCAAACTTTGGTCATATGGCAAAAGACTGTAGAGAATTTCATGGAGATAGATGTTGTGGTCCCCGACAATCTTCAAGAAATAATTTCACAAGAAGAAATCATGAAATGTTATTCATGAACAATGTTGAATGTTTCAAGTGTCATAACATTGGGCATATGGCACGAGACTGTAACTTAACATGGGCTCCTATGCAAGCTAGACCCATGCAAAAGAAGAAAGTTACACAAGTATGGAGAAGAAAAGAAATACAGTGTGAAAGCCCCTTAAGCAACGCAGCTGATCTAAGTTTGTTTTGAGAAAACTTGCCAAAAGAAGACAAGCATACATTAAAGGGGAGCTTGTAACTTTTTGTTGCTGAACTGTCTTAACAGTCATTCTTTAATGAAGACTTCTTTTTATAAAGGAAAGACATGAAATCAAATCTGCCATAAAAGCAGAGAAGAAAAGGGGACAGCGCTCAAATGTAAAGTGCAGCAGCGCAATAAGAGAAAAATGCAAAGCATGGAAACCCTCACAGCAGTGGGAAGACAAAATACAAAACAACAGTTTGGAAATTTTTGTTATGCAGCACATGCATTGAAATGCATAGCAATGGAAGGTAATTTCCTTCTATGTAATGTGAGAGAACATACTCACAGCAGAGTGAGTACAATACACAGCAGTAAAAAAAAATGTAATGTTTTTCTTCATATGCAATGCAGCATGCAAAGAAATGCATAAAGAAAAACAGGGACATCAGATTTTTAATGCACAATGGTGAATGATAATGTGTGGCAGCAGAAAAATGAAAGGAACTGCACAGTAGTGCATTGTGTAAAAAATTGAATGAAGACTAAGATTGTGTGAAGCAAGGGTGTAAAAGAAAAGGCAGCAGCCCGTGTTAATTTTCTTTTGTTGTGTGGAGAATGCAGCGCAAAACAGCGTGAGGATGATTTCTCTCTATGTGCAAGTAATGGAGAGTAAAGAGTTAGTGTATGGGCATACAGCAGTATGATGAAACAAAACGCAGCCACAGTGCAAATTGCAGAGGCAACGCAACAACAAATAAAAAGCCCAGGGATGACAGTCTATGGTTATGGGTATGGACAGCAGTGAATATGAAAAATGCAGCAGCAAGAAGTTATGGACAGCAGCATGATGGCAAGAAGGAGAAGCACACAGAAATGCAAATGTGAAAAATGCAGCAGCAAGAAGTTTTGAACAACAGCACATGCAAAAGAAATTTTCCTTACAGCAGTAAAGTGTAATTGTTCCAGAAAAGACAGAGTATTTTGTCTTTGAAAAGTGCAGAAGCAGTGCAAGTGTAGACACAGCAGTGTGGGATAGACACAGTAAAGAAGATGGCACAACAGTGCAGCAGAGAACATACAGCAGCATAAAAGAACAATGTAATGAGTTTGCACACACAGCAGTGCAATGATTGTTTGTTTTTGAAACTGCATGTAAAGCAGTGTCTGTTTGTAAACCCTCTATTAAAGAGGAAGGTGCTTTTCAGCACAGTGTCATGGTGAATCCCTCAGTCAAGAGGAAGATGCTTTTCAGCATAGTGTGGTAAATCCCTCTATCAAGAGGATGATGCTTTTCAGCATAGTCACAGGTGAATCCCTCTATCAAGAGGAAGGTGCTCTTCAGCACATTGTTATGGTGAAACCCTCTGTCATGAGGAAGGTGCTCTTAAGCACAGTTTCAGGTTAATCCCTCTATTAAGAGGAAGACAACTTTGTTTGTTTATGAACTGCATCAGAAGCAGTTGGTGAATCCCTCTATGTGAGGAAGATATTCTTGTAACAGCAGTTAGTGAATCCCTCTATGTGAGGAAGTGTTTGGGTAAGATTGAATGCCCAGCAGTTGAAATTAAAGGGGAGTGTTGAAATCGTAATTTCAACGCAGCGGCAACATCGCCAGAAACAGTTCAGCATACACGCCTGGAACTTCTCGGACCAGATTTCTGGTGAAGGAATAATCCGGCAAACGAACCCGATGGAATATGGTGGCGCCACGTGTTTCTGACCTGACATCAGCCAACGTAAGTTTCTCGGGTGGTATTGTTCAGTCATATGATGCCTTCCGATATTCATCACCGCCGTCCGATTGCCCTCATCAATCTCCACCGTCAATTGACTGAACCAGCATACGGGCAACATTTAATTTTGCGTGGAGTGAATCAAACGATTTGAGTTTGACTGCCGTCCTGCCTGCAAAGGAAATTAATTGAATTTAAACCCGGTTCGTAAATGGTTGGTAAAACATTGAATTTCAACCACACGGAAGTATGGGCATATATTATATGTTCTTTTTAAAAATGAGTGTTGACCATATGCATAAAAAAAAGCCCACGGTAGTTGAATGCATGGTATTGAGTTTTTAATATAATGAGCCAAATATATATGCTCGCGTGTGGTAATGTTTTTATATATGTGTGTTGACCATTAAAAACCAGAGGTGCAACGGAAAGCAAAGAATGATTGCACAGCAGTGCATATAAAAAAAACTGTGGCGTATATTTTTCTTGAGTTAACATTGTATTATGGGAGATATGTAAGAGCGCAGCAGCGAAAGAGAATAGTGTGAGCCAAATGAAAAGAGCTCGTGGGTTGAATTTTTTTTGTGTGGAGCATTGTAAAATGATGGTGCAGTAAAAGGTGAAACACACAACAGTGTGTAAAAAGACAAGAACATGGTTGTAATGTTTTGTGTGGCATTTTTGTAAAACAGAGGTGTAAGAAAAACCATGTGTGGTTTTGCACAGCAGTGCATAAAGAAAATGGTGAAGCGTTTTTTTTCTAAGCCTGTGTAAAAATTTGTTTTACAACAGTAATGTAAAAATGGGTTTTACAGCAGTAAACCTAGCACAGTGAACTCTCAGGTGGAGAGAAAAGACAGTTTTTGCTTTTGATGGGTGAATGTAAGTTTTGGTAAATCCCTCTCAACAAAGAGGATGAATGTTGTTTCAGGCTTTATATTTTAATCAATAGAAATATTTTTATGGCTGTGTAATGGGCTGTTATGAGTATATTTGTTTTAAAGCTTCCCTGTGCAAAAGATCCTGGAACAGTGGAAACAGAGCATTGCCTCTGTGGTGTTAAGTTTGTTTGGTTTTGGTATTTCCCATTCAAAAATACCCAACAAACGTTTCCAATGGCATCTAAGTTCTTTTCCTTCATATCTTGGTGCCTAAGAATGTTGTCGTTGGTTCTATTGATATTGGACATCACCACCAAAAAAAAGTTGAATTGAAACACATATATCCACTCTCAAGTGGAATTTGAAATGCTTATACGTTTCCATGAAACAAACAATCATATAGCATGAACCAGTGGGAACCACAACCAGCCAGAGGAATGCTAACAATGTTTATGTTTGATACATAATGGTCCAGCCACACATTTTCTTCATATCTCGGAGGAAGAGTAAAAAAAAACTACGACAAGTGAGGAGAAAACTTCTACTTCTCATTAATCTTGATACATGGCTATTATGATAGGGGTTGGCGTATCAATTAGATTTTCCAGTATTTGAATGAAAATCCTAACCCTCATTTATGATTATTAAGAATACTTCCTTTTTCCTCAATGTCACCTTTATAACTAAGCTCGGTTTACGATTTTAATAATATGCCCTCTTCCTTGAAAAATTGAAAAACCAACTTAAATATTCCAATTTTCTAAGGAAAATATTAAAATAATACATCTATAATAAATTTGGGCAAGGAAACCATGAAAATTATACATAAAACATGAGTAACATAAATGTGGATAGAACCCTCATAAACAAAAAGGAGGGTCAAATGTGGATAGAACCCTCTCGATTGCTTTTTCCACAGCCATAACTTGAGATCTGGTACCTAGCATACACCACCCCCGGTCAAATGTTTTTTTCTTTTAGCTTACTTAAGAGTAGCCTGCCTAGAAAAAGGGCAAGCTCGGGAGTCTAATGGCGTGGGTCACTTCAAGCCACATCGGGAAAAAATTTGGGACCACCGAAAAATTGGAGGCTTACAAGTGAATGGTACCACTGCGAACAGTTTGTCGTCATGAATCTTATGGGCTAAGTCAAATTAGCAACATGGACTTTGGAGTTTGAAATAAACATGTTGACATGTAATAGGTGTAGACAAAAGTGCTATACTCGACAAGTTCATTCCGTACCACATGGAATTTGTTAACAAATGGATTGATTTGTATGATAAAAAGAGAGAAGAAGTGTTAGAAACAAGGAGACATTTTAAGAGATCGATCCCAAGGAATACACCATTTCCTATTGATATACAAGAGGAATGGGGCTAAAATTGAACACTTTAATGGGTTACTGAAAAAATCCAAAATCAAATAGAAGATGCAGGTGTATATTCAAACATAATAGATGATGAACTCAACATGTCTAGTATTAATTTTTGCAACTAGGGTCAAATTCCACCTTCGACAGCTCTGATGATCGAGATGATGATTGCATTAAATTCCCCTTTTTGAGAGGACCAAAATCGACCTAAAGATCACCCTATTTGGACAAGAAGAAGTTGATTTTTGATTTATTTTATCTACTCATGTATATTGGAATTGGTCGGACCTAAGCACATGTACAATTGGATAGGTTGACCTCAACATCAAGTGGACCCTCATGGAAGCCTATAAATATAAGAGATCTCAAGCTCATTTGGGAACATTGATTATGCGATCTTCTACTCTCTTCTATTGTCTTGGTTCACACAAGTTTGACGGAGGAAGTTCGCTCAAGGGTCTGATATTACAGGGGTGAAGCTCGCATGGATCTAGAGTTTTTGTTTCTTGGTCACAGACACGTAACTGAAATTTTTAGTCCTCGGACACATGCACATAGTGGCTAAGGGAGCGTCTAGGAAGTATCAGATGCTCACACAGAAGCTTGAAGGCAGCGTCCAAGGTTTCTGAAGCAGATCGAGGAGTTTGGTTCCTGTACGCATGCATACAGTTACTAAGGGAGCATCCAAGAAGTCTCAGACGCTCACAAAATATCCTAAAGGGACCGTCCAGGGTGTCTAAAGTAGATATGACGGTGTTGGCCTTTCCCTAGAAAACCTCCTTCAAAACTAGAGGAAATCCAGTTAAGCTCTCTAAATTTGGAGAAAAAGTCGTATTTAGTGGTTTTGCCAAAATCGCCACCCATTTAAACTATGGGTTAATTAGAGTTAATCTAAGCATTAATTAAGATAAGCGCGATTAATTGAAATTTATCGGATTAATCATGGTTTTAGTAACCGTTACCCCGACTATTCGGAGGGATTGGACACATGGTGCGTTAATTGTCAACGTTCATGGATTATAACACTGTCTGTCGTTGTAATAAAACGCAACATTTCTCTCGAGCATTCACATGCCAAATGTTAATGTTAACGGTTTGGGTTTGTTAGAGACGTCTTTTGAATAAACCGTGACTACTACGTTTTTATGGCGTGTTCACATGGCATTAACCATCGCAGTGTTGGAGCCGCCAGAGGTTGCGATAACCGTAACCACTATATTGATTGGTGTTCACATGGGGAGGGTTGGTCCGCTGTCTGGCCCTCCTAACCGTCCACTCCAAAAACATTAAAGTTCAAATAGATATGGAGAACTATAAGGGTAAGAAACATGCGATAGCAGAGGCGGTAGAGAGTCTTGGTCACAGAGGGGAGGTCGTGGGGTTGAACCCTAGCACCTCCATAACAATTTTGCCACTATGTCGAGCCCAGTCCTTTAGGGAGGGACACGTGGCAGCCTCCAGGCTTGCCACTTGTCCCCTCCTCATTGGACCACCATTAACCAATTACAATATGTCACGTCACCACCTCTCATCAACCAATGACAATATGACACTTGGCAAGCTCCGATTGATCCGTTGACCAAAGTTAACCCTGAACAGTCACCTGCCACATCAGCAGTATGCACTTCTACTGTGTAGTGACTATGCCTTTTTTTTAAATGTCCCCTATTAATAAAGTGAACATAACACAATAACTTCCTCATACGAACTCGGTTTTTAGTGAAACGATTTGCGTTAGGATCGTTTTGCCGAGACATACGCGGTCATCTAGGTTTCAAGCCATTCTAATAACTTTGATTTTTGAGCTAAATATTGAGTGCCTAATCATTCCTCCCCATTAGAAGCCATTTGGACCCAGAAAGATACTATCAATTTTTCAACATGTGAGGGTAAAACTCCCTCACCTTCTTGATCTGCAACCATTTGGCTTTAGAAGGCTTTTGCCACTTGAGTCCCAATCTAAGGTATTCGACATCCCCTCTTTTCGAATTCCTGGTTCTTCTTTCAAGTATGAGATTCTCTTGAATCTCATCGCGATATTTTGGCAAGAAATCATCTATTGATGATAGCTGAACATGCTCTCCTTGATCATCAATCAAAGGAGGCTCAAACAATCTCATATTCTCAACATTAACGATAGTGTATATTTGCATATAAGGAGGCAAATCAAGCTTAAATACATTGTTACCAATCTTTTCCAGAATCTTAAAAGCACCATAATAGATTGCCTTAATATTTTTACCTTCCCCTTGAAGTCTCTCTTTGCTAATATATAACCAAGATTCATCTCCAACTTGAAATTTGTGATCAACTCGGTGTTTTTCATGCCTTGCCTTTTAGCTGCTTTGACTTTTCTCAAGATGTTCCTGCACTGTATGATGTATCAACTAAATTTTCTCTATGAACTTCATTTCCTTATCGATGTCACTGTGACCATCAATGCCGACATCTTTCTCAAAGATGAAGTCCAATGGAGATCTTGGAAAGTACCCAGAACATGCCTCAAATGGCGATGTGTTTGTGGAAGAATGCTTTGCCCTATTGTATGCATGTTTTATATAATGCAACTGTTCATCCCACAACTTGGGATGTTTGTTGCAATATCCTCTAAGAAGATGAATAAATGTTCCGTTGACCACCTCGGTTTGTCCACCTGTTTGTGGATGAAAGGTTGTACTCTTCTTCAATTTTGTGTCCACCATGTCCCACAAATTGGACCAAAAATTCCCAACAAATCAAGAATCTCAATCACTTACAATATAAGTAGGAAGACCAAAATGAACCCAAATGTTTTGGAAGAAAAGGTGAGTTGTTTTTTACATGGTGTTAGTATACACATTTTGTTGAACCTCTCTACAACTACATACAAATAATCATGACCTTTCCTTGACAATGGAAGACCTCCTACAAAATCCATTGAGATACTCTCCCATGGGCGTGAACGTACTGAAAGTGGAGTGTACAATCCTAGTTTCCTATTACTAGGCTTACTTGTTTCACACAAAGAACATCCTCTAATGAAAGGAGATGCATTATCAAACATGCATGGCCAATAACAATACATTTGGAGATTTTCTATTGTCTTTCCTACACCAAAGTGTCCAACAATCAATGAAGTGTGTGCCTCCCTTATGATATTTTTTCTTTCTCCCTGTGGAATACACAACTTGCCCAAGTGATACAACAAACTATTATGTATATGATAGTCCAACTCTTCAATTTGGTTTCCTTGACTCAAGCTTTCATACACATCTCGAAATTCATTATCATATGCATATTGCTCAATGTAACTTTCATGTAAAATAGAATTATGTTTGAGTATAATAGATGAATTTACAATAGGCCTTGAAAGAATATCAACTACATTATTGTCGATTCCCTTCTTGTACTTGATAACCAAATGAAACTGTTGTAGAAAACCCATCCATCTGAAGTGTCGTGACTGCTGCAAATTTGACTGTGACTATAAGTACTGCAATGGTTGATGGTCAGTATGGATAATGGTCTCCTTCCCCATCAAGTAGTGTTTCCATTTTTTGACACTTTGTACCAATGCATAAAGTTCTTTTTCATAAGTGGGATAGTTAGTTACAACTCCATTAAAAATTTCAGAATGAAATGAAATCGGCTTACCATGTTGCATAAGAACTACTCCCATGACATAATCAGGAGCATCCGTTTGAATCTCAAATGATTGTCTAAGATCCAGAAGAGCCAATACTGTGTTGAACTAATCTTTTGCTTCAAAGCATCAAATGCTTTGTTCTATAAATCTCTCCAATGGAATACTTTTTGACACTTGTCAATGCATGTAATGGAGCTACAATGGAAGAAAAATTAGCAATAAATTTCCTCCAATATTGTGCTATCCTAAAAAGATTCTTACCTCTGTAACTGTATTGGGCTTGGGCCAATTCAGAATGACCTCAACTTTAGAGGGGTCGATATTTAGCTCACCACCTCCAACAATGTGTCCCTAATACACTAAAGAAGTCTTGCCAAATTCACACTTTGACATCTTTAAAAACAATTGTTCTTTTCTCAAGTCATCAAGTACTTTGTTTACGTGCATGACATGTTCATATCTGGATTTGTTGAATATGAATATATCATCTAAGTACACAATGGCAAAGTCATCTAGAAATGGTCCCAATACATCATTCATAACTCTCATGAAAGTAGCTGGAGCATTTGTAAGACCGAAAGGCATAACAAGCCATTCAAAAAATCCTTGTTTAGTTTTAAATGTAGTTTTCCAAATTCCTTCTTCAGTTATTCTAACTTGATGAAAACCACTTCGTAAATCTAACTTAGTGAAATACTTTGCATACCTCAACTGATCAAGCAAATCATCAATTCTTGGGAGTGGATAACGATTCTTTACCGTGATTTTGTTCAATGCATGGAAATTCACACACATGCACCAAGTCCCATCCTTTTTTGGCACCAAGACAATGGGCGAACCACATGGCAAAGTAGATGGGCGTATGATACCTTTGTTCAATAGTTCTTGAATTATCTTCTTGATTTCTATACTCTCCATAATCGACTTGCGATACATGCCAATATTTGGAAGTGGAACATCCTGACGTAGCTGTATCTCATGCTAAATTGTCCTCTTGGGAGGGAACCCCTTTGGTTCCTAAAACATCTCGCCATGCTTTCTTACCACATCAAAAAAATCATATTTCAATTTGTCATCACAACCTTCAAAAGATTCACATTCTTTTTCGTGATCATGAGAAGCACAACATTTTTACTTTCATTTACTAGTCTCTTCATCTTACCTGCATTAACTAAAGAAATATTCATCTTTTTGCGATGGGCTCTCACAGTGTACTCCACCCCTTTCTTGAGCAATAAGTATTTGTTTTCATGGTGATAAAATACTGCTTTCCTATCATACAAATAATTACTACCCAAAATGATTCCTGAGATGTCAAGTGGAACTACATCTAACTAAACTTCATCAATGAACTTTTCATTTATGGCGAACTTGAATAAGAACTTCCTTGTAACCTGTAAATTTGCATTATTGACTATGCAACCCAATGGATATGGCTTATGATGAGGTACAGTTTCAAGGTTGATATTTTTGACCAAGTCTTCTGAAATTAAGTTTGATTGTGACCCAGTATCGAATAATGCATCAATCTTTGAATGATTTGAAATTACCCTTACATGAAACAACTATATTCTTGATTCTTCATTTGGAGTGTTGTTTTGACTGTGTGAGGAACTAGTGCTTGCAACAACTTCTTTTCCTTTTGTAACCATGGCTGAAATCTTGGTCTCATCACCAGAGTCTAATCCAAGGTCATGTTGTGTGGTAGCGGTTGTCTTTTGTTTTCCCTTATTGTTTTGTTTCTTAGGCCTTAATTCGGCATGTAATTTCCAACAATGGGCTTCATCATGCCCAACTTTGGAACAATTTTGGCATATTGTTTTCTCCCTTTATTTCTTCACACTTGTATTCTTCTTTCCCTTCCATCCCACTCTTCTCTTTCTCCTTAGCCTTGAAAGGCTTCTTCTTACTACCCTCTTCTTGAATGTTCTTTCCCCTTGCTTCAAGGTGTGTGGCTTGCACACATAACTCATCCAAATTGCTTGGATTGAACATAAGGGTAGTATGTTTCAAATATGGAAAATGATCCAAGTGGATATTGGTGGCCACCCACCTATTCCACATGGAACCCCACCATTGTTTCTTTCAGTTTTTCAGTTTCCTTAATTGTAGCACATTTACTATTTTTGGCAGTTTTTCGGGTCCTGAACTTCTAGAGTCATTTTGAGGCCCTAAACGACATTTTTTTGGCAATATTCCTCCAAGTGATTTCATTTAAATCACATTTTCAGTTGTAGTCTTCGGAGATATCTTTCCAATGAGGTATCATGCGCATCAAATGGAGATAGTATGACCGAGTTATGACCCTGAGAAGTTGGTTGGCCAACTAACCCCAACTGGGCCCATAAACTCTTGGTGTTACATCTCCTCAGGTCAGGGTTTTCTATTATTGTTCAATAATAAAACGTCCCTTGAGCCTCATTCTAACTTAGTTCAGAGGCATGTATCTGCTACATCTCTTCTCAGAGATAAGCTACCATCGTCTGAGCTAGTCTCATTTCCATTCTATTTGTAAGCATATTTCATTATTTGATATTAATGAAAGATAGTGTTATTTCTACTACATCTCTGTATTTATGGTTATATCTGTAATTTGTTTCATTCATGTTTAAATTCGGCTCAGTGGTATCAAAGCGTTCTTCTCTTTCTCTGTTTCTCTTTGCATATCCCCAACGATGTTAGGATATAAGGAGTTAGGGCTCGAACTGGTCGAACCTTTGCAAGACTAGCCTTAGAAATCCCGACGGCCTCCCATGGGGGAAGAAAAGAAAGACGAGGGAGCAGGAGATCCTATCAAAATATTGTTGGAGGAGGCCCTCAAGAAATAAAGGAATGCGATGTTGGATAACTTTGCCTAGATCCTTCAACAGTTGCCCACCGATGGTGCATCCACATCCAAGAGCCACTCTGGAGGCTCCACACCTTTTAAGGTACAAGTAAGCTTTGACATTCCCATATTTGAGGGCCAAATAGACGTAGACGTAGTAGATAAATGGTTGAATCTACTAGAAGGATATTGTTTTGTTCATGATTTTTCCAGTCGAGAAAATATAACATTTTCTCTTCTCAAATCTGCCCCCCACGTCAAGGACCTATGGGAAACCTATTATGAGCAGAAGGATGAAAGTAAAACCTCACTGTTTTCAGTTGCTCCCACTTGGAATTCATTCTGGGACGCCATCAAGGAGTAGTACTACCCTGTCGGGAGCTACGAGGACAAATACATAATGTGGACCACGCTGTGCCAGGGAAGGGACCAAGATGTGTCGGAGTTTACTAATGTTTTTCATACCCTTCGCACGAAGATGGGTATCAAGGATTCTAAGAAACATTTGATGCTCAAGTATTGCAGCTACCCACATAGATACATCTAGGATGAGAAGGAGTTCTTGGACATATCCTCGCTCGACAGGACGTACTGATACGTCGTCAAGATCGAGCAGAAGCTTAAACAGAAGAAGTGAGACTTTGGATCTGTGAATCCAAAGGAAGGTAAAGGTGGCCCCAAACCATAGAACAAAGGACAAAGCCAAGGAAAGACGGCCCAGGACAACCCACCAAGGCCACAAGAAAAGGACAACACTGCGAAGCCAAAGAAGGACAAGGGAAAGTGGTGTGAGTTCCATAAGAGCTCCACCCACAACACAAGTGAGTGTTGGGCCAAGTAGTCACTTGTGGTTGAATTGAAGGCTTCAGGATCAGATGAATGTTCTGACGTTGAGTCAGAACCCGACAAGGGGATTGACAAACAGAAGCAGATTATTGATGTGGAGCCCAACACCACCATCGCCACCACAAAGATCTAGAAGGAGGAACCCGAAGATATAGAGGAGGAGGAGCATCTCTTCCACTCCCAAATGTGGGTAAAGGGTTTCCCACTACAGTTCATTGTCGACAGTAGGAGCCAAAAGAACCTCATTGTAACAGCGGTCTTGAAGCATTTGGGCTTACCGATCACAACACACCCACAACTATACACCATCGGGTGGCTTCACCAAAGACGGGATCTGCGCATGAGCGAACAATGTCACCTTCCATACAACATCAAGCCCTTCACGGATGAGGTATTATGTGAAGTTGCTCCCCTTCATGTCTGTGATGTATTATTAGGCCAACCATACTTGTGGAAGCGACATGTTATGTATGAGTCAAGGCCTCGCGTTGTTATCTTTACATTGGGAAATAAGTTGTATAGAATACCAGAGGTAGCACTGTCTACAGTCATCTCTCTGGTTATTGCAAAACAATGTAGTAAGCTCATTTCAAAAACTGGAAAATTTGTTTTCCTCATGATACACCATCAAGGAAAGAAGAAGACAGTGGCCATGAACTCCAGACAAGGCCCATCTGCATGACAAGAACAGATGGACAAGGTCATGGAGGAGTACGAGGACATCTTCACCTCCCCCTTAGGGTTGCCTCTGCACTGTCAGGTTAAGCACTCCATCGATCTAACCCTAGGTGCATCGTTACCCAATATACCAATATATTGGCGCTCCATTCTGGAGAATGATGAAATCAAGAGGCAAATTCAGGAGCTGTTGTAGAAAGGTCACATTCGGCCAAGTTCATCGCCCTGTGGGAGCCCGATCGTGTTGGTACAGAAGAAGGATGGGACTTGGAGACTCTGTATTGACTATCAGGCACTGAACAAGATCACTATCTGGAATAGGTACCCGATCCCGTAGATTGATGACCTTCTGGACCAACTCAAGGGGGGAATATATTTCAGTGAGATCAACTTGAAGTCAAAATATCACCAAGTACCAATCGAACCCTCTGATGTGTGGAAGACTGCCTTCAAAGCCAAGGAGGGCCTTTTCAAATGGTTTGTTATGCCTTTCGGGTTAACGAATTCTCCTACAACCTTCATGACGCTTATGGATGACATCTTGCAGCCATTCACCAACTAATTTGTAGTGGTATACTTGGATGACATCTCGATCTTCTGCTAGAGTTGGGAAGGGCACCTCCACCACATCCGACAAGTTCTCCAAACACTCTAGCAACACAAGCTATGTGCCAATTTGTAGAAATGAAATTTTTGCATGACCCAAGTTCAGTATCTGGGATACATTATTGATGAATGGGGGGTGCATGTGGATCTAGCCAAGATCCAAGTCATTCAAGATTGGTCAACCCCAACCACTCTGACGGAGCTCCGCATCTTTCTGGGTCTTGCCAATTTCTACCACAGGTCCATGTTGGGGTTCTCTCATATCACTTGGCCCTTGAGTCAAGTCACCAAAGGGGGAGCGAATGAACAATTATTTTGGTCTAAATCCAAACAGAAGGCATTCGTAGAGTTGAAACATCACCTCTGCTCTGCACCAGTGCTCACATTACTAGACTTGCAACAACCATTTGAGATCGAGACAAATACCTTTGACTATGATATTGGGGCAGTCCTTACTCAACAGGGGCATCCAGTGGCATATCACAGTGAGAAACTTTCAGACATAGTCCTAAAGTATCTCACTTATGACAAAGAGATGTATTCCATTTTGCAGGCTTTCCGATAATGGAAGCATTACATTTTGGGGAAGTGTTGGGATGGGGTCCCCTGGGTCAATTTTGGGGCAAAAAGCCCAAGTTTTTCTATATACAATGTAAAGTCTCCGAAAATTGTGGTCATGGAGCGTGTAGATAGTAAATGAGTCAAAAAGGGCTTTACCCTTCTTTTGTGTAAGTTGAGTTGGCTTTTTAAGATCTACCCATGGTCAACGAACCATGGGACTGTATAAATAAATGTGTCTTAGGGATGTCTAAGAGAAAGAAGGAAGTAGTCTATGGAAAGAGTCTAAAGGATTAGCGTAGGAGAGTAAGAAGGAAGGCTCTATAGCTCTGTGTGCAGAGGCCTAGGGTAGAGTTCACAGCTGAGTGCGCAGTCCCCTGCAGCTAAGTGCGCAAGGAAGTCTTGAGTTTGTAAGTTGAACTGATTATCAATAAAGAAGATTATTATTGAAATTCCTGTGTTTGCCCATTTACTTCTGTTATGTATGAATGCGCTTTATGATGTGATAAATAATGCTTTTATGAAATAATGATGTAGTGATGCGTGACTTTAGATGGTTTATATTATTATATGAACGTAATTGACATTAAGTGTTTATGCAAATATTATACTATTGCATGTTAAAGTTATCCAACGCTTAAGAAGGACTAAATAATTGATGGGTTAAGAATAGTCTTGGATGCACGTAAGTGGCTGATTAGCCTGCTCAGGGTCCGAAAAAACGAGTCGTAGACCTTCGTGGAGGTCTAGAGGCCGATTCAAGGAAGTTATATAGATAAGCCTTAAAGGCTTATCGATCTGCATGAAGGTAGATTTACGGAATAAAACAACATCACATTGGTCTCTAGGTGCAAAAACTTGGTTCCAACATCCCCCCATACTGCTTCGGATGAGACTTCAGTCCGCGCTCCGTGGATTGATGTCGAAAGGGCCAGTAGTGTAGGGATTTATTTGGTGCAACTAACTCTGAACCTGGATTAGGACCCACTAAGCCAACAAATGGTTATGTTGTCGGGGCCAAGATCTACATAAAGAGATGCATGATGTCGCATCACTGGAATCCGAAAAAGAAAGAAAATGAGAAGTGGTTGGATAGAAAGATCAACAAATTCACGGCGCAAGAGAACATAAATATGCACCTGACAAAAGAATAGTGGTTGGACACGTATCTATACACATAAATACACGAAATTTTCTTCTACACCTTCCTAATTGAATTATACGAGTGGATTTCTAAATTGGCAGACAACCAAGGAAGGTGGAGGCTTGAGGGTCCAATAGTGTGGACCTTGGAGCTAGTGGGAAAATTGGAAGCTTTTAAAGATAAGATCACGTGCGTTGTTGATCATTGGCTTGTGACATAATTCACGATTGATACCTCAGTCAACTATAGCGAAGCGGAGTGACGCTTTTTCAAAGGACTACGAGGTAAGTATTTGAGATCTTTGAATACTTGGATTAAAATACTCTTGTGTGAAAAGTGGGTTATGCCACTACCTTGATGTTTGGATCTACGCAAAGTGGATGATTCTTTAAAAATAGGAGAGAGAAGGTCCTAAATATAACCCATTGGTAGAACCTCCTTCAGGTGACAACGAGGGAGCTGTACATGCCTCACCATGAAGTGCTATAAAGTTGATAAAGCGGGGTTTTCCGCGAATACCTCATCCGCCCACACCACCTCCACCTTCACCTCCACAACATACACCTTCACCCACACCACCACCACCTCTGCCACCATTCAATATGTTGAATACCATGAAGTTTCCCATTTTCAAGGGCTTGGGAAGTGAGGACCCAGATCAGTTTTGCTTCATTGCAAAGGTTATATGGATGACATAGAATCTTACAGATGATCATATAAATAACATGCATTTTGTCACTGCTCTACATGATCGCGCATTAACATGGTACATTAAGTACTGCACTGATAACCCATTGGCATCATTAGCAAACACTAAAATTGCTCTGAATAAGGAATTTGGTAGGCCCAAGTTTGAATCACAATCAGTCATTAGATTCAAGGAAATCATGATGAGGCTCGGTGAAACGCCTTGGGAATTAGATCAACAATTAGAGTGCCAGATTGGCGAAGCCAACATGAATCTCATGGATAGTCAACACCGCAAATAGTTTGTAGCCTTGCTCCTGTCCCACCTAAGGGTTTTTTTATTGTAGCAAAAGATAGGGACTCAGGCGGAAGAACTGGAGATCGCAATGAGATTACATGAGACACATATCCAAGACGCTACTTTGGGAGTTCAGCAGATTCACGCGGAATTGCATAATCTCTGCTTGGAATTGCAGAGCTTGAAAAAGGAAAAAACGGCTTGGCCAGAGGTGCGCGAAGAAGTTTGGTGCCTCAAATGTAAAAGCCACAGGCATGATAAAGATCACTGCCTTGTCTTTACGAATTATATTGCAGGAGGAGATCCAATGCCTCTGAGGCAGGAGGTTGTCGTAAGACAAAGTACAGGGCCCATGCTGTGGTGCACTATTTGTCAGGTAGCTTGAAAACATGTAATGGACAATTGTCACTTGCTACAAAAATTTGTACAGACGCCGCAATAGCTATTCTACAATTTCTGTAAATCGGTGGGCCACAATGAGCATAACTACTATATCCATGAATTAATGATGGAAATAACGCCCGCGTATCGAAGGAAAACAGAAACTCAGCCTCTGGATCAAGGCGCTGGGGGAGCATGCAGAGGATATCAAGGACGTCGATGAGGCCGAGGAGGAGGAGGACCTGGTGGAGGTCGGGGGAAAGTTATTTGTTATAATTACAGAATGTCAGGACACTACGCGCGGGAGTGTACGAGCCAGACACGCCCATCATGCCGATACCGTAGCCAGTTTGACCACGCGATAGAAGAATGCCCTATACTGATAGCTAAGATGTAAGAGAAGAAGGCAAAACCTCAGCAACCTACCTAGAATTTAAAAATGATGAGGGCCGAGCCCCGCAAAGAGGATCCCAATGTGAATATTGTGTTGTGAAACAAGATGATGATTGGTGATGATAAAGGAAAGCAACTTGAAGAAAGTGAGTGGGTTCGCAAGGCTCCAGAAAAGGAGGTTGGGTTTGATCTGGAGCACATGAAGAAAACATTCACGGAAGTGAAGAAAAGCTTCGTTGATGCCTCTACCTTAGGAAGTCAAGATAATTTATCTAAAGAAGTTGACCCCTCTATGCTTACCACATTTTTGGAGACTTATATGAAGCTACCGCGCAAAAGCAAGGTTGTAAAGGGGCTACAAGAACTAATAAATAAGTGCATTGGTAAGGAAGGTGCTCCTGAAGGACACTGCATAGTCAGAAAGATAGGCAAACAAAAGACAAGAACAAGGCGCGAGATGAGGCTTACTGCGCAAATAGGAGACTATGAGATGGATCAAGTTATTTTGGATCTCGGGTCGGATGTGAAGGATTTGGCTAAATAGAGGTGGGAAAGAATGGGGAGACCCGCGTTGCAGTGGTCTTTGATTCAATTAAGGATGGAAAACCAACAAAATATTATCCCTATGGGGCAATTGCATGGAGTGACTGTAGATGTAGAAGGTGCGAGCGTGCTGGCCGATTTTGAGGTGATAGAAATTGTTGATGGCAATAATGCATACCCCATGATCATGGGAATTGATTGGGCTATCGACATGAATGCGGTTATCAATTTGAAGAAGCGAACTATGTTGTTTGAAAGAAAATCGCTCCACGTAGTAGTACCATTGGACCCTCCAGAAGGACCATGCTATACTGAACCGGTCTGTGATTATAAGGAAAGTGATGATGATTTGGATTAGATCTATAAGATAACAATGCGAGAAAAAGACTAGGTTAACCCGATAGTCGATGGACGAATTGCATGGTGCCGTGAAAGTTCCTATACATTAGATTTAGATGAAGATTTGGAGCATTGGCATAATAGATTGCATGAAGTATCTATGTTGCGCCGTAATATGATGACTAAATCATTGCGCTGTGTGTCATCAAAGGTAAGAAATTTACCTTATTATGATGTTTTAACTGATGTAGATAAATTTTTGGATGCATTTCAAAGGGAAGTACCTGAGAAACATCGCTTCCAAGTGCTGGATTTGGCACCGCGCGCTACGCCTACACGGTGGTGGGGTATGCATAAAGACAGTTTTGATGAATGACGTGAGTACAGAAGAATGATGAGATTGTGGTTTGGTCACCCGAAAGTTCGGATAACTGAAAAATATAATGGAAGAAATGATCTGAATGATCATTTAACAAAATGGACTAAGGTTTATGGAACGAAGCCGCAACCAGAGTGGGTGCATATTTTTTGTCACACTTTGGACATCATTCCTATGAATTGGTACCTGAAAATAGAGCTCTGCCATGGTATCATGGAGTGGGTCATCTTAAGAGAAGGATTTTTTATGACCTTCGGCTTTGAGGATGGGTTCGAAGGCATTGACGAAGCACTGCAGGAGGTTAAGGGAACAATCTACAGAATACTGTAGGATCCTTTAGAATTGATTAAACCAAATTGGAGCACCCAGTTGTTTCATGCACTGGAATGCTATAATGTGACTACTGAAGGAGAAGATGAGGATCCAAGGAATATTAATATTCCAGAGGAAGAAGGCCACCGTGAAGTTGAAGGACCGGAGATAGAGCATCCATATATCAGCGTGCCACTGAAAACTAGGCAAGTAAACATTGGCACAGAAGCGGAGCCGAAGTTTACAAAGATTGGGGATTATTGAGATGATGCCACAGTAGGTAAGGTCATTGAGTTTCTCCGCGAATATCAGGATTTGTTCCCTACAAAATTTGCAGACCTGAAAGGTATCATAGGAGACTTGGGCATAATGAAGATTACCTTGAAGCTAGACGCAAAGCCAATCAAGCAGAGGCCATATTGCCTTAATCCCAAATACAAGGAAAAGGTCTGCTTAGAGTTAGATAAGATGCTTGAGATAGGCATTATTGAACCAGTGGAGGAATCTAACTGGGTGAGCCCAATGGTAGTCTAAGAGAAGAAGAAGAAAGGAGAAATACGAATTTTTGTAGATCTCAGGAAGCTTAATGATGTATGCATTCATGATCCCTTCTCGACACCATTTCCTGATGAATTACTGGACAATGTGGGAGGACAGGAAGCATATTCCTTCACTGATGGATTCTCAGGGTACCATCAGATTAAGATCGTGCCAAAATATAGGAGTAAGACCACCTTCGCGACAAACTGGGGACATTTCTAGTATACAGTGATGCCTTTTGTACATAAGAATGTGCCGACGATCTTCTCGCACGTCGTTATCGCGACGTTCAAAGAATCTATTCACAAGTTCTTGGAGGAATATTTTGATTATTGGATAGTGTTTGGGCTAGTAAAGTGTGTGTAGCCAGTTTGCGCTTGATGTTAGATACATGATGAAGGTATCATATTGCGCTAAACCTGAATAAATGCTTGTTGTAACATCCCTTTCAGAGTCTTGCTGGGTCATGTGGTGTGCAAGCAAGCATTAATGGTGGATCCTGCTAAGTTCGTTGTCATAATTAATTTGGAGGCACCAAGAAGTGTCAAAGAGCTACGTGCAACACTGGGTCATACTAGATACTATCGGAAGTTCATCAAAAGTTATGTTCAGATTACTGTGCCTATGGTAAAGCTACTGAAGAAGGATGCTACATTTCGTTGGGATGAAGAATGTTAGCGCAGCCTAGATGTATTGAAGGAGAAAATGGTCACTGCGTTGATCCTAGTCTTCCCAGATTGGAAGAAAGAATTTCACGTGCATGTGGATGCTTCATGTATTGCACTAGGAGCAGTGGTGACACAGGTTGAAGAAGGAGAGATGGATCATCCTATATCGTTTTCAAGTAGGAAGTTGTAAAAATCAGAAAAGAACTATTTAATAAAAAGCGCGAAGGGTTGGATATGGTGTATGCGCTCCGAAAATTCGGACATAACCTGCTAGGCGGACATTTCAAGATGTACACAGACCATTATTCATTGAAGTGTCTAGTCAATAACACTGTGTTGGAGGGGAAATATGCATATGGCTACTATTGTGTCAAGAATATGATTTTGAGGTGATTGTGAACCCAGGAAGGTTGAACATGGGACCAGACCATCTGTCGCGTATTGAAACGTGAGAAGAACCTACTAATTTGGAGGAAGGGTTTCCTGATGCGCAACTCTTCATAGTGCCGATAGTATATAATCACTTTGTGGATATTATACACTTTCTAACTACAGGGACGGCTCCAAAAGGATACACCAGTTAGTAGAAGAAAGAATTGGGGGTGTGCAAGACAGACTTTTCAGTCATTGCGGGCCATTTGTATAAGATGGGATCGGACGAAATACTTCGATGTTATGTGCCTAATTTTGAGTGAAATAGTATCCTTGCTAAAGCCCATGGAGGAGTTGCAGGAGGGCATTATGCAGGAAAAGCAACAACGCAGAAGATTTTATGCGCTGGATTGTGGTGGTCGACGTTGCATAAAGACTCTAAAGAATATTGTAGGGCATGCGATGCATGTCAGAGAACAGGTAGGCCATCATGGAGGGATGAGCTTCCTTTGAATCCGCAGGTGCCATTGCAGCCATTTGAGAAATGGGAAATTGACTTTGCAGGACCAATTCAACCCCCAGGCAAGAAGACAGGTGCACGTTATATCATCACCGCGATAGAGTATTTGATGAGATGGGCAGAGGCACAGCCTGTGAAAGATTGTACAGGGGCAACAATAGTGAAATTCTTGTTTGAATATGTATTGACCAGGTTTGGTTTCTCGAAGGTTTTGAGCAGTGATCGCGGTACACATTTTCTCAATGAAACGATCAGCGCACTGAGAGAAGAGCTCCAGGTTTACTGTCAGAAGAGTACGCCATATAATCCTGGTGTACCAATAAAATTATGGGTTTATAGAACAACTTGTAAAAATATTACTGGTCAGACACCTTTTAGGTTGGTCTATGGTGTAGAAGTTGTGATGCCTATGGAATACATTGTGCCTAGTCTATGCATAGAGGCTTTCATAGGAATGGCAGACCGCGGAGCCTTAGAAGAACAACACACGCAACTAATAGATCTCGAGGAAGATAGGTTTTTGGTTGGATTCCATCAGTAGTGTTGTACCTCTGAGATAGGAGTAGGTAAGGCTACCAATGCCAGAGCATCTAAAATAATTGTTTTGGGGGTTTTTGGTTTAAGTTTATGGAAGACCAATGAATGAAGACAGATGTAGAATTGAAGTAATTAATCCTTTGGGGTATATTAACACTTCAACAAAGGGATGCTATAAAGCATTACATAGTGATATAGATCAAAATAGTGGTGAGTAGAAGACAACAAAAATATGATTATCACAATTTCCAGAATGTAAAACAAAACAATCACAAGTTGGAAAACCTTCTAAACTACGTTCCAAAGGTTCAAGGTAGTATACTTAATGCTTACACAAGATGCTGATGATTTATTGATTAGAGGGGATTAGCTACACAAAAAGTTGTATTAATCCAATCTCTTAATAGATGATTACTTCAAGAGGTTATAGGAATCAATTGAAACTCTAATTGTTCCTACCTAGATATCTCTACAAGTCACAAGCATATGAAGAAATACAAAATGATTGAAAAACTAGAAAAACTTACAGGATAACACAAACTGTGCAAGGCCATATTCAGAATCCTTTGCTTTGTATTAAGGTTTCAGAAAGACTGATTACATTAAGAGTCTGCAAAAGCTTCTTTCAAAGGTGGCTTCCAGGTTCAAAGTAGTACAAACAGTTACAAATTTACAAGCAATAGTCTGTGAATCTTGAACTCTGAACCATTTAGAACTCAGAAAAGGAGTTATTTATACAACAATAAAACAACAAATATCTTAAAAACTGTTTAAGATTTATTCAAGGAAAGGAAAACATCTTCATGGCAAGAAGATAGGGGCAGCTATTGAATTGATTCTCGTTGTCCCCTTTTATTCAGGTTGTGTTGGCTTTAGTTGATGATATTTTCCCCTTTATGCTGATATATGGTTTGAATCCTCTGCGTTGGTTGATTGCTTCATTTTGATCTTTCACCTATCTTCTTTAAACTTTGTAATTTTGACTTTCAGCTTGCTATGTGATTTTGACTGTGCATTCCAGTTTTAATGTTATTTTTACAGTAAATCTTCATATCTAGTCTTCAAAAAGTTATGCAGGCTTGCTGTTTATAAACCTGGAACAACTATCTTCTTACCTGCAAAACACATAATTTATTTAAAAAACATGGTGGTGGAGGGTCTTTAATGGCTCTTCCAAGCTCAAAATGCTATCGGAAGGAGTCTGGGGCTTATCGTAGGGAATAATGATGGTTTAAATGGCCGCAGAGGCAAAGTGGAGGCTACACTGTGTAAAGCAGGAAGAATAGGGAAAAAATGGCCTTTTATGCGTTTAATGGAGAAATAGTTAATTTTTTAACTATCGGGCGAAAGGAACAGTGGTAGAGTGAAAAGGCAATGCAGAGCTATTTTACAAAGAAATGCTTTATAAAACTCAATAAGGTAGACTTGAAATTTAATGGAATCGGGTGGATAATGATATCGGGTCCGGTTGAATGTCGCATATCACAATCGAAGTTGGCGGGGAGTCAGGCCCATCGCAAAGACATATTATAATGGGCGGATGAGATGTGGTATTAAACTGCAATATATATATGGCCGGGTTCAGGCTCTCATTGCGATTGGAGATTGGATATCACAATGGCGAGGGGTGTATGCACCAGACGGGATTGCAAAGGAGGTGCGGATGCAATATTGCTATGGAATATGATATATATTGTTTCAAGTCCGGGTCCATCGTAATCGCATATCGGCTATCACAATCGGAGTAGGCAGGGGTAGGTATATTACAAAGGACAGCGATAGGGGCCGGACGTGACATAGCATTGAATTGTATTATATATGGGAAAAGGAAATTTTAAGGGATTTATTACTATAAGGTTAGTGTTAATATGAAAATATGAGCGGAAGGGAAAATGGGCTAAGCATAATGGAATTATTTGCTCTTGACATATATTCGTCAATACTTAGGGAAAATATGTTTTTATGTAAAAAGGGAGTTTTCATGGTGTTTTTAGTTTTCCTAGGTAAAAGGGGTTTTACCATAGGAAAAAGGGTTCATATGGAATGAATGATAATGAATATATGAAGGGGAAGTTAGCAAATATATGAATGAATGAGGATGAGGGAAGTTAAATAATTGATCTTTATAGACCTCAATCTACTTTGTGAAATTACCGCTTGGACTTAGAAACATGATAGAATATGCATTTTGTCCAATCAACCATTAAGCTTCTGCAACCTTTCTCTACTTACCCTTTTCCTATCCTATCATTTTTTCTTCAGTTAATGGGTGCATTTAAGCTAGCAAACCCTTGTCCTTTCTTCTTATTTAACAAAAACAAACTATCTAAATCTACCTTTATAACTTCCAAGGGCTCAGATTAAACTAATGAGCACCTTATTATTCTCTAGCTAACTACTGATCTACCAAGATTAAACAGTTTGGATAGATCTTTATTCTCTATCTAGAACATCAAATTTAAAACATGAAGTAGTCAAGATTAAATAATTTGACTGTCATGGGTTGTGGCATTTAAAACAAGCTACACACAACTATTATTTTGCAGAAAAAGAGTAGTGGCATTTAGACTTGCTCACTTTCAAAGTTTATTTGTTTTCTTTCTACCTAACATTTTCTTTTTGCCTTTATTTTTTAGAGCGGCTACCCTAACATTTTCTTTGATATGGACATCATCATCAAAATATTTTTGAAACTAACATTTTATTCACTATTGTTATGTCCATATCCTAACTTAACATTTTTTGAATATTCTACCTAATCAAAACCAAAAACTGCTACAACATTGGCTCTATTTGGGGACTGCTTTCTCCTATAGAACGCAGAGAACTTGCAAATCCATGTGCCTTCTCCTCAGGCTATGGAGTCCTTGCTATAAAAAATATCACACTGACATCTTGGAAAGGGAAAGAAAATCAGAATATTTACAATGAAAACTATTTCACCTTCTTAGTACTGAATATAATGTTTAAGAAACCTTCCATTTACAAGATAAGTGGAATATTGTCCCTCAAGATTCTGCAGCACAAAAGTGTTGTTACCCTTTACTTCGGCAATTGCTAATGGTCCAAACCATAGATTGTCAAATTTGCTATGCTTTCCCTTCTCTTCTCTACTGGCATCCCATCTTAGAACTAGATCACCTTCCTTAAAGTCCCTTTCCCTGGCTCTTCTATCAAACAAGACTTTCATCTTATTCTGATATTTCTGTAATTTATATTGAACTTCATCTCTATTTTCATTAAGTTCAATAATCTGATTGATTCTTCTTGAAAAATAATCAAGTTTATCTATTGCATCCTGCAGAAATTTTAAAATAGGGAACTCCGAATTGGTAGGGAAGATTGCAACTTTACCATAGACTAGCTAAAATGGATATTTTCCAGTTGAACTCTTTGGAGTAATTTTTTTTGCCCATACTCCATAAATCAAATGTGAATCCCAACTCTTCTTATGATCAGCTAGTGTCTTTTTTATTACCTTTACCAAGCTTCTGTTTGATGATTCTGCAAGATCATTACCTTGAGGGTAATATGGAGTTGAATGATGCAACAAAATTTGATATTTCTGGCAAAAGTCAATCATTTTAACACTAGAAAAAGATGTTGCATTATCAGTTACAATTTGAGTTGGGAAACCAAATCTAGACAAGATATTTTCCTCAATGAACTGAATTATTACTGCATCAGTAGCATTTCTGACTGGAATTGCTTCCACCCATTTAGTAAAGTAATCTGTTGCAGTGAGGATCCATCTATGCTTATTACTTGAAGTGGGGTGAATCTCTCCAATAAAATCTAATCCCCATTGAGAAAAAGGTGCTGAAACTATTGATGGAACAAGTGGAAGAGCTGCTAATTTCTGTTTTCCAACAAACATTTGGCAGGGCACACAACCTCTCACCTTTGCTCCTACTTGTGAAAACAATGTGGGCCAATAAAATCCTCCCCTTAGAATCTTGTATGCTGTAGCTCTCCAAGCATAATGTCCTCCACAAAATCCTGTATGAAACTGATCAATGATGCCTTCAGTTTCTGATTCTATTAAACATAATAACAAAATGTTAAGTGGATCTTTCCAGTATAAATTTGCATTAATAATGCAGTACTTGACTGATTTCAACTTGAGGGTTTTACACTGGGTTTTGGAAAATGATGTTGAACACTCAAAATGGATCAAGAAATTAACAATATCTTGATACCAGTTTGACAACAAATATTTTTCATCAATGGGTATAGGACTGATTTGCTCTGAATGTGGAGGTCCTTGTGGATTCTCCCCTGTAGGATGAAGGTAAGGTTCTTGTGGATTCTCCCCTTCTACAAGGATAGAAGGTTCTTGTGTATTCTTCTCTTGAGGCTGAAAAGAAGGTTGTTGTGGATTCTTCCCTTGTATTTCTAAAGCAGAATTGATTCCAGGAGCTTCACAGTTGGATTCAGCTAGAAGTTTAACTAATCCTTGACCTTTTACTAGCTTGGTGGTCTTGATAATTAGATCAAATTCTAGAATTTGAGTGATCCATCTACCTCTTTTCCCATCAGTGTCTGGTTAGGTTAAGAAAAATTTGAAAGCACTATTTGGGACAGAAGCAGTAATAGGTGAGTGTAAGACATACATTCTGAATGATTGCAGAGTTTGGATGAGGGCATAAGCTTGCTTCTCAATGATGTCATACTTTAGCTCAGCATCTCTCATAACCTTACTGAAAAAGGCTATGGGTTGGTCATGGGAATATTCTTTTTTCTGTAATAAAACAACAGCAAGGGTTGTTTCAGAGGCAAAAGAGAAAATACTAAATGGCTTGGTATAATGAGGGCTAGCTAAGGTGGGAGATTCAGAGATGGCTCTTTTTATTTGTTGAAATGCATGCCGAGAAGAGGGAGTCCATTTGACTTCATGATCCTTTCGAAGCATGTCTGTTATATCCTTCACTATCTCTGCATAATTTGGAATAAATCACATTAGAAAATTAATCTTGCCCAGAAAAGCTTGAATCTCCTTTCTGTTTCTAGGCAAGGTCAATGTTTCTGTGGAAGATACTTGTTTGGGATCAACTACTATGCCCTCCTTTGAAATTATATGGCCCAACAATTTTCCTTCTTTGACGGGAAACAAGGACTTCTTTGGGTTCAGTGATATTCCAAATTTTCTACACCTGTCAAAAACCTTCATCAAGTGCTTTAATTTTTTTGATCAGATTTAGAAAAAACATTTATGTCATCAAGATAAATAACCACAAATTTATTTACCTGACCCATGAAAGCGATGTCCATTTCTCTCTGAAATGTTGCTCCAACATTTGTTAAGCCAAATGGCATCCTTGAGTACATGAATGTACCCCATGGTGTTGTAAAAGTTGTCTTCTCTCTGTCTATTGTATCAACATTTACCTGATTATAGCTTGAAAAACCATCAAGCATAGACAGTCTTTGTGATACTAAAACCATTTTCAGTAACTGGTCCATTTTGGGCAAAGGATAATTATATTTTAACGATGCCTTGTTCAAATTTCTGAAATCTACGTAGAGTCTTATTTATCCATTTTTCTTTCTAACAGGAACCAAATTTGCAACCCAATTAGAATATCTAAGAGGAAGAATGATCTGCGCATCTAACATTTTCTTAATTTATCTTTCTACAGTAGGTAGAAGAGCTGGATTTATCCTTCTAAGCTTCTGCTAATACGGTTTTGCTTCTGGCTTCAAAGGGATCTTGCGCTGTATTAAAGAAGTGTCATAGGTTTTCAAATCAGCGTAAGTCCAAGCAAACACATCTTTATAATTTTACAATAACTTAAAATACTGCGTTTTGATTTCCGGGTCTCAAGATGCGCACAATTTGATGTTTTTAACATCTTCAACAGTTCCAATGTTAATCTCTTCAACATCATCTTCTGAAGAAATAGATTGCGGGTTTTGAAAAACATCATTCTAATCGAATACTTTTTCTAAAGGAATGAGTCCCTTTGGAATAAAATTATTTAACAGTTGGATAACGTCATGATTAACAATATGGGCTTTAAAATGTGAAGTATCATTTTCTTCTGCGTTTTCACTTATTTCAGCTCTGTCATCATCAATTTGCAGAAACGAAAAATCATCTATTACTTGTAAAAATGAATTCAGTTGTTCATCATCTTCAAATATTTGCCAATGTTTGATGTTATCCAGGATAGAAGGCCTATATTTGACTTGAATCTGATATAGTACATCTGTATGATCAGGGATTTTAAAAGTGTTGGCAGAAACAGCTAAGGCATCTGTGTGAACGTTCTAATCTCTGGGAATGTGAGTCAAATTAAAAGCATCAAACAGATTTTCAACTGAATCCCATATTTCATTTCGATAGGACCGAAGTCTAGGGTGCTTGGTCTGGTAAAAATTCTTAACTTGTTTAACAATAAACTAAAAATCAGTAAACACACTTAAGTTTTGAACTTTTAGGCTTTTGGCTAGCTGCAATCCTAAAAGGAAAGCTTCGTATTCAGCTACATTATTGGTAAATTCAAAATCTTATTTACATGATTGTGTTATATTTTCCTTTTCCGACAAAATTAAAACAACACCACCTCCTGCCCCATATTTTGTGTAAGAGCCATCAAAGAACAATTTCCAAATATCAGTGTTCTTTGGTTCAGGACTTTCAACTACTTCTTCAATTTTGACTTGAGTTTTTTGTTGGCTTGAAGTGAGCTGAAAACAACCAAAGTCTTGATCTATTACATATATTGGATGGTTCCTTGGCTAGTTAGTTTTACAAACAGTATGTGCAAACCTTACCTCTCTATATAATCTTAACTGCTCTCCTCCATAAACAGGAATAGTATCATATGACATGTCCATCTGCAGAGTTTCCCCTAGTTTGGCACAACATGACCTAGAAAGGAGCATTCCAAACTTTGGAGGGATATTTGTAACAACAATGTCAAGCACTACACATTTAACTGGGATTTGGGCAAGGGTAACCACTAAATCCTTGATCAATCCTAAATAGGGCACCCTTTTGGAATCAAAGGTGTACAGGTCATGGTAGGATTTAGAGATATCTAATTTCAAAAGGTCCATGATCGATTTCGGCATAAGGTTGTGTGATGCTCCTGAATCAAGCATACAATTGTATAACATGGAGTCATTTGTTTTAAGAGTTACATAGAAGGGAGGCACTATCTCACCTATCATGTCTGAACTAGGGCCAAAGACTACTCCTGGTTTTCATCTTGTAGACTTATGACATCACCTTCAGCATCAACCGAGGCATTTTGTATCCATTTAGTGACTTGGCTTTTGTAACCAGGGTTTTTAGAAAGTTCTGACATTGGAATTGGGATCTTAACCCTCTCTAATTCTTTTTCAACATTAAATACAATCAAAATGTTTTTACCAGCTTGGGTAGTATCATTTGATTGATCTAATGGCTGAATAAGAGTTGTTTTAGCTTCAACAGTTTTGGTACAGGGTTCAATCACTGGAGTTTCCTTTGGAGGTCTCCCAGGACCAGGCCTAGGTCTAATATCATACCTTTTGTTTAATTCTGCAATTAGAAATTTAGAAAAAGCATGATATTTAGATACCTGTGCAGCTTCCTGATCCTCTTGGACCTGATTCTGTTGTGAGAGAGGAATGATGGTTGTTTGATTGGAAGAAGAACCCATAATATTAATATATTCAGTAATTGTCATGGTATTATCATCATGTTGTTGGTCATTTATCAATAGAGGAGTAGGAACCTGTTGATCGTTTGTAGGTCTCTGAAAAATTTGTAGTGGTTGGTTTCTTTTATACTGACTTTGATTTTGGTTTTGAGGTCTAGTAACTGTTTGTTGTATGGTCCTAGGTTGGGTCTCAATCTTTGAAATCCTATTTGATAGGTTTCTAAGAAGAGATGTTATTTCATCTATTTTTGAGTCTTCTGACTTAGTCTTTGAGGAACTAGAGGCTTCTTGAGAAAATTTAAGTTTTCTTTGGGCCTTTTCTTCCTTAAGCTTCAAAGAAGTTGAGGCTGCCTTGTTAGCTTCTACTTCGATAGCGTTTGTTTGCATGTCTTCAAGAGTTCTTGAGGTTCTCTCATGTAACATAACAACAAAGTCATCATCGAAAGCTTTGGAAAATCTAGTTTTAACTGCTGCTGCAAGAGGCTTACAATCAGCAAGCATTTTGTGATAGAGTTTGTTGAATCATTTGATAAAATCTGCTACTGGTTCACCAAAGTTCCTTTTAAGCTCTTCAAATTCTGTGAGGAAATAAAGAGGATCCTTTTTGATGCCCCATTTATTTTTGAATATGGTAGTAAGCTCTTCCCAATTTCTAATGGAATCTGCTTGTAACAACCTAAACCAAATCCTCACATTTCCCTCAAGTGATTGTACAAACAATCTCATATAAACATTTTCTTCTTCAACATTCACGTTGTCTGCAAAGTCAAGGAAAGCTTGAAGATAGTCTTTAGCTGAGGGACTAGTTTCTCCATTGTACTTGGGAAGGTATTTTAAGTATCCAGCTAGGAATGCATCAAGGTTATTAGGTAAGACTAAGGCAGCATATCTGGCCTGTACAATTGGTCAGAAATCCATGACAGTAGGTGGTGTATGAGGTTGTCTAGGTGGAGTATGAGGTGTTTGTGTAGATGTAGAGGATGAAGAAGAAGTAGAGGAAGAAGATGGTGTTTTAGGAGTTGGTGAACTAGTTGGAGGTGAAGGAGGAGGAGATCTCCTGAAAGACTTCAAAGGAGTCTTGAGAACTAGCTTTAGGACTTGTAAAGGAATACCCTCTTTTGATTCGAAGAGAGGATTGGTATATATAGTCTCCTCAGGTTGTTCAGAAGAAGAAGCTTCGGGTTGATCAAAAATGGAAGGAAATGGATATGTGGTAGGGGATATGAAATCTGTGGGTTTATATTCAGGTAGATTAACACCCAAATCAGATTTAGTTTTAGGTGATCCTGGTGGAAGTGTGGGTCTAGGATGAGATTCTAATGAGTGAATAAGGTATGCCGACTTAAAATCAACTCCTCTATTTAGAAGTTCAACAACCCTAGGTGATAAATGGGAAAAATTAGGTTCAGATGGGATATTACTATAGGGGTCAAATGATGCAATTTCTTCAGACTGTAGGACTGAAGAGGAAAAAGAAGATGGATGGTGTCCCCTTTTAGATATGGATTTTCTCAGAATCTTTTCAGGATCTGACAAAGGACTAACTATGTCACCTTCTGAACGAGATCTGGTATGTTTATAAGGTGCCAGATTGGGAGTGTGGAGTCGCCAAGGTGAATGATTTTAACCTTCTAAATCCTTTAATCACCTTTAAAGGAAAAGAATGAATGAATATCATTGTCCCAAGGGAAACTTAAATGAAATTCGAATCCCCGGAAACGACGCTAGTCTGATGTTGTACCTCTGAGATAGTAGTAGGTCAGGCTACCAATGCTAGAGCATCTAAAATAATTGTTTTGGGCATTTTTGGTTTAAGTTTATGGAAGACCAATGAATGGAGACAGATGTAGAATTGAAGTAATTAATCCTTTGGGGTATATTAACACTTCAACAAAGGCTGCTATAAAGCATTACACAATGATATAGATCAAAATAGTGGTGAGTAGAAGACAACAAAAATATGATTATCACAGTTTCCAGACTATAAAACAGAACAATCACAAGTTGGAAAACCTTCTAAACTACGTTCCAAAGGTTCAAGGCAATATACTTAAAGCTTACACAAGATGCTGATGATTTATTGATTAGAGGGGATTAGCTATACAAATAGTTGCATTAATCCAATCTCTTAATAGATTATCACTTTGAGAGCTTATAGGAATCAATTGAAACTCTAATTATTCCTACTTAGATATCTCTGCAAGTCACAAGCATATGAAGAAATACAAAATGATTGAAAAACTAGAAAAACTTATAGGATAAAACAAATTGTGTAAGACTGTATTCAGAATCCTTTGCTTTGTATTAAGGTTCCAGGAAGACTGATTACATGAAGAGTCTGCAAAAGCTTCTTTCAAAGGTGGCTTCCAGGTTCAAAGTAGTACAAACAGTTACAACTTTACAAGCAGTAGACTGTGAATCTTGAACTCTGAACCATTTACAACTCAAAAAAGGAGTTATTTATACAACAATAAAACTACAAATATCTTAAAAACTGTTTAAGATTTATTCGAGGAAAGGAAAAGATCTTCATGGCAAGAAGATAGGGGCAGCTCTTGAACTGATTCTTGCTGTCCCCTTTTAGTTAGGTTGTGCTGGCTTTAGTTGATGATATTTTCCCCTTTATGTTGATATATGGTTTGAATCCTTCACGCTGGCTGATTGCTTCATTTTGATCTTTCACCTATCTTCTTTAAACTCTGTATTTTTGAATTTCACCTTGCTGAGTGATTTTGACTGCGCATTCCAGTTTTACTGTTATTTTTACAGTAAATCTTCATATCTAGTCTTCAAAAATTTATGCAGGCTTGCTGTTTATAAACCTAGAACAACAATCTTTCTTACTTGCAAAACATAGAATTTAGTAAAAAAACATGGTGGTTGAGGGTCTTTAATGGCTCTACCAAGCTCGAAATGCTATCAGAAGGAGTCTGGGGCTTATCGGAGGGAATAATGATGATTTAAATGGCCGCAGAGGCAAAGTGGAGGCTACACTGTGTAAAGCAGGCAGAACAGGAAAAAATGGCCTTTTATGCATTTAATGGAGAAATAGTTAATTTTTTTAACTATTAGACGAAAGGAATAGTGATAGAGCGAAAAGGCCGTGCGGAGGTATTTTACAAAGAAATCGTTTGTAAAACTCAATACGGCGGACTTGAAATTTAATGGAATCAGGTGGATAATGATATCGGGTCTGGTTGAATGTCGCATATTGTAATCGGAGTTGGAGGGGAGTCAGGGCCATCGCAAAGACATATGATAATGGGCGGACGCAATGTGGTATTAAACTGAAATATATATATATGGTCGGGTCTGGGCTTTCATTGTGATCAAAGATTGGATATTGCAATGGCGAGGGGTGTATGCATTAGATGGGACTGCAAAGGAGGCGCGAATGCGAAATTGTTATGGAATATGATATATATTGTTTCAAGTCCAGGTCCATCGTAATCGCATATCGGCTATCGCAATCATAGTAGGCAGGGGTAGGTCTATTACAAAGGACCGTGATAAGGGCCGGGTGCGACATAGCATTGAACTATATTATATATGGGAAAAGGAAATTTTAAGGCATTTATTACTATAAGGTTAGTGTTAATATGAAAATATGAGCGGAAGGGAAAATGGGCTAAGCATAATCGAATTATTTTATCTTGACATATATTCGTCAATACTTAGGGAAGAGATGTTTTTATGTAAAAAGGGAGTTTTCATGGTGTTTTTACTTTTCCTAGGTAAAAAGGGTTTTTACCATAGGAAAAGGGATTCTTATGGAATGAATGATAATGAATATTTGAATGGGAAGTTAGCAAATATATGAATGAATGAGGATGAGGGAAGTTAAATAATTGATCTCTATAGACCTCCATCTGCTTTGTGAAATTGCCTCTTGGACTTAAAAACATGATAAAAAGTGCATTTTGTCCAATAAACCATTAATTTTCCACAACCTTTCTCTACTTACCCTTTGCCTATCCTATCATTTTTTCTTCAGTTAATGGGTGCATTTAAGCTAGCAAACCCTTGTCCTTTCTTCTTATTTAACAAAAACAAACTATGTAAATCTACCCTTATAACTTCCAAGGGCTCAGAGTAAACTAATGAGCACCTTATTATTCTCTACCTAACTATTGATATACCAAGATTAAACAGTTTGGACAGATCTTTATTCTCTATCTAGAACATCAAATTTAAAACATGAAGCAGTCAAGATTAAATAATTTGACTGTCATGGGTTGTGGCATTTAAAACAAGCTGCACACAACTATTATTTTGTAGAAAAAGAGTAGTGGCATTTAGACTTGCTCACTTTCAGAGTTTATTTGTTGTCTTTCTACCTAACATTTTCTTTTTGCCTTTATTTTTTAGAGCGGCTACCCTAACATTTTCTTTGATCTGGACATCATCATCAAAATATTTTTGAAACTAACATTTTATTCACTATTGTTATATCCATATCCTAACTTAACATTTTTTGAATATTCTATCTAATCAAAACCAAAAAATGCTACAACAGGTAGGTTCAGAAGGAACACGAAAATGCTTGGCACGATCGACACATCAAACTGCATACCTTCAAGGTAAATGATTTGGTCTTATTATATGACAATAATTTTGCTAAGTCCCCATGAAAATTTCAGATGCACTGGCTGGAACCATATGTTATCAAAGAAATTACAGATGGTGGAGCAGTTCAGCTCACGAAGTTGAATGGAGATCCATTTCCAGGAAGGGTAAATGGAATCCGATTAAAGTCATACATGGGGGATCTGGCCTAATGACTACATGACGGTAGCACAGTCTTAGCGCTCCAGGCAACCGCAAGGAGGTGCAGGGCTATAAAATACACTGCCTAGTTTGTAGGTCTATGCAAAAGGGGGGCTGCGCGAAAAAGGGTGATGTCACAGTACTAGAAGCGGTGCGAAGGGAGCTTCGCTACGGAGTGGGAGACCACATAGCACAGCCAAAAGGTGACTGTTACAGTCATTGTTCATGATTGGACTACCAGGAGATGGTTAGGAGGAGCGGGGGGGCAACATTTAAGGCAATTAAGGCTGAAATATTTGGAGATCTGCCATTGTCTCTCCTTCTTAATCTTTCTACCTCACCCCCCAAACAGACACACTCTCTCTCCATATCTATCTATGTCTCTCTTTCTCCTTCTGTTTTCCCCTCTATCTCTCTCTCTCTCTTCCCCTTCTCTCTCTCTCTAACACTTCTCTCTCCATATCTATATCTCTTCCTCCCTCCCTGTCTTTTCCTCTCTCTTCTTCCCTCTCTCCCCCCCTCCATCTGTATCTCTATCTCCCCTTGTCTCTCCTTCTCACAACAAAAACATACACACACACTCTCTTAGTGTAAGAATATAAAAATTATTCATAACGTGCATTGATTTTTGTGTTATAGTAATTCAACCATAAGTACAATAATTGAATTTTCATCCTCAATAAAATGTTCGCTTATCCAAAATATGTGCTTCCTGAAAATGTAAACTATTCGTAATTGGCTACATTCTTATTATAGCCCTCTTTTATTTGGGGTTTAACACTCCATAAGTCACAATGATTGACTTTGGAGAAAACTGCTGTTAATTTTGGAGAGAAACAGACACAAGATATGACGTTTACTACAGTAGCTCAAGTTAAATATTTGAATGGTCTATGATTTCAACTACCCTTTCCATATGGTCAATATGAGAAAATGGGAAAACTAATAGGTGTGACAATAAGAATAGTATAAGAAAATAGTTTCAAATTGATCACAATGAAGATTGTTTGTAATTGACTATATTGTTATTATTCACATTTTCTATCATTCAACACTGTTACATTGTCACTTTGCACTCAAAATTTTTATTTCATCGTTTTTCATCATTCAAGATACTAAAATTTTCTCTCATCCAAAGAAACTGAGGTAGCTAAGCAAATTTAAAATTAAATTGACCAAATTAATCTTAGACATATTTAGTGTATTTAAAATGATCAAAATAATAATGTTCAACAAATTTTATATGACCACACATGACTGAAATCAACTTAGATCCATCTCAACCCCGGATCTATCAAGCGTCAAGAGGGATCAAATCTCTCGAGGTGCAAACCTTTCCTCAAGTTTTGCACTCAAAAAAAAAAATTGCACCTCGAGAAATTTTATTCCTCTTGGGGCTAGGGTTAAGATGAATCTAGGCTCGTTTATTTACATTAAAGAAATAAAGTTATGAAATGGATATTAATTCAAAGCTTAAACTTTTGTAATAAGTTAATTATTTTCAAGAATCAATCAATATAAATAATTTTTTAAATCAATTTTATAATAATGTTTTTCTTAAATATGTTTCCTTTCTCTAATTTCAACTATTTAAAAAACATATTTTGAAAATGAAAAATTAGTAAACTCAATTGTTCGATGCAATAAAAATCTTTTTGTTTTGATTAAATGTTGTATTTTGAATAGATTTCTAATACTTATGGAATTTGGATTTCAATGTGCAATTTAGAATTATTGTCACTTAATCCCGACATAAAACTTTTGACATAAACAAATGCTAAACATAAACTGTATTTAGACCAATACATTTGATTGATTAACTTTTTGTATTCACTAATTGTCAATACTATCTTTGTATGACTTTTAATATGGTTGCGTTGAGTTTACATATTTTTACTATTTAAAAATTAAATTTTAAAAAATATTTTAATTAAAAATATATATATTATTTACTAAATTAAATTAGTTAAAATTAAATTAAATATAATAAAAATATTTTTTACTCATAAACAAATTGTTTAACTTAATGCTTATATAAACTCAAATAATGACAATTATTCAAATAAATAAATACATGAAATTAGAAATGATATATTACATCATTATAGCATGAAAATTTATATTTAATAGTAACATTCAGATATAGTGACGAAATTCCAACCAAGCATCCCTACATAGGCAACAAACGGATAACAGAAACGGCATTGACTAGCATATGTGGTTGGAGGAGCTGCCGGATCCATTTCCGGACATGATGAGAGAATGTTGGAGAAATGCCAAATCGCAGAAATGGTGTTGACTAGCATATGTACTTGGAGGAGCTACCGGATCCATTTCCAAACCTAAGCAGAGAATGCTGGAGAAACGCGAAATCGTTAAATTTCTGGATGACAATAAACCTACCATGCCCTTGTTTAGACAAATCTAAAAAGTGTGGTGCTAGATTTGTTGATGGGAAGGTTATGTATTATTATTTAGCTTTCCCAAGAAACTTCTACGCTCCTAGGGAAATTTAGTGTTGGGTAGGTAAATTAATTGATTTTGGGAATTTCGTGTCCTCAAATCATTTTCCCAAGATCCACGTGAACAGGTTCGTGTCCTCAAACCATTTTCCCAAGATCCACGTGAGCAGGGACGGAGGGGTAGGCTTGAGCCAGCCAGGTAAGGGTTTTTAATAAGAGTTTCTAATAATAGAAGTTTAACTAGATTATAATTTTGTTTAGAAAATAATGGAAATTTTGATAAAATTTAGTAGAATTTTTTGGAAATTCATATTTTCCGGTCAATTAAAAAAACATTCCAACAATGCCTTTCGAATAACCTGCAATCGAGATAAACATACCATGGCATTGCTGAGAGGAATCTAAAAGGTGTGGTGCTAGATTTGTTGATGGAGACAGTTATGTATTATTAGAAGTTTCCCAAGAAACTTATCTAAAAAGTGTGGTGCTAGATTGATTGATGGAGACAATTATGTATTATTATAGGTTTCCCAAGAAACTTCTGCTACGCTTGCAGGGAATTTTAATGGGGAATTTGAATTTTTGTCATCGAAACTAAACCTTTGATCTTTTCTCCCCCAAGGCAAAATGAGAATGTAGGAGAGATGGGCAAGGCGGCGAATGCGAATTTTGACAGTCATATGTGGAAGAGTGGCGTCGGTGGGTAATCATCCAAGTTATCTCCCTTTCACACAATTGCTACCAATTTTAATCTCAATATATACACAGGCGGCCGGCCGTGTCGTGAAGGGTGCATCACTCAGAAATCTTGCATCGGCGGAGACAGAAGACTGAAATTAAAAGTTGGAAAATTAAGATCAGAATTGGCATGATATGGCTTCTTAATGTCAATACAACCGACATTCATGACTGGGTCATGTTAAGCTCCCTTTCCCAACAGTCGCCGATAATCTGGAAACCAACTACAGTAGTTTCCTTAAATTATGGAAGCCAACTGCAGTTATTTCCTTAAATTACGGAAACCTACTGCAGTTAAATTAATTTCTTGTTGGGAGCTCTTGGAGTGGTCCATTACTCCCTCTGTAGTTCTCTACCAAGATCTGTGGAACACTTGACACATAGCCAAAATAAGCTTGATGGAAGTTTGGCTATAAATAGTTATGTTTGGTCCCCAAGCTCACTAACTCATCCCCTTTAGCCTTGCACCATCAAGTTAGAGTTAGTAGAGCTTGGAAGTGCCACCTGGTAAGAGGTTTGGCCTACTTATAGGTTGTTTTCCATCATGAGTAGTAAAGTGCAGGAATGATTCTGGGCGAGGCAAGTGTGTACGGATTGGTGCGTTGAGGTGTGTGTGTGTGGAGAATTTGTATACAGATACATTGGCGTGCCTATGAAGAGTAGTTGTAGACTGTTTGTCTCCACTTATTCGTAGAGATTTTTTCCCGTTGATGCTGAACAATACCAGTGCCTTTCCTCTTGCATTTTCGTATGAATAAATCCACTGCTACAGAACTTCAAAAACCATAGGAACATACACATGGATTCTCTCTCCAGGTTACTCGTCTCAACAAATATCTATACTGCATAATTTATTGGTCGTTTTTGCTAAGTTTAGCAACTCAAAGATCTCAATGAAGTTCATTGCCTCCCCGGAAGGTTTCTCAACTCTTTGAGAGACGGCGGGCAAACTTTGAAGCTACCCGTCAGACAGTTTTTTAAACAACAGAAAACAAAAGGGGAAGTGGACTGTCTCAAGCATAGCATCGGAGTGTGAGTAGCATCAATGGCCGGAGGTATGATTTATTGGGAATTAAAGTTTTTGATTCTTTTCAAAGTGTTTATTCTGCATTATAGAATCGTTATTCAACTATCATTTAGTATTAGAGCAATTTTTATTTCTGCCTTGGTGTTTATAGACATGTTTGGCTAAATGTCATATTTTGATAATTTTCTGAATTAAGGCATTTATTTGGAAATATGTCTAATTTTTGCTCAATTTTTATGCTTATAATATTTATTTGTTTTAATTATATGCAATTTGGATAATTGTTGTGCAAAATTTATTAACTATGCTCGTATTTAATTTGCATGAATTTATTATTTCTGCTCTAATTAATACATGCTATTTTGGATGACTATACGAGACCCATCGTTGAATGTTATGCATGAATATTATAGTTTTATTTATGCAAATTATCATTATTCTCATATCAAGCTAATTTTTATGCATAAAAGAAATAATGTCTAGTGGTCCATATAATTTTTAATTGATTAGAAAATAGCCACAACATCTCTGATTAAATTTATATTATATATTATGATTGATTAGGATCACATAAAGAATATTTAGACATTAATTGTAATTAATTATATTAAATATAATAAATTTTATCCCACAGGAATTTTTATTATATTTTTATATAATTAATTAGGATAAAATATCAAATTATTCATAACTTACCCACAGGGATTATGAATTAATAAGTTTTATCATAAAGTTCAAATCTAAGATAGAATTTATATCAAATTATAATCGTAATATACCCTTCAGAATTATGAATTAAGTGAATAATTTCATAAATTCTATCATAAAGAATAATTGAATCTGCTTGAATTGAAAATTTAGTCCACAAACAATTTTTATGTCATTAGATTCAATTTTAAGCATGATTTACATTGGTAAAGCATGAAATTTTATTTAGGCCTCAAATTTAACATAATCGTGTGATCTTTAATTTTATGCAATTGTACAACCTGCAAATTTCTCTGAAATTCGTTGTTATATCCCTAAACTTAAGGGAGATAACTATAAGGTCGGGAAGGAGAGAGTTCCCTTTCATTCGGGGTGGATGGACATAGACTATGCTATTAGGAAAGATGAACCACCGACACTCACTAATTCCAGCACTGCAGCAGACATCACGCTTTATGAACGATGGGAACGATCTAATCGCCTAAGCATGATGTTCATTAAGACTAAAATTTCAGCTGGAATTCGTGGTTCTGTTGATCAGCATGAAAGGGTCTGAGACTTGTTGAGAGCCATTGATGATCAATTCGTCACTTCAGATAAGGCACTAGCAAGCACCCTAATCATGAAGTTCTCATCCCTAAGGCTCACCAATGTGAAAGGTGTACGCAAGCACATCATGCAAATGATGGAAACTGTGGCTCAATTAAAGAAACTCGAGGTTGAAATATCTGGGTCCTTCCTGGTGCAATACATCCTGAACACCCTTCCGCACCAATACGGACCCCTCAAAATCTCATACAACACACATAAGGATAAATGGTCAATTAATGAACTCATGACCATGTGTGTTCAAGAGGAAAGGAGGCTGGTGATGGAACTAGGAGAAAGTGCAATTTTTGCAACGCGTGGAAAGGGAAAATCTCAAGCCAATTAGAAAGGGAAAGGTAAAGTACCTCCTCAAGCTGATATCAAGAAGGATTCCAAGTGTTTCTTCTGTAAAAGGAAGGGACACATGAAGAAGGAATGCGCCAAATTTCAGAAATGGCTTGCGGACAAAGGTAATCCAATCTCATTTGTTTTTTATGAATATAATATCGTTAATGTCAATATTAACACCTGGTGGATTAATTCTGGATCAACAATTCACATTTCGAATTCCTTGCAGGGTTTGCAAAACCTAAGGAAGCCAGTGGGAAGTGAGAAAGGCATATTATCAGGAAACAAGATGGGCTCGCATGTGGAAGCTATAGGAACATGCTATTTAACTTTAAGTAGTGGTTTTGTTTTAGAATTAGAAAAGACATTTTATGTTCCAAGCTTTTCTAGAAACTTGATTTCAATTTCAAGACTTGTACCTTTCAGATATTCCTTTAACTTTTCAGAAACATCCTTCAGTTTATTTTATAAATCTGATTGTGTTGGGAATGGTATTTTGTCTAATGGTCTTTACTGCATTAATTTACAAAACAATGTCACTTATGATTCAATGTTGCAACAAATGGATGTGAAAACGACATTTCTCAGTGGAGATCTAGAGGAGGAGGTTTACATGAAACAACTTGAAGGATTCCCCTCTAGTGATGGTGAGCAATTGTTTTGAAAGCTCAAGAAATCATTATACGGTTTAAAACAAACATCCCGCCAATGGTATTTGAAATTCCATAATGTAATTTCTTCATTCGATTTTGTAGAAAACATTCTGGATCAATGTATATACCTGAAAGTTAGTGGGAGTAAAATCTGTTTTCTTGTTTTATATGTGGATGACATTTTGCTAGCAACCAATGATAAGGGTTTGTTGCATGAGGTGAAACAATTCCTCTCTAAAAATTTCGATATGAAGGATATGGGTGAGGCATCTTATGTCATTGGCATTAAGATCCATAGAGACAGATTCTGAGGCATCTTGGGTCTATCTCAGGAAACCTATATTAATAAAATTTTAGAGAGATTTCGGATGAAGGATTGTTCACCAAGTGTAGCTCCCATTGTGAAGGGTGATAGGTTCAATTTGAACCAATGCCCGAAGAACAACTTTGAAAGGGAAAAAATGAAGAACATTCCATATGATTTTGCTGTCGGAAGCCTAATGTATGCTCAGGTCTGCACAAGACCTGACATTGCATTTGTTGTGGGAATGTTGGGACGATATCAGTGTGATCTAGGTTTAGACCACTAGAGAGCTGCAAAAAAAGTAATGAGGTACCTTCAAGGAACCAAAAACTACATGCTTATGTATAGACTGATGGACAATTTAGAAGTAATTGGCTACTTAGATTCTGACTTTGCTGGATGTGTTGATTCACACAAATCAACATTAGGATACATTTTTATGATGGCCAGTGGAGTTGTATCATGGAGGAGTGTCAAGCATACCTTGATTGCCACTTCCACTATGGAAGCCGAGTTCGTCTCCTGTTTTGAGGCTACTTTACATGGTGTATGGCTTAAGAGTTTCATTTCTGGGATTAGAATTATGGATTCTATCTCTAAGCCATTGAGAATGTATTGCGACAATTCAACTGTTGTTTTTATGGCTAAAAACAACAAAAGTGGGAGTCGAAATAAACACATCGACATTAAGTATTTAGCTATAAGGGAACGTGTTAAAGAAAAGAAAGTAGTCATTGAGCACATCAGCACTGAGTTGATGATCGTTGATCCTTTGACTAAGGGAATGCCACCGTTTAAATTCAAGGATCATGTAATGAATATGGGACTTGGTTCCATTATGTAGTTTCTCATTGTATGGACAATGTTATTTTAATGAAATTCTTAAATATTGTGATGTTTTTCTCATATTTATGTGCACCTTAATTTGATTTGAGAGAATTCATCTGTGTAGGACCAAGAATAAACATAAGGTTTATTCATTAAGAAATTGTTGGCACATAAATTTTAATAGAAATAAATACATAGTAATACATGGAAGATAATACTCGTCATTAGAGGAATTATCACCATGATTCATGTATCTATTAATTAATACAAATTATCAATGGGTTTTAAGATGAGACATTAAGATTGGAAATGGACCAAGTGCGAGAATGTTAGGCTCCCTTTCCCAATGGCCATCGATAATCTGGAAACCAATTGCAGTCATTTCCTTAAATTATGGAAACCAACTGCAGTTATTTCCTTAAATTATGGAAACCTACTGCATTTAAATTAATTTCTTGTTGGGAGCTCCTGGAGTGGTCCATTACTCCCTCTGCAGTTCTCTACCATGATCTGTGGAACACTTGACACATAGCCAACAGAAGCTTGATGGAAGCTTGGCTATAAATACTTCTGTTTGGTCCCCAAGCTCACTAACTCAATCCCCTTCAGCCTTGCACCATCAAGTTAGAGTGAGCAGAGCTTGGAAGTGC
Source organism: Pinus tabuliformis (assembly GCA_031772625.1). NCBI lineage: Eukaryota > Viridiplantae > Streptophyta > Pinopsida > Pinales > Pinaceae > Pinus > Pinus tabuliformis. The sequence continues at coordinate 171,787,225 of CM062816.1, forward strand.
CACACGGTAAGAGGTTTGGGCTACTTAGAGGTTGTTTTCCATCATGAGTAGTAAAGTGCAGGAATGATTCTGAGCGAGGCAAGTGTGTACGGATTGGTGCATTGAGCGGTGTGTGTGTGGAGAATTTGTATACAGATACATTGGCGCGCCTATGAAGAGTAGTTGCAGACTGTTTGTCTCTACTTATTCGTAGAGATTTTTTTCCGCTGATGCTAAACAATACCAGTGCCTTTCCTCTCGCATTTTCCTATGAATAAATCCACTGCTAAAGAACTTCAGAAACCATAGGAAAATAAACATGGATTCTCTCTCTAGGTTACTCGTCTCAACAAATATCTATACTGCATAATCTACTTGTCGTTTCTGCTAAGTTTAGCAACTCAAAGATCTCGATGAACTTCGCTGCCTCCTTGGAATGTTTCTCAACTCTTTGAGAGATGGCAGGTAAACTTTGAAGCTACTTGTCAGACAGTTTTTTAAACAACAGAAAACAAAAGGGGAAGTGGACTGTCTCAAGCGTAGCATAGGAGTGTGAGTAGCATCAATGGCCAGAGGTATGATTTATTGATCATTAAAGTTTTCGATTCTTTTTAAAGTGTTTATTCCGCATTATAAAATCATTATTCAGCTATTAGGTCACTCTTGGCTTGCCTTGGCTTGGCTGGGGAGACTTGTATTAAAAATCAGAAATGGCATATGGCCTCTACGTTATAAACGGAAAAGGAAGAATGTTCAAAATTCATTCTTCATCCAACAATCTATCATTTAAGTGGAGAGGAGGAAGCATTGAATTGTAAGGAAGAAAACAAATCATTCATGAGTGGGTCACTCACTCTTGGCTTCTTGGCTTGAAATTAAAATCGGAAATGGCATATGTCCGCTACGTTATAAAAGGAAAAGGAAGAACGTTCAAAATTCATTCTTCATCGAACTACTCAGTGTAGCATCATCTATCATTTAAGCGGAGCGGAGCGGAGGAGGCATCGAATTATCATAAGGAATAAAAGAAAAGAAAAGAGTTGCAAGCATGGAATCCTTTCTGGCATTAGCCCTTGTAGTACTGGTGATCTTGTCATACGCGAATAGTATTGTTATTGTGCGCGCAGGTGATCCAGATCCTTTACAAGACATTTACGTCGCTGATTTAAAGAGCCAAGGTAATATATTTCTATTTTTGATGCGTTTGTGATCAATACTGTGATCATGGATGAATAAGTACATCATCTAAATGTTGTTTTAGTTTGATTTATGATGTAGTTATTCTGAATGGATTCCCATGCAAGGATGCGGCCATCGTTACAGCATGCGACTTCATGTTGAGGGGCCTAGATAAAGCGGGAGATACAAGTAACATGTTGCGATTTAACATAACGCCAGCCTCTGTCATGGAGCTACCAAGATTGAACACCTTAGGAATCTCCATGGTTTGGATAGATTTCACTACTCCTCTCGGCCTCCTTCCCCCTCATCCACGGGCCACCGAAATCTTGGTGGTCATCGAGGGTACTCCCTGAGTTGGTTTCATCACCACTAACAACACATTGATTGCCACAAAGCTTGAGAAGGGAGATGTGTTCATGTTCCCCAAAGGCCTTGTGCACTTCCAACTCAACATTGCCTCTGTCAACGCGGTGGCCATCTCTGGACTCCGCAGCCATAATCCAGGAACTCGGCTGGTGGCCAACGCAAATTAAATTAAATTTTAATTATAACTAAATAATTTTAAAATTGTGTATTTAATATTTTAAATTAAATTTTAATTATAAGTAAATAATTTTAAAATTCAAACGAAAATGGTAGTTCTCGTAAAACGTTTGTTTATTTGATTGTCATAAAAATTTTAGGAGTTATATTTAGTGTCTCAGGGGTTTTCTTAGGTGTTGAATTCATATATATAGTTAAAAAACTAGTTTAAATAACACAAATCAAGATTTCACCTCAAAATTTTCCACCGAACCGGAAAGTCCAAAAAATTTCACTGAAGACAACTCCAACTTTTTATACATTTTGTTTGGTTATATAGGAATATATGTAACCGATTAATTGATATTCTTTTCCTCTTTCTACATTACTTCATAAATTAGTTTTAATGAATTATTTTATTAATAATTTTGAATTATTCTATTTTTAGATATTATAAAGAATTTAAATATTAGATGTGTAATTATTTTGGAGTATGTATAATAAATGTAAAAATATTATAATAAGAATTGAATTAAAATTAATTTTGGTTGTAAGAATAATATATGTGGTGTTTCTGTTTTTTTATTGGCAAATGGTTGAGTTATATGATACTTAGAGTAAGTTTTAAATCACTTTATTATACTTTTTATAACAATTTGGAAAATTTTAAGGATTTATATTTGAGGAAATTTTTAGGGTTTAAATTTTGCAAATGGGTTAATTTTCCATCCTTTTGCAAAAGGAAAATGATTTTTCAGTTTTTGTTAAAACAATTAGCCAAATTGTGTAGGATAAAACTATTTTACCTCAAAAACTACCAAAATTTTATAGGGGGCTATATAAAATCATTATAAAAGAATCACCAAACATTTTACAAATTACATATTAGGGGATTAGTCAATGTGTTTACATTCTAACAAAAAATTCCATCCTTCATATTTTCCATACTATATTTATCTTAAAGTCCAAAACATTTATTTCTTATCATAATTTCTTGAGTTTCATGATAAAAATAGGAAAGTTTAAAGAAACTAAACACACACGAAATACAAACTGCAACTATAGTTGCTATCTACTCATGCAAATATGAAAGCCAAGTTTCTATCTGCACATGCAAATATGAAAGACGAGTGGGATGATATCCGCCTCTGGCTGATCATTTCTATTTATAGAAAAAGTAGAGTTGGTTACATCAGTGAAACAATTATTTTTCCAAATGGTGTTGGCCTTTCAAATTTGAGAGGCTGAGGTGGTGTGATCGCAGGTGGTGTGATCGCAGGTGGTGGTAACTGTTGGAAATTGAAGAGTCATGGCGGTGTGCGGGAGGTGACGACGGTGGAAGATGACACACGGTGGAATAATTACTCTTACGTTCTCCCCCATAATAATTTCACCAAAAACAAAAACAAAAAAAATGTTATTTCATCAAAATGTCACTACACCAAACATACTCCTATCTTTTCTCTGTGAGTTTCAAACAATTCTTTACCCAAGGGTTTTGTAAATATATCTATAAACTAGTCTTCAAATCTGAAAAATTCCATACATATTTCATTATTGCTTACTAATTCTCGAATGAAGTGATATCTTGTATCAATATGTTTACTCTTCTTATGGAAAACATTAATTCATGATAATGCAATCGAAAATTTGTTGTCACAAAAAAATTGAGTTGGTTCTTTCTGTTCATGCAATAACTCGTTCAAAATTGTTCTCACCCACGTACTTTGGCATGTTGTTGTTGTCGCTGCAACATCCTCTGCTTCAACTGATGATAGAGACACAATGGATTTCTTCACTAATGCCCATGAAACTGCACTTGAACCAAAATTGAACACATACACAGAGGTGCTCTTCTTATCATAAATATTGCCTGGAAAATCACTATCTGTATATCCAGTTAGTTTAAAATCTGAATTAGATGTATATAGGATACCATAATTTATTTTTCCAACAACATATCTTAAAATCATTTTTCCAACTAGCTAATGGGTATTCTTTGGAGACTCCATGAATCTGGAAATTAAACTTATAACAAACATTATATCGGGCCTTGTTGTTGTCAAATACATAAGACTTCCAACCAATAAGTGTTAGAAACAAGGAGACATTTTAAGAGATCGATATCAAGAAATACACCATTTCCTATTGATATACAAGAGGAATGGGGCTAAAACTGAACACTTTAATGGGTTACTGAAAAAATTAAAAATCAAATTGAAAAGGCAGAATAAAAAGTAATAGAAGATGAACTCAACATGTCTAGTATTAATTTTTTCAACTAGGGTCAAATTCCACCTTCGACAGCTCTGATGACCGAGATGGTGATTAAATTAAATTCCCCTTTTCGAGAGGACCAAAATCGACCTAAAGACCACCATATTTGTATAGGAAGAAGTTTATTTTTGATTTATTTTGTCTACTCATGTATATTGGAATAGGTCGGCCCTAAGCACATGTACAATTGGATAGGTCGGCCTCAACATCAAGTGGACCCTCATGGAAGCCTATACATATAAGAGATCTAAAGCTCATTTGGGAACATTGATCATGCGATCTTCTACTCTCTTCTATTGTCTTGGTTCACACAAGTTTAATGGAGGAAGTTCGCTCAAGGGTCTGAAATTACAGGGGTGAAGCTCGCATGGATCTAAAGTTTTTGTTTCTCAGTTGCATGCACGTAACTGATATTTTTCATCCTCAGACACACGCACATAGTGTCTAAGGGAGCATCTAGGAAGTCTCAGATGCTCACACAGAAGTTTGAAGACATCGTCCAGTGTTTCTGAAGTAGATCGAGGAGTTTGGTTCCCGTACACATGCATACAGTTGCTAAGGGAGCATCCAGGAAGTCTCAGACGCTCACAAAAAAGCCTAAAGGGAGCGTCCAGGGTGTCTGAAGTAGATCAGATGGTGTTGGTCCATGAACACATGCACAAAGTGGTCAAGGTTGTGTCTGGGCAGTCACAGTCGCTCTCACAATAGATGGAAGGGAGCGATTAGTGGTTTGGAGAGATTATGAGTGTGTTCATCTCCGACCGCATGCATGCAGTCTTCCAGGGAGCGTCCTAGTCAGACACAGATGCTTGCACATAGTAGCTAAGGGAGCCTCCGGGGTTTTGATCTAGGGTTTGATAATTTCCTTCAGTTGGCTTCAGTAGTCTAATGGTTAAAGGGTGTCCCTCTACTACTCTGTAGTTCTACACTCTACTTCTATTCTATAAATATATGCTGCAAGTGTATGTATTGGGCTCAATGTACTCTTTCTTGAATTTTTTTTTATGAAGATCTAATAAAGAAGAATATTTGAAAGGGTTTTGCCCCTTGTGGGGTTTTTCCCTGGTCTTGGACCAATTTGTTGTCTCTTATGGTTGTGTTGTTGTCTTCTTTGTCACTACATATATTGTTCTATCTTCAGTTACAATTTATGATTGGTTACATTTCTAATAATTGGATGCATTTTTAAATGGAGAAGTGAAGTGGGCTAAAGTAATCGATACAACATAGAACAGTCTGAAAAATTAACATGGTGTCAGAGCCAAGGTGAAGGACAAGCCCAAAAGAAGACAACCATTGAAGCGAGGTTTGTTGGAAAGAATATTGCCTAGCTAAAGTCAAGATGTCTTCCTCTACCTTCAAGGAGCTTGAAAAGGTGGGTGATGCATCAAACTTTGTTGCATGGAAATTCAATTTGGAGATCATAGTTGAAAACAATGATGTGCTAGAATATATTCAAGGAAGGATGCCCGAGCCTCCAGAAAATGCTTCTGCTTCCCTCAAAAATAGGTACAAGAAAGGTGAGTCCAAGGCAAAGAAAATTATAGTTCATGGTTTACAAGATCATTTACTTGCATATGTTGGGAATTTAAGAAATTTTAAAGACATGTATGAAAATATAGCCAACATGTATGAGATCAATAATTTGAATGAGATCATCACCTTAAAAGATCAACTCAAGGAAACCAAGATGAACAAAGGAGAAGTTGTCCGATCCTACATTATGAGGATATCTCACCTTAGAGATCAATTGCAGAGAGTTGGAGAAAATGTTCCGGACAAGGAACTGGTAGTTGTGACTCTTAGAGGTCTCCCTCCTATTTGGGAAACCTTCATTACTACAATAAGAAACAACAATTTCTAGAGAATAAGTGTTAGAAACAAGGAGACATTTTAAGAGATTGATCCCAAGAAATACACCATTTCCTATTAATATACAAGAGGAATGGGGCTAAAATTTCACACTTTAATGTGTTACTGAAAAATTTCAAAATCAAATAGAAGATGCAGGTATATATTAAATAATAGAACATGAACTCAACATGTCTAGTATTAATTTTTGCAACTAGGCTCAAATTCCACCTTTGACAGCTCTCATGATCGAGATGATGATTGCACTAAATTCTTCTTTTTGAGAGGACCAAAGACAACCTAAATATCACCCTATTTGGACAAGTAAAAATTGATTTTTGAATTATTTTAGCCACTCATGCATATTGGCATAGGCCGACCCTAAGAACATGTACAATTGGATAGGTCACCCTCAACATCAAGTGGACCTTTGATATATTATTGAATGTTATTTTTGCTGTGATAATTTCAATTACAGATTTATAAACAAATACTTGTTCATTGCTTCATGTGCATGGATCTCTTATGGTGTTTGTGATTGTAAATAGGTAATTTTCTATCTAGTTTTAAGTGAAAGACATGAATAAAATAGCATAAAAAACAAGTATTGAACAATATCCATTCCAAGTACAACAAACCATCAACAAGAGCACTTAACACAGTCTTTTGACAAAGGAGTTCACCCCTCTTGGGCTACATCTCCTTAGTCCACCTTCCATGGCTTGTGCCTCTATATTAGCTCCATATGGAAAAACAAAAGTTGTTTACAATGCTCTATTGCTCCTAAAACCTATTACAATGTGTTTAGGATATCGAAATTAGCTAGGAACACCTTTTCCTAAGCTCAATTTGGTCGAAAAATGCTCTAGTTATGACTCAAACAATTTTTCCCTAGAAATCCTCGTCCAAAATTGGAGGAACTCCAATTAAGCTTGCTAAATTTGGAGAAAAAGTCGGATTTAGTGGTTCCACCAAAATCGCCACCCATTTAAACTATGGGTTAATTAGATTTAATCTGGAGATTAATTAAGATAAGCACGATTAACTAAAAGTTATCGCACTAATCACAATTTTTTTAATCGTTACCCCAACGGTTCGGAGGGACTGGACACATGACATGTTTAATGTCAATGTTCATGGCTTATAGCACTGTCCACCGTTATAATAAAACACAACATTTCTCTGGAGAATTCACATGCCAAACGTTAATGTTAACAGTTTGGGTTTGTTAGAGACGTCGTTTGAATAAACCGTGACTACTATGTTTTTATGTCATGTTCACATGGCATTAACCATCGTAGTATTGGAGCCACCAGAGGTTGCAGTAATTTTAACCACTATATTGATTGGTGTTCACATGGGGAGGGCTAGCCCGTTGTCTGGCCCTCCTAACCGCCCACTCTAGAAACATTAAAGTTCAAATAGATATGGAGAACTATAAGGGTAAGAAACATGCGATAACGGAGGTGGTAGAGAGTCTTGGTCGCGGAGGGGAGGCCGTGGGGTCAAACCTCGACGCCTCCATAATAATTTTGTCACTATGTCAAGCCGGGTCCTTTGGGGAAGGACACGTGGTGGCCTCTGGGCTTACCACTTGTACCCTCCTCATTGGACCACCATTAACCAATTACAATATGTCACGTCATGACCTCTCATCAACCAATAACAATCTAACACTTGGCGAGCTCCGATTGATTCGTTGACCAAAGTTGACCCTGCATAGTCACCTGCCACGTCAGTAGTACCCACTTCTACTGTCTAGTGACTGTGCATTTTTTTTAAATTTTCGTCTGTTTTTTATAAGAAAACCCTAGAACATTATTTCAATTTTCTATACAAAATAATAAAGCTAAAAAATTACTTAGTTTTACTTATTATCAAATTATAAAACCTATAAAACCTCATTTTACTGGTTAATTTTGTAGAAAGAAACAAAACCCGAAACAACTCAAGTTCCAGTATTTAAAGCAAGCTAAAACCTAGAAGGAATTGATATGAGTATCGAGGGAAGAATGATTCTCCTTCAATATTTCTCTCAAACTCATAGCAAGGTCCACTGTGGAATTGATATGAGTATCTTGCATTTAACATGAAGAATGGTTCTTCTTCAATATTTCCCTCAAACTCATAACAAAGTCCATTGTGGAGATTAAAATTTATGATTGTTAAATCTATAAGAACTTGACAATCCTCTACCAAAACACCATCTAAAATGGCTAAAAAACCTTTATGAAACTGAATACTCGCTAGCTCTAAAAATATAAATAACCAGTGATGAGATAAATGTATAATAGCCTAACAATCCTCTACCAAAACACCATCTAAAATCACTAAAAAAAAATATGGAAGTGAATATTAGCTAGCTCTAGAAATGTAAATAACCAGTAATGAAAAAAACCTTAAATGAGCTATGTCATTGAGCTCAAAAGATCAAACAAATTCATATTGTGTCAGCTTGTAATGCAAACCCTTAACCAGGAAATGGGTGGGGGAATTAGTAATCCATAGGCAGCCACTCAGTTTACATAATGGAGTAGACCTGAAATGAGATCTGGTAGCAGTTGAGCTCAAAAGATCAAACAAATTAAAATTTCTTCAGCGTGTAATGCAACCAATTAAGCATGAAATGGGTGAGGGAATTAGTAACACATAGACAACCACTCAATTTAGCTAATGGAATGGAAAAAAAAACTTGGCAAATGATTGAAGAGGCACACATTTAAGAATGTGAATAGACATACGTTTCAGAATCAATGCAGGTTTTAATATATGTTTTATAATTTGTTTTAAATATATTTCTCACTGTGCAAAAAACACTTGGAAAATGGTTGAAGAGGCATACGTTTAAGAATGTAAACAGACATACATTTTAGAATCAATGCTGGTTTGAATATATATTTTATATATTTTTTTAAATACATTTCTCATTAATGAACATACATGGTTATCAACAAGAGGTACAGTAAATTTTTAAGTATTATTTGTAAAAAATTAATTTAAGTATGCTTTAAACATGTGATTTAGACATGCAAGTAAGTTAGTGGTGTGAATTCTATCCATTGATATAGTGGAAACAATGAGAATATAGTCGCATCTTTCAATTTATGCCATCCGATCAAAACGATTAATGAAGAAAATGATTAATGTGCCCAACTCCAGTAGGAGGGACGCCTATCGACGTAAATATACCTAACCCCTTCAAATGGTAGGGAGCTAAAATTTTTTGATTAGGTTTGAATCTTCCACTATTTGTTCATAGTTCAACTTGTGAGTCAAGGTTCTTGATAGACAAATGAATTATTCCATAGGACTATGATTGACAAACAAAAGCCATAATTCATATGACAACTAGAGTTCCTAACTAACAAGGAAACTATGACCTCAGGAACATGAAAAACAAAGGAACTTTGGCTGGGTTAGTTCCTGAGTTCATAGTTCACGAGGATGAAAGTCTCAAGGTCATAGTTATTATGCATAGTAGTTCTGAAGGGTCAAAGTTCCCACGTTCATAGTTCTTTTATGTCATAGTTACTATAGTCATAGTTTCTACTTCTTAGATCTCTTAAGCATTATAATTATGTTTAAAAGCCTTGGCTCATAAAAATTAACATGTTCAAGTTTTCACATCCTCCTAAAGTGTGAGTGCAAACAACATAAAAAAAATGTAAGTCATGTTTTTGGTTTGACAATTAAATGCTCCAATTGCGAGGAAATGTTTTAACACCGTTTGTTTTTCGATTGGATTAGTGTTGTTCTATTATCTATGCCATCATTCTTGTTAATGAATTCTTGCCTCTAAAAGAAAATATATTGTCCCATTTGGAACGATGTGGCTTGGATTTTGGTATTAACTATATTGACCAATTTTTATGCTCCTTTACATTTTAAATATTTTATTACGTAGAAATTTGAAGGTGTTTGGGATGATAAAATTTTGGAAAACAAAGTAGCAAGATAATTCTAGATTCTAATATATTTACAATTTAGTTTACTAATCTATATTGAAATCTAATATTGCTATGAGTTGATGGCTTCCACTGCTATAAGTCCCCTTTGTGTCAGCGCTTTCAATAATATACCTAACCCCTTCGAATGGCATGGAGTTAATTTTTTTTTATTAGGTTTAAATCTTCCACTATTACATTCTCGCACTTGAAATGTGCTTATAAACATAAATCTAGTTTATTGCTTAAACATTTTTTTCGTAGGGAACAAATAATAATTTACCAAGATTATTGATTCACTATAAAGTAAATAATTACAGCAATCATGTACACTAAAAATTAGAAGAGATGATATTTTTTTAACATTTATTCAAAAGCTTAATCCAAATTATAATTCTCAAACTAATATTGTTAGGCCCCTATACTACTAGTGTAACCCCTTATTGTTATTAGTATAGCCCACTTATTATATTGATGTACCCATGTAGTGCCCATATTGTTACTATTGTGCCCCATAGAAGCCCAATATTGTTATGATTGTGCCCTTACATTATTATTGTTATGTCGGCTCTAATTATGTTATGACCCCTTAGACTCCTATATATAGAAAGGAGGTCTTTTCATTTGTATCATCCAAGAATTGTTCATTTATGTAATATAAAGGAGGTTTCCCCCTCGAAGAGGCTGAATTCTAAGGCGTTGATCTATCTTTTCTTGAGTTGGTTTCATAACATTTGGTATCAGAGCTTTGGATTCTAGGGTTTTGCTGCTCCAAACAGGTCATCGTGGCATTTTCGCTATAACTTTCTTTCTGTGACGTTTCAGAAGTTGTAAAAAAAACCCCCATTTGAGAAGAAATCACGTTGAACCTTGGGTCTGAATTTCAGAGCTTTTCGCGCGATATTTGCGGAGATATGATCTGAGGAAGTTGGTATTTTTGCAGACTCCTGAATTACATTCAAAACAAGTGACCTGGGGAAAATTGTCATAACTTTCTCTCTAGGAATCAGATTGAAATTCCGTAAGAAGGTACAGAAAGACGATGGACTGTAGTTTCTTGTATATCTTTTTCAGAGCAAAAGATCGAAAATTGTACACGTGTCACTTCATACAAGTTCGCTCTTCTGGAAAGGTCTATAATCAGGTCATCTTGGGAGATTGTGCATAACTCTTTTTTGGAGAATCCAATTTGGATCGGACTGGTGGCATTGGAAAGAGTACATAGAGGGCTACTACAGGTACCAATTTCAGAACTTAAATATCCGCAAGTACAGAGTTACAGTCATTTCAAGATCAAGCTCCTAAAATCAAGAAAAAGAAAGATGAAGAAGTATGATGGCAAGGATACGGTAAATTGGATACTTCAGATGGAGCAATATTTTGATCTACATGGTGTACAACTGTTACAAAAGGTATGTATTGCATCTTCATATTTAGAACCAGATCAATTTTTATGGTACAAAGGGCTTTGTTCTCGTAAACAACTTGTTACGTGGTCAATTTTCACGGAGGAAATGATAGCACATTATGAGGATACAAAGAGCAACACCTTCTTTAGAGTAACACCACAACAATTGGAAAGAGTAAAAGGGCTTTGTGACATAGTGGAAAGCAAAATTATGGAAACCAAGAAGTGTACCCCTCACAACTATAAAGATGGAAGTGTTGTTTCTCCTAGCCTTCCACAACCTACAAGGGTTACACCACAACAATTGGAAGAAAAAAGAGAAAAAGGGCTTTGTTACAATTGTGATAGCAAATGCACTAAAGGTCATAAGTGTGCTGAGAAGAAATTATTTTACATAGAATATGAAGAGGAGGAAGAAAAGGATCAAGAAACAACAAAAGAAGAAGATATACGCCAGGACCCCACCCCAGAGAAAGAAGAAATGAATCAGATGATATCTTGTAAAGCATTGGCAAGAATTACCACTCCTCAAACTCTCAAGATAGAAGGACATATCAAGAAGAAAAAGGTGCAAGAAGTGAAATATCACGTCGAGAAAGAAGAAATGAATCCAACCATATCTTGTAATTCATTGTTCGAAATTACCACTCCTCAAACTATCAAGATAGAAGGACATATAAAGAAGAAAAATGTTCAAGAAGTGAAAGATCACATCGAGCATCAAGAAATGAATCTGACCATATATTGTAAAGGATTGGAAGAAATTACCATTCCTCAAACTCTAGAGATAGAAGGACATATCAAGAAGAAAAAGGTTCAAGCAGTGAAGGATCACATCGAGCATCAACAACAATTCTCCAACTTTTAAAGGATAACGCCACTTCGATGCAAAATCAAACGAAACAACAGGTAGATCAACATCGTAGTGAATTTTTTTTTGATGTAGGTGATTGGGTATTTTTACTGCTACATCTCAAGCAAGCTATTTATGAGAAGGAAATGTTGGCAATACTACATGCACTTAAAAAATGGCGACCTTACCGAATGGGAAGACTCTTCAAGGATGAGGATGTGGAAGCATTGTTTTGTGCTATTTATATTATCCAACCAGATTGGATAAACGAAGCAAGGGATGAATGGAAGAAGGACGAAGAAGTATGGCCACTTATTCGAAAGTTGCAAAAGATCCCAATTCAAACAATATTGCCAGAAATTGAAGAGGAAACAAAAATCATATTGGAACCAGGAGCAGTCACAGAAACAAGAACCCGACAGCTACGAAATCGATAAATTTCAGAGTATCTCGTCAATTGGAAGAACTTATCCACTGAATATTCCACATGGGAGGACAAGAATTTTATACAGAAGCATCAAGAACTACTCAAGCATTGAGGACAATGCTTTTTGAAGGAGAGGGGCATGTTAGGCCCCTATACTACTAGTGTAACCCCTTATTGTTATTAGTATAACCCACTTATTATATTGATGTACCCATGTAGTGCCCATATTGTTACTATTGTGCCCCATAGAAGCCCAATATTGTTATTATTGTGCCCTTACATTATTATTGTTATGTCGGCTCTAATTATGTTATGACCCCTTAGACTCCTATATATAGAAAGGAGGTCTTTTCATTTGTATCATCCAAGAATTGTTCATTTATGTAATGTAAAGGAGGTTGCCCCCTCGAAGAGGCTGAATTCTAAGGCGTTGATCTATCTTTTCTATCTTTTCTTGAGCTGGTTTCATAACAAATATTATTTTTAAAGATTTTTTGCTTTTTGCTTTTTGAATAAAGATATTTTTTCTAATATAAACTATAATAAAAATATTTTTGGTGAAATTAAAACCTTTGTAATAATCAAGAAAACATAATTACAAATTTATCCATGAGGACACAAAGGGTGTTCGAGATAATGTTAGACCATTAATCACAACTGTGCAAACGGCGCCACCCACTATTCACATGTCAGCAAATTTAATGTGACTGTGCAAGAATCAGTTGAACATCATTTCAAGACAGCGGGGATTGGCGGAGGTCATTATTGATTGTCCTTCAGATGTATCTATAAATAATTATAATCAGTAATGAAATATCAAGCTCATCCCATGAGTCTTCCGTGTTTCTGTCATGGTATCAGAGCTCAGGTGAGCTGCTGTGAGGCCGCTAAGGGCCTGTGGTAGCTGTGGAGAGCCAGTTGCACTGTTGTTGAGTTGTATGAGCTTGTTGCTGGGTGGTAAAGCTGTGGGTAGAGACAACAAAGGCTGTGTGAGTCCGTGCATAGAGGACCAGTGCCGCTGCCCATCATATATCGACAGTGTGATTACTGTGTCAAGCCCAAGTTCCCGATGTCATGGAGTAAGGATGAGTAGAGCTTTGTGGCTGTGTGTATTTAGAGTTCTGTTATGGTATTTGAGCTGAAGATTTGTGATGGCCTATCGCTGCTGTAGTGGGTGACCAGTTTGTCTATGGTTCACTCTTTTCAGATCCTCCATAGGGATCTGCCTCGGTTTAAGGAGAAATTGTCGATGAAATTCTATTTAAGATCTTTTGTTTGAGTGTTTTCTCTTGTAAGTGTTTGTTTATTGGTGCGACCAAGTGTGAATGCACTGTGTAAATCAAGCTTCCATTAGCCATCCGTGCATATGAAGATCTAGAATCAATTAGATCATTATGAAGGGTCAGCTGTGTTTAACTAGCCGATAGTAGAGTTTGGTGCGACTTCCTGACATGTCGAAGGTTGTGTGAGCTACTGCCCACTTGGATATCAACCAAGAGGGTGCATGAACACCGAGAAAATGTTATGGAGTTGTGTTCCCTTGAGGCGTCGGTGTATGTGTGTTGAGCTTTGTTGAGGCATAAGCTGAAGGTCTGTGGCAGCCTAAGGAAATTGACTGCACTTGGGGATAGTTTCCTGTTTGTTAACTACTGAGTGTGCCTAAGGAAGTCAGGTGAAGTCTGTTGGTCATTGCCAGCCGAGCCTACATGAGTCTGTGTATTCTCTCTGGCGTGGTTCGAGCAATCTGCATTTTGGTGTTGTCGTTCACACATGGGAGGTGTGAGCAGATACCTGGGTTGTGACATGTGACGGTCTTGAAGTCATGGGACTGTCGTGGGAGAGAGCCAAAGGGCCGGATCTAGAGAATTTGAAGAGCCACATTGGTGTGGTTGTTGCAGTGTTTTACAAGTGTTCGAGGAATACGTCTGTTTGATGTTAATCTTGGAGATTTTGTTATTTCTGCCCATTGGTGTGAAGAGCCTTTGAAGAGCTAGTTCTCTGTTTTTGAGTTTGTTGTGTATTTGGAGATGCTGTGAAGGTGGGGTTTAAGTGTGATAGCACACTGCCCAGCGTGAAGGAGCTTGTAGCGAAGCCTCAGCTACAAATTATTTTGAATTTGACTCTATGGTAGAGTGATGGGTCAACAGAGGAGACAGTCTCGAAGAGAATTGAAATAGGTGAGGAGAAAGAATGAAATGGCAATAGTTGCAGAAGAATATGAAATGCTTCAACCAAAAGTAGATCTGAATCAGATAGAAGAATTTGAAGACACTGATGCAATATTGAAACGATTAATGCCAGTTCTGCCAATTTTCTCAGGTAAAGGTTTTAAACTTTGGGCAATAAAAATGGAGGGATTGTTTGGTTCAGTAAATTTATGGCAATTTGTTCAAGGAATTTCCATAAATTCCAATGATAAAAGTAAAGGTGCAATAGCATTGCTTCTCATCATATCAACTTTAGATGAAAATATTTTGTATGAATTTGGTGAAATATATGATGCAAAAGTATTTTGGGATATTCTTGAAATGAAATACAGTATGGAGGGTAGTGAGAAAGTTGAAGTTGATGAAGGTGTGATTGTGTCGAAAGCATTATAGCTGGGATTAAGGCTGAAAGTATGTCTTTAGCTGACAATAGAGTAGTATGTGATATTTAAGGAAACTCCCTGTGATGCAGAGATTTATGAAGTCAAATTTGATGACAATTATGTATCTCATAATGAGTCGTTCAATATGATGCATGAAGAGCATCTTATTGATGAGTTGTTGTTTGGTGAGAAGAGTTGCCTATCTCCACACACAAATCAAACGCAGGACAACATGTCTGCTGCAAAAGAATTGACAAAAGAGGTTGAAGACATGAATCAATCAACTATGTCAGCAAAGAAAAATGAAGGGAGCAAAGCTCTTTCCAAAGAGCACGATGAAAAAAATCAATATGATTCTGTTTATGAATCTAACATTGTTTTTTAGTGTGCAGATATTGGCAATCAGGAAGAAGCAACAAAACTTGAAGAAATTGCAAGCATTAAGAACAAGTATAAGTCCCAAGAACGTGAAGCAATGTTGAATACAAAGAATGTTAACCTGCAATCAAGAAAGGAGAAGCTCAATCACTATCTTATGACAAGAAAGGTGAAGATGAAACTGCATCAACAAATGAACAAGCATGGACCCTTTAGCAAGAAGGAAAAAATGAAATGTTTTGTTGTAAGCCTAGCTGAGACTTAGACCAGCAGGCAAGTTAAAGTTTAGGTCGTTGTGATTAAGGGGAGGTGTTAGACCATTAATCACAACTGCGCAAACGGTGCCGCCCACTATTCACATGTCAGCAAATTTAATGTGACTGTGCAAGAATTAGTTGAACATCATTTCAAGACGACAGAGATCGGCGGAGGTCATTATTGATTGTCCTTCAGATGTATCTATAAATAATTATATTCATTAATGAAATATCAAGCTCATTCCATGAGTCTTCATGGTTTCTGTCAGATAACTGATCTTGATCGTTTCCTATATCCATTGAAACTCATTGAATACATACAAAAAAAGCTTTCCCTTGGCCTTAACGAACCTTGAAACCATTTGAACAGAAGAACAATTACAAAATAGAATGCAACCACACCCATAGTGGCAGGGCTCCCTCTGTGTTGCCTGCATCATGCTCGTCCACGAACGACAATCCATTAGTCACAAAGTGCAAGTACCTTAGGCATAATTTTTTCCACCACACCGCTAGAACAGACTCCCTGACGTCAAGCCATGAAACAAACGGCCACCATCTTCGACACCGTCAACTATGAGGGTCGAGGAAAAATGAAACCCACACTAGCCAAAAAGCACCAGAGTTTGGAAAAAAGATCTAATCCCAACCAAAAAATACAGGGCCACGACCTTGCTATGTCGGTCGCTGTAATCGCAATGAAAACAGACCAACACATGGCCAACCAAAAACTAAACATGGGTGCCTATAAGAGCCAGACCTCATCAAACACCACACAAACTTGCTACTCATTGTCAAATAAGAACACATTTTCTCGGACATGGGCATTAGACCCCATTCCATGTTTGTTGTGTGTATTCACTGATTGTAAATACCAACTTTGTATGATGTTTAATATGGTTGTGTGGAGTTTACATATTTTTATTATTGAAAAATCTAGATATTAAAAATTAAATTAAATTTATTAGTTAAAATATATATAATTTATTTAAAATAAATTAATTGGTATTAGTATTGATTGAGGTAAAATGAGAGATATATTTAAAATATTTCTTTTTGTTGTAAACCAATAACTTAACGGCTATATAAACCCAAATAATTATTAATTTTGAAATAAATAAATACATAAAGGAGCTGCCGGATCCATTGTCGGACCTGAGAAAGAGAATGCTGGAGAAATGCCAAATTGTCAGTGTATCAGTCTGGATGACCATATGTTATGGATGTCCATGATTTCCTTAACCGTGACAGCATTGGTAACTTTTCCTCGTTCTCAAACAGCTCCGAAAGTTTCCGTCTACAAAAGTTTCGTGTTTCGTGTTTTGTGAGCACAAACAATTAGTGGGGATGCAGGGTGGGCCCGAGCGAGCGACTTAAGGGTTTCCAATAAGAGTAAGAGAAGTTTAACGAGACCACAATTTCCTCGAGAAAAATGTCCGAAAAGATTTTGATAAAATTTAGTCGAATATTTTTGAAATTAAGGTTATGGTGGTCAAGTTTTAGGATTTTAGAGAAGTTTGTGATAGTGTTGAAAAACATTAAATATATATATATATATATATATTTGTTTTAATTTTCTTGCAAAATTCTAATAAAAAATTTACCATCCCAACCCAATTGTAGCCTTGATATACAATGTGTTTCCAATAACCTGCCATAGAGATAAACCTACCATGCCGAGAAATCTAAAAAGTGTGGTGCTACATTTGTTGATGGAGACCGTTATGTATTATTATAGGTTTCCCCAGAAACTTCTAATCCGAACCCTCAAAAAAATAACCTGGAGAAGAAGAACAATTGTTGGATAATTGATGAGAACCTGTACAACTCACACGAATTCCCATTTCTCTACGCTCGCAGGGAAATTTAGTGGTGGTTATGTAAGTTAGTTTCCTTTCGAGTAAGATAAATGTCGTTGAGTAGCATATGTAGTTGGAGGAGCTGCCGGATCCATTTCCGGACATGATGAGAGAATGCTGGAGAAACGCGAAATCGTTATACTTCTGGATAACAATAAACCTACCAAATACCCTTTGCTGAGACAAATCTAAAAAGTGTGGTGCTAGATTTGTTGATGGGAAGGTTATGTATTATTATTTAGCTTTCCCAAGAAACTTCTACGCTCCCAGGGAAATTTAGTGTTGGGTAGGTAAATTAATTGATTTGGGGAATTTCGTGTCCTCAAATCATTTTCCCAAGATCCACGTTAATAGGTTCGTGTCCTCAAACCATTTTCCCAAGATCCACGTGAGCAAGGACGGAGGGTGGGCCTGAGCCAGCCAGGTAAGGGTTTAAGGGTTTTTAATAAGAGTTTCTAATAAGAGAAATTTAACTAGATTATAATTTGGTTTAGAAACTAATGGAAATTTTGATAAAATTGAGAAGAATTTTTTTGGAAATTCAGATTATCTGGTCAATTAAAAAAACATTGAACCATGCCTTTCGAATAACCTGCAATCGAGATAAACATACCATGCGGTTGCTGAGAGGAATCTAAAAAGTGTGGTTCTAGATTTGTTGATGGAGACAGTTACCTATTATTATAGGTTTCCCAAGAAACTTATCTAAACAGTGTGGTGCTAGATTGATTGATGGAGACAGTTATTTATTATTATAGGTTTTCTAGGAAACTTATCTAAACGGAGTTGTCTATAATGCGATTTTTTGGAGATTCCGGTGACGGAATCCGGCAGAAGAAATTGAGGTTAAATCTTGATTTGTTGCAGTTAAAATGGTTTTTTAACTGCATATTTGGATTCAGCACCCTGAAAAACCCTTGGGACGCTTTGATTGTGCAGAAACTAGCTATCAAACTTGCGATTCCAATAAATTGCTGCCAAATTTTAACCGGAAAAACCCGCCGAAAAAACTTTCAAAAAATCGCCTTATAAACAACTGCTATCTAAACAGTGTGGTGCTAGATTGATTGATGGAGACATTTGTGTATTATTATAGGTTTCCCAGGAAACTTATCGAAACAGTGCGGTGCTAGATTGATTGATGGAGACAGTTGTGTATTATTATAGGTTTCCCAAGAAACTTCTGCTACGCTCGCACAGAATTTTAGTGGTGGGTAGGTAAGTTAGTTGATTCAATGTCCTCAAACCAAACAATTTTCTATATTAATGGGGCATTTGAATTTTTGTCATCAAAGTTTGATCTTTTCTCCCCAAGGGAAAATGAGGATGCCGCAAAGGCGGTGAAAACAAAAAAATACCAAAAATTCTGACACGGTCATATGAGGTAGAGGGGCGTTGGTGGGTAATGATCCGCGTTATCTCCGTTTCACACAATTGCTACCAATTTTAATGTCAACATATACAGGCGGCCGGCCGCGTCGTGAAGAGTGCGTCACTCAGTACTCTTGCTTCGACGGAGACTGAAATTAAAAGTTGGAAAATTAAGATCAGAATTGGCTTCTTAATGTCAATACAGGCGCCATTCATGACTGGGTCACTCACTCTTGGCTTGGCTTGGGTGGGGAGACTTGTATTAAAATCGGAAATGGCATATGGCCTCTACGTTATAAAAGGAAAAGGGAGAACGTTCAAAATTCATTCTTCATCCAACAATCTATCATTTAAGCGGAGAGGAGGAAGCATCGAATCGTAAGGAAGAAAAGAATAGTGAGTTGAGTTGAGTTGAGTTGCAGGCATGGAATCCTTTCCGGCGTTAGCCCTTGCAGTACTGGTGATCTTGTCATACGCGAATAGTATTGTTATTGTGCGCGCAGGTGATCCAGATCCTTTACAAGACATTTGCGTCGCTGATTTAAAGAGCAAAGGTAATTTGCATTTCATGATGATGTGTATTTCTATTTCTGATGCGTTTGCGATCAATACTGTGATCATCTAAATGTTGTTTTAATTTGATTGATTTATGATGCAGTTATTGTGAACGGATTCCCGTGCAAGGATGCGGCCATGGTTACAGCATACGACTTCATGTTGAGGGGCCTAGATAAAGCGGGAGATACAAGTAACATGTTGGGATTTAACGTAACGCCAGCCTCTGTCATGGAGCTACCAGGCCTGAACACCTTAGGAATCTCCATGGTTCGGATTGATTTCGCTACTCCTCTCGGCCTCGTTCCCCCTCACATACATCCGCGGGCAACTGAAATCTTGGTGGTCATCGAGGGTACTCTCTCAGTTGGTTTCATCACCACTAACAACACATTGATCGCCACAAAGCTTGAGAAGGGAGACGTGTTCGTGTTCCCCAAAGGCCTTGTGCACTTCCAACTCAACATTGGCTCTGTCAACGCAGTGGCCATCTCCGGACTGAGCAGCCAGAATCCAGGAACTCAGCTGGTGGCCAACGCTCTGTTCGGGGCCTCACCCCCTGTTGATGCCTCCGTTCTTGCCAGAGCTTTCCAGATCGATGCCACGCTCGTCCACCGTCTCCAAAACAAATTCAAGTCCACCTCCTGATCTCATGATGACGTCACTTCTCGTTTGCATGAATCATAATAGAATAGATTTGGTCTTTCGTTCAATTCAGTTCAGTTGATATTTATATAAAAAATAAAAACCCTCTCTTACTCTCAGGGTGGCAGAGTAATAGATAGTCATTATTATCTAATAATATGTACGGTACCCCATAAATGGAGGGTCAATATTGCAAATCCACGGTATTTGTTTGGATTAATAAATTTCACAGCTTTAATTTCATATCGGTGTATGCAGACTTATCAGGTAGACTTCCTTGCAATTTGGTGGTTAATATATATAATAAAAAGGATAATGAAATTCATTGGATTTGGACACTCTCTCTCCATCGTCATTCATATTTTCCCATGAATTAGACATTCCATGTAATTCTCTACCAGGGAAAAGACGTCGTTCAATTTGTTTATCTGGGTGACGTTCAATTTGTTTATTTGGGAGCACATTATGAGAAGTTAAGTAAACCTCAATTCGAGGAACAAATATCTTGCAAGTGTTCGTGGTCATGTCTTCCATAGGTCATCATTTGCTTTTCCTAGGCTCTCTGTTGCGGGGAAAGCGTTGATAAAGTTATATACGTAAGGTTTGTGATATGCAACCCACACTCCGATTTTTGTGTATTTAATATTTTAAATTAAATTTTAGTTATAAATAAATAATTTTAAAATTCAAGCGAAAATGGTATGTCAATAAATTGTTTATATGTCAATAAATAAATTGGTATTCTATTTGCTTTCAGAAATTTATGTACCTCATAAATTAGTTCTAATGAATTACTTAATAAATTAGTTATAATTAACTATCTTATTATTATAATGCGTAAAAAAGTGACATGTTGCCAGCCATCTTTAATTCAAGAGGCTTGCTCAAAACCTTAGTTGATCATGACGTCCTTCCCTCCGCCATATCTTCGTGCCTAAGAACAACATTCTCATGTCGTTGGTTCTAATTGATATTAGACATCACCACAAAAAAAAAAATTATGGCGAGAGGGATTAGAGAACATCAACGAAGTTGACATCCATGGTGATGTTGAAGTTGGTTATGTTCAGGCAGGAGAGAACAAGTTAGATGATGTTATGGAAGACAACAATTTGGATGTATAGAAAATGTATAGAAAATGATGAAAATGATGAAAAACCCTTGCACTACAGCATTTTCTAAAAAGTGGTTTATTGAGTATTACCACCCACTACCTGAAGCTGCTAATGATTATATAACATGTTATTAGAGAGTTGAGTAATGACCATGAAGTGGTTTTATGATACCAATTGTCACATCTCTCCTTGTCACATCTCTCTTCATTCTTCTGCAATATATTGATCAGATCTATGGGAAGTTCTTCTACCCATTCCAGCTAAAGTGATAAAGATAAAAATCAGATTTGAATTAAAAAGAAGGAGATACAGCGCACAGGTGAGTACTGCACCTGGAGGCTGCACTCATACAAAGAGAACTCTCTCTGTACACTCTACTATTCATGAATGAAAGATTACATCATTAAGTACATCACTAGAAATCAGGTAGTTGCAAACAAACTCCTAAACTCTAGGAACAAATCCTAAACTAAGGAGATACGTTACAACTTATGTAACCATTTCTCCATTAATACAAAATAATATTAATTATTTTCAACTCCCCCCCTTAATGGAGAAAGGATTATTCTGAACTCCTAGCATCCCTCTAAACAATTCAAACTTTACACGCCCAAGAGGCTTAGTAAAAATATCAGCCATGTTATCACAAGTTTTACAATATTCCACGCATATTTCTTTTAACTGTATTTTCTCTCGAACAAAATGAAACTGAGTGTCGATATGCTCGGTATTCTTATGAAAGACTGGATTGTATGCAAGCTTGATGGTACTCTGGTTGTGAGTTTTGATACTAGTTGATTCTTTCTGTTCTTCTCCTGCATCGTTGGGAAGTCTTCTCAACCAGATAGCTTCACATGTGGTTGCACACAATGCTTGGTACTCAGCTTCACATGAAGATAGAGCTACAATGTCTTGCCCTTTGCTGCTCCATGCTATGACCCCGGATCCAATGCTGAATGTGTAACCTGTGATAGATCTTCGATCATCCAAGTTACCTGCCCAATCAGAATATGAAAAACCTACTAGAATAACATCAGAAGTGTCAGTGTACAAAATGCCATAATTACTAGTACCACTAAGATACCTCAACACACTTTTTTCTGCGACCTAGTGACTTTCGAGTGGTTTTGACATGAACTGGCTCAACACACTAACAGAATATGCCAAATCTAGTCTAGTTGTAGTTAGATATATCAAACTTCCAACTAGCTGTCTGTACATAGTGGCATCCACCTCTTTAGTGCCATCGTCACTGCTTAACTTTAAATTCTGCTGTAATGGTGTTGCTGTTGATCTACACTGCTCCATTCTGAACCTTTCCAACAAGCTTCTGGCATAGTTTCCTTGAGTGAGAAAAGTTTGTCTAGAGTCTCTCCATACCTCCAATCCCAAACAATAATGAAGGTTTCCGAGATCTTTCATCTCAAACACTTGTGACATCTGTTGTTTGATTTCTTTGATCTGATTATTAGCATTCCCTATTATGATCATATCATCTACATACAAAGAAATCAAAATAATTTGCTTTTGTTTATTAAACTTGGTATACAAATTTGGATCATTCAAGCTCCTATGAAAGCCATGCTGAACAAAAAATGAGTCAATTTTCTCATACCACGACCTGGGTGCTTGTTTTAAACCATAAAGTGCCTTTTTCAATTTACACACAAGATGTTCCTATCCCTTTTTCACAAAACCTTGAGGCTGTACTAAATAAATTTCTTCTTTCAAGTCACCATTCAAAAATGCAGACTTGACATCTAACTGGAGTAGCTTCCATTTGTGTTTTGTTGTTAAGGAAATTAGCATTCTAATGGTGTTTAATTTGGCTACAAGAGCAAGGGTGTCATGGAAATCTATTCCCTCTTGCTGTGAGTAACCCTTTGCTACCAGTCTAGATTTAAGTTTCTCTATACTCCCATCTGCATTTAATTTTGGTTTGAACAGCCATTTACATCCTATGGGGGTTTTACCTTCAGGCAATTCAACCAAATCCCAAGTATGGTTTCTATTTATCGATTCAATTTCCTCATACATTGCAGCCCTCCATGCATCAGATTTACTTGCTTCCTCATAATTTGCAGGTTCTACAATGTTTAAAATCTTTGACATTAATGCATAGCCTTTCAATTTAGAAGATAATCAAGTCTTCCTACCTGATCTCCTTGGTAGGGGACTTACCTCAATTTCAACCTTTTTCGAGCTTGCATCTTCATTGATTACATCATCTGTTACTTCTTCTTCTTGTTTCTCCTCCTTCTTTTCATCCTGCTCACTGTTTTCTTCCAATAGCAATGGAATGTGCCATTCACTGTTAGAGTCATTCTTTCCTTCTTCAACCTGTTCATGAAATATTACATCTCTACTTGCAAAAACCTTCTAAGTCACATGATTAAATAACTTATATGCCTTGAACTCAGTGCCATATCCAACAAATATACATTTCAGGGCTTTAGGATCTAACTTCTTCCTATCTGCCTTAGGTATATGAGCATAAGCTTTTGACCCAAATATTCTTAAGTGACTAATTGCTGGTTTGAATCCAAACAATGCTTCAAAAGTGGTTTTGAAGCCTAAACATCTAGTAGGACTCCTATTCTTTAAATATACAGCAGTGTTAATAGCTTCTGCCCAAAGACCATTTGATAGACCCTTACCTTGAAGCATGCTCCTTGCGCACTCCACAAG
Source organism: Pinus tabuliformis (assembly GCA_031772625.1). Classification (NCBI taxonomy): domain Eukaryota; kingdom Viridiplantae; phylum Streptophyta; class Pinopsida; order Pinales; family Pinaceae; genus Pinus; species Pinus tabuliformis. The sequence goes on from CM062816.1 coordinate 171,811,126, forward strand.
AGTTTTGTTCTTTCGTTCTGCCACTCCATTCTGTTGTGGAGTGTGAGGCACTGTAAACTATTGCACAATCCCATGATGCTTGCAGAAATCCATGAACTCTCCCAACCTGTATTCTCCCCCTTGATCTGAGCGGAGAATTTTTATCCTTTTTCCTGTCTAGTTTTCTACCATGGATTTAAACTCTTTAAAATACTGAAAAGCTTGACTCTTTTTACTCAGAAAGTATACCCATGAAAATCTGGTGCAATCATCTATAAATAAGAGAAAGTAGTATGCTCCTCCTAATGACCTGGTTTGCATGGGTCCATAGATGTCTGTATGCACCAGTTCTAAAATGTCTCTTTCCTTTCTATTAACATGCAAAAGAAACTCTTCTCTATGAATTTTCCCTAATGCACATCCATTACAATCCAGCTTAACATTATGGAAAACAGGGAGTCCATCGACCATACCTTTTCTCTGAAGTAGGATGAGGTCTTGCAGATTAAGATGGCCGAATCTCTGATGCCAGAGATTTTCAGTTGTCGATCCAGTTGCAACCATTGCCTGCTGTGGCATACTCTTCACATCTAGTATGTACAGGTTCCCCACGCGCACTCCTGTTGCAACTGTTTCCATCTGGCTGTCCTTAATGACACAGTTAGTCTTAAGGAATTGAACTTGCATGTCTTGATCAGTAATCATTGAGACAAAGACCAAATTTTTCTTAATTCTTGGAACATACAATACATTTTTAAGATGTCTGATGTCACCACTAGGTAATTTTACAGGAATGTCACCATGTCTTTTGATCTCATGTCCACTATCATCTCCTAAATAGATTTTCGACCCACATGAAGTTTCTTCAAGAAATTCAAACCAATCCTTCTTACCAGTCATATGTGAGGATGCGCCAGAGTCGACATACCATATGTCGTCCTCATCTTCCTTTGAAGCTGAAAGAGCACAATCGACTATAAATAGTCGAAGTTCGTGGCTATGATCCTCCTCTTCCTTAACGAAGTAACCCTTATGTTTTCTCTGTTTGTTTCTTCCTTTGTCTACCTACCTCTTATAACAATCCCTAATCTCATGTCTAGGTTTCCAACAGTAAAAGCATTTCTTGATGGGAAAATTATTATTAGACATACCTTTAAACAGTCTCTTCTGGAATGTGTTGGCTCCTCTCTGCTGCAGCTGCCGCGATTGCTGATGTTGCTTCCCTTTAAACTGTCTCCTTTTTGCCATCAGAGAAAGGTCATTGCTCTGAGATTTCAAATTTTGTCATCGCTCTTCTTCTTGTATCAAAATCCCTGTCAGCTCTTCAAATGCAGGGGCTTTCTCCCTTACTGACAACCCTGTGATAAATGTCTGGTAATCATCAATCATTCCATTCAACATGATTGTGACCAGATCTAAATCAGAAACTTTCTCTCCGATATCTCCCAATCTGTCCTTCAGGTCTTTAACTCTCGTAATGAATCCAGCCACAGATTCATTCTCCTCCATCTTCAATGCAAACATCTTGCCTTTGAGTGACAAGGCACAGTTTGAATTCTGCGTCTAGTATAGGTTTTTAGTGGTCGTTGAAATGTCAGCGGCTGATTTACAGTCTCTAATATGTGGGATAACATTGTCCTTGACAGACATCTTCAATATGACCTTTGCTTTTGTCTCCCTTTTATCCTAATCTTGTTCTTGTGTGGCTGATCCCGATCTCAGCTCATTTCCTGTCACGATCGACCACGCATTTGCACTTTCAAGTAATGCCTGCATCTTGAATTTCCAGTTGTTGAAATTTGATCCATCGAGTTTGCCAGACTCGTGGAGATACGATTCTAAACTGTTATTCATATTGACTTATACCAGATCTGAACCTCTGTTTTGCTAAAAAAAAAATTATACCTTCAATGCGCCACCACCGGGCAAGTCCGATCTGCTGCCACCGAACAGATCCAGAACTCCAATGCGCCACCACCGGGCAAATCCAATCTGCTACCATTGAACAGATCTGGAACTCCAATGCGCCACCACCGGACAAGTCTGATCTGCTGCCACCGAGTAGATCAGGAACTTCAATGCGCCACCACCGGGCAAGTTCGATCTACTACAACCGAGTAGATTAGGAACTCCAATACGCCACCACTGGGCTACTCCAATCTGCTGCCATCGAACAGATCTGGAAATTCAAAGTGCCACCACCAGGCAACTCCGATCTGCAAAAAACGCAAATTTTTCAAAGAGAAGGGGGTTGGCACTCCTTCGATAGTGAAATGCCCGCGCCAGAAACAAAATCGATACGAGTCACGAAATTGGCGCGATTATTCCTTGATTTTCCGTGCTAACTGTACTTTATAGCACACTGGCACGCTTACCACACTCAGAATCGCGCCAAGTGGCGTGACTATTCCTTAAAAACCCGCGCCAGCTCTTCTTTCTGCTAAAAGATGGCGCGACTGTTTGCGTCAAAACCACGCCAACACTTTCTTGCGCTCAGAGATGATCAGTCATCTGAGACCTATGCTCCAGGTGTTACTGCAGTCCATCTGATTCTAAAAATACTTCTACATACTCCACCGCCACTACAGTTTTGTAATCAATGATGCATCCTAAAAAAAATTAAGGCTATCCCTACTCTGTGCTCTGATACCAAGATAAAAATCAGATTTGAATTAAAAAGAAGGAGATACAGCTCACAGGTGAGTACTGCACCTAGAGACTGCACTCATACAAAGAGAACTCTCTCCGTACACTCTACTATTCATGAATGAAATATTACATCATTAAGTACATCACTAGAAATCAGGTAGTTGCAAACAAACTCCTAAACTCTAGGAAAAAATCCTAAACTAAGGAGATACGTTACAACTTATGTAGCCATTTCTCCATTAATACAAAATATATTAATTATTTTCAACTAATAAGGGATGTTTCTTGAACAAATTTACTTTGATATGCAGGGAGGAGAACAAAAATGCTTGGTAAAAATGTCGAACTATGATTGGAAATCCTTGTTCTAATAACCAATTCCTCTTTAAGTCTTCCAATAAAAAAATCAAGGCCCTTCCAAGCCTATCTAGGCTTCTTGACACCATAAGAAAAGTGATTTTGGCGTTAAATGTTTGAAAGGGCCTAAAAGTTTGAAAATCACTAAATATGGTGTATAAATCCATGCATGACAACCCTTTTTCCATCCCTGAGCTAAGGTGTTGGAATTGACCACTCCTCCTAACCAAAACTTCAACCTTGACCTCTGCTCTCTTAACGAGATATGTCATCACCAGTGGCCAAATATTAGATATGTTACTCCATACTATTTTGACCCATTAAAACAGTAAAGAGATGCCTAACTTATGGTGCTTGAAGGAGATGAAGAATATCATAAACTTGAATCGCACACACAGACTACCAACTCTACCATATGTTGGGTATCAATGAGTGTCGTTCTTCATTCGGCATACAATACTCTTAACAACAACAGTATCACTTGAAACCAGAGTCTCCATAAGCATGTCTAGACTTTGCAACTCCATCACCTCAAATGCTCTGCATCTTGGTTGAAATGCTCACCATTCAATTCAGAATCATGAGACATGAATTGTGAGGTCACAAGTGTTCATCGATTATTCTGGTAGTGATAGGGAAACCGTGAAAAATCCAATACAACCAAAATTAGATACACGTTATCAATACCTCCATTTACCCCTTTTACCTTTTCATTTTCTTCGATGATTCATACACCGTTTTCTGGTCTGAACATGATCACAATGCGATTTGGGGAAAGATTCTTCGATTTTGGTTGGGTTTTACACTCAATAAATGTGGTAGAGATTGAATATCGACTTTGTTTGGGGTTGACTATTAGTAAACATGGCGAAGATTGGTTATCACACCACTCCAACTCCTCTCCTCAAAATTCCACAATCCTCACCAAAATCTCAACCCAAAACACACCTAATTACTTATTGTACACAACATCTCTTAAAAACTTGTAATTTATAATACTAATAACTCCATGATACAATATTAACAACCACATATTAAGCTCAAACCTCTAATATTAACTTCATCTAAATTTATGTTCATCAATTGTCACATCTAATCATAATCATATAGTAATCAGAAGTATCTAATCATATTACAAGTAACATGTTGGGATTTAACGTAACACTAGCCTCTGTCATGGAGCTACCAGGCCTGAACACCTTAGGAATCTCCATTGTTCGGATTGATTTCGCTACTCCTCTCGGCCTCATTCCCCCTCACATACATCCGCCGGCAACCGAAATCTTGGTGGTCATCGAGGGTACTCTCTCAGTTGGTTTCACCCCCACTAACAACATATTGATCGCCACAAAGCTTGAGAAGGGAGACGTGTTTGTGTTCCCCCAAGGGCTTGTGCATTTCCAACTCAACATTGGCTCTGTCAACGCAGTGGCCATCTTAGGACTAAGCAGCCAGAACCCAGGAACTCAGCTGTTTGCCAACACACTGTTCGGGGCGTCTCCCCCTGTTGATGCCTTCGTTCTTGCTAGAGCTTTCTAGATCGATGCCAAGCTCGTCCACCGTCTCCAAAACAAATTCAAGTCCTCCTCCTAATCTCATCATCTCATCTCATGATGTCGTCACTTCTCCTATGAATCAATCAGAATAGATTTCGTCTTTAGTCGTTCAATTTAGTTCAGTTGCAGGTATTTATATTAAAAATAAAACCCCTCTCTACTTGCTCTCAAGGTCGCGGAGTAATAGGTAGTCATTACTATCTAATATGTATGTATGGCACCCCAATATACCACATAAAAATGGAGGGTCAATATTGCAAATCTGACATTGCAAATGGGTGTTTGTTTCGATTAATAAATTTCACACCTTTAATTTCATATCAGTGTGGGTAGACTTATCAATGGCCCAATATAGTAACAAAACGACAAGATGTTCAATATAATTATCTACTACTACCACGAACAAGACGTTGAATTTGTTTATCTTGTGATGTGCATACACGTTATGTTATGTTTGAGCACATTATGAAATGTTAACTAAACCTCAATTCCAGGAACAAATATCTTGCAAGTGTTCATGGTCTTGTCCTCCCTAGGTCATTTTCTTTACTTGAAATCACTTTATTTGACTAGAGAGATTTTTTCATTTTTTTTAATAAAATTTGGGAAAATTTTAAGGATCCATATTTGGGAAAAAAAAATGCATTCTTTTTCCCAAGAAAAATTATTTTTCCATTTTTCTTAAAACAATTAGCCAAATTTTCTAAAATAAAACTATTTCACCTCAAAAAAGTGCCAAAAGTTTATAGGAGACTATATAAAATCATTGCAAAAAAATCTCCAAGCACTTTACAATTATCATATTAGAGGATTAGCCCACATGTTTACACTCCAAGTGTAATATCCCTACAATATACATACACCTTGACATTTACCATTCCTTTTGGAATATCCCTACAAGTTACATACACCTTGACATTTACCATTCCATTCGAGGAACAAATATCTTGCAAGTGTTCGTTGTCTTCTCCTCCCTAGGTCATACCGTTCCTTTTGAAATATCCCTTAAGTTACATACACCTTTACATTTACCATTCCATTCGAGGAACAAATATCTTGCAAGTGTTCGTGGTCTTCTCCTCCCTATGTCATCTTCGGAAGGAAATCGTACATCTTATAAAATGTTTATTTGATCACAATAAATTGTTTATATGTCAATAAATTGGTATTCTATTTTCTTTGAGAAATCAACACATAAATTAGTTCTAATGAATTATTTAATAAATTAGTTATAATAATTTATTTTATTATAATGTGTAAAAGGATGGTGTATGACCATGTTTAATCCAAAAGGTTTGTTCACAACGTTTTCAATGGCATAGTCCTTCATGACGTCTTTCTCTCTTGCATATATTGGTTGTTGGCTTGCATGGCCCTAACCCAGGTTCAGAGGTGATTTAGACAAGCAAATCCCGGTACTAATGGCTCTTTCGACAACAGTCCATGGAGCGCGGACCGAGGTCTCACCCGAAGTAGTATGGGAGGGTGCTAGAAGCAGGTTTCTGCACCTTAGGGATGTCTGATGGGCTTCTAGAGGTCTGCGGTTTGACCTTGCGCGCACGTCACTATGCGCACTTGTTACTCCTTCGCAACCTGTGATGTTGTTTCCGTGCAGCCCTACTCGGGGAGCAACCCATATAATACCCAAGTTCCTTGCTATTTAATCTGTTATTACTCAATTACTTAACTTGCCTGTGTAACATTAATGGTTATTACAACATATTCAACAATCATATTAGTGCATGCAATAAATAAACCAATATAAACATACAAAAGGCAATGTACAACAAATACAAAGAAATAAGAATCAACTTCTCTTTATTAATCTTCAATCCTGATAACAGACTCAACATCGCCTTGCGCACTCAACTGCAAACTCTACTAGGCCTCTGCGCACTCAGCTGCAGAGCCTCTTCCTACTACTACGACCCAATACACTTAGAATCCTACTCTAAGCTCGAACCATTCATATTCTTCTCTCTTATTCCTTCGCTTTCTTTACAACTTAAAGCCTCATTCTATTTATACAATCCCATGGTCTACAGACCATGGGTAGGCGGACATGACTTTACATTACATTACATTACTTTATGGCATATAACCCTATGACTTAACCTATACTTCACACTCTGCGCCCGCAATTCACGGAGTCTTACAAAAACTTTGACCAAAACTTGGGCTTTGAGCCCCAAAACATGCTGTGGGGGGATTCCATGCCCAACAAGCCCCCAACACAATCACCGTGACTCGTCTCGAGTCACTCTGCTGGTGCGGTAATCCTGGCACGGAGCCCCTCCAACTGGTCTCGTACTGCCCGGAGGTCTGTGGTGCACTGTTTTGTGGTTTGCTGGACCTGCTGCATGTGTTCCTCCGATGCTTCTTTGTGAGGATCCGCTACCTGCCTTAGTGCATATATCTCCTGCATCTATGCGAGCTTGCCCTCAATATTGGCCGTAATGGTGAAGGCCTCATCAATCCAAGGCTAGACGCTGCTTTGAGAACTGCCTCTTTCTATCTTGGAGCATCCACCTACTCTTTCAGTGCCCTTTCTTGCTGCATCTTTTCTAGCTGTTGGGTGAGGACGACTGTCTGCGGAGTTCCCCTTACACTGTCATACTACTCCTGTAGTTTGCACGCCTCTGTTTCTAGGCGCTTTATGTTGGGGTCCTCCTGCAAGGATGTGAGGGTGCCAAAAGCTTGGTCCAACATACCAGTACAGTCCTGCACTGCCCATCCAATTTCTTCTAGTCCTGTTTGAATCGCACTAACGCATTGTTCTTTAACTTCCGGAGGAGTGGAAGGCTGCACCTTCAGCCGCAACTCAACAATATGGAGGTTCAGCTCCAGTTGTACTCGCGTTGTTTCCTCGCGCGTGCTTCGGACTCCACTTGCCAGACAGTGGATCCGCATCTCTGTGGGTAGGTCTGCGACGATGGACAATTCTGGAATGCGCCAGCATGCTTCATCAACTATTTGCACGATCTGCTGATTTTGTGACACTAGTTCGTCATGCTGCAAGGTGCGCTGTTCGATGTTGATCTTCTGCTCGCTCAATACCTGGATCCCGCGGCCCTCCCTAGCACAGAGTTCTACTGTGATTCCATCTTGTAGTTGATACAATGTGTCTTGTGGAAGGGCAGCCAAATTAAGGCCCATTCCCTTAATCCGGCTTATCGTGACTCTGTCATCTTCGTTCTCCGCTGTTAGCACTCCTTCCGGTAGCACTATGGTGTTGGCAATTTTTGTGCGTAGTAGTTGCTCCGCTGTTGACGTACCTATGGCACCGTAAGTAGCTACTGCTCCTTCGTGTGGGGGCCACACCTGAAGTTGCTGCAGCTATACCCTTAGGGCCCCCAACACAATCTGTTCCTTCATCATGGCTTCCTATAGCGCTTCCCTGGTGACCTCGCGAACCATGTCGCCGATGTCATAGAGGTTGCCTTCTGTCAGTGTAATCGGTTTGATGTCTAGTTTGGATGCCTTGACCTTTTTTCATGGACCTGATCTCTCCATGACGCGTGACCGTTTCAGCTGGGTGGATGTTGTGCTCAGGTCTGTGCCTTCTGCTGTGTCCTCTGCTCCCTATCCTATAGACAAGTTCTGGCCCCCTTCCTCCTGCGTCGTGGTGGCCCCTGTTGCCTGTGCTGCTGCTGCTTTTTTAATGGCCTTTGCCTGCTCTGTGGCTGCTTTTGCTACCTCGCGGACAACCCTTACCTCTGCGACCGCTTGTTCGTTGCGCTTTTGCTGGGCCAACTGGGTGATACGCAACTTGGTTGCATCCTTCTGCTTTTGTGCTGTTGTTCTATCCTTCTCCACCAGATCTAGGGCATGCCACTCGGGAGGCCATGATTCTAGCACTGAGAAGATCGCATCATCAATGGCGATGAAGGGGAGCTTGGTCCATGTCTGTGCCGGATCCTTACACGCCTTGATATACACATTATGCATGTCTGCCTTGAAGTCTACAAAGCTCCGCAGACTATTGTACACTGTGGGGGACAGGCACGGCCTCCTGTTGATCCACATCTGGACGCTCGCCTCCATGAGCACCCAAAAGATCTTTGTTTTGCGGATCTGCATGGCGTCCTTAGTAGCCCAGAGCAACGCGTACTTTGCGGCCTCTGGTAAGTCCTGTTCAATATTAGGGAACTGACTATCCTTAGGCAGTTCCCCTATTACTAGTAAAATAGACAAGAGCAACCACACGTAGTGGAAGGTCTTACCCTACTCCTGGGCTTCCTTGCAGTTAGTTAGGAACTCCTCGCAGAGGAGCTCGGCCTAGTTGAATTGGACCCCCTCAGCGCATTGTTCTGCCAGCGCAACTACCAGTGCTGGTACCTCATCTTCGCGACATTTTCCCATTACCCTCCCAGCCAGGAGTTAGGTGGCTATGTGCACCCCTTTATCTTTAATGCTGCTGATTTCGTAACCCCTCTTTTTCTTTTTCAGTTTCTATTTCTTCTTCATGGCCTCTACGAGTGCCAAATCTCTGCATTTTCCGACTATCTCCGCTGGGTCCTTTCCCTTACAGGGGAGCTGGGAAATCCTGTGGATAAGATCCGTCGTTATGGGAATAGGCTCCTCCAGCCATAAGTACCCATCGTGCACTAGGCAAAGCAGCTGCCTGATGATGAAAATTGTGATAGGTGCATGGTGAAAGTGTGAAATCCATGGTAGCTGAAGTAGTCCGACCTTCTCCCCATCGCATAGCCATTTTTGCAGCTCTAGTATTGTAACTGACCCCTCCGTGCTCTGCTTCATGAGGTTCTCAGTGTCTAAATGTGGGAACTTCTCACTGTCCGTGAGGTCCCAATATTCAAACTTCATAGTGGGCACGCAGCCTAGGGCCAAGCCCTCAAACACAATTCCATCGGGGAGGAGCAAGGTTTGGAGTGCGCTCTTAGCGGCATCCAAATCCTTGGTTATCTTAAATTTCCCTTTCTGCGGAGGGATGTACTCGGGAAATTTCGCTGCAGCGCGCACTAGTTGGATGTCTTCCTCCATGTCTCCAGCTGCCTCTATCTCATCGACGAGAGCCTGTAGGTCCTCCTCCTCATCATCTATCTTAATGGTAACAACCTTGCCCTTTTCTTCCATGGAAATTTTACCGAACCGTGGATTCTGCGGGGACATGCGGACTGGTCCCACTACCTACTTATCCTTCTTATGCCTCGACGTCTGAGGCGATTTCAAAATTTCTGGTGCATCCCGAGTGTCTCCAGGAACACCATGCACCGTGGGGTTCTGCGTGGCCTCGTCAGTGGTTCCTTCTGCATAGCCCGAACCTCTCCTAATAGTTGTCATCTTGTTTGAGCTATCTGTGGTTGTTCGTGAATTTCAAGGCTCAAATCTTGCTTGGCGCGCAACACTTTGTGCTCTAATGAACTGCTCAAATCTCAAATGAACAAGTGTTGTCTCATGGTTAACCCTTAGAGTTTTATAGCGCCTTTTGAATTCAAATCCAACCATTCCCCCCTATTATGGGCCATCAATGCTTTGTTAGTGGCAGATTTCCCCAAATCTAGCCCTTACTTCATGTCTTAAATGCCTGCTGCCCACTCCCTTTTACCTTAAATTGGACATCTCATCATGAACAATGACACCAATGGTTACTTCCCAGCCTACCCACGTGGTAGCGTAGCCCCCCATGCGTGGGCGCGAACCTTGTGCCATGCTCATTCTGCGCGCACCTCCCTCATCACGCAGCTCCCGAACAGACTCTTCTAGAGTCTCGCGCTCTCTTCCAACTATCTGGAGTGTTGAGACTATGCTCCCTACAGCTAGTCAGTTGGTCGCACCACCTGTGCGAGACTTCAACTCGCCTTCCAGCATAGTCCACGGAAACTCCTCAATTGTCTATGCGACCGCCAGCACTGCGCATTCTACTGTATGTAGTGCACTCCACTGGTTACTGCATTTGGCAAGGTGCAGTGGTAGCCATGGCAGCATAGTCTTAAATTCTTGGCGACACTCTTCTAATGCAGTGGTACAATCATCTGTATCTTTCCTTGTCATCCTTGGTTTATCGACGAGACATGCCTGCGTGATCTCGTTTTCCAGCCTCTTGATCTCAGTGTCCATCAAAATGCTTTTCTTCCTTAATCGTACTCGGTCCTTTTCGAGTTTGTAAAGTCTAAGGTTCCCTCACCGGATGGCTTCTTGAATCCTTATATGTTCGACCTCGTGTAGATGTGTGATTTCTTCCTCCTGGTCATCGCGCACTGTCACCACTGCAGGGTCCAGTACGTGCAGATTCCTTTTTGTATTTTCTTCAGTAATTACGGTCTCCACTCTGTTCCACACCTTTGGAATCGTCTTTGCGTTCAGGGTTTTGCACATGGTTTGGTAGGCCCATCGAATCGCTGGCACCTGTAGGTCCTAATCATTTCGTCTTACTTGGTGAACCTTGTTCAGTACTCCGCACACCCTATCGAAGGCTTCGTCGTGGAGAATTGGTAGTACGTATCGCCTTTCCTGCTGTTGTGGTTTGTTCTGATTCTCTATTCTGGGGGTGGTGTGCGCTTGTGCGGACTGTACAACATATGTCTGTACCCATCGGGAAAGGTGGGTGTGCAAGTTGTTCCGCCCCTACTGATTGGCTTTCATTCGGAGTTGGGGTTTTCCAAAATGTAGGCACATCATCCTTCTGCATCCGCGCTAGTCCTCAAAATTTCCTTGATGCATACCCCACCATCGTGCGGGTGTTGCGCGCAGTGGCCACGTCAGCGCATCGAACCGCTGCTGTTCTGGTACTGTGCTTTCAAATTTGTTGAAGAATTCATCCACCGTTGACAATCCATCATATGTCGGCAGCTCCCTTGCCTCTGTTGTAACGCAATGCAGGGATCTAACCATCATCTTGCAATTAAGCGTTGCTACTTCGTGCAACCGATTCTGCCATCACTCTATCTCTTCGTCTTAATCCGAAGTGCAGGAGCTTTCACGCTCCCATGAAATCCTTCCATCTGCAGTCACATTCACCCAATCTTCTTCTCGCACACTTATCTTGTAAATACAATCGAGATCGTCATCAGACACCGGTTCAATGTATCACACTCCTTCAGTTGGATCTAGCGGTACTACCACGCATAGTGACTTTTTATCAAAGATCATTTTGCGCTTCTTCAGATTTATGACTTCGTTCATATCGGTGGCCCAGTCTATTCCTAGTAGCACAGGATAGGGATTGCTGTCATCGACAATCTCTATCACTTCAAAATATGCCTGCGTGCTCGCACCTTCAATGTCGACTGTTACCCCTTGCAATCTTCCCATGGGAAAAATATTCTATTGGTTTGCCATTCGTAACTGAATAGGGGACCATTGTAACGCGGCTCTGCCCATGCGTTCTCATGTTTGGTTTGGTAGTACATTCACATCTGAACCCATATCCAGGATTACCAGATCCATTTCATACTTACCTATTTAGGTAGTCAACCTCATTTCCCTTCCTGTGCGCAATGCATGCTTCACAATTTTCCGGACCACACGCGGTTCTCCTGACCCCGTGCACCTAGTGATAAGTTCCTGTAGTCCTTTGACTGCCTTGTTGTCGCGTAGTAGTTTCATGCATGTCTCTAGAAAGGTAGTGAGCATTGAAGGATCCATCCTTGGTTCTAGTTGATCCTTACTACCTGAAGTGGAGGCCTCTGTGAAGCTTTTCTTAGCTTCTGTGAATGTCTCCTTCGCGCATTATAAATCAAACTCAGGTTCCTTTGTAGGAGCCTTGCGAACCCATGCACTTTATTCTCGTTGCTTCCCTTTATCATCGCCTGTGGTCATACCGCTCCTGAGCATCATGTTTACATTCGGGTCTTCTTCGCGTGGCTTAGACCTCATCATTTGTAAATTCTGAGTCGGAGGGGGCTGGAGTACCCCCTTTTCGCACATCCTCGCTATTAGCGAAGGGCAGTCTTCTACCTCATGATCAAACTGAGTACAGTACCAACATGATATTCTTGTCGATTTTTTACAATCGTGGGCATAATTCCCTGGCCCTCCGCAATTGTAACAAATTAGTTGTCTGTGACCCCTTCCTAGCCCCATTCCGCCTCGACCTCGATTGCGCCCCTGAATCCCAGCTCGCGCCATCCCTTCATTTGGGTTGAGGCTCGCATTTCAGTCTGCACCCTGTAAGCAAGAGTCTGATCCATCATTAGTTAATAGCTCCAGCAGGTTTGTTCGTCATGGCTTGCCAACCTGCAGAAATTACAAAACAATTGCTGGGACGTCTGCGTATACTTCTGCAACAGATGACAATTATCCGTGGTGTGTTTTCCTCCTATCTGGCAGATCACGCACCATAATGCAGACGTCGCACTCGGCCCTGCCTGTGCCTTAGGTATTAATGGCATCGGCCCTCCTCCTGCCAAGTAGTTCGCGAATAATGGACATTGGTCCTTGTCATGCCTTTGGTCTTTGCATCTTATTCACCATACTTCCTCGCGCACCTCTGGCCAAGGTGTCCTATCCTATTTCAAACTTTGCATTTCTAGACACAGATTTTGAACTTGCGCGTGGATTTGTTGGAATCCCAACCCAGGGTCTTGTATAGGGGTCTCATGTAATCTCATTGCTATTTCCAACGCTTCGGCCTGGGTGGAAAGTTTTTGCTGTGACAACACCGTCCTTAAGTGTGGCGTAAGTGAGGCCACAAACCATGAATGATGTTGTGCATCTGTTAATGTCATATTGGCTTCGCGGATCATACTCTTCAGCCTTTAGTCCAAATCCCAAGGGGTCTCACTCGGGAGCATCATGATCTCCTTAAAGTCGATGATTGATTGTGCTTTTGATTTTGGCCTGCTAAATTCCCCGTTCAGCGTGCCCTGGATATTTGCAATTCTCGTGTTCGGGTGGTCATTAGAATGCTTGATATACCACGTTAATGCATGATCTTGCAACGCACTCACCAGCGTAGACCTTTTAATATTATCATCCATGATGCCCTATGCTTCCCATACTGCTCTTACCATGAACTAGAATTGGTCTGGATCTTCGTTTCCCACTCCTATAAATACCGGTAGTTTGATCGCAATCGCCATACTGAACTGTGGCAGTGGCGGAGGTTGGGTGGGTGGAGATGGAGGTGAGGAGGGTGAGACGGGTGGTGGTGTGGGTGGAGGTGGTAAACGTGGAATACAATTCCTTATCAGACTGACCGCGCTTCTCAGAGAAACTTTCTTGAGCTCTTCCTCGCTTTCCTCCGAGGGTGAAATTAAGGGATTGTTTTCCAACTCTTCACTACTTCTGCTTCTGTAGATCTTCCCACTTCACGTAGTTCCAAACATTAATTTATTCGCATAACCCGCTTTTCACATAATATCATCTTAATCCAAGTGTTCAAAGATTTAATATACTTACCTCGTGTTTCCTTGAGAAAATGTTGTTCCACCTCACTGTAGCTGATGGTTGTGTTGACCGTGAACTCAGTGAAAAATCCTCCTATTATTCGATCGAACCAATGGTCCACAACTTACACTATCTTATCTCCTGATGCTTCTAGTCTGCACACTACTTCCGGAGTCCACACTAATGGTTTGTCGAGCCTACACCTTCCCTGGCTATGTGCTAACTTCACGATCCACTCATATAGTTCAGAAGGAAAGGATGCAAAGAAAATTTTGTGGATTTTCGTATACAAGTAGTGCTCCAACCACTATTCCTTAGATACTCGCAGATTTCTGTTCTCCTGCACCGTGGACTCGTGAATATTCTTGCCCAACCACTCTTCAATTTCTTTCTTTGTTGGATTCCAGTGGCACGACATCAGACATCCTTTATGTAGATCCTGGTCCTGGAAACATAACCATTTGTTGGCTTGTATGGGCCTGACCCAGGTTCAAAGGTGATTTAGCCAAGAAAATCCCTGTACCACTGGCCCTTTCGGCAACAGTTCGTAGAGCGCAGACTGAGGTCTCACCTGAAGTAGTATGGGAGGGTGCTAGAATAAGGTTTTCGCACCCTGGGGTTGTTTTGTGGGCTTCTGGAGGTTTGTGGTTTGACCTTGCATGCACGTCGCTATGCGCACTTGTTACTCCTTCGTGCAGACCTACTCAGAGCGCAACCCGTATAATACCCAAGTTCCTTGCTATTTAATCTGTTATTACCCGATTACATAACTTGTGTGTGTAAGATTAATAGTTATTACCACATATTCAACAATCATATCAGTGTGGACGATAAATAAACCAATATAAACATACAGAAGACAATGTACAACAAATACACAGAAATAAGAATCAACTTTTCTTTATTAATCTTCAATCCTGATTACAGACTCGACACCGCCCTGTGCACTCAGTTGCAAGGGTCTGTGCACTCAGCTGCGGACTCTACTAGGCCTCTACACACTCAACTGCAGAGCCTCTTCCTACTACTATGACCCAATACACTTAGAATCCTACTCTAAGCTCGAACCATTCATATTCTTCTCTCTTATTACTTCGCTCTCTTTACAACTTAGAGCCTCGCTCTATTTATACAATCCCATGGTTCGCGGACCATGGGTAGGCTGACATGACTTTACATTACATTACATTACTTTAGGGCAGACAACCCTATGACTTAACCTATACTTCGCGCTCCGCACCCGCAATTCGCGGAGTCTTACAAAACCTTCAAACAAAACTTGGGATTTGAGCCCCAAAACATGCTATGGGGGGATTCCATGCCCAACATTGGTGCTTAAGAACAAAATTCTCATGTCATTGGTACTAAATTCTAATTGATGGACATCACCACACAAACAAACAAAGAATTGAATTTGAAATGCATATATCCACTCTAAAGTGGAATTTGAAATGCTTATACATTTCCATGAAACAAACAATCTTATAGCATAAAAAACTAGGAACTGCAATTAGCTAGAAGAATGCTAATAATGTTTGATTTGACATGCAAACATATTGGTCCAACCACACATTTTATTTTGAAGCATATACCAGAGGAAGAGAAAAAAAAGAAACTATGAAAAGTGAGGAGAAAACTTCTACTTCTCATTAACCTTGATACGTGGTCATTATGATAGGGGGAGACACATTAATTAGATTTTCCAACAATTGAATGACAATCCTGTTATCTCTTAGAGGAAAATTTGCTGCGGGAAAACCTCTAAGGTAACCTCAAAACTCTTTTAGGTTGAAATTTGGCCCTTCAACTCAAAGAGAGATGTCTCCCTAAAACTCAACTACTCTAGGTCACTGCAGTAGTGGGTTTTGAAATTGAGCTTTGTGGTCAGATTTAGTTCATAGGATAAAATTTGGGTGGGCTATTTATAAAACACACCATTGGGTATGGAGTCTAGTTCTAACAAGTAATGCTACATATCTAATGAGAAGGATACAAAAAAAAACATGATAGCAGCAAATCCTTTGACAAATTGAGAGTTTGGAAGAAAAGAACTGAAGTGAGACAAAATTATAGTTGATTTAAGTAACAAATACTAATGACCGATATATACGAGAAATGAGCATCAATGAATCCAATATCAGATACTAACATTTTTCAGACATGAGGAAAAACTTTTATAAACAAAGAGAAAACTGACACGAAACTACAACACATGAATTTCCTATAAAATGCTCATAAAAAACTGTAATATATTTAAGAATACTCAAATATACCATAATGCAATTGTTTTCAGTAAAATCCAACCTTTTTCCCTTCTTCAAAAGTTGCCTTTATAGACATTACATAAACTGATCACAGGATTATAGTTTCAAACTTAATTACAAAATCTAAAAATAATAATGTACTTTATGAAATACATGCAAATAAAAAAATTCCTAATATTGTCTGCATCTAAATATCATGTTGTTCTTGGATTCATGGCTGGAGATAAGGATCAACAAGTCAAATTTTGTAAGGTGGCATCCATGACAACAACTGTCCATGAGTTTTTTCCTCACGAAATCCTGAAACATATGGTCCATTGATCCCTTCGAAAATCCAAAACTGTGATGGTTGTTAGAAAACCAAGAGAGGTTTTTCTAAATGGGTTTGTTTTGGACAAAAACCTCTTTTAAGTTTTAAAAGTTGATTCTCATTTATTTGGGATATGATTTTTAAAACAATTACTAGAACATGATTGCAAAATCCTAAAAAAAACCTTTCAAATATCTCTTTGAATATTTCAAACCGTAACACCTGTTAAAAAACTGAGAGAGGTTTTTCTAAATGGATCCGTTCTGGACAAAAACCACTTTTTGTTTTGTAAAATTTGTTTCCAAGTGTATGGAAAGAGTGCCCAAAATTACTACGTTGTACAGGAAAAGAAGAGTTTTTAACTGGCCATTTTTACCGTTGTCAGCGTATTTCTTCAGAAAAAATAATTGGAACACTTAAAACACTGATAGCCCTACTATCAGTGATTTCCCTATTTATTACAACTAAAATGTTGACACTGAAACCGTGAGCACGTTCTAATTCTTTTTTTTTGCAAACAGACTTAATGTGATAACAAGTGGCTCCACGGGGATGTTGTCGATCCTAGATGGCAGCAAGAACCCCATAGACCAAAGGCTAGATCCATTGGGCAGCTTTCAACTAGTAACCCTGCAACCTATAAATTGT
Source organism: Pinus tabuliformis (assembly GCA_031772625.1). Taxonomy (NCBI): domain Eukaryota; kingdom Viridiplantae; phylum Streptophyta; class Pinopsida; order Pinales; family Pinaceae; genus Pinus; species Pinus tabuliformis. Next base: position 171,828,240 of record CM062816.1, read on the forward strand.
ACAACCTTGTTGCACACTACAAACTGAAATTTAAACTTGCTACAAAACATGCTCATATTGTTGAGCTTATTAACACACCAACCTATCCTAAACTGCTAAAATAACTGCTCAATCAAATAACACAAAAATTCCAATGCAACCAATCTAGTAGCTACTCAAATACTATGGCTTTTTTACTATGCTTCAACAAAATCAAAACTAGACAGTATAGTGGTGAAGGCAACTCATGATGTAATTTGTATCCATAGTGAAAAAATGGCTGAAAATTCAAACTGAAAAAACCCTCCATGTAGTCAACTACGGGATCATAAAAATGATGATCTATATAATGATCCTCAAGGTAATGAATGATTGGATAATCATGGTTGAACTTTTCATGCATGTTTTCTATTTCAAATTCATAATCCAAAACAAAAAATTCCCCTCTCAATAATAGAGGGAAGCAATGCCTTTTCGTTGTTGTTGAGAAGAAATTCCAAAAGAATGATCTTGATATGGAAAAATTTGTGGATCCTCTTAGATCACAAGATCTATATGAATTCTAAGAAATGAATCTTTTCTTGTGAGCTACATATACATGAGTTTAAATAAGAGGATATAAATGCAGGAAAAAAAAAATTAAAAAAAAACTTATCCACTTCACCGTCAATATACCCATCATTCCATTCTCTACAACCTTGAATGGAAATATGATCTACTACAAATTCTTTTTTCTCCATCCACGTTTCCAAGAATATAACCCAAAATCTTGTTATGCATGTTATAAACTTTGCAGACAAACATTCAATCCAATTTCTTCACTTCGCTTGGAATGAATCATAAAATAATCTCATGTACACATCTTCACACTTGAATGTAAGAAGATCATTAAAGTCACGAAAAATTTCAATATGTTTCAAAGTGAGGCTCAAATCCTCACCACTAAATTTTGGTCCATTTCTTAGAAAATATTCATGTTTGGGTGGATGATTAGGAAAACCAGGAATAACTGTAAAATCTAAACTTGCATACCTTGAAACAATAGTAGCAACGTCTGAATTCCTCATTTGCCCAGTAAAATAACCATTGAATCATCTCAGATATGAATCCTTCTGACAATGGAGTCGCCATGGAAGCTTCTAACTTTGGATTCTTGAAAATGGAGTCGCCAGAGAAAACACCTTGCAGCCAAACTGATATACAAATCTTTATTTGCCCTTAGAGATTCGATCTTCAACAATCAACTCGTTTGGGGAAAAAATATGTCTTTCGGTCCCCGACAACGACGCTGAAATGTTATCTCTTAGAGGAAACCCGACTGCGGGAAAACCTATAAGGTAACCTCAAAACTCTTTTAGGTTGAAAGTTGGTCCTTCAACTCAAAGAGGGATCTCTCCCTAAAAATCAACTACTGTAGGTCACTACAGTGGTAGGTTTCAAAATTGAGCTTTGTGGTCAACTTTAGTTCATAGAATAAAATTTGGTGGGCTATTTAGAAAACACGCCATTGGGTATGCAGTCCAGTTCTAACAAGTAATGCTACAGATGTAATGAGCAAGATACAAAAAACATGATAGCGACAAATCCTTTGACAAATTGAGAGTTTGGAAGAAAATAAATTAAGTGAGACAAAATTATAGCTGATTGAAGTAACAAATACTAATTGCTGATAAATACAAGAAATGAGCATCAATGAATCCCAATCTTAGATACTAACATTTTTTCAGACATGAAGAAAAGTTTTATAAACAAAGACAAAAATGACACGGAATAACAACACTTGAATTTACTATAAAATGCTCATAAAAAACTCTAATATATTTAAGACTTGTCACACAGAATGAGTCGATCTTGCGGACAAGATAGACCTTCCTAGAATCTAATGATATCTAGTGACAAGCAAGCCAATCAAAAACTATCATTCTCTAAATATGCAATTATAAACAAATGCAAAAAAGTGTTTTAGGCCTACCTTGGGTCCAATGCAAGTTTGTGGAAGCCTCGCTCCTTTGATCCAAATGAGCTCCCTTGTTGTGAATCTGCAAACACAAACAAGCAACAAATTAAATAGCACCTGAAAAACCAATATCAAAAAGCATACTTAACATGATGATCAAGGAATTCATGAAACAAATGACATAAGACAATTTGTTGAGAAAAATGAAACTGATTGTATTAATTAAAATCAAAGAAGAACTTTACAACCTATGCCTTGATGCTGTACAAGCTCCTCCCAGGGTCCAACAAGAAGTCTCATCTACTTTGACAAGTTTCACTCTCTTCCCAATAAAGCCAAAAAGGTATGTGATCTCTCCTCTCAAGCTTAACTAGGAAGACTCAATTCCACCAACATTTACCCTAAAAAATGTTCAGCTTCTAACCTCCTTAGCAACCAGCCCAATGCCTTAATTTATAGTGCAATGGAGGGAAGTTACTAGGTCCTCCTTCAAAGGGATAAAGCCCTCCTTCAAAGGGATAGCTCCTCTCATCAAGGGATTAGCTCCTTCTCTTTTGGGATGCATGAACCACCTAAGAGCGAACAATCCACTTCAAAATTCCTTCTAGAATCATCTAGAATTAACCCAAAGTGAGTTTTTTAGAATAAAATTGCGTCTTTTTTACTTTCACAGGGGTCCGCATCCACTCCTTTAGGGACAGAGCGGGCAGGTCCGCAGGTAATGTGAACAGGGGGTGCGGGACAACAAGCAATAGTGAGAGAAAGTGCAGAACCAGAACTTTGTTGATTTTCAATGTCTTTCTCTCATTTTCAAAGCTCGACTTGAAGAGCTGAGGTCTGAGACTTGCTTAGGAGGACAGTACAAGTGATGATAGACCTATACTGACTACAAATAGTCATGGTGACGATATATTTGTGTAACAGATTGCCCCCTAAAGTGCGAATTTTGTAGTAGATGAGGATTTCATTTATCATTTAGGAAGAGTGAAGTACTTTATCATTTCGAGGATCATCTTGTGGAGAGCCCAGTCGGAACTTGTAAAAACATTCAATGCAAAATATATATATGAGATCATATCATCGCTGAGGTAGGCATTCCTATACTTAGATCAAAATTGACTAGAAAACTAACTACTGCTCCGATATAAGAATGATATTGTAATACATCACAAGTATAGACACATGTAGACACAGTATGGACGCAGCCATCTGTTTATGAATAGTCCACAATATAATGAATACAAAATTCCTTGCAATCTGGATTGTGGAAACTAGATCCAGGGTCTTCATTTCTACTTCCCGAAACAGTACGATTCTATCCATGCGAATGAATGTGTTGGAGTTGAACATGGTAGAAACCACTTGATTACCACTCAATGATGTAAACTGTTAACAAGTGTGAGAGAAACCACCAGTAATGTCAATGGCTCTCAAAGTACTCAGTACAATCCATGAAATGTGAATAGATGTGTTGATGTCGAACATGTCATGGAGTCCTATGATCGAAGGCCAATTATGCAACCTATCGTCGAAGGCGAGAAACCTGCCATTGAGGCATGCAGATCCCAAGGTACTGACGATTTCTAGATCATCTTTCTAGATAATGAGCTGAAGTCGATAGAAAGCGATCCATCGTAGGCAAGCCCACAACACGAAATCATAGATCAAGTTGAAGAAATTTAGCTGCAAGGACTGACTCAGGGATGGTCAAGATGGATGACAGATATTTTGCAGATGAATGGCTTATTGGCACTGACCTCTTGAACACATAATGACACAGCAGATGGTTTGGTGACAAATGATCCAAAGTTAATACCTAGAAACCGGCTGAAGACTTTCAACGTGGTTTGATCAACTGTTAGGCAAAGGATTTCCCAACCCAGGTGAATGAAAGTGTCGTGTTCAAGAGTGGTTACAAAGTATGACAAACAAGCTCATTTTTCTCTCTTTTCCCCCACCATTTCTAGCAAGTACCTCTTTATTTTTGACAAGCTTGAGGAGGATAACATTTGGTTGATTATAAGCTCATCCTTTGGATGAGTCCAACTTAGTTTAAATTCGAACCCTAAGAAGGAGTGGTCCGTTCCTGTTTGTAATTGAACAGGTCCTTTACTGTTAAATTTTAACGAATCCAGTATAGGAGAAACGCGGCGTTTTTCAATTTTAGAGAGTCTGAAAAAACTTAAGAAGACTCCAGGGTTGACATTTTTCGTAAATTTGTGTCTCCCAAGCCCGAAAAAGTATAAAATAATATTTGAGAGAACTGCTTGATCTTTACGACCAAGGAGTACTTTTCGTAATTAGTGCCTCTGATCCAAAAAAGTTAAAAAAGCGATCAATGACACATTGTTTTATAACAAATATCGAATTTGAAACGACAAAAATTCGGCAATCTTTTCATGTTTTTATGGTCAGAAAAAGAGCTGTAAGTGGACCGTCTTTTTAGTTCCGTTTTAACGAGTTTAAAAAGAAAACTGGGTGATATTTTCATGTTTTAGGAGTCAGAAAAGAGCTTAAAGGTGACTCTAAATGTTTTTTCGTCGAAAATGACCGATTTCGCCTAAAAAATCCGTTACCCTGAACAAAAATGCAAACATTACTCGTACCTGTTTGAGATGGATAAAAATGCTGCAAAAGTTACCTTTCTAAAGTGAAACATAAACAAATTTACAATTCATTTATTCAAAAAACTTATAAAAAGGGCTTTCGTCAATTCATTTTTACCGTTTGAGATTTGGGTGAGAAAATAGTGCTTTTGGTCAGAAACTTCTCGTGAAGATTGCGGAAAATCCATCCGTCAGAATCGAGCGCCGTCTCCTCCAGGTAATCCACATCATCCTACTCTTCAATTTCGTCCGTTTCAATTTGTTTTTTGGGGTTTTATTTCATTTTTTAGAGGGTTTTTAGGCTAGAAACCCGTGCGCGGGGGCCCGCAGGCACAACACAGGTAACCTATGGACCCCGAATTTTTCTCAATGGGGAAAAAGTCAGGGGTCCACACTTGCCGTGAAGGCAAGGTGCGGACCCACGCACTGTCTCAAAGAGAGACGGTGCGGTCCCCGCAGCAAGGGTTTTTAACCCTAAATTCCTCAAAATCCACCCAAACAATTCAATTTTTTGCATTCTAATTCGCCCTTTTGTTGGATGTAGAGTATACACCATGCTTGATTGGCGAGAATGGGAGCATGAGGACACAGATCTTGTCGCGTTAAATCACCAACCTTCGATCGATGCATTGAAGGCATGCGGCTTGTACAAATTCTGGGCCACACCTGGCATGAGGGCCCAGGTGGACTTCTTGCAGTGGCTGGTAGACAGGTGGAGCATACAGGACCAGTGCTTCTTCATTGGTGGCCACCAGCTCGAAATTGAGCCGGTAGACATATACCTTCTGACTGGTTTGCCTAAGAGAGGCAAAGACTTGACTCTATTTGGGACTAGGCCAGGTGGCCAGTCTGTCGATAGCCTTCGGCTAGAGTTCTGCAACAACCAGACTAGAGACAAAGGGATAGACATCAAAACAATATCCCGTCCTGAACTCATGGTGATCGCATTTACTGTTACCAGGCTCTGTGGGAGCGCCGCACTACATATAGCCACTGGATCCTAGATGCGGATGGCAGTTGACTGCTTTTGAGGCACCATCTTCAATTGGTGCGATGCTGTGTTGGCTAATGTAAAAGGCCAACTCACCAGAGCCAAGAACGGACAACTGAAGACCTTTGGATATGGTGCTTTGGTTTTGAGCTTTGGTCTAGAGAGGGTCCCAATGTTGGTCCTGCAACACCTCACTGTTGGAGCTGGACTTCCTCGAGAGCCCAAACTGATGCGATGGGTTGCAATTATGGCCCGTCATCCTGATGAGGGGACAGAGGTTGTTCGATTCAAACCTGAGTATTTCCGTTGGTTGGAAAACCAAGTTTTTCTATTCAGGACTTCCCTTACGCTGGGGTAGATTTTCGCGGTGACCCAGACATGGCTCTTCCACCAAGAGAGCAATGGGATGACTCAGGTAAAATCATTTTCAACATTTTCCTATTTTAATTTTTTTTTTTGTTTTTATCTCGTCCCAAAACTGATAGTAAAAGTTTCAAATGCAGATGTGGGTCCACAGCGACCAGCCGCTCTCTGGCCTTATGAGAGGAAACAACCAGCTGCAGCGGCACCAGCCCCACAGGACGAATTAGCAGAGACCTTGGCCGAACTGGGGAGCCATCTAGAGCGTTTGACAGGAGACATTCTAGAGACCGACATAGATGACATTCCTTGTCGACTACAGCGCTATGTGATTGGGGTCCCATGACCTTTTAGGAGGTTCCTTTGTAAGGTGGCCCATACAGTGGTTTCTTATCGAGGTCATCACCAGTGATAGAATGATCGCCTATTGTAGACACATATGACATTTTTTGCTTTTTGTACTTATCATTTTTGCCGATCATAAGGTATTTTTCAACCTATGATCGAGGACGATGTATATTTTGACACACTCCTATATTATACTATATCACTATTACCGGCTTATCTTGTAAAACATGTTATGGAATGCTTTTAAATTTACATGTATGATTATTGCAAATGTCTACTTAACATTCTAGAAGCGATTGCATCTGCTAATGTATTTAAAGATCTTAGAATATGCTGATATTCAATATAATCAAATTTACGTTCCAAGAGATGCACTCTCAAAAACAATCTCAATAACACTGGATTTATAATGGCATATACTCTATTAAGCTGTAATACAATGAGTTCAGAATCAAACCTCACTATCAAACTCCGAATCCCAAATGAAATAGATTCAGATAATAACTCAATCACTGCACTATACTCTGCAATGTTGTTCGTTGTTTGACCGAGGCTTACCCCATGCATAGATACCAACTCGTCAGAGGGCGAATAGATAACCCAAGCTGCGGAAGAAATGTTCCGTGTATTACGACAAGCACCATCAGCGAAACCAATGTATGTTTGGATATGCATCGACATCTGCAATATCAAGAGTAAAACCAAGATAAGCAGGAATAATGACGAAAAACACTCTCTAAGCTAAGCACACTTTTTAAACTAAAACACACCAGCTAGAAAGAAAGCTAACCTAACTAAAAATCTCTACACCCATTCTTTAAGCATAATACCTCTTCAGGTAAAGACCATTTCTGGGTTTACCTAAAGAGTCCCCGTCAAAGTCTACCAATTCATAGGCCCCTTTTGCTAGCTTTCGCTTGACAACATAGGGACCATGCCACATAGGAACGAATTTTCCAGTGCCCAATTTATCATTAGCTTGATCGTACAATAAGACTAGGTCTCCTTCCGAAAAAATTCGAGGGGTCACATTTCGATCATACTGAGCTTTAATATGTTTTGCATGAGTTTCGATTGCTAATGCAACATCACGTCGATTCTCATCTAATTGAGCCAAGTATAACAAACGTTTTTCCTCTTCGGAAGTGGTTGGAAGTAACTCGATGGCCATTTGAAATGACGGGATTTCACATTGAATGGGTAACACAGCTTCCAGACCATAAACTAGTTGGAAAGGAGTGAACCCTGTTGACGTTTTTACTAAGGTTCGATACGCACAAAGCGTTGAAAATAGCATGTTATGCCAATTCGACCAATGAATCACAATGATTCGTTGGATCATGATGACTAAAACTTTGTTGATGGATTCAACTAGACCATTAGCTTGTGAATAATAAGGAGTTGAACTATCGTGATGCAAGCCAAGCTGGCCTGTAATTTTAGTCATCATAACATTTCGAAAATGATGCCCATGATTAGTGATAATCACTTGTGGAACACCAAACCTAGCAATTATATGATTGAACACGAAAATTGCAGCTGTTTTACCGTCTGCCTCAAATGTAGGCATCGCCTCGGCCCACTTGGTAAAATAATCTGCCGCAAGGATGATATACGCATGCCCCCCGACTGAGTGAGGGTTACATGTAATAAAATCGATACCCCATTTGGTAAAAGGACCAACGAAAACTATAGGGTGGAGAGGAGCAGGTGGAGCCCGCATCTTTCGATCAAAAATTTTGCAGTTGTGGCATTTTCAGACCGCGTTAATATTAGACAGCCAGAAGTAGCCAGCGCGCAATATCTTTTGGGATGTAGCATACCCAGAGATATGACCGCCACACGCTCCAGAGTGATAGTCATTTAGAACCCTTTTAGCTTCCTCATGAGTTAAAAAACGTCGAAAAACAGAGTCCGCCCCACGGTGATAAAGAGTATCTCCAATAATTCTGAATTGTTGGGACACGAATCGTATTTTTCGATGTTCTGACCTTTAAATTTCTGGCCGAAAGGATTGGGTCTGGAGATAAACGATGATATCCCCATACCATGGATCTAAAGTGCTGATTAGAAACAAGGATTCGTCCGCAATGGGCTCCTCCGCCACAGTTTTCGTGTCAGCACGCGGGAAGTCACACATTAACTTTGCAAAAACTAAAGATTTCTTAGACTTAGATTTTTCAAATTCCAAGTCAAACTCCTACAGGATGACAATCCATTTGGATTACTTTCCCCCTTGCAATTGCTTGGTCAAAATATATATCATAGGGTTGCAACTAGAAATTACTGTAGTTTTACGTAGTAAAATGTAATGACGAAAACGTTGGACAGCTTGAACAACTGCCAATGCAAATTTCTCCACATGTGAGTATTTTAGCTCAGTTGGATTTAAAGTTTGACTAAGGTAATATATCACATGTTCAGTACCGAATTCATCTTCCTGAACTAACACCATTCCAATGGTGGAATGGGAGGCGACGAGATACAAGAAGTAGTCCTGGTTGTAGTTGGGAGGATGCAATAACGGTGCATAGGTCAACGCGTGTTTTAGTGCATCAAAAGATTTCTGAGCTATCTCATCCCAATAGAATGGAGTATTCTGTTTCAACAACCGGGTAAAACCCTTTGTAACCTTGGCGTAGTTAGGAATGAATCGTTGTAAAAAGTTTGCTTTCCCTTGCAAACTTTGGAGTTGGCGAAGACTCAAAGGAGGAGGCAATTTGACAATAGCTTCAACCTTCGAGGGATCGACGCGAATGCCGGCTTTCGAAACAACAAACCCCAGCAACCGACCCATTTCTATACAGAAAACACACTTGTGAGGATTCAACCTAATCCGATAATGCCTACACCTCATAAAGATTGCTCGTAAATGAATGAGATGATCAGCTCGATGTAATGAATGAGCAGACAAATCATCGAGATAGGGTTGCACAATGTGCTTGATGTCAGGAAACGCATAAGACATGGCCTTTGGAAAAGTTGCCCCGGCATTCTTGAGTCCAAAAGGTAATTTGCAATAAGCAAATGTCCCCCATGGACAAATGAAAGCCGTTTTTGGTTGATCGGCAGGTAGAATATTGATTTGACTGTATCTGGAAAAACCATCCATGAAGGAGAATATTTCACTGCCGACACATTCATCAATGATTTGACCGATATAGGGAGTTGGGTAATTGTCCTTTGGACAGGCTCGATTAATGTCCCTATAATCGATACATATTCTTATTGTCCCTTGCTTTTTGCTAACAGGAACAATATTCGATACCCAATCCGTTAACAGAATCAGATATATGAAACCTGCTTTGAGTAATTTTTCAACTTCTGCTTTAATAGCAGCAGCTTTTCTTGGGTGAATCTGATGCAAACGTTGCCGAACGGGTTTAGCGTCCGAGTAAGTTTTGATTTCATGAACAACAATTGCGGGGTCAATTCCTGGCATTTCCTCATATGACCAGGCAAACACGTCGCGGAATTCTTGAAATAGGGCCTTATATATTTGAATTTCATCTTCCGTACACGAGGCACCTATATGAATGTTTTCAACAATTCCGAGCTTAACCGAAATGTCAATAGGAATAGTTCGAGAAATGTTTCCCAAATTTAACTTTGAATCAAGATTTTTCATTGGATTCTAAGGTTCCTTGACATATTCAGTCGTAAAAATTGATGAGAAATCATTTTCAAAATGATCATTCTCGGGTAAAAATGAAGATCTATGATGAAGATCTTCCCATGGTAAATCATCGACACATAGGATTTCACGATTTTCTCATCAGAGTGAACAAGTTTAGAAAACGTTATTGAATCCGAGTTTGATGTGAAAGGTGATTCCTCATGGACCACATTCATTAAGTTAGTTTTGGTTGAAGATGGGTCGGAAAACGTTTGCACGGCCTGATATACAATTTCATATGGACTCAAAGGCATAACATCACCAAATGAGTGTATCTCAGATTCGGAAGGTACGATCCAAGATCATCATAACAAATGGTGTCTGAAAAAATCATATGAATGGTTGCAAAAGAAGACGATGGGTTGATAGGAGGAAAAGGAAAAGTTCCCAGTAAACCGGCATCTTTAACTAGTCCTACTCCAACATCCTTATACCGGATAGTCATTTTTCCGACATGCTGAATGCTTTCAGAAGAGGCTGGGTCAGATGAAAAGTAAGCCAGCTGGTCTATTGTTACGATATTTACATTATGAGGAAACTTTATAACTCGAAATACCAATGAAACGATAGCTGTCATAGCGTAAGACCAACTACGACCCAAGAGAAGGTTGTAATCTAGAGGGGCATCAACCACCTCCACATCTAGATTAACATTTTTTCCTTCAACCCCTATAGGTAAATCCTGTAAAATGCCAAAAGGATGAAACCCACGGCCATAAAAGGCCTTTAGAATCGTCGGGGATTGATTTAGTGAAGGAGAACCAAGCGATCTCCAACACTATATCGACATAATACACGTTGAGGCTCCCTCATCAATCACAATCCTATGAATAGGTCTGTTTTTTACTATCACTGGGATCTGGAAAGCCATTTGATGAGGTAAGCGCGGTGTACTATTTTCTAGATCGAAAATTATAAGGTTCGAGTCCTGAACGTCAACAGCTCCAATAGCCGACAAAAGTAATTTATGCTGTGCTGGACATGATTGCAACACTTCCAAAGCCGACATTGCTGAAGGTGAAACAGCTAAATATTCAACAATGTTATAGTTCTGAGCCACTCTCGCATGTGGATTGAAAGCTGACTTTCGAAGTATACCCTTGGCGGGCGGTTTGATTACTAAGTCTGGATTAGGTTTCTCGATCTGTAGTGGATCAAAACCGAGAGCTGAGGTTGATGGGTTAGAATGAGAAGATTCTGCTTCTTTACCATCAACAGGACTTTTACTACCATAATCATGCGATCGAGTCGCAATCCTTACATGGGACATCATCAGTATGGGTTCTTCATTGGCATTTGAGGAAGAACCTATCATCTTACTATATTGACTTGGAAAAGGATCCTTCAAAACAGCACGCATTTGGGAACCTTTGACAATTTTCGCAACCTCTGCACGATGAGGTCAGTCTCTTGTAAAATGCTCTTCGTCACAAATGAGACAAGGATAATGAGGTTTGCGTTTCTCATCATTTGATTATGCTTTTTATGGTTTCTCTTTCGAATTTGTATCTGTTTTATTTTTCTTCTTCCCTTTCTTCTTACCACCGGATTTTGATTTGGCTGTAGATGACTCTACAACATGAATATCGACAGAAATCTCCATGGAAGAATCTCCTGTCGGGGAATCTGGCAAGGTTATGATAGGAGAAGAATTCTTGGAAGACTTCTTCTTACTTTTGGTATTAACCATACCAATCATACCGTCAGTGGCATGAGACCCTAAAGGAGCTGCAATGATTTGATTTTTCTTAGGAAGATCGGGGATTTTCTCGTGTAACGTATCTGACTGAGTATAAACTAAGTCAAGGTACTGTGCTTGAGCAATTACTTTCTCCTCAGTAACGACTCCGGCCTTAGCTACATCCTCAGTGATCTTTGGCAGTAAAGATTTGACAAACCATTCAGCTAAGATCTGAGCCAGAATAAAAACCTTCATTAAACGCCGTCGACGTCTCCACTCATGAATGTGATCTGAAATGTAAGTGGACGTCGATAACTTTAATGAAGTTAGTAATTCCGTGCCATTGTCATATCTGACTGGCAACTGAAAATGAGTTAAAAACGAAGTAGCTAACTGACTAAAGTTATAAAAAGTGGCTCGCGGTAACTCAATGTACCACTTGGCCGCAAGACCAATTAGAGTGCACTAGAAAAGCCTGAAACGGATTGAATCATATGAAATGGAATTAGACGCACACCAAAGGTGATAAGTCATCACATGGTTCGACAGGTCCTCTCCTGATTTGCCTTCAAACTTAGGAATATTACTAGGCAACTTATTCGGCATTGGCGGCCAAAACTGAAGATAGTTAATGGGATCGTTCGTTAGGCATGACAAGTCAGGAAAGTCCAAAGTTGCGATAAATGGTAACTAACGATTGGGTCCCTAAAAATCTGCGTCATGAGACCAGCCCCAGGAGGAGGATATCCAAGATAACTAGGAATTGGAATTACACTTGGGATATTGTATCCTCCCGGAAAACTAGGATTAACCGGACCGTACTGGGGTTGTTGAGGTTGTTGATATGTATACCCAGGGTACGATTGGTACTGATAGACTGGCTACTGCACAGCAGGACCAAATTGATATTGTCCCTGGTACGGTTGATAAGTGTTGGCGTTATGAGACAAGTGTTGTCCTTGATGGCAAATCACACTGATGACAAATCATAGTGCAGAAGGATAGCAGCAAGGAATTGATGATCAGACTATAAGAAGAAGAGAAAATTCATATACGCAGGTTCGTTAAGCCCAAGTCGCGTATACACGCAGGTTCGCTATATACCAAGTCGTGTATACGCAGGTTCGCTATATACCAAGTAGGGTATACACGCAGGTTCATGAATGGAAAAGAGCGTACGTGTCAGAAAGCTTACTTTTGGTCCGTGGTAGTTAGTCCTCGGTACTTGAGCCTATGTTTTTGGACCAAAGTATCTCGACAGACGTGTTGATCCCTAGTATTGAGTTGATGGTATTGTTTTACTATGGTTTTGGACCGTGGTATTATGAAAGGCCTAAACCTATATAAGGAGAAGATCATTAGGCCAAAGTGGGAGAGTGAGTAATGAATATCTGATGAAGTGTGAGATCCAAATGTTGGTTATGGGTTGGTGATCTGACCCATGGTTTCACTCATGTGGAGGATGATGAACTATGGAACGGGATCTCAAGGCTTGGAATGATTATCTTCATATGGTTTGACTGTGGATAGACTAGATCTATTGACGCATGTTTATTGTTATGATCTGGGTATGTTTTGATGTTTGATATAGCTGCGGAATTATAAGTTAGGATTTGCAGATCTGTACGCAGGTTGTCTTTGGCAAAAGAGCGTATACACGCAGGTTGGATTTGTCCAAGTAGCGTATACAATGTGAAGTATGATATTTGAAGATGAAGTTGGATCTGGTTATTGTTATGTTGTCTATGTTGTTGACAGGGTTTCAGTGATTCAGTATTGGGTGATTCAGAGATTGATGATGCAGGTTGGTTTATGGATCCAGTATGAAAATGTATGAAACGTTGTCCCGGGAAGATCGTAGAGTTCAGTAGGCTGGCACCTACGTATTGGTAAACATATCAACCAGTACAAGAGCCAGGGGGTTGTAGCTCCCTTCCAGGAACAGCTGGAGAACGAGTAAAGGTTGGAGCATTCTGTAGGCAGGCACCTACGTACTAGTAAATGGATCGGCTAGTACAAGAGCTAAGAGGGTTGTAGCCCTCTGCAGGTTGTAGCCTGCGTGCTGGTAAAGGACTGCACCAGTACATTGCAAAAGAAGTTTCTTATTAAAGGAAGATAGAAACAAATTGCAGCAGGTGGTTTTCACCCACATTGGGTTTCCACCTTATATCATGATGTTCATGTGTGTGACTTATGTGTGATGATCTGTTCTATTATACTGCACCTGTTTACTGTTAATATGGTTAATAATGTTCTGATGCATTTACTGAAGATAAGCTAACTGAATCATAAGATTACTGCATGTATGCTAGTTGCCCTTAACGAAGTCGCGTATATACGCTGATATCCTTAACTGAAGCTGCGTGTATGAATCTAAGTATGAAATTGAAAAAGTTTTATTGATCTGATAATACTGATTCACCCCCCCCCCTCAGTATTATTTCCAACAATAAGTAAATTGTGGTTGACTTGTGACAACCGTACTTGAATCAGGTTGTCCTATAGGCATATGAACCGAAGTTTGAATTGTGGATCCAGATTGAGGTAAATATGTCTGAGGAGTTGATACAGGAACAGTAGAAACCGGAGTTGTCGATACTCCAGAAGTAGGTGGGGTTGATTGAACAGATGTTGCAGCAGCCGTTTGAGGTGGAGTACGAGGCATACTAGGCCCAGGCTGAGAAACTACAGAAGGTACATAAGTTTGAATAGTTGACTGGACAGGTTGCTGGGTGAACCAGAAACTAAGGGTTGTCCAGTTTGAGATGACAACTGTACATTTGGTTGCAAGACCTGTTGAGTTTTCGATGGATCCCACACTAAGTTCATTCCGGGGTACGGACCCATAACAGGTTGAGAATATTGAGGACCATAACCAGGTTGAGGGTAGGGTTGATAATTCAAAGGTACATTTCCAGTTCCTTGAACATATGATTGACCGGAGGGTGGTTGGAAACCTTGGTTCGAGTACTGACCTTGGGGTTGATAACCTTGAGGCACGTACTGATACTGGGGTTGACCTTGAGGTACATATTGATACTAGGGTTGACCTTGAGGTACATATTGAGTCTGGGGTTGACCTTGACGAACGTACTGTCCCGTAGGTATGTACTGTCCTTGAGGTTGCCCCCCAGGTGATACTTGAGGATTTTGAGGTTGCCCCCCAGGCGGTAACTGGCCACCTTGAGGTTGAGGATTAGGAATAGTACCTGACATCATGAGAATATCTTCTACACTCAACGGCTTAGTACCATTATTTCCAGTTAATAACCCTTGTTCAATGGGTTGAGGAGACGCTCCCGCAAAAGTACCAGAAAGTGACTGATACCTAGAGGGAACAGAAGGACTGCCGTACAAAAAGGATTCTGGAGATTGAGAAAACATGGACGACTGTATTGACATATTTAACGGAGGATAGTAACCTCTAGGTGTTGGGTGATAAGGAATATGAGGTGGTGAAAAACTTAGTCCTGGGTTTTCCAAAAAATTTGTCAATGAGAGATACCAAGCACTGCTCCTAGGTGGACTGTAAAAGATTGATTCGCGCTCCTTAAGTTCGATAACAGGTTGATTTTCAGGGATAGGGATGCCTACTTCTTCTTCCGGAGTCGCAAGTTCTTCAATAGCTATAAGTCCAGAAGGAAGATTTTGGGTAATTATTCCTTCTACCCTGGGTGAACCAGGACCACTAGAAGTTAGAGAGGTAAATCCCGATGTCGGGGTAGCAGCAAATTCACTTTCAGGTTCAGATATTTCAGGTTCCTCACCTATATCACTAGTAGATGAAAAGCTACCAGTAATTTCGGAAACAGACACCGATTGTGGATTATAATCTGCTACCAAAGCTTGAAAATCAGGATGTACCTACCAAAGAAGACTCTCCTTCTTCAGGTGACCCAACTCTACTGTCTCTAGGAGTTACCAGGGCTCGTAGTCCTTTAGGTTGGCTCAGTGAAAACTCAGGAGGTTGGCCCCGAAGTCTACGGGACTTCCTTGGTAATTCAGCCATGATTAAATATTTTAACTACTTCACTCGCAAAAAAAGTAAAATCTCAATGAAAACCACCTAAAGCCTCTAAAGAACCAAACAAATTTGAATCACACACCTAAAGAATATAGGAGATCAAACCACACACAAACAATAAGCTTTCCGTACTGAAAGCACTAGTTGGTGATGAAGTCCAACGTCGCAGAGTTCAATACAAAAATGTCGGTTGGAACAGTTACCCCGGCAACGTGCTTAATGAATAGACTGGCACAAGTTCCTCCACTAAACCATCTCGAGTGAAGAGAACCCCCCAAAAAATCCAAGTGAGTCTAGCCGACATCTGGTCCAGGTATAGTGTGATCTTCCCACCACTGTCACCTTAGGAAGAATCCTATAGAATATGGTCACTAAGGTTACCAACGGAAACAAATATACCTGGGGGAATAATCTACGATCCGATACGCATGCAAGGGCAGAGTAACAAGCTCAATCCCCTTGAAGGCTCCTTGACATAATCCAAGGTTTACCAACAAGTGACCCCAGGCTCCTCGACAATGGTTAATCCGAGGTTTACCATTTTTTAATACGTGAATATCTGGTGTCGTTCCCAATGAGGAAGGATTGATTCCCACACTGGTTCGGACACGATCTCGTGCTTCTCCTTTAAGAGGAGCTTTCCCAGAGCATAGATGCAACAATTGGATTTTTCTCCTACCACAAGATACAGCTACTTGTTTGTTTTATTGTCTTGGAGAGTTAATTACTCCCTACTTCAAGACACTAGCCTAAGCTATGTTGGTGTATTAGAGCTCTAGAAACAAAAAGATTACTAGATAGATTTTACTTTAAGCGTTATTTTTATTGGTTTTTGTTTAAGTCAAGAGGTGCGGAGATGAAACTTGTTGTGTGAAGACTCGAATCGAAATCACTAAAAAATGCAATTAAGATGATTAAGCAATCTTTTCCCCTTCAATGAACTTCTAGCTAGGAAAGAGTTTGAGAATGCAAATGCTTGTAAACACAAATCTTTCTTAAAAACAAATTAAAAGAAGGGCTTTTTGTCTTTTCCAATGCACTCAAAACGAGACAACTAGTTATTTTCACAAAAATTTCCCTTTTCTTTCAAAACACTCAAATACTACAAAAACAAACTTTTTCCAAAAGAGATTTTTATTTTTTATAAAACACTGAAAACTATGGAAATGACTAATCTTGAGATCCATAAACTATAAAAAACTATTTGAATTCAAAGCTTACAAGATGTATTTTTCAAGGATGTTTTACTTAGCTATAAGCAAATAAGGACTAATTTGTCTAGAATCACAAATCAATAAAAAAAAAACCAATTTTTGTTTTCTTTTCTAAAAATGAAATCCAAACTTTTAACACAAGCCTTTTTGAAGTTTTGTAAAGAGAAAACACAAGGTGGATTCCTCAACAAAGGTAGATTTTGCAAATGGTCAGACTCATAAGAAGGCTAGTAAAAACCAAGGTGATCTGAGGCTTCTACAGCTTCTAAGCTCTGAGCTACTACAAGACCAAAATGAAAACCAAACCCAACAATCGAAACTTCTAGGAATTTCACCTAAAACCCTAACACCAATGGAATTAACCTAAGAAAAGCTTCTGACAGGTTATATGCAGGTCTGGGCAAGGGATAATAACATCTAAACAAAAACTAAGCTGACTAACAGAGAAAATCTTAGGTTTTCCAAAATTTTAACAGGGTCCGTAAGCCCACAGTACACACAGGTGCGGTACCACTCTGTGCTAAAAGCAAAAGTGCGGATAGGTCCACACTGTGTCGCAAGCCGAGGGTGCGGTCCTCTCCCAAAGTTATGAAAAACAAAAAATAATCCTAGATCTACTAAATCTACCCAATTCCACACACAACAAGCCAAAAACAAAAACAAAAACAAAGTTTCTCAGGTCAAAGTAAAAACAAGGAAAAAATCAAGTCCCCAGCGGAGTCGCCATTTTGTCACACGGAATGAGTCGATCTTGCGGACAAGATAGACCTTCCTAGAATCTAACGATATCTAGTGACAAGCAAGCCAATCAAAAACTATATTTCTCTAAATATGCAATTATAAACAAAGGCAAACAAGTGTCTTAGGCCTACCTTGGGTCCAATGCAAGTTTGTGGAAGCTTCGCTCTTTTGATCCAAATGAGATCCCTTGTTGCGAATATGCAAACACAAACAAGCAAACAAATTAAATAGCACCTGAAAAACCAATATCATAAAGCATACTTAACATGATGATCAAGGAATTCATGAAACAAATGACATAAGACAATTTGTTGAGAAAAATGAATCTGATTGTATTAATTCAAATCAAAGAAGAACTTTACAACTTGTGCCTTGATGCTGTACAAGCTCCTCCTAGGGTCCAACAAGAAGTCTCCTCTACTTTGACAAGTTTCACTCTCTTCCCAATGAAGCCAAAAAGGTATGTGATCTCTCCTCTCAAGCTTAACTAGGAAGTCTCAATTCCACCAGCATTTACCCTAAAAAATGTTCAGCTTCAACCTCCTTAGCAACCAGCCCAATGCCTTAATTTATAGTGCAATGGAAGGAAGTTACTAGGTCCTCCTTCAAAGGGATAAAGCCCCCCTTCAAAGGGATAGCTCCTCTCATCAAGGGATTAGCTCCTCTTTTGGGATGCATGAACCACCTAAGTGCGAACAATCCACGTCAAAATTCCTTCTAGAATCATCTAGAATTAACCCAAAGTGGGTTTTTTAGAATAAACTTGCGCCTTTTTTACTTTCACAGGGGTCCGCACCCACTCCTTTAGGGACAGAGTGGGCAGGTCCGTAGGTAATGTGAATAGGGGGTGCGAGACTGTAGGCAATAGTGAGAGAAAGTGTGGAACTAGAACTTTGTTGATTTTCAATGTCTTTCTCTCATTTTCATAGCTTGACTTGAAGAGTTGAGGTTTGAGACTTGCTTAGGAGGACAGTACAAGTGATGATAGACCTATATTGACTGTAAATAGTCATGGTGATGATATTTTTGTGTAACAAGACTGCTTAAATATACTAGAATGCAACTGTTTTTTAGTAAAATCCAACATTTTTCCCTTCTTCAGAAATTGTCTTTATAGACATTACATAAATTGATCATAGGATTATAGTTTCAAAATTAATTACAAAATATAAAAATAATAATGTACTTTATCAATTACATGCATATAAGAAACTTCGCAGTCCTATTTTCATCTAAATATCATCTTGTTGGTGGAGTTATGGTTGGAGAGAAGGATCAAAAATTCAAATTTGGTGATGTGGCATCCAAGTCAACAACTATCCATGAGCTTTTTCTACACAAAATACTAAACAATAGGGTCGAGGGATCCCTTCGAAATCCAAAATGTGATAATTATTAAAAATATGAGAGAGGTTTTTTTAAATGATTCTGTTTTGGACAAAAACCTCTTTCAGCTTTGAAAAATTCATTCTCATTTATTCGAGATATGATTTTGAAAACAATTACTAAAACATGATTGGAAAATCCTCAAAAACAACCTTTCAAATATCTCTTTGAATATTTCAAACCGTAACACCCGTTATAAAATTGAGAGAGGTTTTTCTAAATGGGTTTGTTTTGGACAAAAAACTCTTCATTTTTTTAAAATTCATTGTCATTTGTCTGGAAAGAGTGCCCAAAATTATTGTTTTTTATAGGAAAAACAAAATGTTTAACTCACCATTTTTATAGAAAAACGCTGATAAGCCCATTGTTAGTAAATTTATTTAGAAAATATAATTGAAACACTTAAAATGTAGATAGCCCCACTATCGATGATTTCCCCGTTTATTACAACTAATATGCAGACACTTAAACTGTTAGCATTTTCTGAATATTTTTTCAAAAACACACTTAATGTAATAACAAATCTTAACCATGATTTATGGTTATTAAGAATATTCCTTGTGAACGACAATCCTAACCTTGATTTATGATCATTAAGAATACTCCCATTTTGCTCAATGCCACATGTAGAACTAAGCTTGGTTTATGATTATTAATAATATTCCCTCCTCCTTCAACGTCACTTGTAAACATGATTTTTTTATTTGATATTTAAAGAAAATTTGAAAAGAAAATTTAAATATTCCAATTCTTCAAGGAAAATATTAAAATAATACATCTATAATAAATTTGGGCAAGGAAACCATGAAAATTATACATCAAACATGAGCAACATAAATGTGGATAACACCCTAGTAAACAAAAAATCAAACAAAAAACTATAAATTAAATTATGTGTTTCTAGTACGTGATAGGTGACATGAGAGACACTTCGTCTCCTAAGGAATGATGTTTTCTTATGACAACCTTCATGAACCACCACATGTAGAACAGGTGGCATGTTATGACATTTAATTCAAAAATCCTACTCATAATTTTCCCAACAACATCGTTGAGTATCCATTGCCTCATTTTCCTCCTCTCTTGCATATTATAGTGCCTAAGAACCACATTTCCAGGTGGAAAGTTCTTATTGATAGAAATCACCACTATAACTAATTAACAATTTGAAACATGTGTATTTCCATTATAGAGGAGTTTTAAACTCTTCAAAACACACACATTTCCGAGACATCGACGGTTGTATACCACGAAGAGTAGTAAAACCATGAACAATGAACATAATGCATCCATAATGGTCCAACTATACATTTCACTATGAAAAACATACCGAGGGATGAGAACAATAGGGAACCACAAACAATGAAGAGGGCACAGTTTGGGGATTCCACTTCTCATTAATCTTGATACACATGGAAATTATGGATTGGATGGACATGTTAACTTCTCCCTCAATCTTAGAATATGCCCTCCTCTCACAATTTTTCTCATACGCCTTTTTTTTCTTAAACATAAATTTTAAAAACTCCATTCCATTCCTATAAAATGACGTGCATCGATGAGAAATTACACATCAAGAAATGGTCGAAGAAAACAATCTCGTGATGTTGTTCTTGTATACTATTTCTCTATATATTTTCCTTCACAAGGAAGATGTCATGGTATACTTGGAAACAATATTTACATTAGTAAACATGTAGTATTAGTTTGTTAGTTAGATTGGGTTGTTGAGATATTCTCTCAACGACATTCTCCTTGTTTGGAATATGTTGGATCTCATTAACACTATTTATGTGGCTTGTAATTTTTCTTTGAATGTAATATATGAATATTGTTTTGTATGTATTACTGAGTGTCATGTCTCCAATTTCAATTTATGTCTTAGTATCAAAGCCCATATGGGCCTGAATCCCTCAAGGGAGGGCCTAGGAAGATGGAATAAATATGATATTTTATTCTGTATAGATAAATAGGTTAGTTAGTGTGTCTGAGAGTGTTTATTTTTTGGTCATTGCAGTGTTGAATTTTACATTGTTTTTTGTGTGTCTCGCTGGGCATGATTGGAAGGAGAAGCCAGAGTGTAGAAAGAGTCACTATGTGAGTACCATAGCTAGACTAATCAAAACACAAAATTAGAGGCCAAAGTTGTTTTTCCATACAGGTAGAACCATTGTTCATGGATCATTATCATACTTCCTCCATCTCCAAGAAGCCTCGGTCTATAAGAAGGTCGCATCTGAAAAGCCACAACACCACAACCGTCTCTCAACACTCTTATAGGCTCGTTCGCTGATTAAAGAGCCTTATGTTCTACCAATTCATTATGAGAAGGTATTTTTTTAACTCAAAGAAGACACGATAGTGATCAATAATCTATTAAAACATTGTTTATTGTGAATATATACGTGTTTATTAATCAATGAAATTGTTATAACATATCTCTAATATATGCATGTACTCGTTCATGTGCAAATATTTTTGTATGAATATATTCTGGACCCGAAATGGATATTTGTCACACATTATGTGATCAAGGTGGATATTGGTGGCCACCCTACTATTCCACTTGGACCCCCAAAACTGTCTCTTTCAATTTTTCAGTTTCCTTAATTGTAGCACAATTTACTATTTTTAGCAGTTTTTCAGGTCCTGAACTTTTCAAGCCGTTTTGAGACCCTAAACAACATTTTTAGGGAAAACGGGTAGACCAAAAAAGACTCAAATAGTGGTGCTGATTTTTTTTCATCTTAATCTTCGAGATTTATGAAACGAGTTATTATGTTATACAAACGGAGATCGTATGCCAAAGTTACTACCCTACGAAATTGATGTACCAATTTACCCAAATGGGGCCCATAGTTTTGGCGCTTCATCTCCTAAGATTAGGTTTTTGGATGCTTAGGGTTTTCCATTGTTTTTGAATAATAAATAGGCCTTGGAGCCTCATTTTAACACAGTTCAGAGGCATGTAGCTACCACATCTCTTATTAGAGATAAGCTACAATCACCCGAGGTAGTCTTATTTCCATTCTGTTTCTAAGAATATTTCAGTGTTTGATATTAATGAAATGAAGTGTTATTTCTGTTGCATCTTTACATTTATGATTATATCTGTAATTTGTTGTGTTCCTATTTAAATTTGGATCAGTGGTATTAAAGCAGTCTTCTTTTTCTCTGTTTTTCTTTGCATGTTCCCAACGAGGTCAGGATATAAGGAGTTTGGGCTTGAACTGGTTGAACCTTTGCAAAACTAGCCTCGCGAATCCCGATGGCCTCCCGTGGTGGAAGAAAATAAAGGCGAGGGGGAAGGATATCCTTTCAGAATGTTGCTCGAAGAAGCCCTCAAGCAATAGAGGAATGCGATGATGAACAAATTTTCTTAGACCCTTCAGCAGCTACCTAAGGGCAATGCATCTACTTCCAACAGCTACTCTGGAAGCACCTCACTCTTTAAGGTACAAGTTAACTTTGATATTCCCATATTTGAGGGCTAGAGAGATGCAGACGATGTAGATAAATGGTTAATTATGCTAAAAGGATATTTTAATGTTCATGATTTTTCCAGCCATGAAAAGATTACTTTTGCTCTTCTCAAAGCCACCCACCACATCAAGGACTAGTGGGAAACCTTCTGGGAGCAGAAGAATGAAAGTACACCCTCATTATTTTCGGTTGTGCCCACTCGGGAATCGTTCCGAGATGCCACCAAGGAGAAGTACTACCCTTTCGGGAGCTATGAGGATAAATACATAAAGTGGACCACACTGCGTCAGGGAAGGGACCAAGACATGCTAGAGTTTACCAATGTTTTTCATACCCTTCACATGAAGTTTGGTATCAAGGATACTAAGAAACATTTGGTACTTGTTATCACTCAGATTTTCCTAGAAGTTGTAAGAAGAGGAAAGGGGTCCGAGGTAACCACAAACCAACTTTTAGATACAGAATCTAGCCAATCTGTATCCAGATATGGCTCTCTCTTTAAGGTTTAGCTTTGTTTTATCAGGTTTTAGGCTAGTTATTAGAGTTTTAAGATTTTGATTGAGTTTGTTGGTGAAATTCAATAGCAGAGGGGTATCACTGAGTACTTTAGGCCATTGGGCTAATAGAGTCAAAGTAATATGGCTCAACTGGATTTGGTTTCTTTGCAAAGGATGGCTTCACAAGGCAATATAGCTAAATAGGGAACAAATGATGATTCAAAAGGATGAGATGGGCTCAAAAGTGAAGAAGGGAAATTAAGAATCCTTCCACATGTCTTGAAAGAAAAGAACTTGACTGATCACCAATAAAAAGCAATTAAGAATTCTTTAATAAATGATCAAAATGATTAAACTAGGAAACAGGAGCAATTAAGAATTCGTTGTTTATGCTAGTTTAGAAGAAAACATCAAGAATATAAATGATTGAAAACAGATTGCACTGAAGCACTTTCTGAATTAAGATTTTTTGTTTAAGTATTCAAATATGAAACATAATTGAAATATTTAAACAAGAGAACAATAACACATGAGTTATAAGATACTTATTTGTCAGATGTTTTGCACTTGAATCCTGTGAAAAGTCCTTTGTATCAATTCTACATCTAGCCAGCCATGAAATATTTTTCCAACAACGCTTTATTCCAAAATAATTATTTTTACAGCAATGTCTAAGAATCCACCCAAAATACTTCAAATGAAGAAGTATTTATACTAATTCTAAACTGAAATACCTTGAAAAAATATCAAGATTGGTTTGCAAATATCTCAAACTATTTTATAATAATAGAACTTAAATAAAGGACATTCAAAACTAATGAATCTATTTGACACTATTTCTATGGATTTATGGTGACAAAGAAGAGAAAGTCGAGTTTGATAGCAACTCTAAGTTGATGATGAGGCATCCCAGTCACTAATTACATCCTTCCTTGGTGCATTCTGCCCCAGAATTTCTACAAATTTAGGGTCCAATGATACGCATGTATATCTCAATATGTGATAGATATGTAAAAGTTGAAAGAGGTTTTTGTAGATAAGAATTCTTTTGAGATAAAACTCTCTCAGTTTCCCAAAATTCATCTCCAGCTTTTCACAATATTCTCTGCAAAAAGATGTCAAAAACAAGACTTTGCACAAACTGAAAAATAGGCTGTGAAGACATGAACTTATCTTCCTCTTGGTAATACCTATGTAAAACGTGAGAGAGGTTTTGTAGATTAGCATTTTAGGAACAAAAACCTCCTCCAGTTTCTCAAAATACTTTTTGTATTGGCCACAATAGTTTCTATAAAACTATGACTTAAACAAGAAATTTCTGAAAAATGTACCATTTCTGCTCTGATTTCATCTTTTAACCTTAAATTACTTTCAACTGTTTTTCACTTTTACTATGGATAAACTTCATTGTAACTGGTGAAAGTGTTTTCATCTTTGTTTAACCCTTAATGCCTTCATGTTTACTTTTACTATTTACTGTTTACTTTTTACTTTTACCGCTCTATTTTTTCATCTGTCTTCACTTTGACATGAATTTGTATGCTATGCTTTGTAATTGTCTTCTTTGTTGTTTATCTTCATGGTAGCTGATTTACTTGACTTGGTCTTCAATCTGATACTCTTTAACCCTAATACACTTTGAATGTTCTTTACTGTGTCCTTTTACCTTCAATGTGTAGTTTAGGTTTTTACTATCTGTTTCAACAGTAAATCCTTTAATTCCATGTTTCCTCTGCTTGTCTTTCAACTGTATGTTTTATTTTCCATCTCTGTTTGAATAGATTTGATAACAATCTTGGAGTAAATAGGTCTTATGACTAGTATTAAGACTGTTTATCCAAGGATGTGATCTTCTGATCACCTGTAAAACAAAACAAATTGTTAAGAAAGCATTGGTTTGCAAGGGAGGTCGAAAAGATTTCATTTGAGCTTGAGAGGTCCGTGGAGTGAGTTCAGAATGCTTTTCAGGAGGTAAACCATGCTTGAATCAGTTAACAGAGGCTTAAGGTGGCGTAGATGGGTTACATAGAGTTTTACTGCACAATCAGGTGAAAACGAGCAAAACTGGGGTTTTTGTGTTTAAACGGGTAAATGGTTGATATTGGCGGGTGAATGATAATTGGAGGCAACTGAATGACGACACATTTTGTCATTTAGTGGAGGCGGTAAGTAGTTTCTATCGCACCGCTTATGGGGAAAGGGCGGTATTAGACCTCGAGCAAGTGATTCTATTGATTGCTTGACGCGTGGTGGAGGCACTGTGCAAAAGCCGCTTTGTGATCGCGCGCTAACGCGCGGTCACAAAGGGTCGTGTGATATGCATATTGGTTGTTAGATCTTGATTACCTGATCAGATGACTTTCGGGGCTCTAAGATGATGGGGATTTAATGAACGTGGGCCCAATACATTTAAGAATTAATTAATTATATCGGGGTTGACGGGATTGGTAGGGGAGGCTATCAATTAACCATGAGGGTTAATTAATCCCTTTTTAGTGTGGCAGGGGTTAGGGTTGTTAATTAGTTATTGATTAACTAATTAATCCCAATTAAGGATGTATTATGGTTATAACTAACTAAGGGGTGGGATATATAGAAATTTCGGGGTTTTATATAGTTATAATAATACAGGACAAGGTAAACTTTATAAGGGATTTATAAATTAATACAAGTTAATAGTTAATATGTCATAATGAACGAAAAAGTGCTAAGTATAAAAACATTTGATGTGTGTATTTAAACTTAGGCTTAAAGTGAAAAAAGGGTTTTTGTGGAAATATTATAATTTTCCTAAGTAAAATAGGATTTTACTTAGAAAAAACTTATCCAGGGTATGAATGATTTGTATGAAGGGCTATGATGATTAATGAATGGTCTTAAGTACTTAGGCTTTATAAATTATTGGGCCGAGGGTCCGGTCCCTCCAGTAGTCAGAGAAATGCTCTGAGCCCCTCTAATTTAATAGACACCTTGGTACTTAGGGGAAATTAGTGAAAATTTAGGGAAAATGAATAGGGGAGTTAATTACTTGACTTTGCTTGCTTGATGTGCCTTGCATGTGATTTATGCCTTTGCCTTGTGATGAAAGTAAAATATTAACACATTTAAAGTCATCATTCATCACATATAACTCTGCAACCATCATCTACCTACCCTACCTACTTTAACCTAGCATTTTTATCTCTTTATTTGGGTGCACTTAGATTGGCAAACCCTTATCAAATTTTCTTTTCTTTTACATGGAAATGCCTATCTAAGTCTACACTTATTATATCCAAGGGCTCAGATTGAACTGTTGATCTCCTTTTATTTACTCTACCTATCTACTTATCTGCCAAGATTAAAATGTTTGGTCAGATCTTTATTCTCTATTTCTACGACATGAAATTGAAAATATGAATTAGTCAAGCTTAAACTATTTGACTATTCATGAATTTTGGCATAGGTGACAAGCTGCACACAATTGCTTATTATACAAAAGTAAAAAAGTAGTGGCATTTAGACTTGCACACTTTCCTGGTCTTTTCTTTTTGTTGGGGTTCATTTTCTTTCATTTTTGGACCTTTTTTATTCTTTTTACCCTTTTATTCTTTTTCTATGGCATACCCTCTTTACATTTCTTAATTTTTTGGTTTTTTACAAATATGGAAAACATTTGCAGAAAGCAAAGGTATGTACATATTTCAGAAACAACTAAGTCAATCATGATATATGAAACCTATTGGTATAGGAACCTAATAGTACTCAAGTACCACAACTTCCTACAAAGGCACATCCAGGATGAGATAGATTTCTTGGAAATCTCCTTGCTCGACAAAATGTACTGATATGTTGCCACGTTTTAGCAGAAACTTAAACAAAAAAATTGAGACTTTGGATCTGTGAATCCGAAGTAAGGGAAAGGCACCCCCAAACCTCAGAGGAAAGGGAAAAGCCAAGGTAGGGCGACCTAGGATAACTCATCGAAGCCACAAGAAAATAACAACACCATGAAGACAAAGAAAGACATGGGAAAGTTGTGTGAGATCCATAGAGCTCCACTCACAACACAAGTGAGTGTCGGTCTAAGAAGTCATTGGTGGTTGAGCTGAAGACTTAAAAGTCCGACACATGTTCTGATTCTGAGTCAAAACCTGAGAAGGGGAATGACAAAGGGAAGCAGATCATTGATGTGGAGCCTAGTGCCACTATGGCCACTAACAAGATCCAGAAGATTTGGCGTGAAGATCTAGAAGAGGGGGAACACCTATTCCACTCATAGATGTGGGTGAAGGGTTCTCTGTTGTGGTTCATTGTAGACAACAGGAACCAAAAGAACCTCATTTTAGCAGAGGTTGTGAAATGGTAGGGCCTACCGACTACAACACATCTGCAGCCGTACACCATTAGGTGGCTTCACCAAGGACGATATCTCTGTGTTAGCCAATAGTGTCACCTTTCATACAGAATAAAGCCCTTCACGGATGAGGTACTATGTGATGTTGCTCCTCTTGAAGTTTTTGATGTATTATCAGGACAACCATACTTATGTATTGTATAACTTAGTACCCAAAGAAATAATAACATAGCGAGGTCTACACTCATATACAGGATACTGTAGGTAGCCCCACCTACCACCATCTCTTTGATCTCTAATAAGAAATGATGTAAGGTCATCTCCCAGACTCAGAAATTTGTTTTCTTTATGATTCGCTCTCAAAGTAAGGGGAAGGTCATAGCCACATCCATGGCCCCCGAGAAGGGTTCCTCCAAGTAGCAAAATTAGGTGGATATGGTCATGGAAGAATAAAGGGACATCTTTTCCTCACCCACAGGGGTACCCTTGCATTGCTAGGTCAAGCATTCAATTGTTATGACTCTCGAAGCACCTCTACCCAGTAGGTTGATATATTGTCACTCAATTCTAGAAAATGAAGAGATCAAGTGGAAAATCAAGGAGTTTCTGCAAAAAGGGCACATCTGACCAAGTCTCTTGCCTTCTGGGAGCTCGATTGTACTTGTACAGAAGAAGTATGGGACCTGGAGGCTCTGCATTGATTATTGGGAAATAAACAAAATCAATGTTAGGAACATGTATCCAATCCCATAGATTGATGATCTCCTGGACCAACTCATGGGGTCCAAGTATTTAAGCAAGATTGATCTGAAGTTTGGTCATCACCAAGTTCTAATATAGCCCACAGATGTATGGAAGATTATCTTTAAATCCAAGGAATGCCTTTTTGATTAATGGTTGGTTATGCCCTTCGGGTTGAAAATTTCCCTTGCTACTTTTATGAGGCTAATGGATGACATCTTTCGGCCTTTAACCAACTCGTTGATGGTGTTTTATCTGGATGACATCCTCATCTTTAGCAAGAGTTGGGAAGAACAATTACAACACATTCGACAAGTCCTTTAAACCCTTCGAAAACACAAACTGTGTGCCAACTTGGATAAATTCACCTTTGGCATGAGCTAGGTCCAATACTTGGGTTACATCATATATGAGCATGGCATGCATATGGACCCGAACAAGATCCATGTCATTCGGGATTGGTCAGCCCCGACTATTCTAACGAAGCTCTGCAGCTTTTTCTGCCTTGCAAATTTCTATCGGAGGTTCGTGTTGGGATTCTGCCATATCACTTGGCTTTTGAGTTAGATTAATAAGGGTGGGGAAAAAGAAATTTTTTCCTAGTCTGAGTCCCAACACAACGTGTTTGTTGAGTTGAAGCACCACCTCTACTTTGCACTAGTACTCACACTTCCAAACCTGAAGCAGCCATTTGAAATCGAGACATACACCTCAGACTATGCTATTGGTGTAGTCCTCACGCAACATGGTCATCCAGTGGCCTATCATAGTGAGACACTTTCCAATGCAATTCGGAAGTACCACACCTATGATAAAGAGATGTATTGCATCATGCAGGCTTGCCTACAATGGAAGCACTACATTCTGGGGAAGGAGATGGTCATCCACACCGATCATTAACCTCTTCAGTGTATACAGGCATAGGATAAGTTACAGAACGATCACCATCATAAGTGGTCTACATATCTGCAACAATCACCTTGAACATTAAATCCAAAAAGGGAAGCACCAATCATGTTGCAGACTACCTCAGCTGGTCCCTAGTTGCAAGACTGACTACTGTTCTCAACTCTTGTCATCATGAGACCTTTGGATGGCCGAAACTATACAAAAATGATCTAGTGTTTGCCTCGACATACCAAATGCTTGTAGTTGGCAAGAAAGTTCCTGATTTACACCTCTAGGAAGCATTTTTATGCTACTTGGGCCACCTTTGTGTTTCATCAAGCAAACATGCCAAGCTGATTTTGGAGACACTCTACAATCGGCTCGTAGGACATTTTGGTGTGGAGAAAACTGTGTTTGTACTACAAAAGTACTTTTATTAACCCAAACTCTGACTGGATGTTGGGAAATATATCAAATCCTGCACTCCCTGCGCCATCGCCAAGCCAACCATCAAGAATAAAGGCCTCTACACTCCTCTTCCTACTCCCAGCCGGTCGTGGGAATCCATCTCCATGGACTATATGTCCGGCCTCCCTTCTACCAAGCATGGTAATGACTGTGTATTTTTTGTCGTGGAAATTTTTTCTAAGATGGCTATATTGGCAACCTGCAAGAAGAGTATCATAGCAGAGGACATTGCCAAACTCTTCTTTGAACGAGTATGGGTACACTTTTGGATCCCACATACCATTATATTAGATCGGGATAGCAAGTTCCTCAGCAAATTTAGGTCAAGCCTCTGGACGCTATTGGACACCAAGCTCACCAAATCGACTATATTCCATCCCTAGATCGATGGCTAGATGGAGGTTGTCAATAGGATGATAGTGCACATACTCTACATGTACAAATACAAGCATCCTCTAACTTGGGATGAGAGTCTTCCATATGTACAACACAGTTATAATAGAGCTCTCCATAGCTTGACTGGTCGTAGTCCCTTTCAAGTGGGTCTAGGATTTCAACCATTGTGTCCTATTGATTTTACCATGCCTTATGTGACTACATAGACATAATCTACACATGTATTATCCGAGGTTGATAAAGCAACCAAAATTATTGAACGCATCCAACACATCTACCAACAAGTTCATGACATCTCGGAGAAGTCAAATGCCAAGTATAAACAACGACATGATCAAAATTAGATGCTGCACAAATTTCAGGTGTGCGACAAAGTTTGGTTGCATTTGCAGAAAGAATGCCTTACTAGATCCCATCGGAAGCTTAGACCAATCTGATATGGTCCTTACACCATTATCAATGTTGTTGGAGACAATTCTTTTGAGCTCAACATTACCCCATTCCTTGGCTTGCATCCAGTGTTCAATGTGAACTGCCTTCGACGATACTTCCCACCATTGTTCGACACATTAGACATTGCAAAACAACTCACAACAATAGAATTAAACCTAGACTGATCCAAAAATGGATCTTGGATAAACTTTTAAGTCTAAAAGACTTCATGCAAGAGGTGAAAGGTGCGAAATGGCACAAATCCTTTGTAAATCAGAGGAAAATGAAAATCGCAGGCTACCCCCAAAAATAATCTCATTGTAGAGATCTCCTCATTCTGAATCCAACGCAACTTGAATGGGCGAAAACAGATTCGAGATGAAGAATTTATCATGAAAAGAAGCTCCCCTTTCTCCTTTGAAAATGAGGCAAATTATTTGAATAATGGGTCTAAAAACCCTCTAAGTCTTTCAAATCTCCCTAAAGGGAAAGACCACCGAAAAAGGAGAAGTTATGGAGAAGGCAGATACACTATCAGGCCTTAAAAACCTGAAGAAAACCTTAAAAACAAGGCAATCAGAGGCTTTAACAATGGTTGCACAGGGGTCATTGGATCTGGCTGATCAATGGTCCAAATCCGATCGGCAATCACAATCGGCGGTGGAAGTCGGTGACAGTCGGAGGCATATAGTGCGATGGGCCAATTCGACTTGCGACTATAATCACCGATATCAGCGGATTGCTATCGGCGATCCCAAAAGGAAAGGACCCAGGCTGGTGCAACTTGCAACTACGATCGTCGATATCGACGGATCACTGTCGGTGATCCCAAAAGGGAGGGACCCTAGGCCTAGCGATTTGCGATATGCGATACGAATTGCAAGTGGACCCGATAAGAAAATAAGGTGGATTCCAAGACTTTTGAAGTCCGATATATTGTGTTTTATGCGTATCTCCCGTGTTTTCACAGTGTTCTCTGTGTAAACAGTGAATGACTGTTACTAAGGATCCAAGTGCTGATTGCCCTCACCCGTTGCAAAAACAGGTGGCCGCTTCCCTTGAGTGCGTTATACAATGATTATTGAACACCAAAGAAGGGATTCAAGTAGACATGGACAGATGTTGTAGAGCCCGAGAGGGAAAACCAACAGGCAGCGTGATTTGGCTTTTAAGCCATGAATGTCAAAGACACAGGGCTGCTGGATTGTTGAACGGTGGCCAAGTTATTGTTTACTGCTGAGTGCTGAAGGTAGTAGCATCAGAGAGCCGAGAGAGAAGAGCGATAGAGAGCCAAAGAGCTATTGCGAAGGGCTGCTAAACTGTTGATGGTGGCTGAGTTGCTGAAGCATAGAAGACAAGGAGGCAACATTGAGACAATGCAGAAGAAAAAGAGCAGCTGAGGCAGCCTTTGGGGTCTCTTGAAGTTCAAGTGAAAAGCCAAAGAGCGTGAAGGTTATAGAAGGCAGAAAGAAGCCAGAGCTGAAGAGCCAAGAGCCAAGAGCCAAGAGCCAGAGCCAAAGAGCCAAGAGTCAGAGCCAAGAGCTAGAACCAGGGCCAAAGTGCCAGAGTCAGAGCCAAGAGCTAGAACTAAGAGCCAAGAGCCAGAGCCAAGAGCCAGAGCTTCAAGAGCTAGAGGGGATTAAATGGTGTATGAACCCACTTTTTTTGTGTAGAACAACAGGATTTGAGTCAAAGACTTGTAAAAGACTTACACCATAATCCCAGAGAGCCTAGTTGAACTAACTAGAGCTCACGGAGATGTAGCCCAAGAGT
This sequence comes from Pinus tabuliformis, assembly GCA_031772625.1. Lineage (NCBI taxonomy): Eukaryota > Viridiplantae > Streptophyta > Pinopsida > Pinales > Pinaceae > Pinus > Pinus tabuliformis. Next base: position 171,860,217 of record CM062816.1, read on the forward strand.
TATGGGTGAACTCATAATTAATATTGATATCTATGTGTCCGCTTTATTGTTGCATTATCTCTGCTCCTTTATTTACTATTATATGCATTTATATATCAGTTTCAGCACATTAATTTACTGCACACAATCAGTTTAAACAAATACAAGCATACGCCCATATTTTCAAGCATTTATTAATTCTGCATTGGTTAATCATTAAAGACTTGGGAAAATTCAAGCTTTAGAAGTGGGAGAGGTTCTTGTAAGCTAGACAAGAAACCTAAGAGCCCCATTTTCAGATTAGGTGGTATCAAAGCTCAAGTTTGACTAACCACCCCTTGAAGGAAAGATTATATTAGAATGCTTGATTGATAGAGAAAAGACTGCTTGTCTAAAAGGTGTTTGAACAGTAAGAGGCTGATTGTATGCTTGTTTGCAGACTGACTATATGCTGAGTTTGCAGAGGTGAAGGGAAAGCTATTGATAGCTCAGTCCAAGAAGGACAAATAGGAAGAAGGGATGATGGCATTATTCTATCCCAAGGACCTCAAGGAAATCCAAAGCGCAAGAGGTTTGTTGCAAGAGGTTGCTTAAATAAGCTCTTTATTTATCTTGTTGAAGTTTTTTTTGGTTCATTAGCATAATGACAACTTCTACAAGTGGGTCCTCAAATTCTGCTCTCTTCATAAGACTCTTTGATGAATATATGAAGCAATAATTGTCCACCATGATGGATATGGTGAGAGAAATGTACGAGGATGGAAGGAAGAGCAGAATGCTTAGAACGCAGCTAAATTCCATGAAGGAAGAGAAGCAGTTGCTTACTGACAAATTGCAGGAAATGGAGAGGCAACTTCATATTGCAAATATGAACTTGAAGAGGATGCATGAGTTGGAAACACAACTCTTTGTTGCCTAAGAAGCCTTAGTCAAGTACCAGCTTGAAGAAGTGGTAAGCCATTCCAGTTTTTCTTCAAATTCTTTTGAGAATGTTTTTATTGGTTCTTTTGAGAAACATACTAAAGGCATGGGTTCGAAGCTAATGTCAAAGATGGGTTATGAAGGAAAGGGCTTGGGAAAGCATGCACGAGGTATTGTTGAACCAATAATGGTTGAGGAAAGGCCTAAGTATTTTGGTCTTGGCTATGGACAGTCTTATGGAAATAGTTCCAAAGCTACCATGAAAGCCATTGAAACAATCCCAAGGAGTTTCATTTCATCTCCTCTACCTCAAAAGTGTGAAGGTTGTATCCAAGAGGAATACAATAGCTTGAAACATTAATTGCAGGATGCAGGTGTTCCGAAGCACACACTTGAACCGGAGAGTTGGGGAGACTCTAACAACCTTGAAGAGTTTGATGGTGTTCCAAAGGGAGCCACTTCTTCTTTTGCTTCACCTCCTCATGAAGGCAATAAAGGTGAAAGAGGCAGGTATAAATCTGGTTCTAGTTATATTTCTTTTGATTTTGAAAAACATGATAAATTTCCACATAAGTATGGGGAAAGAGTTGCATGTTCCTTTTGTGGTTTGGATAACCATGATGTTTCTAGATGTTGGAAGAGAATGGCCGCATACAAGAAGCAAAAGAAGGAAAAGAAGCAAGCAACCAAAGGTCCATCGGACAAGGAAAATCATGCTATCAAGAGGATGCACATGCAGTGCACTTACTGCCATAAGCAAGGAAATCTTGCTGCAAAGTGTTGTACACTGAATCCAACAATGCTTCCACCAAAGCTGAAGAAAGTGGAAAGCGAAGATGGCAAAAATGGAAGTGAAGATTTCATGAATGATGTGTCTCAAAATGATTCACATGATGATGTTGATGTGCAGGCAGAGGTAGTACATTTGAAAGGGATTGGTAAGGAACAATTATAGTTCTTATCCGATTAAGATTGCATGTCTATTGATGCATCTACATTATATTTCATTTTCAGCTTCGAAAGTACAGTTTTCTTAAGTGAAAGTTGAGGGATGAAATGCATGCATTGCATGTGATGCCATGTTGACTTGAAAGAAGTTAACTTGGTCTCCAAATGGAGACAATGATGAAAGTTTCATATTTTGGAAAAAGAGTCCTAATGGTCTTTTTCTACATGCTTGAATTGAAGGGTCATTTGATTAAAGGCATGTTTTGTGGGCTTGTTATCTTGTCCACCATTTGTATGAAGATATAAGACATGGAGGTATTCACAGGTTGTGAAAATCTGTTTCTTTTGTTGAAACAGGAGTTAGTCCATCCAGTTGTTGTCTGTATGCTTGTTTTTGTTAACAGTTGTTGTTGGCAGCTTGTCAAACAGGTACAAATTAAAGTTTTGTGGAGAAGATGTACTTCACATTTGTTGAGCCACCTTGGATCAATGATCAAGGCAAAGAATCTCAAACTACCTTCTATGACCATTTTAGTAGAAGTTTTGCAGAAAGGCAAGGAGGAAGATAGTTCTTCTCAGGAAGACCAGCCCATCCAGAGAAGGGAAGTGGTCAGAAACTATTGGTACAAAGGCACTATGCAAAGGAAAGTGTAGGGAGGCTAAAAGAAGAGAGTGTGTAACTCTCATTTACTATTCAAATCAATATATCAGTCTTTTGGAGACCAAAAGTTCTTTTAGTGGGAAGGCGTGATCCAAAAATGGATCCTAGATAAACCTCTAAGTATAAAAGACTTCATGCAAGAGGTGAAAGGTGCCAAATGGCACAAATCCTTTGTATATTAGAGGAAAATGAAAATTGTAAGCTACCCTCAGAAATAATCTCATTGCAGAGATCTCCTCATTTTGAATCCAATGCAACTTGAATGGGCGAAAGCGGATTTCATATGAAGAAGTTATCATGAAAATAAGCTCCCCTTTCTCCTTTGAAAATGAGGCAAATTATTTGAATAATGGGTCTAAAAATCCTCTAAGTCTTCCAAATCTCCCTAAAGGGCAAGACCACCAAAAAAGGAGAAGTTATGGAGAAGGCGTCTACACTATCGGGCCTTAAAAACCTGAAGAAAACCTTAAAAACAAGGCAATCAGAGGCTTTAACAATGGCTGCACAGTGGCCGTCGGATCTGGCCGATCAACGGTCCAGATCTGATTGGCAATCACAATTGGTGGTGGAAGTCGGGGACAGTCGGAGGCATATAGTGCGATGGGCTGATGTGACTTGCGAATACGATCGCCGATATCAGCGGATCGCTATTGGCAATACCAAAAGAAAAGGACCCGGGCCGATGCGACTTGCGACTGCGATCGCCGATATCGGTGGATTGCTGTCGGCGATCCCAAAAGGGAAGGACCCCAGGCCTAGCGATTTGCGATATGCGATATGACTTGCAAGCGGACTCGATAAGAAAATAAGGTGGATTTTAGGACTTTTGAAGTCCGATATATTGTGTTTTATGCAGATCTCCTGTGTTTTCACAACGTTCTCTGTGTAAACAGAGAACGACTATTACTAAGGATTCAAGCATGAATTGCCCTCACCCATTGCAGAAACAGGTGGCCGCTTCCCCTAAGTGCGTTATACAATGATTATTGAATGCCAAAGAAGAGATTCGAACAGACATGGCTGGACATTGCAGAGCCCGAGAGGGAAAACCAACAGGCAGCGCGATTTGGGTTTTAAGCCATGAATGTCAAAGACATGGAGCTGTTAGGTTCTTGAACGGTGCCCAAGTTATTTTTTGCTGCTAAATGCTGAAACTAGTAGCATCAGAAAGCTAAGAGAGTAGAGCGATAGACAGCCAAAGAGCTATTGCGCAGAGCTGCTAAACTGTTGATGGTGGCCGAGTTTCTGAAGCGTAGAAGCGAAGGAGGCAGCGTTGAGACAACACAGAAGAAAAAGAGTAGCTGAGGGAGCCTTTGGGGTCACTTGAAGTTCAAGTGAAAAGACAGAGAGCGTGAAGGTTGTAGAAGGCAGAAAGAAGCCAGAGTCAAAGAGCCAAGTTCCAAGAGCCAGAGCAAAAGAGCCAAGAGAAAAAGCTAGATCCATAGTGCCAGAGTCAGAGCCAAGAGCCAGAACGAAGAGCCAAGAGCCAGAGCCAATAGCCAGAGCCAAGAGCGAGAGCTTCAAGAGCTAGAGGGGATTAGATGGTGTCTGAACTCACTTTTTTCGTGTAGAACAACAGGATTTGAGTCAAAGACTTGTAAAAGACTTACACCATAATCCCAGAGAGCCTAGTTGAATTAACTAGAGCTCACGGAGATGTAGCCCAAGAGTTGTGGGTGAACTCCTAATTAATATTGCTGTCTATGTGTCTGCTTTATTGCTGCATTATCTTCTCTGCTTTAGTTACTGTTATATGCATTTATATATCAGTTTCAGCACATTAATTTACAACACATAATCAGTTTAAACAAATACAAGCATACGCCCATATTTTCAAGCATTTCTTAATTCCGCATTGGTTAATCATTAAAGACTTGGGAAAATTCAAGCTTTGGAAGTGGGAGAGGTTCTTGTAAGCTAGACAAGAAGCCCAAGAGCCCCATTTTGAAATCACGGACTGCATGGAATAGGCCACAACTGATCATATTACGGACACACATGTCAAGAACACTTGCCAACAGAAGATCCAATAGTATTGGGTTGTCAAAGCTGGCCAACTCCTGCGCCAAGGCAAGTGGCTCACCAAGGACCAAATTTAGCAGATGTTTTTTCCATCTCATGGAGGCACTCAACACAATGGGGACCATTGCTTCCTAAGGGGGGAGGACTAATCCATGTGGATAGTGGTGGCCACCCTCCTATTCCACTTGGACCCCCAACACTGTCTCTTTTAGTTTTTTAGTTTCCTTTATTGTTGCAAAGTTTAGTATTTTTAGCAGTTTGTTGGGTCCTGAACTTCCAGAGTTGTTTTGAGGTCCTAAATCTTGTTTTTAGGGAGAATGGAGAGACCAAATTTTTTCCAAATGGGGTTGCCAATTTTTTTTTACGTACTCTTTGAGATGTTTGAAACGAGGTATTATGATATCCAAACAGAGATTGTATGCCCAAGTTACAACCTCGGGAAATTGATGTACCAATTTACCCAAATGAGGCCCACAGTTTTGACGCTTCATCTCCTAGTGTTAGATTTTTGGATGTTTAGGGTTTTCATCGTTTCTTAATAATAAATAGGCATTGGAGTCTCATTGTAACACAGTTCAGAGGCATGTAGCTGTCACATTTCTTCTCAGAGATAAGCTACCATCAGCTGAGCTATTCTTATTTCCGTTCTGTTTGTAAGCATATTTCAGTATTTGATATTAATGAAATGAAGTCTTATTTCTTCTACATCTTTGTATTTATGGTTATATCTGTAATTTGTTGCATTCTTGTTTAAATTCACATCATTATGATCCAAGATTGAGGCATTTTTTTGTTGATGCATTACTGGATACTGATCGAAACAATGATTTCCAACAAAATGAGAGAGATGGATGATAGAACATCAAGGAAATTGACAGCCATGATGATGTTGAAGATGGTTATGTTCAGGCACAAGAAGACAACAATACAAAGTTAGATGATATTACAGAAGACAACAATATGATGGTATAGAAAATGATGAGCCAAATACATCTGGTAACAATATGGATGATCTGTAATCAGATTTCGATGACGATGAATATGATGTGCATCAAGATGAGGATGATGATAATATTAACTACTTGAAAGATCATATGAACATTGACAATTATACACTAGACGACATTGTTGCCGACAATTATGTTAATGACCAATACTTCTAAATTTTCAGAATTATTTGGAATCCATGTTTAAAAAATAATGATTCTTATGGCCTAAACTTTGAAATGCTTTAGTATTATTTGTGACAATACAAATTACCTATTGCAATATCATTAAAGTGTTCAAGATATGGTATGAATTGTTGGAAGAAAAAATTAGGATTACTTGAATTCTTCTTCTATTCATTTTGTATCAATAGAGATTATGATGAAAATAGAGCATCAAACATGAATTATGAATCCTTTTATTACATTCAAACATTGAAGATAACACATCAAATGCAATACTAAAAGGAAACAATCACTAAAGAACAAATACTAGAAAATACCAACACATGAATCTCTAGTTTCAATATTAGCAACAAAATAAGATAAATTTGCAATCTATTGCATAAATACTGGGATTGTCTATGAGACGTCATGATCAGTTGAAGTAGAAGATTCCTCCAATGGAATCCATTTCTCACTAAATGGAGTTATCCTATGCTAGATGGTTGTTGATGGGAAAGATGCTGCTATCATATCTTTATACATAGTATCAAATTCTATGTGGAAAACATATGAGATCGGTGGTAAATCATTGATGACTCTTCTTGTTTGATTAAGAAGATTAAAATATTTTTCTGAAAGTTCGAAAATGTTTTGATCTATTAGGTTATAATAAGTATAATTGAATTATGATGTGCCATTCCTCTTTTCTTGAAACTTGACCTGATACTCTTCATCTGGGATAAGCACTCCTTTATCATTCCAAAAACTCGGTAGACCTTGCATAAAAAGATCCTAGAAGATATATTTAAAATTTGATACTCTGCCTAACATATAATTTTCTTTTCCTATCACATCCTTTATTAAGCCATCTTTCGCAATATACTTTCTAGCTTGCAAGACAAGGTCGGTTCTGTCCTATATTCCTGAAAAAACCAATTGGGATTTGGTCCTTATGTTATGAAATCTTACAACATATATGGCTTTGATATGTTTTTCTCCTAGATCCTTCTAAAAAATGGAAGTCTGAGTCAAACAATAATTTTCCAATTCTTTTTCATCTTCGACCTATGAAAATAATCCTTCAAACTTTTAAGTTCTAAAGAAATATGGTTCCAAATAACATATTTAGTATCAATCAAACTAAGCTTCATTGAATTTAATCCTACCATTAATTTTTTATGTTTAGCCAGATTTTCCTCAAGGACCTTTATTTTATGTTCATTATCCTACTCTAATTTAGTTAGCTCTGCTTTTAATTTTCCACGCTCCATGTTTTTAACTGTCAATTTTTCCAATTCTTTAGATAATGCAATATCAAGATCAACCCCTGAGAGATGTTCAAACTGTGATTTTGAAAGTATTTTAACTTATTGATTTAAATATTCAATTTGATTGCTTAATACTCCAACGGTTCATTTAACATCTTGTAATTTTCTTTCCAAGTCCTCCTTTTCCTGAAGTAATATAAGAAGCTTTTGAGTTTGAGGAAAAACATCATGTGGCATTTTGAGTTTTTACTTTGGGATGTGGATTTTTGTAGCTTTTGCTTCATGTAAATTTGAAAATTCAACACCACTTGCAGCATCATCATCAAGTTCCATAATATTTCTTTCTAATACATATTTTTCTAATCGCAAAGCTTTGTTTTGTGTCTTCTCTACTTCAATTGATTCTCTAATTTATTCACAATTTACTGCAATTTCTCTTTTTTAGTGGAATCATTAACCAAATCTGTACAAATGAGCTGACCTACTTGTTTGAAAAAATCAATTTTGTCAACAATATTAAACTGACTCATATTTAATTTGAACTAAGTGGTATTAACTCCTTCATGAGATTTACTTCCTTTAGGAACAAGCTCTATCACTACAATATTCAAATACATGTCTTTGTTATCTACCACAGTAAGTAAATGAGGAGGATCTTTGCTTTTAAGTTGTTCAGCTTTTTCTTGTCTATCCCGATAACCTTGTTGTTTGATTTCATTGTAATAGGCCAGGATAGGCTTTTCAACTGATCTAGGTCCACTATCTATTGACTGAAAAACCTTAACTTTAGTTGAACATTGCTTGGAGAAATTTTCTTGATTTCCCAAATGATTTTGATCAAAATTTTCAATAGTTGACCATTCTAGCTTGTTTTCAAGCCTTTCCATTTCTGAACTACCTTGATGTTTATATTAAACCATTTTTAGCTTCTTTCTTTTGGCTAAAATGATATGATGGGGATCATTGTGACATGCCTCATCATATTAAAAATTGAAACAAGCTATCAATTAATCAATTATCTATGAAGTTTCTCTATTCTTAATAGTAAAAGGTCCCACTGTTATTGGAAATTTGGAAGACATTGCTAAATTTTTGCTTGAAAAATGTATAAAATATAAATATAATCATTGTCTTAAAATCTCCAAAGCATGAACCCTAGGAGTTAAAAATGAAGCTAGTTTATAGGGCTGAACATCTTCTCCATAAATCCTTATCACTATATACTCCTGATATAAAAACCAATCTCCTATTCTAATGCTTGAACTCAATTGGAGACATTTCTTTAGCTCTGGGCATACTATTGGAAATTATTCTTCATGAATCAATACATACACCTTGGATATGAACTTGTTAACAAAATTGAAGAAACCATTCGATTGGTTTATAAGACATAATTCTCTGTGGATAATTGAACTTACTCCAAACGAATTAATTCCTTCTGGTTCCAAAAACATGTTGAAACCAATCAATGAACTTATCCAAAATTATGTAGATGAGATAGGCTTGATATTTGAAGCTCTGAAGGATGCTGAAACTACTCAACTGTTCATGCATTGCTTCTACTATAAATTTAGGATAATTGAACTTTACCAAGAATGAAAAATACAATAGAAAAGCTAAGAAACATTCACTAATGGCCTGATCATGATTAAAACACAAGGTTTGATTAATCATGGAGAAAATAATATGCACTAGTTTACCAAACCACTCAGATTTCAGAGGATAGATTAAAGATTGTAAAGAGTTTAGAACACTTTGGAAAAATCTAAGTTTTACTTATGGGGCTAATGATCTGAAGGTTTGAATGAGAGTTTCTTCATTGAATTCTATGGTGTTTTCATTCATAAGACTAGAAGACTGTAACCATGCATCTTGAGAACTAATTTGGTAGTTAAGGAAATGAGGATATTTGAAGTTTTATTTGTCACTATTGATCTAACAGAAGCAGAATAATTCTTAGAACACCATATGACCAATTCATGGAAATGAAATACTTGAGGAACTATACACAATGGTAGATGTGACTCCCAAAATTTATACTCCTTACTAATTTCATCATCCCACTGAAAGAAAAATTGAGGGATCTGCTCTTGATTAGTACATGAAAAAATTGGGTCATAAACATCCCAGTCTTGGTCCACTAGGTTATTCTAGTCTGGTTAAAATATTTTGTGTATGGAGATAGTTTTATTAAAGGATTCCATTCTTTCGATTGCTAAAACATTGAGACAGAATAGGAAACCAACCTTGAAAGTTTAATTTGTGTTTACTTATATGTTTTAACAATATTCATTGTTGCCTCTAATAAAGCCCTTTTCACCCATAAGCAATTGCAAAACGCTATGTTTTTACTGGGTAAAAAGGAATCTTTATAAATAAAGTGCTTGGTAAAATTTTAGTTGATACCAAATTTTTGTATCCATTGATTCAATCTAATTTCTATATCAATGGTGGAAATTTAATATGGAGATGAGAAGCGAATGATCTTTAACACCATAAGAGAATAAAACATTGAATCTGTTAAGGGACACAAGTTGCTTCTCGGTGAGTGTGGGATTTAAATGGTGTTTTATACTTTTGGCCAATTAAAATTCTGCAACACATATTCATCATTGATCTCCAACTTCCCGTGATCTCGACCTTTGGACCATGTAGTAGAATATGGTGTTTTGGCTTTTGGTGCTTTGAACTATCCCACATGCAATAGATTGTTAGGTCTGTATACTGCTAGTGTAGCCCCTTATTATTATTAGTGAAAACCCCTTATTATATCGTTGTGCCCATGCAGTCCCCATATTGTTATTATCGTGTCCCATATAAGGCCACTATTGTTATTGTTGTTCCCTTACATTATTATTGTTATGTCAGCTCTGATTATATTGTGACCCCTTAGACTCCTATATATAGAAAGGAGGTATTGTCATTTGTATCATCCAATAATTGTTCATTTGTGTAATATAGAGGAGGTTTCCCCATCAAAGAGGCTTATTTTGAAGTAGTTGATCTATATTTTCTTCTATTTTGTGAGCTAGTTGCATAAAATTTGGTATCAGAGCTTTGGATTCTAGTGTTTCACTACTTAAAATAGGTCATTGTGGAATTTTCACTATAACGTCCTCTTACGAAGTTTTAGAAGATAAAATTAAAACCTGTTTGAGCTGGAATCTTGATGAACCTTGTGTCTAAATTTCAGATCTTGTCTCACTATATTTTCGAAGATATGAGCTGAGGAAGTTAGGGTTTTTGCAGGCTCTAGAATTCCATCTCAAAAAAGTTAGCGTGGTATGTTCACTATAACTTTTTTTGTAACGAAAATTCAGAAGGTGAAATTGAAACCCATTTTAGAAGAAATCAGGCTAAACCCTATGTATGGATTTCAGATCTTGGTTTTCTATATGTTTGGATATAGTATCCAAGGAAGTTAGGGTTTTTGCAGGCTCCCAAATTCGATTGTAAATAAGTGATCTTGGGAAAATCATCATAACTTTCTCTCTAAGCATCAGATTCAAATTTCATAAGAAGTAACAGAAAGATGATTGTTCGTGGTTTGTTGGGTATTGTTTTCATGGTGGAATATTGAAACAGTGACATGTGGAACGATGTAAAATTTCGCTATACTCAACTAGTCTATAATCAGGCCATTGTGGGCGATTGGGCATAACTCTTTCTTGAAAAATTCAATATCTATCAGACCTGTGGGGTTGGAAAGAGGACTCAGAAAGATATAAGAGGTAGAAATATTAGAACTTGGAGATCTGAAATTACATAGTTACAATCGTTTAAATAGAGAGCTCCTAAAAGCAAGGAAAAGAATGACCCGAAAGAAGAAAATAGAAACACCTAGTAAGCAAAATTAGATGGATGATTTGAAGAATGTGATTGAAGATAAGATAAATAGTTTTATCTATGACATGAAAGCTAATATCTATGGTATATAAGCATATTTTAAGAAAGGCATGGAAGGTTTGAAGGAAGGTGGGACAAAGCTGCTACAAGAAAGGCTCCCTAATGACAAAAAGGCAGTAAAGGAAACTCATGATGAGAACAAAAGAAATGTTAATCACGATTTTATAGAATCTAATGTTGGATTGAAGTTCCACCATATTCCAAACATAGATATGAGGAAGTTTGATGGCAGGTATTCGATAACTTGGATACTATAGATGGAGCAATATTTTGATTTACATGATGTTCAATTGCCAGAAAAGGTACGTATTACATTTTTATATTTAGAACTGAATCAATTTTTATGCTATAGAGGGTTTTTCTTGTAAACCACTTTTCACGTAGTCAATTTTCACAGAGGAAATTATAGCACATTATGAGGATACAATGAGAAACACATTCTTTAGCCAATTGATACATCTCAAACAAAAGGGTTCAATGAGCACATTAAGGACTTACAAAAATTGAATATAAGGGTAAATGAAATTCCAGAGGAGGATAGGATTGGCGTCTTCATAGGAACTCTAAAGGATAACATCCAACATGAGGTTTGTCTTTAGGAACCTGATTCATTGGAGAAGACATTCAGGTTGGCGAGAAAAATTGAAAGAAACATTATGGCAACAAGGAATCCTACCACTCACAAATGTAAATATGGAAGTGTTTTCTCTCCTAGCCTTCCACAACCTACAAGGTTGACGCCACAAAAACTGGAAGAAAAAAGAGAAAAATGGATCTATTATAGTTGTGATAGAAAATACACTAAAGGTCATAAGTGTGCTAAGAAGAAATTAATTTACACAGATTGGGAAGAGGAGGAAGAAAAAGAAAAAGAAAAGTCAAAAGAAGATGATATACACTAGGAACCAACCCTAGAGAAAGAAGAAATGAATCCGACCATATCTTTTAATGCATTGATAGGAATTACCACTCCTCAAACTCTCAATATAGAAGGACATATCAAGAAGAAAAAGGTACTATTGTTGATTGATTCGGGTAGCACCCATAATTTTATTCATTGTATGATAGCCAAGGAATTGAATTGCTTCCTATATCTAGCACTAGAGTTTCAAGAGATGGATGAAAATGGAAGAACCATAATTTCCTCTTGAAAGTGCCATAATATCAAGCTATCCACGAGAGAATATGTATTGAATAGTCCAATTCTTTCCATTCCAATGGGTGGTGCTGATGTTGTACTAGGATTCCAATGGTTACAATCTTTTGGTACGATGACTTTTAATTTTCAAGAACTTTTCTTGAATTTTTTTTGGAAGGAAAGGATGTTGAATTAAGGGGCATCACAGGGAAACCAGGAAAGATAACCATGTCTAACAACATAAAAAAGCTTCTAAAGAAAGAACAACAGGGCATAATTGCACAATTATGTTCACTAGAGGTTCAAACAATCAAATCATCTAATTCTATAGATGTCCAAAAAGTCTTGGAAAATCATTCTAAGGTTCAAGTAGTGAAAGATTAAATCGAACATCAACAACAAGTTCTCGATCTCTTAAATGATAACCTCACTTTGGCTCATAATCAAATGAAACAAAAGGCACATCAACATCATAGTGATAGAAGTTTTGATGTAGGCGACTGGGTATTTTTACGGATACAACCATACAAATAAATGTCCCTAAAGCAAGATAAGAAGGATAATAAATTACCACCAAAGTACTATGTGATGAGAACCAGTATTGCAGCAAGACTGCTGCAACTCTTGGGGCTACCAACTTTACTTTATCAACCTAGGGTTCGTACAAACTTGGAGGTGATAATGTTGTATACACAAGTAAATGTGATGGGTCTGCTCGTTGTCACTACGAAGCTGGCGATAGACCACTAAGGTTTTTAAAACCAAACTTCTATGGATTTAGAATAAGCTTGATTACCAATGAGGGAATGAGAAATCTACTCTAAGAGAAAGCTTGTCTACTGCAGTAACGAAAAATACTAAAATCAAATGCTAAAACACACCATTTTCTAACTAACTACTAAGAGGCTATGCTTTAAGAGAATGCTAAGTTAACATGTATGCAATTATACTATCCTAAGAATGCAAATTCAAAGCATCAAACATTCTACTGCTGTGCATGTAAATGAATAAAATAATTATGTTTTTCTTTTTGTCTTTTTTATGTGAAAGTGTGAAAGCTAATCTCTTTTTTTGATGTGGAAGGTTTCTTACGGATGATGGTGAATGGTTATAAGGTTGGGGAGACTAGTAGGGGACCCTTTCTAGCTTCCTAGAGGCTTTTTCCTCAATTCACCCTCAAAACACACCACTACAGGTAAACCTATAGGATGTCCTCAAAACCTACAGGATCTGCTGTGTTTCTAGAGGATATAGCCGAGAGCAAAATGATGGGTGTTGAAGGTGATGGAATGCTTAGGGAAGGTGGTTCATGGATGGAATGAGGCAAGGGAGTGCCTAAGACCACTTAAGAACTCAAAAGAAAGGCTGGGAGATGGTTGAATTTGCTCAACAAGCTTGGATAAGTTTCCTTGCAAAATGATGAAATTGGTGAGGGTTTTAGTGAAAGAAAAGAATGATCATGGATGGATGAAGTTGGAATGAGTTTATTGACTATGAAATCTCTCTGTACTTCTGGAACACCTGCATTACACCAAATATTGACATTTACCCAAAAATCATGTAAACAAGAGGAATTTCAATTATCTAAGGAAAGCAAAATTTCATGAGCTAGCTGCCTACTTCATGCATGAGGAGAACTTGTAGAATAAGATGGAAGATTGATGAGATCTACTGTAATATTGAAGATGGAAGAAATGATAACTAAATCCTACTCTTGAAAACTAATCAAATGCTGGCCTAAGTACATAAAACCCTAAATTTCATGAGAAAGTAGAATTCTATACTTTTGGGGCTGCATAGGAGTTCTTTCCTCAAACCATGATCCCTGAAAGAAGGAGTGAGGCAAAAACCTCCTAATGAAATATTTTTGATGTTCCTTTATCTCTTCTAAACTATTGTTGAAGTAAAGCAAAAATGGAAGCATACTAATAAGCAAACTAATAAAATCTACACTACTTGCAACAAAATAATTATAAAGACAATTCAACCATTAATCTATGAAATCAATCTAACTATAAAAATAAAAGAAGAGGAGCCTTTGCTACTAGGGTTGGGCCCTAACCCAAGAGCTTCAGCCCTTTGAGTTAACTTAGTGATGGATCAAGGGATTGCTCGTTCTCAATATCAAAATAGAAGAGTACATAACATTGTCTTCCACGAGTCTTGAACTCGAAATTGACTAGCTTTTTAACAACGAAAATTCAAATCCTAATGAGACTTTAGGTCTCTTTATTTATACAACCGAAGTCTCCAACTACTTCCTTAAATTTAGGGAGGCTCAGCTCCCAAACTCGAGATAAACTAACTCTTTAACAATCACTTTCTTGGCTTCCTTTTGATCTCCATGACTTGGCTGCTTGTACTCCGAGCTAGTTTGATTGATGGAGGAATTTTCGAATGAGGGAGTAAATGAGGAGGATCTACCTCCTACAATCTCTCCTCCTTGTCTCATTCGAGTTTCAGCCCTTAATTGGAAAAGTTCCATGATTTTTCTCTCACAAACCTACAATCAATGGACATTAGTCCACTAGGAATAATATATCAGTTTGACTCATCTCATTAAACAAAACGTAATCAAAATATGTAATAAATTGTGAGAAGAGTTGTTTTGACTAAGCTACGATGTGGATTAAGGTCCATATAGTTACCCAATGATGAGGCTCATCATCACCCCCCTACTGAAAGTGTTGCTCATCCTCTGAGCAACTCAATCAATATCCATGTCTTTCATTGCTCTAGTGGCCTCCCTGAAATCCCATGCTTCTGTTGTAGTTTCCTATTCTTGTGCATAGAATCCTGCCTTCCTTTCTATTTCCTCCCACCGATTTCTTTCTTCCTCTTCCTTCCCTCCTTCCTTCTAACATCCCTAAGAGTAGTGGTGGACTGAGTCTCAAGCCAATCCAATTGACTTTTAGTCTTTGGAGAGCTTTCTTGTACATGGGTGTCCTATTCAGTGCTTCTCTTATTCTTTGAGGAGAATGGTACTCTCTGATTTTCAAACTGTAGGGAAAAGTATTCCATATCCTTTGGAAAGATTGCATGTTTTCATCCCCTAACAACCTGAACATGTCCTCAAGGTGTGTAATTGCTTGCTCTTGGGAAGCAAGGTACCTGGGTGCAAGTTGAGGGTCATTTGCAATCAAATTATGTGTGCTAATGATAGCCATTGGATTTGATTGCTCAACTCTTATCATGAGAGGCTTTGTTTCTTCCCTTTCCATTATTTTATTCATTTCAACAACCCTTGCTTCCTTATGGTTCATCCATTATGTCAAAGTCATCAACTGTAAGTCCCCTAGTTTTGCATTAGGGTTCCACACATTCAATCTATCAAGGCTAAGTTATGTAGGTAGAACTCAGATAGCTTAGCCCTATCCTCCAATGTGCTTTGATCACAAAGATCAATGAACTGTTTATAATCCTAGAACAACATAGTGCCTCTGTGCTAGGGTCTTGATTTGGAACTGCAACTACTGTTCCTTAAGGTATAATGCATAGGACTTAGCTGGCATCCTGCACTTGATTGCCTCTAAGGATAGATTGGACATGGATGCCAATTTATTAACTCTTTCTTGTAGTTTTCCTTTTAAGCATGCATTTTCTTCCTCCAACTAAGTTTTCATTATTTCTTCTCTGTCCCTTAAGCTTCTCAGTTCTGTTGGGTTGTGTTATATTCCTTCCACGGCTAGCCCACATAGTTAACCGAGGCGTTAGAAGGGGGGTGGATCCCCCCCTTCGTTGCACCGATTGTGTAGCGGGGGGAGTCACACGGGGTTTGAGGGGTGCAGGTAACCCAACTCTATGGGGTCCAGGGTAGCACCCTGGAAAATTTTGGTTTTGGACCCTATATTAGGTTGGGTGGACCTACCTATGGTTTTGTGCATGTTTTTTGCACATGGTTTTGGATGCGATGGTTTTCGGTCCATGGTTTTGAATGTGATGGTTTTCGGTCCATGGTATTGGATGCTTCATCATGTATAAATATGTATTGTAACATTGAAAGGAACATAATGAAATATCAAGCTGGTAGTCCCGGTTTTGGGATCCAGGGGAAAATCTATGTGTATATGTGTTTTATGTGTTATGCTCTCGCATTGTTTATTTTTTGTGTTTTGGAATTCGTATGCAGGTGATTTCTGTGCGGGGTTAAAACCTACAAGTTCTCTTCCCATCTCTTTAAATTTTTCCTCCATGTGACCTATGTCTGACACCCCTTTGGATTTCACAATCTGTATCCATCTATGTGTTCTTTCCCTTTCTTTCTAAAGCTCAAAGAATAATGGGATGGAAAACTTTTGTGGAAGGACCCTACCCCCTTCAATAAACCTATAGTAGGAGTCAATGTTAGGTTGAGGACTAGGTTCCCTTAACTCTGTATCCTCCTTCTTTGTTTCTTGTTGCATACTCCTTTCTTTATCCAATTTCTAAGTTTCCTGTAGGTTTAGCAGAGTTTCTTGTAGGATTTCCTTTGCTTCCTGTAGGTCCTTATGTGTATCCTGTAGGATGCCTTTTCCTTTCGATGAGGCATATCTAGTCACAAGCCTTCTCACATAAGTGATAGGAGACTTGGGGGAGGCTTGTCCTGATGATCTTTCGCCTTTAGTTTTCATAAGAGGAGCCATCTTCTCATGCTGTTTGGGTGAGTCTTCAATAAGAATAGGAAAATTGGTTGGAGTTTGAGGTTTTCCCTACCTTATTCTTGTACTTTTTCTTGTCCTAAAGTATAATGGAGTTTGTTTCTGTCTTTTTTGTTTTTGTTTGATAAGGGTACTAAGGGCAGTGAGGGCAGATGTTGCCTCTTTCTTAGTGGGTTCTGGAGATACCCTAGGTGATTCCTCCTTGTCTTTTGCCTCCTATTTTCCATTCACTGTCTCATATTTGTCTTTCTCCTCTTCTTCTCCCTCTAGTTCCTCACTTTGTTCATCAGTTTCCTCCTTTGCATCTTCTTCTGTCTCTTCACCACTTTCCTTCTCTTTTTCTTCCTCTTCTTCCTCATCTATTTCCTCTTCATCCCTCTCTGTTTCTTCTTCATCATTTTCAGTTTCTTCTTCATCCTTCTCTGTTTATTCTTCATCCCTTTCACTGGCAGTAGGGCTCTTGTCATATTCAAGGGATTTTATATCTCCCTCTGTCTGCATGTCTCTGAAAGTTTCCCATGTGATAGGGATTCTGAGGTTTTGGAGGGAATATTCTATGGTAAGTCTAATTAACCCATGATGGGCTAGTTGTTGATGGTTTCATTCCTACATCTTCATGATCATATCTATCATTGATTGGAGAAGGAAGTAGGGGATGTTGAGTCTATTTTGAGGAGGTGTGTCTGCTCCAAACCTCAATTCTTGAAGAAGCCTAAAGTGGTATCCATATACCACATTGTACCTACCTTCACATGAGATATACTTTATAAGGTGGTAGCTAATTTCATTCCAAGGATAGGGTAGGCTTGCTCTTCTCACTCCATTTTTGTCTTCCATGGCCTCCTCTCCTTCTAAAAAGAATTTCTTCTTTGTAGTTTGGCTATTTCCCTTATCCTCCTTTCTCCAAGGCACTCCTAAGGGAAGTGTGGTAATTTTGCCTATGATTTCAGGGGTGAGCTCTATGGAGAGGCCTCTCACCACAACAGTGGCATGGGTCCTAGTCAGTGGAATGAGGGAGAGAGCAAAATATCTGGCTACTTCATCATCATAGCCCCTCAATTTCTCAAAGAAACCCATCCAATTGTGCCTTGTGAATATCTCTAGAACAAGAGGGTGTTGATGAATCCTCACTATGTTAATGGGCTCCCTTTGATTAAATCCCCCTGTCATTTTCTCTGATAGATGGAGGGTTGTATAGGTCTGATACCAAATTTAATGAATGAGGAAATTTAAATGAAAATTCTGTGTATGCAATTCCCTTATGTTGCAATTACTTTCAACAAACTAGAAGATTTTTTATGTTCCTTTCACTTGGAAAAATGTGGGGAAATGTAGAACCTACCTCCTTATCACTGCTTGATGAAGCCAACCCCTATTTTCCTCCCTCTAAATCTGCTCACTGCCATTCCTGTAGGTACTGGAATGTATCCTATAGGATTTCCTGTAGGATCCTATAGGTGGTCTTGCACCGAAAAAAAATAAAATTTGCCTATCCTGTAGACTACTTGAGGGCCAAGACCGACTTTGCAAGTGTGGGGCCTTGAGAATGTGAATGCTTCTATGCATGGGCATCAATGTTTATTTCCTCATCTGGGTGATTTGAGGGAGGTGGTGTGCTGGCAGCCGAGGTATGAATATCTATTTAGCAACCCTTACTCAACCCTCTAGCTCAACCTACTTAAGCAACCCTTACTCAACCCTCTAACTCATCCTACTTTAAGACTACATATCTCCTGGCCTCCTTGATCAAATGAGCTCATTCTCACTTGATGTTCTTGTCTTCATACTAACTCCTCCTTAAATATCTTATCCTATCGAGGCCTCTTAGGAACCCTCTAGAACATACGAGGTTTATCCACTTAGACCTTAGGAAATATTAATTTTTCTTTTTAATTTTCTTTTATATTTTATACCCCATCATGGGTCCAAAACCCCTTCACTTGGGTTCTTTTCCCACAAAGCGTTTTGTGACCAAACTCACAAAAACCCATCTCACTAGGCTTGTGGAGTACCTCCCAAGCTACACGATTCAACAACATAGTCTAGTTGTAGTAATCGTAAGTTGTTCAAGCTCTTGTATTCAAGTGAGGACTTGGTTGGGTTCCCAAGTTGCAAATAAATTAAGGGTAGTTGTGAGGGCATGATAGCTAGGGAGGGTCAGGACATGACAAGGAATGAAAAGGTGAACTAACACATGCTAGACAATATCAATGCATTTCGAGGAGTGTTAGGGAGTGCGGAGGCATCACAAGGGAGAACTAGGTCAAAATGCATGGAAATGAGAAAATAAGAGTGTGTGTCAGGGAGTGTAAGTGTATTCAAGTCTGCCAAGGAGGAAGTGTGTTCGGATAAGTTCATGATAGGATTTGAAAGATGCAATCGTATGGTTGGGATAAGGGGATCGTAGAAAAAGTGAGACCTTGTGCTAGGCACAACACTATGTTTCCCTTAGCTATTCTTTTTATATGACACGTGGCACATTTTGGCCAAATTCTCATGTCTTAAAATATTTTAGACAATTTCATATTGTACGTTATTGTTATAAGTCTTAGGGCACTCGGCTTGTGCCGAATTATATCATGTGTGTCTTGTGCATCTTGTGGTTCTTGCAAAATCTTAGTTAATGTTGTATTGTTTATATGAACTTGACATACATGTGAAATATTATCTGTGTAAGCTAGGTTTCTTAGTTGTTTTATGGCCATGACTAGATGTGGTCCTTGTCTTGGTAAGTTCTTAAGTGGGACAAGCTGAGCTTGGACATGATTGGCCTAAGATGAGTTATAGGTGGTTCTCAAGTGAACAAGGCATAATATACTTGTAATAGGTGCATTTGGTCAAGCTATTGTGGCTGAAGTAGAACAATGTCACATGAATTGTTGTAGCTAAAGAATTGATTGGGTTCCCAAGTCGTGAAAAAATGTAAGGCTATTTGTGAGGGTGTGAGTGCTAAGGTGTGCTAGGGATGCTAACATGTGCTAGATAGTGTGAAGGCATTTCAAATATGCTAAGATGTTCCAAGTGCTAAGGCATGCAGAGATGTGCAAGGGTGTCACAATACGTGTAAGGGGGTGTCAAGGCAACAAAAAAAAGAAACAAGTTAAACTACAATGAAATGAACACATAAGAGGGTCAATAAGTCATCAATTTACCTTTTCCAAGACGGTCATGCTAGGAACACCAACACTAGGTGCCAATAGGTGTCAAGTGTCAAGTGTCAAGTGTTAGTGCATTCTAAGCACCAAATATTCCTCTGTTACTTATCATCTACTGTCCAATAGTTGAACTCAGATAACTTTAATATTAAAGCATGCTAAAGCATGCCAAGGGATCACAACGAATGCTAGACATGCTAAGACTTGCCAAGCACCAATACGTGCCAAGTTCCAATGTGTGTTAGGGAGTGATACTGATGTTATGAAGTGGTAGGGCATGTCGAAGAGTGCTAAGGCATGGCAAAGAGTGATAATGCATGTTGAGGAGTGTTATGGAGTACTAAGGAAACACAAGGGAGCACTAGGTCAAAATGCATGGAAGTGAATGAATATGAGGGTGTGCCAGGGCGTGTCAATGAGTGCTATTTGACATGCCAAGGAGGGAGTTGCAACGTATGATAATTACTGGTAAGGCATGCTAGGAAATATTAATGCATGCCAAGAAGTTCTGTAGTGTGATAGGGAGTTCCATTGTGTGTTATTTGTGCCAAATAGTGACAAAGCATTCCAAGAAATGACAGATTTTAAGTCATGTTAGGATGTGCAAGGTGCCATGGTATGCCAATATGTGTCAAGGAAACATAAGGAATAACCAAGCTACAATGCAAGGAAATGAACACATAAGAGGGTTAACAAGTCATGGCTTTTTATTTTTCAAAAAAGGCATGTTAGGGACACTAATAATAGGTTCCAATACATGCCAAGTGCCAATGTGTGCCAAGTGCTAATGTATGTTAATGCATGCCAAAGTGTTCCAGGGCATGCTAGGTACTACAGGGCATGCCAACACATGCTAAGAGATTGTTATGCTAAGCTAGGGCCTACCAACATGTGCTTGGGTGTCCTAGTAATGACAAGATGTTCTAGGTACAAAGATGTTGCAAGACATGCGAGGTGCCAATGAATGTTAGTGTGTGCCAAAAAATGTTAAGACGTGCCAAGAGTGTTTAGGAGTGTTATGTCTCTCTAATTAATAGAATTGACAGAGCTTGATTATGTATTAAATAATATAGTTCTTAAACACACTAGTGGAACTTTATCTAAATGGAATTTGTTAGATAATAAACCTAGTAGAGATTAATCATGCGTTGGCTCATAGGAAAAGTATATTCTCGTTTCTTGAGGGAAATGATACACACTAATTACTTATCAACAAATTGATTAACTCTAACCACTATTTCCTTGGACACATAATGAAAAAGAATCCAAAACAATGGTCTTAAATCATTATATTTAAAAAAAAAATATAGTAGCATACACATTGCGTCATCAAAAACGCATTGGAATGATCAATGATGACGAACATATTTTGGCTGTCACCAAAAGTAACCAAAAAGTGCATTGGTGAGGGTCAATAAAATATCGTCACTGGAAGTGTCACCAATGAGAGAATTAGCGATGAACCTTTAACAACCCTCACCAAAAGTGTCACTTAAAATGGCATTGGTGACAAACCTTAAAGGGCCATCATTATATGCACTTACAACAACGATTTTTTAAGGACCGTCACCATATGCGACATTGGTGAGGCATGACCCTCACCAATGACCTTTTTTGTTGTAGTGTATTCATCCTTTCTGGTTGTCAAACATGGATGCACTGGTGGACTATTATCTACACTTTATTTCTCATATTGTTCATGGATGTCTTCCTTCAGATCTATGGACTAAAATGTACAAGATTCTACCACATCGTTAGGAATAATTTCCCCCTTCCTTTCCCTATGTACTTTTAACTTCTTATCCATATAACTAATGATTATTGACTTGTTCTACAAGTGTCTTTGAATAACATTGTGTTGTTTCTCACCATCTATTTGAATACTTCGATACTTCATGGGTGCTCTCCTAAAAACCAATGAACCCAGCTATAGACGAATCCCCATGATCTGAAGGAGTCTCCAACCATTTTGCCCTTATATCCTCTTTCCTATCACATGGGCATGAATGGTTAGGTTCCCAAGGTCCCTTGAAGATAAAGAATTCTCCTCTTGATGCAGGAGCATCCTGCTCAGAATATTATTGTTCATTTGGTTGATTTAGGGGGTGATGTTTTTAATTATGTTTAGGAATCTTGTATAGATTGAGTGAGAAATATATGTGTGAGGGGAAACTATGTGAGAATATCAGGGCTAATTGATATGTGTAGATCTCGTAGAGATATTAGGGATTACAAGATCCTCGAATAGGAATTAGTTGAGTAAATTATGGGAAAATCATGGATTTAGTATAATCCATAATTATGTAATTAATCTATAAATGTAAGCCTGTGAGGAGAGTGATAAAAAAGTGTTAGAGAGAGCTAAGTAGTGGGGAGAATAGATTAGAGCACGAGATGTTCTGAATATATATGTAAATACTGTTATGAATGAAAGGAGTTTGTGTTCAAAACTTGTTTCTGCGTGATCTTTTATTATGTGATTTGGTTTCATTGATTCTTTAAATCGTAGGCTGAATCCTCTGTTAAATACAGGAAATTGTGTGTGAAATTAAAACCTTTAGTGGAGTTTGGCATTTGAGGATCACCTAGACAAAGGCTTTAATTTGTTGATCGCCGATTGAAAGCGGACAGAGATTGAATGAACTGACAAATCATCATTGATCACAAGGTGGATCAATGATGATCTATTTGGGAGAAGATCAACGGTGTTCGCTGGTGAATGTGCATGCACTTTAACACAAGAAATGGACCCGATAACATTATAAAATCAAGTTAATTGATAAATCAATCATGACCGTTGAAGTGATCTGATGGTCATCGCGTCGGAAGATGCACATAGTTTAATCCAGCTTTCGGACATGATATTTTATGGACTATGATTTAATCCAGTTGAATTCCAGATCGATCATAGCCGTTCATTATGAAGGGACAAGATCTGACAGATATCGCTCCAGAAGATGCGTGCTGGTTAGCATAAATTTTGGACGCATTAAGGTTTGAACTAGAATTTAATTTGTTTGGGTTCCACGCAAGAGATCCAGGTCAGATAGTTTGGTAAACAAGGGTTTTAATTGTTTAAATTCCGGATTTGTGTAATCAGTGCAGCTTCACTTCATCAAAGTGGTATCAGAGCAGAAGAAGATTCTGCGTGAAGTATGATTATATTGCAAATTTGTCAGCGTTAGCATTTATAATTTTTGTGCAGAGTAATAGCAGAGAAAGGTGAGAGGATTTGTAGCAGCTTAGAGCAAGGAGTACTCATATGGTTCCAAAGAAGAGAACAAGAGAAATGCCAAAAGACTGAGCTCAGAGGATAAAAGTTTAGTGAGGTATCATGTAGCAGGCAGGACTTGCTACTGCAGAGGTTTTGTTGCAGCTCATGAATGTTGTTACGAGAGACCAAGAAAGCACATGACAAGGAAAATCAGAGGCGTAGAGGAAGCAAAGGGAAAAGAAGAGGAGTCAGTTTTAGAATTTGATTGAGGTAAATATCTTCTTTTATTGAATTTTGAATAATGATTTGAGTTTGAAGAATTAGTGAAAATGAACATGAAGAAACTTAGGAAAGGTTCAAATAAATGTCAGATGAGTCATGAAGAGTGTAGGATAAGTATTGCAGTGATGAGAGCGGAGTTGAATATACTACAGGAACGGTTTCAAGAGAAAGAGAATGAAGACCAAAGACATGGATGGAGAATAAGGAAACAGGTCAAGTGGAATCTATTGCAATAGAGAAATGGAATGCTATATTCATGAAAAAACTTGAACAAATACATATTTCTTTGTTGGAGAAGGAGAGACTCATAGGAATTGAGTCACATCAAAGAGGATTTGCTGAAACCCATAAATCCCATGGTGGGAATTTGGTGCTTGAAGTGTCAAAAGAGACCGAAAGGTCTGGTATTTTTAAAACTGATAGTTTGTCTGTGAATACAAGTATGGTACTAAATAAGGAATTTGTTGCTATAGAGATAGCTAATGACCATTGTTATGATCAAGAAGTCTTTTGTGAAGATGAAGGAAATTGGGATGATTGTTTTTCATTCCATGAAGCTAAGTTTGCAGCTCAATTAGAGAAGGAAATAGTAGCTAAAGAGACAGAAGCCAAAGAAGTTGAGACCAGAGAAACTATAACAAAAGGAGGAAAGGACACCATAGAGAACATCAACTGTGTTGATGTGATTAACAAAGAGGAATTACTCCTAGAGCATGGCGGAGAAAATTGCTTTACAGTTATACAAAATTTGGTTGACAGTTCGAGTGATGATGATGGTGAAACTTTAGATTTAGTTCCTACTAATTTCAGCATGAGAGAGTTATCTAGCAAAGCTATAGGTGCAGATGGTGAACCAGTTTGGGACTCGTTCAAAATTTGGAAACAGAGCAAAATGGGTATTCAAGTTTCCACATGCAGTTCACGAGTCTATATTTCTACAACAAAGGATGATGAGGTATGCAAAGTCAAGAATCATGTTTAACAATTCTTTGAAGATATTATTCTGCGAATTTAATGCCTGACTACGTGATGAAGTTATTCATTTGAAGGACCATCAGCAAAACAGAGTTTGGAATCCTGGAGGTAGCAAGTCATTCAGACTTGTAGCTATCACATTACTACATGTTGTAGCATTTTTTGGTTTTGATTAGATAGAATTTTCAAAAAATGTTAACTTAGGATATGGACATAACAATAGTGAACAAAATGTTAGTTTAAAAAATATTTTTGATAATGATGTCCATATCAAAGAAAATGTTAGGTTAGTTGCTCTAAAAAAATCAAGGCAAAAAGAAAATGTTAGGTAGAAAGAAAACAAATAAACTTTGAAAGTGAGCGAGTCAAAATGCCACTACTCAGTTTCTGCAAATAATGGTTGTGTGCAGCTTGTTTTAAATGCCATAACCCATGACAGTGAAACTGTTTAATCTTGACTGCTTCATGCTTTAAATTTCATGTTATAGTTAGAAAATAAAGATCTGTCCAAACTATTTAATATTGGCAGATCAGTAGTTAGGTAGAGAATAATAAGGTGCTCATTAGTTTAATCTGAGCCCTTGGAAGTTATAAGGGTAGATTTAGATAGTTTGTTTTTGTTAAATAAGAAGAAAGGATAAAGGTTTTCTAGCTTAAATGCACCCATTAAATGAAGAAAAAATTGATAGGGTAGGCAAAGGGTAAGTAGATAAAGGTTGCAGAAGTTGAATGATTGATTGGACAAAATGTACATTTATCATGTTTCTAAGTCCATGAGGCAATTTCACAAAACAAATGGAGGTCTACAAAGATCAATTATTTAACTTCCTGTTAGAAAATTATATATTACGGAGCAATGGAACACATAAAATATTGCAGAAATATAAACACAGAAAATGCACAAAACAAGAGAGACACAGATATACGTGGTTCACCCAGTTTGGGCTACGTCCACCCCGAACAGCCAGTCCTTCCTTTCTATTATCCAGCAAAATGAAGAGACACAACCTACAACAAATCCGTTGTAATATCCTCTGTTTTCTCTCACAGTCTCACCTCTCTATTTCTCGCTCACAGAATACACATATATCACACAGCCTCAAATACAATGCCCTCATACAAAGAGAGGGGTTGCCTTCTAGGGCAAAAAACCCTAAACTAAACATAAGTTCTACCGTCAGATCATCCGCCTAATGAATGGCCCAGATTGACTAGAAATTACTATACTTTTACAAGGCAATTTTACAAGGCAAGGTCGCAGCCGCCCCCCCATGGACCCCCCCTGCAGCGAATATTTTACGGGCGGCGTTGCCACCCCCATTTCGAACTGGGGTCCTATGTGGCGATACCTTTGAATATAGAAGATAATCAGGCTCCACACCCAACAATCTCCCACTTGGAGACTGATTGCAGCAACTCCACCGCTGCTCCATTTGCTGGACAATGACTCCTCTTTGGACCTGACTGTTTCTCATCTTCATCGTCATCCTTGAAGACCAACTGAAACTGAGCATATTCTCAGTTTCTCCCTGGTTACAACTTTTGTTAGCATATCTGCAGGATTCTGGCTAGTGTGTATCTTTTCCAGCTTCAACTCTCCATCTTCCAACACTGATCGTATGAAATGGTACTTGAGCTGTATGTGTTTAGTCCTGGAATGAAACGTTGAGTTCTTTGCAAGATGAATGGCACTTTGGCTATCACTATATAACGTGCCCATATCATGCTCCTTACCCAATTCACCCATAAACCTTTGTAACCAAATCATTTCTTTACTAGCCTCTGTAGCAGCAACATACTCTGCTTCTGTTGTTGAAAGTGCAACAACACTTTGGATTTTTGAAACCCAACTGACAGCTGTTCCTCCAAAAGTAAATACATATCCTGTAGTGCTCCTCCTGTTATCTCTGTCACCTGCCATATCTGCATCAACATATCCTTGTAGGGAGATGTTTGAACCACCAAAGCATAATTCTTGATTTGTGGTACCTTTCAAATATCTGAGAATCCATTTCACTGCCATCCAATGTTCCTTTCCTGGATTTTTCATGTACCTACTTACAACTCCCACTGCATGTGCAATATCAAGCCTTGTGCAGACCATTGCATACATTAAGCTTCTAACTGCTGATGCATATGGAACTTTAGACATATAATCCATGTCTTCCTGGGTCTTTGGGCACATTTCCTTGCTAAGTTTGAAATGGCTAGAAAAAGGTGTACTAACTGGTTTTGCATTGTGCATGTTAAATCTTTTCAACACCTTTTGTATGTACTCATTCTGAGACAATGTTAATTTACGATTTTTCCTGTCTCTAGTTATTCTCATACCAAGGATTTGTTTCGCAGCTCCCAAATCCTTCATTGCAAATGAATTTGCCAATTTTCTTTTGAGCACATTTATTTCCTGCATGTTAGATCCTGCAACAAGCATGTCATCTACATACAATAACAATATAATATAGCTGCCATCATTTTGCTTTTTCAAATAAACACAATGATCAGAGTGACATCTAGTATAACCTTGTTCAGACATAAACTTGTCAAATTTTAGATACCACTGCCTTGGAGCCTGTTTTAAGCCATACAAGCTCTTCTTCAACCTACACACTAGTTTCTCCTTCCCTTTCACCTCATATCCTTGTGGCTGCTGCATATATATCTCTTCCTCCAAATCCCCATGGAGAAAGGCTGTCTTTACATCTAACTGCTCAAGATGAAAATCTTCAGCTGCTACAAGACTTAAAATAGTTCTGATTGAAGTCATTTTAACAACAGGAGAAAATATTTCATCAAAATCAATACCTTTCTTCTGTGCAAACCCCTTCACCACAAGTCTAGCTTTATACCTTTGTTTTCCTCCATCTTCTTCCTTCAGCCTGTAAACCCATTTATTCTTCAATGTAGTTTTTCCTACAGGCAACCTGACTAAATCCCAAGTCTGGTTATGCATTAAGGAGTCCATCTCTTCTTCCATGGCTACCTCCCACTTCTTCCTGCTTTCAACCTGCATTGCTTCTTCATAACATTCGGGTTCACCGGAATCAGTCAGCAATAAATAATATAATGAAGGAGAGTATCGTTCAGGGGGTCTACTTATCCTGGTAGATCTTCTAACACCACTTTCAGGTGTTTCGGGTGCCTGTTGTTGTTGTGGTGGTTGCTGTTGTTATGGTTGTTGATTATTATTATTTTCAGGCACCTTTACTTTTTCAGTGATTTCATCAAAAACTGCGTATTCCTTGTTTTCCTTTTCCTGTTTCTTTTCCTGCAACTGATTCTTATACAAGACCTTTTCATTGAATATTACATCTCTGCTCCTAATGATTTTGTGATTTTCATAATCATATAAGCGATAACCAAAATCATTAACACCATATCCAATAAAGGTACATTTCTTTGACTTTGCCTCAAGCTTTGTTCTATTTTCTTTATCAATATGGACAAAGGCCTCACAACCAAAAGGCTCTAAAATAGAGTAGCTTACCTTTTTACCTGTCCATGCTTCCTCTGGAACACCACCATCCAAGGAACTTGAAGGCCCTCTGTTTATTAGATAAACAACAGTAGCTACAACATCTGCCCAAAACTGTAAAGGCAATCCTGCATGCAATCTCATGCACCTTGCACGCTCCATGATTGTTCTGTTCATCCTTTCTGACACACCATTTTCTTGTGGTGTTCTTGGAACTGTCTTCTCTCTGCGAATTCCATGCTCTGAACAGTACCTATCAAACTCTTTGCTGCAATATTCACCCCCATTGTCTGATCTAAGACACTTCAATTTCTTTCCTGTCTCAATCTCAACCAAAGCTTTCCATTTCTTGAAAGTATCAAATACATCAGATTTATTCTTAATACAATAAATCCAAGTTTTTCTAGTTGCATCATCAATAAAAGTAACATAATAACGAGAGCCACCGAGAGATGATACCTGAGCAGGTCCCCATACGTCTGTATGCACAAGCTCTAATTTTTCGTTCTTCTTTTCTTTCCCAACTCTGAGAAATCTGACTCTCTTCTGTTTTCCATAAATGCAGTTCTCACAGAAGTCCAAATCAACATTCTTCAAACCCAGCAACAAATTCCTTGAGTGAAGAATCTTCATCCCCATTTCACTCATGTGTCCGAGCCTATGATGCCATAATGCTGCATCTGCTCCTCTGGAAGTTAAAGCATTAACATAGTTAGAAATACCATTGCATAAATACAATGTACCAACCTTTTCGCCTTTTGCTATTACCAGGGCTCCTTTGGTGACCTTCCAAGCTTTATCTCTGAAAGTTGTCACACAACCTTCACCACCTAACTGCCCTGTTGAAATCAGATTTTTCTTTAGATCTGGAACATGCCTTACCTCCTTTAATAGCCATTGGTTTCCATTCTGCTGTTTTACAAGAACCTTACCCATTCCAACGATTTTACAGGGTTTATCATCACCCAGACGAACTTGTCCAAAATCTCCTTGAACATAGTCTTGAAAGTATTTCTTATCAGGTGTGGCATGGAATGAAGCCCCTGAATCTACCACCCAGGAATCAGTAATATTTTCAAAAGAAAGAATCAAAGCATCTTGTAACACCTCACCTGTCACATTTGCTTCATGATTGTTTTCTTGCTGTGCATCTCCTTCTTTTCCCTTCCGAGATCTACAGTCTTTCTTTAGGTATCCTTTCTTTCCACATTTCCAGCACACTATCCCCGATCTGGACTTGGATCTGCCTTTCCTTGATTTACTGCAATATCCTGAGCTCTTTCCTCTTTCCATTTTTCTTCCTCTAGAATCTGCACTCAAAGCATTTCCCGATGTCTCACCGGAGCTTTTTCGTCGCATTTCCTCGCTAAGGATAGCACCGACAACATCATCAAACTTTAAAGTACTAGATCCAGAAACGGAGTTACTAATGGCCATTACCAAACCATTCCAACTTGCTGGTAATGAGCACAAGAATAACAGAGCTCTAACTTCATCATCAAAGTTTACCCCTACAGAACTTAACTGACTTGTAACTGTATTAAAATCATTTAAATGGTTTGCAACAGATCCACCTTCCGACATATTCATATTAAATAACCATTTCATAAGAAATACCTTGTTTGAGGCCGAGGGTTTTTCATATAGTTTCGACAACGTCTGCATCAAACCCTCTGTCGTGGTTTCCTTCGAAATATTGAAGGCGACTGATGCAGCAAGGCACAACCGTATTGTTCCGAGTGCCTTTCTATCGAGAAGGTTCCATTCTTCGCCTTTCATACCCGTCGGCATCTTTGTTTTTCCGCCCAATGGTAGGTATAGATCTTTCTGATACAGATAATCTTCCATCTGCATCTTCCACAGCGAGAAGTTTTGGCCGTTAAATTTCTCGACCCTAAACTTACCATCTTCCGCCATTGCTCCCACTCGAACCAGGAACCCTTCTTTCCTGCGAGTTTATCAGCCAAATAGACCTTCGGCTCTGATACCAGTTGTTAGAAAATTATATATCACGGAGCAATGGAACACATAAAATATTGCAGAAATATAAACACAGAAAACGCACAAAACAAGAGAGACACAGATATACGTGGTTCACCCAGTTTGGGCTACGTCCACCCCGAACAGCCAGTCCTTCCTTTCTATTATCCAGCAAAATGAAGAGACACAACCTACAGCAAATCCGCTGTAATATCCTCTGTTTTCTCTCACAGTCTCACCTCACTATTTCTCGCTCACAGAATACACATATATCACACAGCCTCAAATACAATGCCCTCATACAAAGAGAGGGGTTGCCTTCTAGGGCAAAAAACCCTAAACTAAACATAATTTCTACCGTCAGATCATCTGCCTAATGAACGGCCCAGATTGACTAGAAATTACTATACTTTTACAAGGCAATTTTACAGCTGTTTTTAGCTTCGGGGGCGTTGCCCCCGAAACCCCCCGCCAGGGGGGGGCTCCCAAAGGTCGCAGCCGTCCCCCGAAACCCCCCGCCAGGGGGGAGCTCCCAAAGGTCGCAGCCGCCCCCCCCCTGGACCCCCCCTGCAGCGAATATTTTACGGGCAGCGTTGCCGCCCCCATTTCAAACTGGGGTCCTATGTGGCGATACCTTTGAATATAGAAGATAATCAGGCTCCACACCCAACACTTCCCCATCCTCATGCATTCATCTATTGACTAATTCCCCTTATTACATTCATAAAATCCCCTTTTCCTATGGGAAAAAATCCTTTTTAACCAGGAAAAGTGAAAACCCCATGTAAAATCCCTTCTTACCATGTAATTCCGCTTTTCACAAAACATTCCTTACCCTAAGTATAAATGCTATATGAAAAGTCAAAGCATTCATAAAAAAGCATTATATTTAAGTGTTATCACTCTTTTCCGCTATATTTCATATTAACATTGACTTATGTATTAAATCCTTAATAATTCCCCTTTCCCTTATATAATAGCTCCTTAAATATAATAATACGAAATACCTTAGTTTTTGTTTAATAAAACTATGTAAATAAACATATTGCATCGCAAATCGGCGGAGCCGCGGGCCTTTTAAAATATGCATATATATTATGATATAACATATATCACATCGGTGGGATCCACAACCCTTTTAACATGCATAAACCCCTCGCAGTGCGACATGCGAAGAACGACCTGGACTCGAGGCCAATCTATATATCTATATATCTATATATATATATATATATATATATATATATATATATATATATATATATATATATATATATATATATATATATCGCGTCCGTCCCTCCCTTTGCAATTCCCGCTAAAGCATGCACTCTCCCTCGATTGCGATATGCGATGGCTCACCCGGACCCGACCCAACATATAATACAGTTCAATGATATATCACGTCCGGCCCCTATCGCAACCCTTTGTAATGAGCCTACCCACTACAAACTTCGATTGCGATGAGCGATATCCGTCCAAACCTGATATCATTTATCCACCCGATTCTATTAAAATTCAAGTCCGCCATATGCACTTTTCGAAGATTTTTTGTGTAAAATCGATTTTTGGTTTAATACGGAAATCACCCAAAAGCATCATTTTTAGCGCTAATATCAGTTTAATCCCATATTAAATCATTTTCGCCTTGATTATTCCTTTGTACTATTTCCGCCACTGTTCATTTTTTGCCTGATAGTCAAAAGCAAGATTATTTCTCCTTTTAACGCATTTTAAACACCATTGGCTCTGTTTGCTTATTTTAACACAATGCAGCCCCAATAATTCCTCTGCAACCATTAATGCTATCATTTTCACCTCCGATACACCCCAGACTCCTTCCAATAGCCTATCAAGCTCAGCTGAGCCATTAAAGACCCTCTGCCACTTGATTCTTCTTAATCATTTCTGGATTTTGCAGGTAAGAAGACTATTGTTCCAAGTTTAAAAAAAAAAGCCTTTGTGATAGTTTGAAGACCAAATGAAGCGATTTACTGTGAAAAACACAGTGAAAACCTAAAATGCATAGTAAGGATTAAAAGGAGCACAATAAAGGTCATTCAGCTGGAGTAAAAGCATTTAAACAGAGTTGAAAACATATCAGATAAAGGGTTAAAATAAGCAAATCAGCCAGCGCGAAAGATTCAAACCATATATTAGCATAAAGGGGAAAATATCATCAACTGAAGCCAACACAACCTGAATAAAAGGGAACAGTGAGGATTAGTTCAAGAGCTGCCCCTATCTTCTTGCCATGAATATCTTTTTCTTCCCTTGAATAAATATTAAACAATTTTAAGATATTTGTAGTTTTATTATTGTATAAATAACTCTCTTTCTGAGTTATAAATTTTTCAGAGTTCAAGATTCACAGTCTATTGCTTGTAAAGTTGTAACTGTTTGTACTACTTTGAACTTGGAAGCCACCTTTGAAAGAAACTTTTGCAAACTCTTGATGTAATCGGTATTTCTGTAACCTTAATACAAAGCAAAGGATTCTGAATATGATCTTGCACAGTTTGTGTTATCCTGTAAGTTTTTCCAGTTTTTCAATCATTTTGTATTTCTTCATATGCTTGTGACTTGCAGAGATATCTAGGTAGAAACAATTAGAGTTTCAATTGATTCCTATAAGCTCCTGAAGTGATCATCTATTAAGAGATTAGATTAATGCAACTATTTGTGTAGCTAATCCCCTCTAATCAATAAATCATCAACATCTTGTGTAAGCATTCAGCATACTTCCTTGAACCTTTGGAATGTAGTTTAGAAGTTTTTCCAACATGTGATTGTTCTGTTTTACAGTATGGAAACTATGATAATCATATTTACGTTGTCTTCTACTCACCACTATTTTGATCTATGTCACTGTGTAATGCTTTATAGCAGCCCTTTGCTGAAGTGTTAATATACCCCAAAGGATTAATTACTTCAATTCTACATCTGTCTTCATTCATTGGTCTTCCATAAACTTAAACCAAAAACCGCCAAAACAATTATTTTAGATGCTCTCGCATTGGTAACCTGACATACTACTATCTCAGAGGTACAAAACTACAGAAAAGTGACAAACCTCATAGACAGGAGTCTATGATTTTTTTCTACATCAGGAGTTTGATGCAGGAGCATCCTGCTCAGAATATTATTGTTCATTTGGTTGATTTAGGGGGTGATGTTTTTAATTATTTTTAGGAATCTTGTATACATTGAGTGAGAAATCTATGTCCGAGGTTTTCAGTTGTGAAATATTCTCAACTATGTTAGAATATTATGGATAGTTGATATGTGCAGATCTCATAGAGATCTTAGGGATTACGAGATCCTCGAATAGGAATTAGTTGAGTAAATTATAGGAAAAATCATGGATTTAGTATAATCCATAATTATGTAATTAATCTATAAATGTAAGCCTGTGAGGAGAGTGAGAGACAAGTGCTAGAGAGAGCTAAGTAGTGGGGAGAATAGATCAGAGCATGAGATGTTCTGAATATATATGTAAATACTATTATGAATGAAAGGAGTTTGTGTTCAAAACTTTTTTCTGCATGATATTTTATTATGTGATTTGGTGTCGTTGATTCTTTAAATCGTAGGCTGAATCCTCTGTTAAATATAGGAAATTGTGTGTGAAATTAAAACCTTTAGTGGAGTCTAGAATTTGAGGATTGCTTGGACAAAGGCTTTAATTTGTTGATCTCCGATTGAAAATGGATAGAGATTGAATGAACTGACAAATCATCATTGATCACAGGGTGGATCAATGATGATCTATTTGGGAAAAGATCGACGATGTTCTTTGGTGAATGTGCAAAGACTTTAACACAAGAAACAGACCCGATAACATTATAAAATCGAGTTAATTGATAAATCGATCGTGACTGTTGAAGTGATCCGACGGTCATTGCGTCGGAAGATGCACACAATTTAATCCAGCTTTCAGATGCGATATTTTATGGACTATGATTTAATCCAGTTGAATTCCAGATCGATCAAAGCATTTCATTATGAAGGGATGAGATCCGATGGATATCGCTCCGGAAGATGCGTGCTGGTTAGAATAAATTTCGGATGCGATAAGGTTTGAACTGAATTTTAATTTGTTTGGGTTCCACGCAAGATATCGGGGTTGGATAGTTTGGTAAACAGAGGTTTTAATTATTTAAATTCCGGATTTGTGTAATCGGTGCAACTTCACTTCATCACCTCTCCTTCTTAGTTCATTCTTGCTACAGGTTTTATTTCCTTTTTTCTTTCTTCCTCCATCAATCCTCTTCAACTCCTTCTTAGTCAACACCCTTCTGAGCAATTTTATGTTTTGCATGACTAATTGTTCGACTAGGTCAGAGGTAGCTAGTGATATAAATAATTCCTTACTCCAAATGGTCAACAATTTGTATCTTAGTATCTTGAGTATGTCAGCTTCCCCTTCTAAGAACAAGGATACAATATTTGGCATGCTTGTTTCGACACATTCTGGATGAGTTGATGTAATGTCAGTGTACAATTTCTGGAGAAATTGAAATATTAAGTCATCACATTCTAGATTTAACATGCATGTGCCAATGTTGAACTCTACCATGAGTTCTAAAATTATGCACCGCTTCTGAAAGGTAGGAAGCTTGATGTTGTTTAAACTTCCAAGGGCTTCTACTATCAGCTACAATATCTCCCTCATGCTATCATTATTGTAAGGCAATAGCGACGATGTTAGAGCTATTATTTTACTGAGACAAGAAGAAACTGTGAGCTTGACCTATTCACAAGGATGTTCCCAAAATTTGGGTTGTAATGGGGAAAGCTTGGATGGCGTGAGAGACCAACTAAGTTTCTTCCATTCTAGTTGACCCACCTTGGATAGACATGTGTCTAATTCCTCCAATTTACGAAGGTCTATGACTGACTTTGTTTATTGTAATTCATATCCAAGTGTGAAGAGCTTAGCCCCTCTTCCCTGTCCTTCCTTTGTTTCCCATGGTTACTTCTATTACAAAATTGAATATAATTGTTTTGAGAAAGGTTTGTCGATTTGACCATTATTTTTGTCTAGGGAGCTATTTGTATGAAAAAGGCCATATATTTTCTTTATTTCATCAAGAAGTTTCTGGTTGTTTTCTAGGATCTCTTCAAGATGACCCATCTTCTCACATACCAAAGAAGAGAAATATGAATTCTTCAAATTGACGAGACTCTTTAACATCTAATCATCATATATTTGAAAATAA
This sequence comes from Pinus tabuliformis, assembly GCA_031772625.1. Taxonomy (NCBI): domain Eukaryota; kingdom Viridiplantae; phylum Streptophyta; class Pinopsida; order Pinales; family Pinaceae; genus Pinus; species Pinus tabuliformis. The sequence goes on from CM062816.1 coordinate 171,895,151, forward strand.
ACTACAACCCCCTTATTCCTTTCTTCTTTTTTATTTTTATTTTTATTTTTTTAGTAACAATATCAAACCCCTAACTTCTCTCTATTATTTTTATTTTTTAATATCAAATCCCCTTTTCATCAAATACAAATAAATAAGACCCTTTAAACACTTATACCTCCAAATAATTATACAAAAAGAAAACATTATTTATTTGATCATGGCCCCCGCCCTGTCAAAAGTTTAACAAAATTACAAAGGGAAATTATAACATTAATGTGACCCACGACAGTGTTAAGCCTTACTAGTTCTATTGATGCCATGGGTTCAGACAACCTTCGGCCCCTGCACCTTTGTTCGCTGATTCTGTGACCAAAAGGAGTTGAGAACTTGATGCAATTACTGGATTGATGCTCCTATGCTTCATCCCTTCGAGTTTGGTCAGCAGATCAACAATTTCACTTTGGCCTACTCCCCCCATATTTGACTCATGTTCATACTCTTTAGATCTGGACACTTCCTCAGCTATGACCCATTTTCAGATGATATTCGACGGCTAGTGATGGCCTCTTGGCCTAGACCTTGTGGCGAAATTGATTTCTATTTATTATTAATCTTGTTGGGGATTTTTCTGTTAAAATCCCAAAACCAAATAAATTGAACACACACAGAGGCAATGCTCTATTTTTCTCTCCACAGTATCTTTTTGCACAGGGAAGCTGTTTTTGACTCAGAGAAACAGAGTTTTTCTACACCCCAAAAAAAACTTTACATACATCAATATGACTTCCTGTTACAAAAAAAGATCTTCCTCTTAACAGAGGGATTACTAAACTGTTGTTACACAAAGGTCTTCCTCACATAGAGGGATTCACCAACACTGCTTTTACAAATACATCTTCCTCACATAGAGGGATTCACCAACACTGCTTTTACAAATACATCTTCCTCACATAGAGGGATTCACCAACACTGCTTCACATGCAGTTCCACAAACAATCAAAGTTGTCTTCCTCTTAACAGAGGGATTCACCTGAGACTGTGCTGAAGAGCACCTTCCTCTTGACAGAGAGATTCACCTGAGATTGTGCTGAAGAGCACCTTCCTCTTGACAGAGGGATTCACCATGACACTGTGCTGAAAAGCACCTTCCTCTTGACAGAGGGATTCACCATGTGACTGTGCTGAAAAGAACCTTCCTCTTGACAGAGGGATTCACCATGACACTGTGATGAAAAGCACCTTCCTCTTGATAGAGGGATTTACCACAAATACATTTCAACCAACAAGAATTTACTCTGTCTCCTCCTGAGATTTTACACTGCTGTGTGTAAAAATCTCATTTACATTAACTGCTGTAAAAACAGAGTTTTACATATACTACTGTAATAAAAAATTTACTTACTTCATTCACCTTTTCACTGCTGTGTAAAAACCTTGCTTCATTCACCTTTTGACTGCTGTGTAAAAACACATATCTTCATTCTCACTTAGCTCTGGTTTCATTTTCTTGCTCCCCTGTTCCTCTCTTCTCGCACTGCTGTGCGTTATATACTTTGCTTCAAATACAATACCAAAAGGCTTGGATTTTATCTACACTGCTGCGTTTCACCATTTGTTTTATTACATAAATCAACAAATATATTCTATGCACTGCTGTGCATCTCCTCCCGTTCTTTTGTTGCCGCACACATTCTCATTCATCCCATGTGCATTAAAAATATACGCTGCCCCTGTTTTTCTTTATGCACGGCTGTGCAATATCTCCCTGCTTCACACATTGGTCTTCCTTCTATTTCATTAACGCCTTCGCTCTCTTGCACTGCTGTGCACACACTTGTTTTTCGCTGCTGCTACCTTTTACAAATGGTCAACAACTCAAGTTTTTTTCGCTGCCGCGAGCTCTCATTTCACAATAGTCAACTCAACAAAACGTTAACCTTTTTTTTGTTTTTACCTGCCATACTTCCGTGAAATAAAAACTTCACCAACATTTACAAATGCCATTTAATTCTCAGCATGGCGGTCAATTAATTTAGTCGGCGGTCAAAACAGAAGTTTGATTTTACGCCACACAATGTATTTAATGCAGGTTCGTATGCAACTTTGATTGATGGACGACGGAAAACGATGAAGACAATCGGACGGTGGACGGAGATTTCGGGAGGCCTTTTGCTGCTGAACGTTAGGCTCCGATATGGCAGGTTCAGCGGACGTACAGAAGACCACGCGTCCACAGATGATTGTATCGGAGGCGAGCGTACGGAAACCACAATTGCAAGATGGGCGGTCTGAAATGTCAGGTGGTTTTGCTGAGCGGTTTCGTTGCTGCGTGATGGCTGAGTTGCTGTCCACGTCCGCGTCCACGCTGCCTGTAGTTGGAATTAATATTCCAACAAATCTTACCTTGGAGTTGTGTCTTCTCAGCCTACTCATAGTGTCATGACCATAAGAGTGCTTTCCTGTTCACAACAATGCTTAAACTCCCTGATAGATACCTTTTAATAACTCCTCGCTTCCTCTTCTCTTGAATCCCTCTGGGGGACTTCTTCATACATAAAAAATACTCTTCGAACTCATTTTCTTACAAATGCTCCTCTTAAAAATACACCCATGCCTTCACCTGCAACGCTTAGCAACTGTGCGTCCTAACAATTAATTTTTGGCTCACATCATACATCCACCTTACAACTATTGTGTTGTATTGAATGGATTAAACATTTCATGTTATATAAACCATATCGTTTAGTTGCGCTCTATTAGTCAATGTGATTACTTTCAATTCCTTGACTTCAAATTAATGCTTCCCCTTCACGCAAATATTATAATTAGAATAGTAATTGGTGGAACGAAATCTGCATTAGACATCTCTCAACACTCGACCTGTCGTCCTAAGTCGTCTATTTTGTTTTTCACAAACATTGTTTCGGGCATTGAAAAATCGATTTGAATGAATGAGCTAACTATGTAAGATTGTTCTCCTTGCGGCGCTAGTCGGTGGTCCCTCGGTCAACTTTGATAGCGACCAGAGATTAACGATCTAACACATGTGGCATTCTAGCCTTTCCATGAAGCAACCAATATGTGATAGTGATGTAACCAATCCGTTACAGTGATGCTTATAGCAACCACTCTGACTTTGAAATTTTAGCACAAATGGACTCTCAGTCCTCCTACCTCCTTTGAAACCAATGTATAGGCTTTCCAAAATTCCAAGTGGCTGATCCACGCAAACCTATGACCTTCCATGCCTGATAATAAGTGTGAAGCCAACCTTGTCACTGATACACAGATTTGTGGAAGAGGTGTGGCCTGTTGACCTTCGTGTGATGGCAAAATCCATTTCCATATATGTATTATTCATCCAATTAAAATCACGACCAATATATGTATTATTCATCCAATTAAAATCACGACCAAGTAAATCAATGTGAACGGGTTCATCCCGCGATGGGCTCAAGATTTGACTGGTGATGCAGCTGATCTATTGAATAAAGACCCCAGGTTAGCGACAAAAATAATTAAATGACCTCTCAACCCTATCCACTTCTTGATCGATCTACAAATGTGTGCGTGGCTCCATGATATGCGTTCAACCTTTATTTTTCTACTGCTGGATTTAGATCTTGGTGAGATCGGATATATCCATGGCCTTTCACCCTTCATGACCAACCATGTGATCCCTCAGCCTTACAACTGCAACACAACTGTGATATGCCCACTCGGCCCTCTAATCCCAGAAGATAGTGTTGATGTGATAGAGCTCGACCCTTATAACCACAATGCTGATGTGATGATTTCTTGGACTTTACAACCACTTTATGACTCCAGTGTTGATAAGAATGACTTCTCATCCTTCCAACCTCCATGCAACAAAAGTCTCTCAACCTTGACTATTGTTCAAAAATATCCAAATTTCTCAAAGGTAGCATGATCAATATGTGACTTCTTGGCCCTAATATCAAAGTGGGAGAAAATCGCTCCTGCAAGAATACAATAGATCAATGCCCTATCTGTAAAATATGTTGGGAATTTCTGGTAATTCCAAACAAAATTAACTGAACAGAATGAACAGAGGAAAAATGTTATGTGGTACCACAGGATCTTAACACAGGGAAGCAAAAAATTGTTTTCAAAACAGAGTTTCACATATGCACAACGAAATTTCATTAATAAAACTTGCTGTTACAACAAGAAGATCTTCCTCTTAACAGAGGGATTACACAAGAACACTTCAGTTCCACACAAAAAAAATTACTCTGTCTCCTTGCAAACTTTACTCTGTCTCAACTGGAAATTTTCTGTCTCTGCTGCAAATATTTTTACTGCTGTGTGTAAAATTTTCAATACATTTATGCTGCTGCATATTCCATTACAAAAGAAACATTCGTGTTGTTCTTCACAATGGCTCCCAGGCCATAATATTTATCCTTCAAAACGGATACAATACAGTCTCTGCACTGCTGTGCATTTCAATAATAAATCTTTGTGATTCTGCTTGCAAATTTACACTTCTGTGTAAACAAAATTTCATTACATTCGCGCTGCAGCGAATTCCCTTTTTTTTTTACAATGAACGAACAGCAACAAAAACAAAACATTACAATGCCTTTTTACTTTTGCCATAAAACCAAAAACTACACCCGTGGATAAAAAACTAATAAAATTAAAAACTTACCTACATTTACCAACCCATAGTAAATTTCATTAAATGTTTTACTGGCAGTCAAAATGAAACTTTTACTCCACGTCAATTTCATGTTGCAGGCATGTACATTCAATTTTGGTTTCAATCGTTGACCTCCATCGAATGGCTTCAAACCAAGATTTCAATCGAACGGTTGACAGACCATATCGCAAGGGCTTATTTGCTGAAGTTTACGCTCCGGGAAAAACCACTTTTGCAAAACTGCCAGCCACGTGTCAAACGATGGATGTTATCGCTGCCCCTCCGGAGAATACCGCTGCTTGGTGAAAAGCGGTGTGATAAGAGACTGGCGTTTTCCGGAAAAGTACGCAGAAGTTGAAATTATAATTTCAACAAAATAACGTCGAATCTTCCTTATAGTGACCCAATCCAGATGGAGTCGATAAAAAATGGACCTCTGATTTGCGACCTTCTATAGTATGATGGTCTTTCGGCACTATTGATTGTGTGACACTGTGACCTTCTATGCTACTTCAATCAATTTATCCTATATGTGGCCCTCAGACCACTATATAACCCTCCCACCAACCTATTTGTTTTGTGGCCCTAGCCTCAGTGGAACTGATCTCTTTGCCTTTTCACGTGCTAATCACTGGTGATGGCTTGCATTATAGGAATAGGATCCATGATGTGATCGGCCCAAAACAATTAGGTTCGGTTTCTGTAACCAAACAATTCGTGGCTCTCTCAATGAATTTCATTATCGAGAAAATCCTTGACTTAGCTTCTGCAAAAAAGCAATGGCACTCGGTCTTCCGCTGAATATATCCCTTTAGAAACTTGCCAGAGATTGGAAATAACAAGCGCAAATGAATCAGTGTTGGTAAGGAATGAGATATCCACAACTTGTTCCCTGAAAAACTGTGCAATTCAACCCACAAATTTCACAGATCAATTAGCGAGATTAAATACTTAAACCCTTAGCGAGAAATTTGGCTCTTGAGATTGGAGAGGTATGATAAATCTAAAGATTTGATTTTTCAAATTGAGTCTATGGATAGAGCAATTTTCCGTAATGGTCACCTAGGGTGGTTATGGAGAACCACTGAAATAGACAAGATCTTTAGCTAGGGTGATCAAAGAAAATCAACGAAACTAATTCTCTTTAGCTGCAATTTAGAAACCCTCAAGGCTGGCAGGAAAACCAACTTTGATATAATAATAAGATCCCATACAATGAAATAATGAATAGTTCTGGCACATTTAAGTGTTCTAATAAACATACTTTCTACCAAACACTGAACACGTAAGGGATATGGAAAAGTGCATCCCTTATTTCAATTAATGCTTAGAAAAATGACACATGTTGTGTTAGGGTCCCACCCTAACCCCCTTATTTATGTCATGGGATCACGTCATAGTCAAGAGTCAATAAAGCCCATATTAATAATTGTAAGTGGTTAACCCGCAGTTAATGTCGGGACCACAGTTAGTTGCAAATGGGCGGTAGTATTAGTTAGAGTCAATAAAGCCCATATTAATAATTGTAAGTGGTTAACCCGCAGTTAATGACGGGACCACAGTTAGTTGCAAATGGGCGGTAGTATTAGATAGATATTGCATGTATGAGTCATATATAAAGGATAGAGACTCCCTGCGAGGAGCATTGTGTCTTGTTTTGTAATCGAGCTCTGCTCTATTGGAGGTTGCCCCCTCGAAGAGGCCTGTGAACATTTCTCTCTGGATAATAAAATCTTTGCTATTCTGTGCTCTGGGTATATTTTCTTCGCATATTTTGTGTCTCGGTATCTTTTCTTCGCTATTTCTATGTCTGGGTCTCGCTTTGCAGGTTAAGAAGCATAACAAGTGGTATCAGAGCACTTTCCAGGGCTCGGTGGGATCTCCAAATTTTAGCGAATTTTTTTTAGGCTAGAGACGTGTTCCGGCGTCTTTAAACCACGGGATCTGTCGTTAAGCGCATAAACCTGCGGATTTGGGGAGGCATGCACGCAGGAAATACAAGAGGTGGTCACGTCTGTTGGACTCCCTTGTAACCCCTGTGGGTACCCCTTCGAGTAGTAGCGCATTAGACAGAACCGCGCACGGACTGTCTTCCACGTACCCTCTGGGTATATAGGAAGCCCCCTAGCTCCCTTGAAACCTCGCCATAGATAAAACTTCGACCGTCTTGTTGCTACAGTACACCGAGAACAGCACTCGGAGAGATTACTCGCCCGTACGATAGGGTAGTCGGGTTGTACGGCTAAGGGTACGGTCGATCCTCCTTAGTTAGAGCCCTGAAACATTGGGCCGAGTACTACTGTCAGACCCTTATGTATATTGCGATCTGTAGCACCTGACACTCCCCAAGACCATAGTTCCCTTTTCTATTGGGGGATCACACATCATCTATTCCAGTCAGGAGCGGCAGTTGTTCAACCATTCAGATCTCTTAGATCCACCAGATCGGATATTTCAGATCAGCAGCAGCAGTGTTCCACCATTCAGATATCTCAGATCCATCAGATCGGAGTAGTTGCGAAGGGTTCCTGTACCTGCATATGATTTTCGCAGGACTTTTGGTGGCATTGACATTTTGAGGATTTGGTGACTGCAGTATTGATCAGAAAGGAGTAAAACTCCGTTAGGAGTTTTCCAAAAAAAAAAAAAAAAAAAAAAAAAAAAAAAAAAAAAAAAACCGAGTCTGGGATCTGCCGGGGTGTTTATTGGTGACCTAGCCCATCAGAATCATGACGACGAGCTGAGCAAGGTCGTACCATTCAATTCTTAGTAAAAAAAATTTCGGCGATCCCAAATTTTAGTCAGCCGAGTGTATGGTAGAAACTCGCGCTCAAGCAATGGCCGCTGAAAGGATGGACAAACTAGAAGAAGAGGTGCACCTCATCAACTCTACAATGGCACAGATGCAAACTCTTCTCAAAGGATTAGAGGGCCTCCTAACAGACAAGGGCAAGATGCCAGCCCACGAGGAGGAGTATAAGGGCCATGAATACCCTGAGGGGGAATCTAGCCACTCTCCTCACATATGGCACACCCACCCACCACCCAATCAGAGACCTCCCAAGTTGGATATGCATAAGTTTGACGGGTCTCACACATCAGCATGGCTAGCACAAATGGAGCAGTATTTTCAATTGAATCATATCGTAGATGAGGGGTCTAAGCTTATGGTGGGCACCATGTACTTGGACAGTGAACGATGGGAATGGAAGGAATGGTATCAGCGATGCAATGGACAATTTCGGAATTGGGGCCAATTTACCAAAGCTCTACGAAATCGCTTTGAACAGGAAGACTCTTTCTTGGGGCGTCTGACTAAGCTCTGACAGACGGGTACAGTGGAGGAATATATTACCGCTTTTGAAGCCTTAGCATTCCGCACTAAGGCTCTCACAGATGAATTCTACATGGAATGCTTTATCAGCGGTCTTAAAGAAGCCATCAAAGCTCAGGTTATACTCCACCACCCCCCCACATGGAACGAGGCTTGCCAGGTAGCCCGTAAGGTGGAACGGGCATTAACAGCTCAATCCAGCCGCCTCAACTTTGCCGCTAAAGGTCGTCCCTCACAGGCTCCCAATATGACCCAAACACTCAAAATTCAAAAGGTGTCACCTGCAGAAATGGCCGAAAGAAGGAGGCAAGGACTATGTTACTACTGTGATGAAAAATACTCCCCGGGTCATAAATGCAAAGAGCACAAGTTTTTTCAAATCGATGCCACTGAATACAGCTCCACCGAGGAAGATCCACCACTTGAGGAACCAGAGGCAACCGAAGAAGATAACCAACAGGAGATGGTATCTGATGAACCAATGATTTCGCTGCATGCATTAGCTGGAATCTCTTCCCCTCAAACTCTTAAAATCAGGGGTTTTATTAAACATCGGCCAGTAATAGTGTTGATTGATAGTGGAAGTACCCATAATTTCATCCACCAAAAGATCGCTGAAGCAGCGCATTGTTATGTACGAGCAGTTTCTAACTTCCAAGTCCAGATTGTAGATGGAGGCACAATGAAATGTGACGGTCGCTGTGAAAATGTCAAACTTCAAATGGGGGATTATCAATTGAAAACCCACATGTTTGCAATAAACATGGGGGGCTGCGACATTGTCCTAGGGGCGGAATGGCTCCGCACTCTTGGGCCAATCACAATGGATTTCCAGGAGTTATATATGAGTTTTAAGCAGAACGACTACACACATACCCTCCGTGGTCTACAAGCAGGAGCCCCTTCTATCATAAGCTCGCATCGTATGGAGAAATTGTTAAAAAAGGGCCATCATGGAGTAGTAGCTCAATTTAATGCCATCGAGGTAGTAGATACCATGTCGGCGCCAATTCATCCTGAGATGCAACAAATTTTGAATAAGCATCGGACGGTCTTTGACAAACCTCATGAACTTCCACCTTCGCGAGGGGAACACGATCATAGCATCACATTGGTCCCAGGGGCCCAACCCCCAAATGAACGGCCATACAGACATCCGTTCACCCAAAAGAATGAAATAGAAAAAATCATCAAGGAATTGTTGGAAGCAGGTGTCATTCGTCCCAGTATTAGTCCTTACTCATCTCCAGTCGTCATGGTCCTCAAGAAAGATGGGGAGTGGCGGATGTGTCCAGACTTCAGGGCCCTCAATAAGTTAACAGTCAAAGATAAATTTCCCATCCCAGTGGTTGACGATTTGCTGGACGAACTCAATGGGGCTCAATTCTTCACTAAATTGGATCTTCGCTCAGGCTACCACCAAATTCGCATGAAGGAAGTGGACATTCCCAAGACAGCTTTCAGAACTCATGAAGGCCATTATGAGTTCTTGGTCATGCCATTTGGTCTCTGTAATGCCCCCTCCACTTTTCAGAGCCTTATGAATCACATCCTCAAACCATATCTCAGAAAATTTGTCCTGGTCTTCTTCGATGACATCCTCATCTATAGTGGCACGTGGGCGGCACATCTTAAGCATGTAGATATCCTCTTGCAACTGCTCCGCAAGCATAAATTATTTGTCAAAATGTCTAAGTGTGCGTTTGGCAGGGAAGAAGTTGAGTATTTAGGCCACATTGTGGGCCGTGAAGGTGTCAAGGTTGATCCCAAAAAGATTCAGGAAATGCAAGAATGGCCTCAACCTAAGACCTTGAAAAGCTTGAGAGGATTTTTGGGTCTCACAGGCTATTATCGTAAATTTGTCCGCAACTATGGCCGCATAGAAAAGCCCCTGACGCAACTTCTCAAGAAAAATTCTTTCTTCTGGAACGACGAGGCACAACAGGCATTTACCGCTCTCAAAACCGCTATGTGTTCCACTCCGGTCTTAGCACTACCGGACTTCACCAAAACATTTGTCATCGAATCTGATGCTTCGGGAACAGGTATTGGAGCAGTATTAATGCAGGAAGGGCGACCATTGGCCTTCACCAGCCAACAACTAAGTGGGAAGAACTTGGGCCAATCTACCTATGAGAAGGAAATGATGGCCATCTTACATGCAGTGGAGACCTGGCGACCTTACTTGTTGGGGCGACGTTTCCAAATCCGCACAGATCATCACAGTCTCAAATATTTTTTGGAGCAACGCCTATCTTCCCCCCAACAAAATAAATGGTTAGCCAAAATGCTGGGTTATGATTATGAGATCATTTACAAGAAAGGGAAAGACAACAAGGTAGCAGATGCATTGTCACGCCAATTTGAGGAGGAAAGTACTCTGCTCGCAATATCCCTCCCCATTCCAGACTGGATTGAAGAGGCTCGCGGGGAATGGTTTTCGCATCCTGAGCTCTCCCAACTCATTTCTCAATTACAGGCAGATCCTAATTCCAGCAAAGGCTACTTGTGGCAGAATGATATTCTTCGCTACAAGGACAGAGTCGTCATATCACCAACCTCCACCCTCAAAAGTCGCATTTTGGCAGAATTGCACTCCTCCCCCATTGCAGGACATTCGGGCTTTCAGAAGACATACGCTCGCACCAGACGATCATTTTTTTGGACTGGCATGAAACAGGACATCCTTACTTTTGTAGCAGAATGTGACGTCTGTCAACGCCACAAGGGGGAAACAGTCAACACACCAGGCACATTACAACCATTGCCCATTCCAGCATCAATTTGGATGGAGGTCTCCATGGATTTCATTACAGGTCTTCCAAAGTCGGGGAACAAATCAGTCATCATGGTGGTCGTAGACCGACTATCGAAGTATGCTCATTTCTGCGCTCTACCCCAACCATTCACACCTACTTTGGTTGCTCAAACTTTCATGGATCAAATCTTCAAATTGCACGGCATGCCCACTTCGATTGTGTCCGACCGTGACCCAATCTTCACCAGTAATTTTTGGCAGGAGCTCTTCAGAATACAAGGCACTCAACTCAAACTCAGTACCTCATATCATCCACAAACAGATGGTCAAACCGAAGCAGTCAACAAATGTCTAGAAACCTACCTTAGGTGTTTCACTTCAGAAAAACAACACCTTTGGGCACAGTGGCTACCTCTGGCGGAATGGTGGTACAACACCAACTATCATGCCACCACCAAAATGACTCCCTATGAAGCAGTCTATGGACAACTTCCGCCGTCCCCTACTTCTTACCTAACGGGGTGCTCCAAAGTACAAGCAGTGGATCAACTCTTACAACACCGTGCAACCATGTTGGCACATTTGCGCGAGAATCTTCATCAAGCTCAGAACCGTATGAAGCAACAGGCTGACCAACATCGCTCAGAGCGCCAATTTCAAGAAGGGGATCAGGTCTTCTTGAAGCTGCAACCATATAAGCAGACCTCACTCAAAGACAAGGGCTGTCAAAAGCTCTCTCCAAAATTCTACGGACCATATCAAGTACTTCAGCGCATTGGAGAAGTGGCTTACAAGCTGGCTTTGCCACCTACAGCAAAAATCCATCCAGTTTTCCATGTATCGTGCCTCAAGAAAGTGATTGGGAACAATTGCCGAATTCAAACCAGTCTACCCGAATTGGATGAAGAAGGATCAATATGGCTTCAACCTGAACATATTCTAGACACACGAGACAAGCACCTGCGTGGCCGCGTGATTAAGGAAGTCCTAATCAAATGGAAAGACACCTCGCCGGAAGATGCAACTTGGGAACCAGCTACTATTCTTCAGCAGTTTCCGCAGCTTCAGCCTTGAGGACAAGGCTAGTCTTAAGGGGGAGGGCATGTTAGGGTCCCACCCTAACCCCCTTATTTATGTCATGGGATCACGTCATAGTCAAGAGTCAATAAAGCCCATATTAATAATTGTAAGTGGTTAACCCGCAGTTAATGTCGGGACCACAGTTAGTTGCAAATGGGCGGTAGTATTAGTTAGAGTCAATAAAGCCCATATTAATAATTGTAAGTGGTTAACCCGCAGTTAATGACGGGACCACAGTTAGTTGCAAATGGGCGGTAGTATTAGATAGATATTGCATGTATGAGTCATATATAAAGGATAGAGACTCCCTGCGAGGAGCATTGTGTCTTGTTTTGTAATCGAGCTCTGCTCTATTGGAGGTTGCCCCCTCGAAGAGGCCTGTGAACATTTCTCTCTGGATAATAAAATCTTTGCTATTCTGTGCTCTGGGTATATTTTCTTCGCATATTTTGTGTCTCGGTATCTTTTCTTCGCTATTTCTATGTCTGGGTCTCGCTTTGCAGGTTAAGAAGCATAACATGTTGAATAAAAAGAAATTAATGGACCCCTTCCTCTGCATAAGAAATCAAAGACACTAAAGCACAATTGTGGACCCTAGATGGGTCCACCAAACAAATCACACCCGCGAGGTTTTCGTCGTGGGGATCAAACTAGATTTTGTTTTTGTTCAATGCAATCAAAATCTTTTTGTTTTGATTAAATCTTATATTTTGAATAGATTTCCAATACTTATAAAATTTTGACTTTATTGGTTATTCTTCTTGATACACTTTAGAGTTATTGTCACTTAATCCAACCATAAGACTTTTTACATAAACCAATGCTAAACATAAACCCTAGTTACATTAATTTTATTTTATTGATTAATTGTGTGTATTGATTGATTGTAAATACCATCTTTGTATGGCATTTAATATGGTTGTGTGAAATTTACATATTTTCATTATTTAGAAATCTACATGTTAAAGAAATAAATTAAAGAAATTATGTTAGATCTAAGACTATGTTGGATTGAAGAAATATGTTAGATCTATGCGAAACCCCAAAGCGAAATTCACCATTACTTTATTGGTAATTCTTCTTGATACACTTTAGAGTTATTGTCACTTAATCCAACCATAAGACTTTTTACATAAACCAATGCTAAACATAAACCCTAGTTACATTGATATTATTTTATTGATTAAATGTGTGTATCGATTGATTGTAAATACCATCTTTGTATGGCATTTAATATGGTTGTGTCGAATTTACATATTTTCATTATTTAGAAATCTACATGTTAAGGAATTAAATTAATGAAAATATCTTAATTAAAACATATATATTATTTATTTAAAAAAATAGTTCATACTAATTTTGATTGAAGTTAAATTAGAGAAAGATATATTCAAAATATTTGTTTATTGTAAACAAATAACCTAATAACGGTATAAATTCAAATAATGATAAATTTTCAAATAAATAAATAGATACATAAAATTATGAATGATTATATGAAGTTGTATAATAGAAATTTTTAATAATCAATATATTTAGAGAATTATACAATCAAAACTTATATTTAGTAACGACATTCAGATATAGTGATGAAATTCCAACTACGCATCCCTCAAATTATGCAACTTACAAAGGCAGCAAATGGATAATAGAAAGGGCGTTGAGTAGAATATGCAGTGGAAACACCTGTTGGATCCATGGCCGGACTTGAGAAGAGAATGTTGGAGACATGCCAAATCGTCATTGTATCTTATAGTTTTGGATGACAATATGTTAAGGATGTGCATAATTTCCTTAACCATCCGAGTGAGTGATAACATTGTACCTTTTCCTCGTTCTCCCACAGCTCCAAATGTTTCGTGTGATCCACGTGAACTGGACGGAAGGAAGGGTAGGCAAGGGTAGGCCTGAGCCCGGTGTGCTTAAGTCTGATTGTAGATTCTCCAAATATTTGGGAATCCAATGGATATGGGCGCGGTCAAATTCCCAATGGATATGGGTGCGGTCAAAAAATTAACTGGGCCCATGTCTGTAAGATTCCAGAATATTTGGAGAATCTGCCATCAACTTAAAGATGGCCTGAGTCTGAGGGAGCCATTTAAGGGTTTCTAATAATAAAAGAATTTTAATTGGACAACAATTTCGCCCAGAAAATAATGGAAAATTCGGTAAGGATTTCAACAAATGCTTCAGAGATTTTTGATGATAATGCTGAGTCTATTTTAGACTATAAAAAAAGGCAATCAAACACTCCAATAATGCTTTTCCAGTGACGTGCAATCGTGATAAACAACCATGGTGTTGCTGAGTGGAATCTAAAAAGTGTGGTGCTAGATTTGTTGATGAAGACGATTTAGAAACTTCTACACTCGTGGGGAATATTAGTGGTGGTGGGTAGGTAAGTTAGTTGATCTAGTGTCCTAAAATCATTTTCTATATTGATGGGGCATTCAAATCATTTTCTATATCGATGGGCATTTGATTTTTTGTCATCGAAACTGAAGCTTTGATCTTTTCTCCCCCAGGGAAAATGAGGATGCCGCAAGGTCCCTATAACGCCCTGCGGTTGTATAGCCGAGCGCGTGCTCCCCACTCCGAAAAATAACTAAGGCATGATGTGACGGGCGACCAACGATGAGGCGCGCTTGTGATATAACGCATGGACAGATTGGCGCCCTACTTATAGGCGAGCTGGGTGTGTATGAACGATGGGCGAGCCGACATAGCATATGGGCATCGCACGTTGGTTAAGGGCGTCGACTTGGTGATTAAACGATGGCGTTGGAGGGTCGGCCGGTTGAAGGTCGCCACATGAACAAAGCGTATAAACACATGGAGTTGTGCGCTCATTTGATCAACGAACTTCGCATTGTCTCATCGCATAAGAGGTAGTGCGAATGCGCACTTAGCCGCAGACGTAGAGGTGTTGGGGATGCGTCCGCCGAGTCGGGCAAGGCGACACGGGCATGTTGTGCAGGACGATTGAGGTACGGGTGGAGGGCGTAGTAAGGTGCCCGCCCACCGAGTTTTTGTACACGGATTTGGGTTGTGTTTGGGGTGTGGGTCGTGCACGGGCGCACCCACCCATTCGACAAAGGATCTTGTGTTGTATTTTGGGTGAGTGTTGTGGTGTGACCGCTGTGCGCTCTTGCATGGGTGGGCGCCCAACCTTGTTTATGAATGTCGGTGGAGCTTCGCTCCCGGTCATTGTGACATTTTCTCATATATAATAAAAGAAGACGTTCTCTTGCATACTGTTGATGTTATATTGCTATTCTATGTATTATTAATCGATTCCGCACATTAATAATGTTAATTCATGGTTATTATGAATTGTTGAAGGTGTAGTTCGTAAAGTTAATCTAACTATGGAAAGAGTTGGTAAGTTAGGCCCTGCCGCACCCGGCAAATTTAAGGAAAAAAGAATTGGGGGCGTGACTGGTGGTATCAGAGCAGGTTCACAAGGAGTGAAGCCGTTGCTTGATGATGAACGCAGAGAACAAACATGTATGCAGGGAAACGTTATGGAGAAATCGTGGATGAACAGTCTGGGTTTCATGGACTTCATGGTTCATGGCAAGACCATTCAAGCTCTAGTGGACACGGGGGCCACTCATAACTTCATGACGACACGGTTGGCAAAAGAGGTTGGACTGATGATCTTCCCATCAAATGTGGAAGTCAAGGCAGTGAACTCTAGAGCTAAAGTGGCGGGGTTGGTACACAAAGTACTTGTGCAGATAAAAGACTGGAAGGGTCAGTTGGACTTCACAATGATGGAGATGAACGACTTTGACATGATACTCGGACATGATTTCTTGAAGGGCAACAATGCTATTGTTGTCCCCTTCTATGATGAGGTGGTGCTGGTTGGATAGTCACAAACTTGGACTTTTCCCACTCATAGGCAAAGGGGGGTACTCCAAGGTGACATCGGCACTGACAGGCCTATTGAAGAAAGACAAGAGGTGGAGTTGGACGAACAAATGTCAAGAGGCATTTGATGACTTGAAGAAGAGGATGGTTACAACACCGATACTGAAGCTGCCTGACTTCGAGAGACCGTTTGAGGTACACACTGATGCTTCAGATTTTGCCATAGGAGGGGCTCTTATGCAGGACGGGCATCCGGTGGTGTATGAGAGTCGGAAGTTGCAGGATAGAGAACGAAGGTATCTAGTTCATGACAAGGAGATGACTGCAATCATTCATTGTCTTCATGTGTGGAGGCATTACCTGATTGGGAAGCCATTTGTTGTCAAGACTGACAACGTTGCAGCAAGTTATTTTGCATCACAACCGAAGATTTCTGTGAAGCAAGCTTGTTGGCAGGACTTCTTGGCAGAGTTCGACATGACTATCGAGTATAGACCGGGAAGGCACAATGCAGTAGCAGATGCCCTTAGCAGGAACAACATTGGAGGGAGAAGACGGGGTAGCTAGGAGTAGGAGTCGAGTTCAGATGTCAGAAGAGATGCAGAATAAGATCAAGGAAAGTGCTGAAACCGATACTTTGGCGCAGAATATAGTGATGCAGATAAAGGAGGGGAAGACACGAAAGTTCTTTCTACGAGATGGGTTCTTGTTCTTTGGAAACCAACTCTGTGTTCCAAAGTCATCTGGACTCAGGAGGCACCTTTTGAAGGAGTGGCACGACTCGCCATGGGCTGGCCACCCAGGGATGCGTCGTTCTTTGGCATTGTTGGAGAGAGGATTCTTTTGGGAGAAGATGCGAGAGGATGTAGAGGAGTATGTACATACATGCATCATTTGTCAGCAGGACAAATCGGATACTCAGAGGCAAGGAGGACTGTTGCAGCCTTTACTGATTCCTGAGAGACCGTGGATGAGTGTCTCGATGGAATTCATCACTCAATTACCACAGGTTCAGGGGTATAATGGGATTATGGTCGTGGTTGATCATTTTTCCAAGTATGTTGTCTTTGTTCCTACAAAGATACCATGTGGAGCTGAGCGGATTGCGGAGTTGTTCTTTAAGAACATAGTGAAGTATTGGGGGATGCGATTGAGCATTGTGTCCGATAGAGATCCGTGTTTTACAGGCAGATTTTGGACCACATTGTTCAAGTTAGTCGGGACAGAGTTGTTGATGATTTCATGTTACCATCCGCAGACAGATGGGCAGACCGAGAGGATCAACACATTGCTGGAGGACTACTTGCAACGTTATGTGACGGCTGATTAGAAGAATTGGCCTGAACTCTTGGATATTGCTTAGTTTAGCTACAATATTCAAAAGAGTTCTGTGATGGGGTATAGTCGAATTGAGTTGGTGAATGGACAGATGCCGGTTGCACTGCATACCGTAGTAATGGGGGGCTTCTTGAGGAGCCCTCATGCGAAGAAGTTCATGAAGGCTTGGGAGGAGACCTTGGAGTTAGCACGGTTGCGCTTGCACGATGCTGCAAGGAGGATGAAAAAGTATGCTGATCGTGGGAGACAGGAGGCACACTTCAGTGTGGGAGATATGGTGTTTCTCAGGATTACTGGGGAGCAGTTTCAGCCAACCAAGGGGACTGCGAGCAAATTGACACGAAAGTATGAGGGACCGTTCCGAGTGAAGAAGAGAGTGGGGGAAGTTGCTTACAAGCTAGAGCTTCCGCACCATATGCACATGAAGCATCCAGTTTTTCATGTGAGTCAGTTGAAGAGACGTAGACTTGATTCAGACCATCCAAAGAGAGCTGAACCACCGAGAGGACCAGCTGGGATTGTGGACAAGCCAGGACTGGAGTTGGAGAAGATTTTTAGCTTCAGAACTACAGGGATTGGTTGCCACATGAAAAGGGAATTTCTTGTCAGATGGAAGAATGCTCCGGAGGAAGAACGCTGGGAATTGGAGGACTCACTTTGGAGATGGAAGAAGAAGATTGCAAAGTATGACAGCAAGTTACTGAGGCAGTCGGGATTGTCAAGGGCAAAAATGATTTCCAGTGAGGGAGGATGCAACACCCTGCGGTTGTATAGCCGGGCGCGCACGCTCCCCACTCCGAAAAACAACTAAGGCATGATGCGACGGGCGACCAACAATGAGGCGCGCTTGTGATATAGCGCGCGGATAGATTGGCGCCCTACTTGAAGGTGATCTGGGCATGTATGAACGATGGGCGAGCCGATATAGCATATGGGCAATGCACGTTGGTTAAGGGCGTCGAATTGGTGATTAAATGATGGCGTTGGAGGGTCGGCTGGTTGAAGGTCACCACATGAACAAAGCGTATAAACACATGGAGTTATGCGCTCATTTGATCAACGAACTTCGCATTGTCTCATCGCATAAGAGTTAGTGCGAAGGCGCACTTAGCCGCAGACATAGAGGTGTTGGGGATGCGCCCGCCGAGTCGGGCAAGGTGACACGGGCACGTCGTGCAGGGCGGTTGAGGCGCGGGTGGAGGGCGTAGTGAGGCGCCCCCTGCCGAGTTTTTGTACACGGATTTGGGTTGTGTTTGGGGCGTGGGTCGTGCACGGGCGCGCCCACCCGTTCGACAAACGATCTTGTGTTGTATTTTGGGTGAGTGTTGTGGTGTGACCATCGTGCGCTCTTGCACGGGCGGGCGCCCAACCTCGTTTATGAATGCCGGTGGAGCTTCGCTCCCGGTCATTGTAACATTTTCTCATATATAATAAAAGAAGACATTCTCTTGCATATTGTTGATGTTATATTGTTGTTCTATGTATTATTAATGGATTCTGCACATTAATAATGTTAATTCATGGTTATTATGAATTGTTGAAGGCGTAATTCGTAAAGTTAATCTAACTATGGAAAGAGTTGGTAACTTAGGCGGTGCCGCACCTGGCCAATTTAAGATAAAAGGAATTGGGGGTGTGACAGTCCCCGTAGGAGAGATGGGCAAGGCGGCGAATGCGAATTCTGACAGCCATATGTGGCAAAGGGGCGTCGGTGGGTAATGATCCATGTTATCTCCATTTCACACAATTGATACCAATTTTAATCTCAATATATACATAGACGGCTGGCCGCATCGTGAAGTGTGCGTCACTCAGAAATCTTGCTTTGACGGAGACGGGAGACTGAAATTAAAAGTTGGAAAATTAAGATCAGAACTAGCATGACATGGCTTCTTAATGTCAATACAGGCGGCATTCATGACTGGGTCACTCACTCTTGGCTTGGCTTGGCTTAGCTGGGGAGACTTGTATTAAAAATCGGAAATGGCCTCTACGTTATAAAAGGAAAAGGAAGAACATTCAAAATTCATTCTTCATCGAATAATCTATCATTTAAAAGGAGCGAAGCAAGCTTCGAATCGTAAGGAAGAAAAGAAAAGAAAAGAGTTTCAGGCATGGAATCCTTTCCGGCGTTAGCCCTTACAGTACTAGTGATCTTGTCATACGCGAATAGTATTGTTATCGTGTGCGCAGGTGATCCATATCCTTTACAAGACATTTGCGTCGCTGATTTAAACAACCAAGGTAATTTGCATTTGATGATGTGTATTTCTATTTATGATGCATTTGCGATCAATACTGTGATCATGGATGAATAAATACATCATCTAAATGTTGTTTTGATTTGATTTATGATGCAGTTATTGTGAACGGAATCCCGTGCAAGGATGCGGCTATGGTTACAACATACGACTTCATGTTGAAGGGCCTAGATAAAGCGGGAGATACAAGTAACATGTTGGGATTTAACGTAACGCCAGCCTCTATCATGGAGCTACCAGGCCTGAACACCTTAGGAATCTCCATGGTTTGGATTGATTTCGCTACTCCTCCCGGCCTCGTTCCCCCACACATACATTCGTGGGCAACCGAAATCTTGGTGGTCATCAAGGGTACTCTCTCAGTTGGTTTCATCACCACTAACAACACATTGATCGCCAAAAAGCTTGAGAAGGGAGACGTGTTCGTGTTCCCCAAAGGCCTTATGCACTTCCAACTCAACATTGGCTCTGTCAACGCAGTGGCCATCTCTAGACTGACCAGCCAGAATCCAGGATCTCAGGTGGTGGCCAACGCACTATTCAGGGCCTCTCCCTCTCTTGATGCCTCCATTTTTTCTAGAGCTTTCCAGATCGATGCCAAGCTCGTCCACCCTCTCCAAAACAAATTCAAGTCCTCCTCCTGATCTCATGACGACATCACTTCTCGTTTGCATCAATCATAATAGAATAGATTTGGTCTTTCGTTCAATTCAGTTCAGTTGATATTTATATAAAAAATAAAACCCTTCTCTTACTCTCAGGGTGACAGTGTAATACGTAGTCATTATTATCTAATAATATGTATGGTACCCCAATAAATGGAGGGTCAATATTGCAAATCGGCGGTGTTTCTTTGGATTAATAAATTTTACAGCTTTAATTTCATATCCGTGTATGCAGACTTATCAAGTAGACTTCCGTGTATGAAGTGGTTCTATGATACCACTTGTCGCATCTCTCCTTGTGACATCTCTCTTCATTCTTCTCCAATATATTGATCTACCCATTCCCGCGAAAGTGATAAGGGACGTTTCTTGAAAAAATTTACTTTGATATGCAGAGAGGAGGACAAAAATGCTTGGTAAAAATGTCGAACTATGATTGGAAATCCTTGTTCTAATAACCAATTCCTCTTTAAGTCTTCAAATAAAAAAATCAAGGCCCTTCCAAGCCGATCAACGCTTCTCGATGCCATAAGAAAAATGATTTCGGTGTTAAATGTTTGAAATGGCCCGAAAGTTTGACTATCAGTAGATATGGTGTATAAATCCATGCATGACAACCCTTTTTCCATCCCTGAGCTAAGGCATTGGAATTGACCACTCCTCCTAACAAAAACTTCAACTTTGACCTCTACTCTCTTAACGAGATCTCTCATCACCAACGGCCAAATCTTCGATGTGTTACTCCATACTATTGTGACCCATTAAAACAGTGAAGAGATGCCTAACTTATGGTGCTTGAAGGAGAGATACTGAAGAATATCATAAACTTGAATCACCCACATGGAGTACCAACTTTGTTATATGTTGGGCATCAATGAGTGTCCTTCTTCATTTGGCATATAATACTCTTAACAACACCAGTATCCCTCGAAACCAGAGTCTCCATAAGCATGTCTAGACTGCGCAACTCCATTGCCTCAAATGCTCTACATCTGGGTTAAAATGCTTGCCATTCAATCCTGAGTCATGGGACATGAATTGTCAGGTCAAATGCGTTCATCGGTTATTTTGGTAGTGATGGGGAAACCATGAAAAATAAAAACAACCAAAATTGGATCCGTGGTATCAATATCTCCATTTAACTCTTTTACCTTTTCATTTTCTCCGATGATTCAAACACCATTTTCGGTCTGAACACGATCACAATTCGTTTTGGGGAAATATTCTTCGATTTTGGTTGGGTTTTTGAGTTAGTAAATGTGGTGGAGATTGAATATCAACTTTGTTTGGGGTTGACTGTTAGTAAACATGGCGGAGATTGATTATCATGCCACTCAAACTCCTCTCCTCAAAATTGCCCAATCCTCCCCAACATTTCAACCCAAAACACACCTAATTACTTATTGTACACAACATCTCTTAAAAACTTGTAATTTATAATACTAATAACTCCATGATACAATATTAACAACCACATATTATGCTCAAACCTCTAATATTAACTTCATCTAAATTTATGTTCATTAGTTGTCACATACATAAGTATCTAATCATCTTATAAGCAAGGAGATCACATGCATGTCTATTCGTATGCTAAATAATCAACAACATAAAACATAAGGAGCCAAATAATCTAGAAACATCCTATGCAATTGAATCAAACCAGATTAGTTGAAAGAGTGTCACTTGGAAAATCGAGCACCACCACCCAACCTAGAACTGACTTCCTCGAGTTCACCCCCAAGCCGAGAGTACTTTCCCATCGATCAAAAACCTCTTGTTGATCTCTTCCATGGGTATTTAATTCCCTTATTTCATGATAAGGTTTCATTTAACGGTGTCCCGCTTTTGTGGATCTTTTATCGACT
This sequence comes from Pinus tabuliformis, assembly GCA_031772625.1. Classification (NCBI taxonomy): domain Eukaryota; kingdom Viridiplantae; phylum Streptophyta; class Pinopsida; order Pinales; family Pinaceae; genus Pinus; species Pinus tabuliformis. Next base: position 171,916,979 of record CM062816.1, read on the forward strand.
TGCCTAGGATTTTCCCATAAAAGCCCGTCTTTCTCTCTCACGAGGCCTTTCATGGTTTTTTTTTCCAAACTTAACATTTTTTTCTAGCTAAACAACTTAATGGACATTTATCTCCCATCCATTTAAGCTTATGTATAATTGATCTATAATTCTTATCATGAAAGAATTATCCATTCCCATTCTCCAATGGGATTTCATTTGGCAAGAGTCTCATCTCTAGGTGTCTCATTTGATGGGAATTTCTGATAACTCCAAAAAAAAATGAATAGAGAATAATGCTCTGTTTTAACATAGGAAATAGATATTTTACACTTTGTTGTTGGGAAAAGTATCCATTCGGAATGCCCCTATCCCACTCTAAGGTGTGATAGTGCCTTAGCAGCAAACAAGGAAAACTAATTGAGTATTCTTCTTTATGAAATGTAAATGAGGAGGAAGGATGTAACTAACCTGTGTCTTCCGCTAGTTTGTTGATCCAATCGCTCCTCTCTTCAGTGGCTCCCAGCTCCTTGCTCCTTCACTGGCCCAGCTTCACCGAATTCCTGCAAGATCACAAGAGAGAGAAACTACACGAAGATATAGATATACATTCATAAAAAGCTCAAGATCAGATTAAGCTAAACATGCAAATATAACAAAACATCATTGATACACAACATGTAGGAGAAACTCAAATAGTTTATTGATAGAATAAGAAAGTACAAGAGGAGATACAACCAAGCGAGTTCCGATCCAGCATCTACCTCCCAGCAAAGGAATCCCTTCCTCTCCTCCAACAAACCATAAATCACCCAATGTACTAATCTCAATCTCAAACCAACAACAATTCTCTGCAAAGTACAAAATTCCAGCCTCTGGATCTCTGGGATGAGGGATCCATATATAGATGTAAGCAGAGAGGATGAGTTAGCTTATGTTTTTACTTGTGGCTTCTCTCTGTCAGTTCTTGCTTCCACTTGGAGGTTGAGAGCCTCTTACTCATCACTAGTCGAATTCATTGAGGCAAGTGTCATTGGAGAAGATTCTGGAAGCTTCCATGGTCTTTCCACCTCGTTGAATGAGCTTGCCATTTGTCATTTCCCGCTCAGCGCACCTGGGTAGTGTATCCAAGTGCATTGCAACGCACCTAGCCAGTGCATTTGGGTGCTTTGCAACACAGGCAGCTAGTAGAGCATCTGAATTGATCCTGAATTGACTGTTTCTGAGTGGTTTTTGGTGGAGAACTTCTGGGAGAAGCTGTCATTGGTTGACCTTGTTCCTTTAGGAGCTGTAACAACATCTTTAGCGACTTTGGATCCCTTGAATTATGGACATTTCATGCTTATAGCTGTAAGGCACAAAAATGTCTATAACAGTTGCCCCCTAAAGTATGAGGCCGTTTATCGGGTGAAATTCTTTATTAGGAGGATCCGAAGTTCATTCAATGCTGGGAGGAGACCTGTAATAAGATACATTACAATACATTATTTTTCATACTGTTTTCATGATCTAGCTGAGGCGGGCATTCCCATGCTCAGCTTTATAAATTCATTTTATGTACATAGGATAGACAATCGTCTGATGGTAGACTGATGATTGTGATGAAATCATCATCCTTTTGGTAGGATGATTATCTGTTCTGCAATGCTGTACATGTCAATGTCTTTATTTTTCCTGAATATATATCGCAGCCCGGATGGATGAAACTAGATCCGGGGTCTTCAATCTCGTCCGATCTTCACTCTAAGTACAAGTCGATCCATGTGAGAAATGTTTTGAAGTCGAACATGGAAAGACATCGCTTGATTACCAGTCAATGATGTAAACTGTTAACAAGCGCGAGAGGAATCACCGATAATGATAATGACCCTCAAGGTACTGCAGTACAATTCACGTGGTGTGAATAAAGGACTTGGCGTCGAACACCACGCAAAATCTTTCGGTCGAAGGTCATTGATGTATACTTGTCGCCGGAAGTGAGAAACTTGCCATTGAGGTATGCAAGCTTCAAAGTACTGAAGGGGGTGTTCCTAGATCAAGTTCTTGGATAATGAGCTGACGTCAACAAGAAGCGATCCGTTAAAGGAGGGCCTTAATGTATCCCACATCAGTGACATGGAACAGAGCAAATGATTTTGATGGAGGTGAAAACGATCTGATGATATATGGTTCAGGGTGGCGGTCATGAAAGAATGAAGGATAATGTATGGTAGTGGACGGGACACGGTTGACTTCTTTGGATGACTTCTCTTGAACATATCGGTGACACTTATGTGATGGATCAGTAGCATTTACCCCAAAGGTGGATGGTATGGCGAGACCATGGTGATGTGACCGGTGAATGAAACAACCCAACCCGACTCAGGCACGGAGCAGAAGTGTCATGTTCAAGAGCGACTTGCTACCAATAACAGTACTCTGAGTTTCTTCCCAATTTTTCCCCAGTCATTGCTGACCAGTACCTCTTTATTTTTGTCAAGCTTGAGGAGGATAACATATGCTTGTTCTATAATTTTCCCTTCGGGCAAACCCATCGCTATGTTTTAACGAGCCTAGCGATAGTGAAACTCGTTCTCGTCTAAAGACAAGTTTGTCGCTATTAATCTTTTTAACGAGTCTAACGACAAAGATAACTCGGTCCTTTTCATTTTTAGAGAGTCTGAAAAGGTACATAAAGTTAACTCCGAAAGTCCTTTTTCGTCATCTAATCCCTTAAGTCCGAAAAAGTATAAAACAATACAGAAGGGATGAATTTTCGATAGTTTTAACGAGCCGAACAAAAAAAGCGCTCGATCTTTTTGTGCAATAATCCGTCAGGTCCAAAAAGATTAAAATCTAGAGGAGGGATAGCTCTTCCGGTCGCTTTAACGAGCTGGAAGGCCAAAACTTGGCAATCTTTTCATATTTTACGAGTCAGATGAAAAGAGCTTAAAGAAGACTCGTCTTTTGAGTAATCGAGTGATAAAATTGGTAGAAGTTGATTCCAGGTAAGGGTTGGAATTTTCCAAGCACGTCAGTGTCACAAGGATGGCTAGTGAAATCACTCTTCGCAGCTGTTCCTCAAAATGGGTAAACAATCAAATGGAGGTGAATGATCGGCCAATGGAAAAGTGGAGGTGACGGTGCAAACACGACCAAGGCTTTAATGGCTGATAATGTTACATTCACGGTGGTTATTTACCAGAGGGTAGTTCATTTTTTAGTGAGCTTAAACGCAGATTGAAACACTTGCTCGATCTTATGTTTATTTTTTAACGAGCATGAACTATGCGCTAAAACTGCTCGATAATCCAGTCATATGATAAGAATGTCTCATGTAAGATTCCATTTTTTATGGAGCTTGCGCCTTACAAAGCTATTCCCCGCATCCTTTCTTTATGCAAGTTAGGAAACAACTAACCCAAAAAACAGATAAATAATCGCTCTTTGCTTGCACTCCAAAAGGTTTGCATGCCCCCAGGTATAAAACAGAGTTTCAAGGTTACCTCTACTTCACTTCCGCCAAAACAATTGTTTTACCGAGAGAGGCCTACCTCTTTCAGGTTACCCAAAGATTGTCCTGTTAATCTTTCAAACAAAACAGTTCTTCGGCGATGTCTACCGAGATAGACAAAGGTGAGTGACAATGAGCGCCAAACACATAACTTTGACAAAAGAATCTTATTCTAGAACAACCCCTCTTCCAATCACGGACGGGGTACAGACTAGTCATATTCTCCCGCGGAAACCTACCCTATACCCAAAGTTTTCCTGCTGAAGCAGACCAGGACGCATGCCCCCTGGGTTCCAGTCATATCCCTCCGAATTACTCGCGCTCATCGGGAGGACGGACCGTGGGTTGAGACATTTCTTGCGTGAAGAGACCATTTAGGGATGGCATATGACTATTTGCGATGCATGATCCGAGAAATGAAAGCTGGTCCACGAGCTTGACCACTCTTCCTTCGTGCGGAAAACACATCACTCTAAAGAGTGAGGAGACGATGGCTCCTATGCAATATATATAGTCTCGTCCAAGGAGTAGGTTATAATCCAAGGGTCCTTGAACGACCATCACGTTCATTTGAACGGTCTTCCCTTTCAATGTTATGGGCACATTGGGGAGGATCCCTAAAGGTCGACTGGTTCCTTTATCAAAGCCTGTCAGATTTCTCATTTCAGGCAAAAGCGCTGGCGAACCAAGCGCTTTCCAAGCAATAGAGGAAAGGATACTCACAGATGCCCCCTCATCAATGATGGTGCCAGCCATGACCATTCTGTATATTTGGACGATAATTCTGAATGGTATGCTTGCTGGCAAACGGGGTCTGCCTAGTTGGTTCTAGTCAAAGGAAACAACTAGGTTGCTTAGTGGTGGGACCGAGTAAACGGCCGGGTATCGCTTTGACGAACTTCCTTCCTGCGATAAAGGAATGGGGGAATTGCCCCCGTGCTCGTCGGAGTCTGTGTTGATGAAGGGAATTTGGATGGTGTCATCTTTATCCTCTTCAGTGACTATATCATTCGAAGATAAAACCTCTGAAGGCAAGACTGGGTCAACTGCCGCCTCGACCTTTTGACTTTCGTCGGGTATGGATTCAGCTAGTTCATCTTCAATGATCGGCGCTTCAGCTGACCACTTGAGCGGGCCAGCTGGATTTTCAACTAACGAAGGACTCGGCAAGAGTTTTTTATATCCAGGAGGAAGTCGTAACGGTGAAACCGGACGATCATCCAAAACTCTTTTCGCTTCGTCTAAGAAGGGACAACGGTGGATGGCGTGGTTGCCTTCACACAATCTACAGGGAGATCTAGCTCTCCCTTTTTGTCCAGGGACTTCACTTTCACTAGTTGACAGTGTGCATTCAACATGGCTATCCGAGGTTGATGCCACCGGATTGTGCAAACGGGGAGACCAGTCCCTTAGTATCCGAGGGATGCAGGGACAATCTCTGTGAAAGTGGTCTCCCTTGCATATGACACATGGCGATTTAGGCCTAGTTAGTGCTGTGTGTGGATTTTCGTTAGACGCCACTCATTTGCCCCCAGTCGCTTTTGGCTCCTTCTTCTTCTTCTCTTTCTTCTTCTTTTCCTTCTTCTCCTTAAGAACCTGGCTTTTATCTTTACCAGTCCCGTCAAGCGAAGAGGAAGGAGGAGAGGAAGAATTAGAGGAAGTTGAAGGCTGGTGGGTAACTCTGGACTGGTCTAACTGCTGATTCGACTGTTCAGGAATAGTGGTGTTCTGAACGACATTGGTTGAGAAGAGCCAGACCGGCAAGCCAATTGTCAGTCCTGGAAGCGACAATGTGGCCATATGGGGCGCACCAACATCTCCCCAAGAGGAGAAGGGACTAGGATTTCCACCAAGGGGAATTCCTTGGTTGGTGGGCTCCATTTTTCTCAACCTAAAGATCAACGCAGGAAAAAGGTATGAATATTCCGTTTAAAATAAATTTTAACGACGCTTAGACACAACTTGCTTTTTCAATTTTAAAGAGTCGAGAAAAAGCAAAAGATGACTCTAGTCGCCTTCGATGTTTTAACAAGCCCGAAGTGACAAATGCTCGGATGGAATTTTTCCATTATAGAGTCTGAAAAAGGCCAAAAGGAACTGCTATGGAGTTCTAGGTAGAGGGTGTGCCAAACTTTTCGCAAAACCGCAGAATACTTTTTAAGGTACGGGCGGTCAATCTTCCCGAATGCTGTGTTCAGTGCATTGCGATCAGTAGGGCGGCCGACACGGCTTCCTATGGATAAAGGTTTTATGCCTATAGGCGTCTCCCAATATATACTCGACGGTATGTGGGAGCACAATCCGTACTGGCGCTTATCGTCTCTTAGGAGGAATCACCCAACCATCACCGAGATCGAAGGTCACCAGGTTTTACGACGCTGGAACACGTCTCTAGCCTAGACCTCTATGTTGTGCGTTAAGTTACAAAGCGTTGTTAAGTTCATTCAATTTATTTTAGGTTGATCTTTCTTAGAAGTTTGCCTTTTTGGATCACCACGAGATGTATATACAATTCCTAAATGCAGTCTAAAGATGATAAGCAAGCATTTATCTCTTTTCAACAATGAAAATCCTAGCTACAAGGGGAAAAGAAAGACACAATCTTTTCTCAAAGAGAAAAAAGCACACTGTAAATGCACTTTTCCTAAATCAAAGCATGCAAACTATCAATATGCAAATGCACAAATGCATGTATTTGTTTTCGATTTCTTAATATTGATGCCTAAAAAGAAAGCTGTTGTACAAATTTGAATTCGATTTCAAGTGAAAACACCAACAAGTTTCTTTTTGAAATCAAAAAGACGATTACGACGCTTTGTGATTTTGAAGTAAACACTTGTTTCAACACTAGAAATTCATAAATTCAAACCAAAAGACAAAAGTAAAAGCGTAATCAACTGTGAACAGCAAACAAACTCACTCCTAAGATCAAAACGACACTTACGACAGGTCTAGATCTAAGGGCGACAGTATGACTAGTTTACTTTTGTAATGGGAAACTGCAAATGATGCAACAAATACACAAAGAACAAATACAGTTTCTTTATACAACTGAGGCGGAATTAAGGCAAAGAAAAGGGGTTTCAGATAGATACACACACTGATAACAGGCTGCAAAAACAGAGACAAAACTGAGCAAAAGGAAGCAGGGAACCACAGCTGCACAAGGCAAAGGCTGATCAGCGCACCCCTAGCACAGAGAAACTGAACTTCAGCGTAGGTAGCCCTCTCGGGACCTGCGTTGAAATGTAGAACCTCTTCACAGAGCCTGCGCTGAAGTAGAAACGAGAATTGTCTCTGGGTTCTGGGTCACAGTTTGCAGTTTAATCTACAGTTTTTGGCCGGATAAAAGCTATCAATTAGGTACAATTAGGAGGATGATTTAAAGGAGGACTAAGATCTATCACAAAGGGATGTTAGAGCACTTGTGGATCAGTTTTTTTAGATCATAAACATAGGCCCAGTGAGTGGACTAGAGTGGCAGATCTCTACTTTGCATTTGTAAATGGAAAATGCATTTCAATTCGGCACTCTTGAGTTTATGAGAAGAACAACAATAGAAACACAAATAAACTAGCAAGATACGTTCCCCAGCGGAGTCGCCAATTTGTTGTTGGGAAAAGTATCCATTCGGAATGCCCCTATCCCACTCTAAGGTGTGATAGTGCCTTAGCAACAAACAAGGAAAACTAATTGAGTATTCTTCTTTATGAAATGTAAATGAGGAGGAAGGATGTAACTAACCTGTGTCTTCCGCTAGTTTGTTGATCCAATCACTCCTCTCTTCAGTGGCTCCCAGCTCCTTGCTCCTTCACCGGCCCAGCTTCACCGAATTCCTGCAAGATCACAAGAGAGAGAAACTACATGAAGATATAGATATACATTCATAAAAAGCTCAAGATCAGATTAAGCTAAACATGCAAATATAACAAAACATCATTGATACACAACATGTAGGAGAAACTCAAATAGTTTATTGATAGAATAAGAAAGTCCAAGAGGAGATACAACCAAGCGAGTTCCGATCCAGCATCTACCTCCCAGTAAAGGAATCCCTTCCTCTCCTCCAACAAAGCATAAATCACCCAATGTACTAATCTCAATCTCAAACCAACAGCAATTCTCTGTAAAGTACAAAATTCCAGCCTCTGGATCTCTGGGATGAGGGATCCATATATAGATGTAAGTAGAGAGGATGAGTCAGCTTATGTTTTGACTTGTGGCTTCTCTCTGTTAGTTCTTGCTTCCACTTGGAGGTTGAGAGCCTCTTACTCATCACTAGTCGAATTCATTGAGGCAAGTGTCATTGGAGAAGATTCTGGAAGCTTCCATGGTCTTTCCACCTCGTTGAATGAGCTTGCCATTTGTCATTTCCCGCTCAGTGCACCTGGGTAGTGTATCCAAGTGCGTTGCAACGCACCTAGCCAGTGCATTTGGGTGCTTTGCAACGCACACAGCTAGTAGAGCATCTGAATTGATCCTGAATTGACTGTTTCTGAGTGGTTTTTGGTGGAGAACTTCTGGGAGAAGCTGTCATTGGTTGACCTTGTTCCTTTAGGAGTTGTAACAACATCTTAAGGGACTTTGGATCCCTTGAATTATGGACATTTCATGCTTATAGCTGTAAGGCACAAAAATGTCTATAACACACTTGCACAAAAAAACTTGTATTCATTACTAAAACCAACTGTTTCAAAAAAAAAATCTTCCTCTTCCAGAGGGATTACAACAGGAACACTTCAAATGTTGTTCCAAAAAGAACTTCACTGTCTCTCCTGAAATTTACTCTGTCTCAGCTCTGCTATGCGTAAAAAATTTCATTTACACTGCTGCATATTCCATTAAAAAAAATAATCTTTGTCTTTGCAAAAAAAATCAACACTGTTGTGTAATTTTTTCACACCTTACTCACGTGCTGCTGCGTATTTCATTTTTGTTCTCTCAACGAACAACAACAACATTACATTGCATTGTACTGCTACAAAAATTTTCTTACATTCGTTGCATCGAGTTTTTCATGACATTCATAACATCAAAAAACAGGACATATATCCCCTTTTTTTTTACTTGCCATACTCCCGTGAGTTTAAAAAATTAATAAAATTAAATTCTTTACCTACATTTACGGCCACAGTAAATTTTTCATTAAATTATTTACTGAAATAAAACTGGCGGTCAAACAAAAATTTTACTTCACATCAAATCCATGGTGCAGGCCTCTACATCAAACCTTTATTTCAATCGGATGGCTGAGATCGGTTTGAAGAAGGTGAGATATGCGATTTTCGATCGGATCACATCGCAGAATCGCAATCGGCAGAAGACACAGGACGTAATGGAGAAATGGACGCGATTTTCGATCTAATCACATCGCAAAAGAAAGAAAAACAGGGGCAGCACGGGGAAAACTACCGGTTTTGACGTGCAGTGTAAATTACCATTTCAACGCTCTCATTTAATTTCAACTGCTCGGTTACCAGTCATACCCAGACATTTCCTCAAAAACTCAAAACTTTTCTGCCCCAATGGTTTGGTGAGAATGTTTGCAACCTACTCCTGAGTTCTGCAGTGTCTTAAAACAATTTCTCTATTGTTTACCAATTCCCTGATGTAATGAAACTTTGTGTCAATGTGTTTCGTTCTCTTATGAAACATAGAATTCTTGGATAATGCAATAGCTGAGCTATTGTCACAAAAAATCACAGTTCCTTTTACTTGCTCTTGGCATAAACCCCTTAACATCCTTCTCAACCAAATTGCTTGACATGCTGTTGTTGTAGCTGCAACATATTCTGCCTCTGCTCTAGACAATGCTACAATAGACTGTTTTTTAGAAGCCCATGAAATAGCTCCTGAACCCATGTGAAAAACATAACCGGATGTGCTTTTCCGATCATCTAGACTTCCAATCCAATCGCTATCAGTGTATCCAATTAAATATGAACATTCTGAAGCAGTATATAAAATGCCAAACCTTTTAGTACCTTTAACATACCTTAGAATCCTTTTTGCTGCTTGCTAATGTGCTTCTTTTGGCCTCTCGATGAATCTGGAAATTAAACTAACAACATGCATTATATCTAGCCTAGTTGCAGTCAAATACATGAGGCTGCCAACTATGCTCTTATACAAACTAGGATCAAAATCCTTGCTGTTGTCCTCTTTGCTGAGTTTTAATCCCATCACTGTGGGAGTGATTGCTGCTTTGCTTTCCTGCATATTAAATCTTTCTAGCACTTCATTAACATATTTCACTTGTGAAATAAAAATCCCATCTCCATTTTGTTCTACTTCTATTCCTAAGAAGTATCTCAACAAACCCATGTCAGTCATTTCAAATTCTTCTTTCATGACTGAATTTTCAATAAGGTAATCATCATTACTTGCGAAAATAACATCATCAACATATAACACAACAATTAGTATTTTACCATCCTTTTCTTTGATGTAGAGGGTGGGTTCTCCCTCACACTTTTCAAATCCATTTTCCAGTAGATAGGAATCTATCCTACTATACCACACTTTTGGTGCTTGTTTCACCTTATAAAGAGCTTTCTTCAATATGCACACTTTGTGCTCTTTGCCTTTCTTTTCATAGCCTAGAGGTTGTTCAATGTAAAACTCTTCCATTAACACTCCATTTAGGAATGCTGACTTCACGTCCATTTGGTAAACATTCCACTTGTTTTGTGCTTCTATGGATAGCACTGCTCTCACAATTTCTATTCTAGCAACCGGTGCGAAAGTTTCCTCATAGTCTCTCCCATACTGCTGCTTATATCCTTTGACAACCAGTCTTGCCTTGTGTCTTTCTATTTTGCCTTCAACATTACTCTTGGTATTGTAAGCCCATTTAACTCCAATGAATTCTTTTCCTTTTGGTAATTCAACTAAATCCCATGTCTTGTTTCTTTCTATGGCATTGATCTCCTCATCCATAGCTTCTATCCATTTCCTATCCTTAATTGCTTCTTCGAAATGAACAGGGTCATCAACATGACAATATAAAGCAAACAAAGAGTTCATACCTTCATTTGTTGCCTCTTGTTCATAAATATCACTTAAATTTCTGAATTTCTTATCTCTTTCATTTGGTGTACAAGTGCTTGAAAAATCACTTGAATTTCCTCCTTGTGGTGTGCTTGGAGAAGCACTTTCATTTCTCCTCAAGGGTGTCTCTTGCTGCCCTTGTGTTGGTGCTGCTGTTTGGGGATGTATTTCAGCCATCTCCTCATCATCTTTATCATGAGACAAAGAGTTTTTAACATTCACTGTTTTCTCTATGCTTACATCCCAAGCTTCCTCCTCAATGAACTGAACATCTCTACTCACAATAAGCTTCTTGGTGGATGGGTTATATAACCTATAAGCTTTGGATTCCTCACTGTATCCAATGAAAATACGTTTCTCCCCTTTGCTGTCCAACTTCTTCCTTAGTTGATTTGGAATGTGTGCATAAGCCACACATCCAAAAACTTTCATGTGGGTGACTCCTTGCTTTGTCCCACTCCATGCTTCTTCCGACACTCTATTCATGACTGCTTTTGTAGGGCATCTATTCAAAATTTACGCTACACAGTGTACAGCTTCAGCCCAATAATCATTTGGCAAATGCTTTGCCTTTAACATACTCCTCGCCATATCCATGATTTTCCTATTCTTCCTTTCAGCAACTCCATTTTTTTGTGGAGTGTACCTAGTGGTAAACTATTTATGAATTCCATTTTCTCTACAAAAATGTAGAAATTCTTTGGAGATATAGTCACCTCCTTTGTCAGTTCTTAGAACTTTGATATGCAGCCCACTTTGGTTTTCTACAAGTGCTTTGAAATTGCAAAATCTTTTAAACACTTCACTTTTGTTCTTCAGGAAATAAACCCAAGCTTTTCTAGTAAAATCATTAATAAATGTTAGTATATAGTGGCTACCTGCAAGTGATGGAGTTTGCATCAGTACACATAAATCTGAGTGGACAATCTCTAAGGGTGCTTTTGCCCTTATTCTTTTCCCTGATGGAAAAATTTCTCTATGTTGTTTCCCCAAGATACAACCTTCACAAATGCTGTCTGGTTTCTCTATCAATGGTAATACTCTTACCATCCCTTTTCTATTCAACAAGTTAAGACCTCCAAAGTTGAGATGTCCAAATCTCAAGTGCCACAACCAGTTTTCATCTTTTGGTTTGCTTTAGAAAGCCTCTTGTGTCACTGCTGCTATTTCTTCTCCATCTTTTAAATTTTCTTTCATTTTGAGAGCAAAAATCCTATTCCTTGTCATCTTCACTTCAGCAATACATCGTTTGCTAGGTATTTTATCCATGATGGTGCATACATCATTCACAAAGAAGACATTGTACCCCTTTTGAACAAGCTGTCCAATACTTATGATGTTACATCTCATTCCAGGAACATAATAAACATCTGATATGGTTTTCTTTTCACCTTTCCTTGTTAAGACTTTTACTTCTCCTTTTCCCATAACAGAAACTTTAATATCAGTCCCTAGTGTGACTTGTGACTTCACACTCTGATCTAACACAGAAAAAAGGGCTATGTTTCCTGTCATATGGTTACTGCAACTGGAGTCTAGAAACCATACCTCTTCACTCTTTGCTTCAGCCATATCATATGCTAAAAACAAATTATCTTCGTTGATATTTTATCTAGTGAAATTTGCACTAGTTCTATTATTCATATCATGTTTCTTCCTCCTACATTCATTTGCATAATGCCCATATTTTTTACAATAGTGACATTGGACATTGGATTTATCATACCTTTGTCCTTGAGCATGATGTTGTCCACTTTGTTGGTTGCTGCCTTGGCCTTGGTTTTGATTTGGATTGTTGTCTCTTCCTTGAGCATTTGCTGGACTGTTTCTTCCACCTTTGTTTTGGCTTTTGCCTCTTCCTCTTTTGTTTCCTCTACCTTGACCTCTTCCTCTTCCAAAGAACATATGGGTCTTAAAGGCATTCTCTAGAGATGACTTTTCATTTCTACTCAATCTCTGCTCATGTGTTATCAGTGATGCATGTAGTTCATCTACAGAGAAGTTTATGAGATCCTTTGTCTCTTCTATGGTGGTGACAATCACATCGAACCTTGAGGGTACGATCCTCAATAGTTTCTCCACAATCCTTCTTTCTTCAAGAATCTCTCCATGAGACCTTATCTGTGTGACCAGAGCAATCACATGTGTGAAGAATGAGTCAATATTATCTGACTCCTTCATGCAGAGATTCTCAAAATCTCTCCTTAGCAACTGTAGTTTTGTTGCCTTCACTTTCTCCATGCCTTGATAGGCTATCTTGAGGGTTTGCCATGCTTCTTTGGATGTCTTGGCTGCTGTTATCCTTGGAAGCACACTCTCATGCACTGCTTGATACAAAAGATAGAGGGATTTAGAATCCTTCTTCTTATAGATCTTCAATAGCTCTTTCTCTGCCTGAGTTAAATTATTAAACTCATCTTCATCTGCTGGTTCTTCAAAACCATCCTCAAAAAATTCCCATAAGTCTTGGGAAGCAAGCAAATCTTTCATAGTTATTGCCCAATAGTCATAGTTTTTCCAATTAAATTGTGGGAGCTGAGTATTAAATATACCCATGCTAGTGCTGGCTCCAGCCATCCTTGCACTCTTAACTATGCTTCAAAATACTTGACTGTGTATTTTAAAATAACTGACTGTCTTCAACAGTAACACAAAACTAGCTTGAGAAATACCTTGGATTTGTTTTTGACTGGGCCTTCACTCTGCTGGAGAAGCTGCTACAACAAGAAATCCTTCCTTCAGCTTCTTTGACACCTTCAAAGAGCCTGGACAAGCTCTGATACCATGATGGGAATTTCTGATAATTCCAAACAAAAATGAACAGAGAATAATGCTTTGTTTTAACACAGGAAACAAATTTTTTACACTTGCACAAAGAAACTTGTATTCATTAATAAAACTAACTGTTTCAAAAAAAAATCTTCCTCTACCAGAGGGATTACAATAGGAACACTTCAGATGCTGTTCCAAAAAGAACTTCACTGTCTCTCCTGAAATTTACTCTATCTCAGCTCTGCTGTGTGTAAAATTTTTCATTTACGCTGTTGCATATTCCATTAAAAAAAAGAAAAAAAAACTCTGTCTCTCCAAAAAAAATCAACACTGCTGTGTAATTTTTTCACACCTTACTCATGTGCTGCTGCGTATTTCATTTTCGTTCTCTCAACAAACAACAACAACATTACATTGCATCGTACCGCTATAAAAAATTTCTTATATTCCCTGCAGCGAGTTTTTCATTACATTCATAACATCAAAAAATAGGACATATATCCCCCTTTTTTTTTTACTTTCCATACTCCCGTGAGTTTAAAAAAATAATAAAATTAAAGTCTTTACCTACATTTACGACCGCAATAAATTTTTCATTAAAGGCTTTACTAAAACAAAATTGGCGGTCAAACAAAATTTTTACTTCACGTCAAATCCATGGTGCAGGCCTGTACATCAAACCTTGATTTCAATCAGATGGCTGAGATCAGTTTGAAGAAGGTGAGATATGCGATTTGCGATCGGATCGCATCATAGAATCGCAATCGGCGGAAGGCACAGGACGTAATGGAGGCAACAAGGCGTGAATGCGATTTGTGATAGCGACAAGATCGCATCGCAACGTTGCGTCGGAAGAAGTCAAGGGAACTAATTGAGGCAGCAGACATGGATGTGATTTACGATCTAATCGCATCGCAAAAGAAAGAAAAACAGGGGCAGCGTGGGGAAAACTACCGGTTTTGACCTGCAGTGTAAATTACCATTTCAACATTTTCCAAGCATTTAAATTCCTTTTATCTCTTCTTTGAAAACACTGTCATATCATCTAAGTAAAGTACAACTCTTTATCCATTCAAACCACAAATCTCAATGTTCATGGCACGTTCAGAAGTAACACATATGTTAGCAAGTCCAAAAATAATTCTTTTGAAGGAAAATGTACCCCACTTGGTTCTAAACGTAGTTTTGTGCCTATCAGGTTCTGCCACCAGAACCTAGTTGTATCCTAAGAAACCGTCCAACAATGAAAACATTTCAGACCCTGATACTATTTGCAAGATCTGTTCCATTAATGACACACGGTAATTATCCTTGTCTAAGGTGTAATTCAAATTGTGAAAATTGATTTACAGACATATCTCCCTAGACTTCTTCGTGACTGGAACAAGATTGGAGACCCATTTTGAATGACAAACTTTAAATATGGTTCGAGCATCCAACAATTTCTCAGTTTCTACTGGAAAGGATTGACCCCTTCTTTAATGGGAATTACATGTTGGATTATTTGCATATTGTAAGCCTTAAGATCATTGTACATCCATGTGACTACTTCTCAATACTACCTAAATAGGTGGATAAAAGCTTTTTTCTCTTGAGGTGTACAACAAGTACCAATATTTACATACTTTAGATATTTTTCTCTACCAAAATTTACTTTTTTCATGTGATAGAGTGGAGCTAAGAGTATTTACGTTAATGGTCCCTTGAAGTGATTTTACAAGTCGTACAACTTTTCCAATGATACCACACCCTTGGGAATGGGAATTCCTTTGCTTTCTTGAGTTGAATCCAATAAATTTTTCTAGTGCTCGTCTTCATCAATATCTCTGTCCTTGAATACATCAACGTTTTCCATGAAATCCATTATTTGTTGGCCATCATAAAAAATGAGAAAGTTAGTTATGTTATCAGGAACAAATGGCCTATAAATAATTTGAACTGAAAAATCCATCCCTTAACAGTGACAACCTAGTAGAAACATTTGCTACTGTATCAACAACAACATTGCAAATTCAAGTAATAAAGGTAATATTAAAAGCTTGGAATTACAAAACTTAATGCCATACCTCTTGTTGATAATATCTGAGATTACGTGACACACAATGTATCATATTCTATACCTATCATGCAACAATTTCTAAGTGACCTATTGCTTTGAGGACTTCAAATTTGAGGTTGATGGCTTTCTTCAAACCCAGAATCAGTGCTTCATATTTGACAACGTTGTTGGTGCACTCAAATTCCAAGTGGAAAGTGATAAGATGGTTTTTGTGTTGTGGGTCTATTAAAATGCACCCAACTCCATATTGATCCCGAGTTTTCGAAGAATCAAATTACAATATGCAAATATTAGCACTATCATATTGATGTCCTATAGTACTACTATTTACATCTATTGTACAAGATTCATTTTCACCAATTACATTTTGAGGAAGGAGTTCCAACTATGTATCTGGTGGGACGAGTGAATGTTGTGATAGATAACATTTCTGATCTATTTCCAGATAACAGTTTCCAAAAATAATATCTACAAATCCCATTGGTTCATTTTTTCCCTCAATTTGTGTCATGACATGTTTCATGTAGTGCTCGCTTTCCACTAGAATATGGTCACTTTTTCCCTTACATGGAAGCCACAAACGTGTCAAGTCATTTGAAAAGTATCCTTGTAATTTTTTGGACCAATCTCTGCTTAATTGTAAACCGTAGGCTTTAGGAATGTCCAAAATTACAATGTTTATGCACTGGTCAACTCTATGGTCAAATGTCAAATGAATGATAACATTGTTGAGTTCACCAATGGATTGGAAAAATGAACTATCCAGTTATATGATCCATGCATCAGTTTTACCCAATTTAGCATTATTTTTCTTAGCGAAAGATAATGGTATAACATTCACGGATGAACCATAATCAACCAAACAATTATGGGCATTAACTACAGATTCGATAATATCGCAAGAGCCACGGGACATTACGTAAGATTTTTTTTTTCTTTACCTATAGAAGAGTACAGTGAGAGTGCTCAGATAATCAGTTCTCATTGATCCATTATCTATGTTAGCTCAAAGATTGAGATTCTAGCTCGAGCTATTTTCATATCGTCGACAATATTATAGTCAATACTTTTCATCTTAACAAGCTATGTTGATAGATCAGATGGTGTAGCTTTATTCTATGTTTCAAGAGTGGTGGAATTGTTAATGTTTTTGGTGGAAGTGTTCTTGGAAGAAGGAGAACTTCCCGACTTATTCTGCAAATTCTGAGATGGATTGGAAGGTGGTAGAATCCTATGCAACAATTTCTTCTTAAGTTCCTGGTTAGAAATAGGTCACTTGCTCCTCAGATTATAACGACCATTGACCACTAGGGAGGAGCTTCACTTAGTGGCGGTTCATCAACACTCTCCTTGTCAACACCATATATAACATTAAACATATACATTGAGTGTCCAACACTAGAACTTTCTTCAGTTTTTGTTAAAACAATTAGCCAAATTTTGTAGGATAAAACTATTTTACCTCAAAAACTACCAAAATTTTATAGTGGACTATATAAAATCATTATAAAAAAATGCCCAAAAAATTGTACAGATTACATATTAGGGTATTAGCCAATGTGTTTACATTCTAATAAAAAGTTCCATCCTTCATATTTTCCATAATATATTTATCTTAGATTCCAAAAAATTTATTTCTTATCATAATTTCTCAAGTTTCATGATAAAAATGGGAAAGTTGAAAGAAACTAGCCACACATGAAATAAAAAATACAACTACAATTGTTATCTACTCATGAAAATACAAAAGACAAGTGGGATGATATCTGCCTCTAGCTGGTCATTTCTATTTATAGAAAAAGTAGACTTGGTTACATTAGTTAAACAATTATTTTTCCAAACAGTGTTGGCCTTTTAAATTTGAGAGGATAAGGCGACGTGATTGCAGGTGGTGGTAACTGTTGGAAATTGAAGAGTCACGACGGTGTGCAGGGAGGTGATGATAGTGGAAGATGACGCATAGTGGAATAATTACTCTTACGTTCTCCCCCTTAATTATTTCACCAAAAACAAAAAATAAAAAAAAATGTTATTTCATCAAAATGTCGTTACATCATACATGCTCCTATGTTTTTTTCAAACAATTCTTTACCCAAGGGTTTTGTAAATATATCTACAAACTAGTCTTGAAATCTGCGAAAATCCATACATATTTCATTATTTCTTAGTAATTCTCGAACGAAGTGATATCTTGTATCAATATGTTTACTCTTCTTATGGAAAACAATAATTCATGATAATGTAATAGCGGATTTTTTGTCACAAAAAATTTGAGTTGGTTCTATCTATTGATGCAATAGCTCATTCAAAATTGTTCTCACCCACACAGTTTGACATGTTGTTGTTGTCGCTGCAACATCCTTTGCTTCAATTGATGATAGAGTCATAATGGATTTCTTCACTAATGCCCATCAAACTGCACCTGAACCAAAATTGAACAAATACCCAGATGTGCTCTTCCTGTCATAAATATTGCATGCAAAATCACTATCTGTATATCCAGTTAGTTTAAAATATGAATCATATGTATATAGGATACCATAATTTATTGTTCCAACAACATATCTTAAATAATTTTTCCAACTAGCTAATGGGTATTCTTTGGAGACTCCATGAATCTAGAAATTAAACTTACAAAAAACATTATATCAGGCCTTGTTGCTTTCAAATACATAAGACTTCCAACCAATTTCCTATACAAGGTTGGGGTTACAACTGGCTTGCAATTTTCCACCCTTAACCTTTTCAGTATATCCTTTGCATACTTAGATTGACAAATGAAAGTACCATCTTCATATTGAGTTACTTCAATAACAAGAAAATATTTCGTTAGGCCTAAATCAGTCATATCAAATTATGTTTTCATGTTTGTCTTAAAATCATCTATTGAGAGATCTCCAGTGAAAATTGAATTATCAACATACAGGCACCAATCAATTTTTTACCTTTCCCATTTAATTTTGTATACAAAGTTGGCTCACTCGGTGATCTAATAACTCTTACTCATAGATGCATTAGAATTACATATAACAGAGTTAATTAACCATGGAACTTAAAAGCACATAAAAAATGCTGAAATAATCATAAGAACACAAAAACCATGACACAATGATTTGATTGCAGAGTTCATCCATCTTGGACTACGTCTCCAGGCCCTCATCAATAGTGGGGAGGCCTTCCTTTTATTAGCGGCATAAAAGAGATTAAAGTACAACAACAATAAATTTCAACCCTTATACCTCCAAGCTAATAGATGGGCTGAGAATGGAGAGCCCAACTTTGAATAGACATAGAACCATTGAACTCCTGACGAAAAGTAGTGCAAAAACACCTAGCCAAACTCTCAATTTGGATAATCGGGCCTTTTGCAACCTTCTTGAAAACTCCCTGTTGCTCAAGGCATGGTTCCAACCTACTGCCAGGGTTAGGGTTGGTTGTATGCAGTAAAATATATGTATTCGGCAAGTCCTCCCCTGCCTTTCTTTGACACAACAATCATATATATATGATCATGGATGCATCCCTCAAAATCAGGGCAGTTTCAACATAATACCCAAGGTTAGCAGGCGGTAGCGAGCCTGAAGGATTCACGACAACCGCCCTTCTGCAATAGTAAGCCACTGTCCAGCAACCCATTTCAATGACACATGACTCTCAGTGATAGGTTCATCAATGGTTCCAGCTTATCGGTGGACAATCGAATGCCCATACACAACATCATGCTATAACTATGGACCCAACAAGAATATTCACCATATAACATAATGTCTTCACGTCTGAAACTCCCTTCGCATTATCGTAATTAGCATGAAACCCTTCACACAATGGTTAGCACCCTACAACACCTACGGACCAACCAAGTTTATTAATCACACTGTATAACGTTTTAGGTCTGGGCCCCTTATCACAGTATCGCAATCGCCACCCACTGCGAAATTGTAATCGATACTTTTCCCCTAAACCGTATCGCAAGCACCAACCCTTGATTGCAACATCTGATGTATATCGCATCGCAACTAAATTTTGTCGGGATCGATTCATAACTCCTCTGGTCTACAATATGCGATATTGCAATCGCAGTTGGGAACTCCATGGGCCAATTCTTCCTTAAGCACTCCTCATTTTCACTGATATGAGATATGCGGGTTCCAGTTGCATCTTGCCACATGGTGCTCCCTTATTCACCGAAACTATGCCATGTCATGTTCTCCCTGCTACTGGAACAAGTCAAACTCAATCTTTTACTTGCTCTAACTTTGTCATCTGGACTTGGATTTGACTGTCGTTCGCACCATTGGAGTCAGGATGATGATCACTTCAATCTGACGCTAAGATTATCTAGATTCTGCCACTTTGATTTTTGAGCCTTTTTTCATGCCACTGGTACTTTTCTTAAAATCCACCTAGATCAATCCTCCCCAGTAAAATATTTTGGACCACCAAAATACTTTTCATTCAATTGGTAAGTGAGGAAATTTCTCCTCACTTTTTCCTTCTCCATCCATTGAGCTTTGCTTGGATGCATTCATTTGAAGCCAAGATGGATGTACTCCACATCTCCCCGTTTTGAAGTTCTGGTCCTCTGGTCGAGTATGATATCTTTGGGAAACTTATCTAGATACTCGGGTACAAAATCATCCATTGTAGGAATTCATGCAACCTCGTTTGTATCCATAATAAATGGAGGTTCATAAAGCTTCATGTTTTCCACATTTACCACAGAGTACATTTGCATATAAGCAGACAAGCCAAGATGAAAAACATTATCTCCAATCTTTGCCAATATGGTGAAGGGACCATATCTAATGGGTCTTAGTTTCTTCCCTTCTCCCTTCATCCTATCTTATGGAGCCATACCTTGTCCCCAACTTGAAAGTGATGGTCAACCCGGTGCTTATCATGTCGAGCTTTATACCAAGCTTGACTCTTCTCCAACTGCTCTTGCACTTCCTGATGAAACCTATATCCGCTGAATGAATATTCCATTCTTTGTCCCTATCATCTCATCCATTTCCATCCTCCTCTTTCCCAAAGACCATGCCCAAGGGATCTCTGGCTAAATAGCCAAAACATGTCTCAAACTGTTGGATTATTGGGGCCTGACCCAGGTTTAGAGTTAATTTAGCTAAACAAATCCCGGTACTACTAGCCCTTTCAGCAACATTCCACAGAGCGCAGACTGAGGTCTCACCCGAACTAGTATGGGAGGGTGCTACAACCAGGTTTCTGCACCCTGGAGATGTATGATGAGTTCAAGTGGTCCATGGTTTGACCCTGCACGCAGGTTGCTTCGCGCACTTTCCGTCCTTCGCAACCCGATATACCGCCTTCATGCAGCCCTACCCAAGGGCTGAGCA
This sequence comes from Pinus tabuliformis, assembly GCA_031772625.1. Lineage (NCBI taxonomy): Eukaryota > Viridiplantae > Streptophyta > Pinopsida > Pinales > Pinaceae > Pinus > Pinus tabuliformis. The sequence goes on from CM062816.1 coordinate 171,937,689, forward strand.
TTGCGCTCTGTGTTATTACCCATGATCTTACTGGTATTCCAATGTTAGTTGATTATTTTAGCCTACTTGCCTACTTTAAATTATACTTAACAACATAAACCATTCATACAGGTGCGTGCAGTAGATAAATAGTATATTTGCAAATTATATCAATCATTCATTAACTCGAGAATAGATACACAAAATGATAACAAAATTTTCTTTATTAGTTCCTTCCTTGGTTACAGACTCGACTCCACCCTGTGCACTCAGCTGCAGAGCCTTCTCCTACTCTATGACCCAAAGACACACTTCACTTTGTTACTTAGGCTCTTCTCCCTCTGCCTTTCTCTATCTACTTAAAGCCTCACTCTATTTATGCAATCCCATGGTCTGCGAACCATGGGTAGGTCTATCCAACCGACATTACATTATAAAACTAGGGTGGACAACCCTGTGACTCTATCATACTTTCGCACTCCCCTCCCACAATTTGCAGAGCTTTACAACAAGATTGGGTCAAAACTTAGGCTTTGAGCCCCAAAACATGGCTTGGGGGGGATTCCATGCCCAATAGGCCCCCAACACAAACATCGTGACTCACCCTCGAGTCACTCTGTCAGTGCTGTGATCTTTGCATGGAGTCCCTCCAACAGTTCTTGAACTACGTGAAGGTTAGCAGGCCACTGAGCTACTGCTTGCTGGATTTGCTACATACGCTATTCCAAGAACTCTGTGTTTGGGGTGCTCCTCTGCATCAATGTGTGCATCCCCTGTATGTGCGAGCTTGCCTTCGATGCCTGCCATGATGGTCAAGGCCTTGTCGATCCAAGGTACGCACACTTTGAGAACTGCCTCCTTATGTCATGTCGCGTCCACCTGCTCCTTTAGTGCTTTAGCCTGCTGCATCCTCGCAAGCCGCTGGGTGAGGACCACTATTTGCACAGTTCCTCAGACACTGTCATACTGCTATTGGAGTTCTCGTGCCTCTATCTCTAAGCGCTGGATGTTGGGGTCCTCCTACAGATTTGTGAGGACCTCAAGCGATTCTTCCAATATACTAGTACAGTCTCGCATTGCACCTATGATTTCCTCCAATCCTGCTGTGATAGCGCTAACACGTTGTTCTCTGAGTTCCGGGGAGTGGATGGTTGCACCTTTAACCGCAGCTCGACGATCTAAAGATTCAGCTCCAACTGAACCTTTGTCATTTCCTCCCTAGCCTCACGAACTCCTGCTGCTATCCTGTGGACCTCCACTGGTAGATCTGCTGGGATGGCCAACTCTATGATGCTTCGGCAAGCTTCACCTATCACCTGCACCAGCTATTGATTTTGCGACACTAATTCGTCACGCTGCAAGTTGAGTTGTTCCATATTTATCTTCTGTTCACTGAGGACTTGGAGAGCGCGGCTCTCCCTAGCATGTAACTCTTCTGCTATCCCATCCTGCAATAGATATAATGAATCACACAGAAGGGCAGCTAGATTAACACTAAGACCTTTCATCATGCTAACCAAAATCCTGTCGTCCTCATTTGATGTCACTAGAGCCCCTTCCAACAACACTATTGTGTTCGTCATCTGCGCGCGCAACATCTGCTCTGCTACCGTGGATCCGATTGCAAGGTTGGTCGAAAGGGTACCAACCTGAGGGGGGTGTGCTCATAATTCCTGCAACTACAGTCTGAGGGCCCCCAATGCAATTTGGTTCTCCTACATGAAATCTTGTAGAGCCTCATTTGTGACATCGCGCATCGTCTCACTGATGTCATGTAGATCACCCTCGATTAGGGTGATCGGGTCAATGGAAAACTTCGAAGCCTTGACCTTCTTCCACGATCCTGCCCGTTATGCTGGGTGTTGGCACTTCAACTGTGTGGACGCGGTTCGTGGGTCCATGCCTTCTTCTTGTGTCTTCCCTTGCGAAGGCATTATTTGGCCCTCAGCCGCCTTCGCAGCTGCTTCCTATGATGCTGCTGCTACTGCAGCCTTTTCCAGCTCAGATACTTTCTGTGCCATTTCCCGCGCTGCATATACTTCTGCTACTGCTATTTCCTTTCTTTGTTTTTTGGCCCACTGGGCGATGTGCAGCTTGGCATCGTCTTTCTTCTTTTGCGGTACTGACTTCTCGAGTTCTGAAATGTCTGGGGTGAGCCATTTCGGTAGCCATGCCTCCAAGACATTGAGAATGGCATCGTCAGTGGCTACAAAGGGTATATTTGTCCACTACTTTGTCGGATCCTTGGGTGCCCTGATATATATGTTATGCATATCTGCCTTAAATTATGCAAAACTCCGCAAACTATTGTAAACTGTGGGCAACGACCGCGGCTTACAGTTGGTCCACATTCAAATGTTCATCTCCATGAGCACCTAGAAGATCTTACTATTGCGTATCCTTATAGCATCCTTTGTGGCCCAGAGCGAAGCGTACTGCACGGCCTCTGGTAAATATCTGTCAATTATGGGGAATTGATTGTACTCCGACAGTTCCCTCCCATGAGCACTATGGATAGCAACAACCATGCATAGTGGAAGGTTTTACCCTGCTCCTGGGCTTCACAAAAATTCTCTAAAAATTCCATGCAGAGGAATTCAGACCAGTTAAACTGGACCTCTTTCGTGCACTGTTCGGCCAGTGCAACCACCGACGCAGGTACCTCGTCTGCGCGACACTTGCGCATAACTTTTCTTGCGAGGATTTGGGTTGCCACACGTATTTCTTTTTCCTTTATGCTGGATATGGTGTAACCCATCTTCTTCTTTTCCATCTTGTACTTCTTCTTCATGGCCTCTGCGATGGCCAAATCACTGCCCTTTCCTTCCGATATGGCCACGGGGTCCTCTCCTTTTCATGGAAGCTGGGAGACGTGATGAATTAAGTCCGCCATGATGGGGATAGGCTCCTCTAGCCATAAACACCCATCATGCACCAAGTAGAGCAACTGCCTAATGACGAAAATGGTTATTGGGATGCGGTGGAAATGCGGCACCCAGAGTGGGTTCAGCAGCCCGACCTTTTCCACTCCACGCAACCACTTTCATGGCTCTAATGCTGTTACCACCCTCGCAGTGTTCTGCTTCATGTGGTTGCCAGTCTCCAGGTGAGGGAACTTCTCGTGGTTAGCGAGGTCCAATCTATGAATTTCATGCTCGGCACTCGGCCCAGGTGCGTGCCTTCAAATATAAGTCCATCTAGGAGAAGCGGGATATGGAGCGAGCTCTTGGTCTTGTCCAGGTCCTTGGGCACTTTGGCCTTCCCTTTTCGTAGGGAGCCATAGGTAGGTAGTTTTGTCACAGAGTGCCTAGGCTAAGTATCCACCTCCATGCCTTCATCTTCTTCTTCGAAGATGGTAAGATCTTGCAAAGCTTCTTCTTCATCGTCTGTGTCTATGGTGACGGCTTTCCCTTTCTCCTCCATCAACAGTTTGCTGCACAATGGGTTCCACGGGGACACACGTACGGGAGTCATTGCTTGTTTATCCTTCTTGGGTCTTGGCATGCACGATGATTTCAGGATCTCTACAACAATCCCGACACCTTCTGGAACATCCCCCACAGTTAGGGCCTGCGCGGCCTCACCGATGGTCACCTTTGTTATCCCCATACCATCCTTTGTTGTCATCATTGTAGCTGTGCAACAATTTATCACTTGTGAATTTAGGGGCTTAATCAATGCTCTACTCACAATACTCAGGGCTCTGCTCAATCGCTCAATTCACAAATGACTAAGTGTTGTTTGTTGGGTAGCCTTTTGTGTTTTATAGCACTTTTTGAATTCGAATTCGACTGCTCCCCCCAATTCTGTTTCATTAATGCTTTCTTGGTAGTAGATTTTCCAAAATCTTTCCCATAAATTAAATCTTAAATGCCTGCCGCCTGCTCCATTTGGCCTCAAGTCGAGCATCCCATCATGAATAGTGACTTGAACAGTTACTTTCCGGCCAACCCGCACAGAAACGCAACCCCCCATGTGCAATTGCAGATCTTGTGACTCTCTGCTTCTGCGCACACCTACAATATCGCGCAGCTCTCGAGATGAATAGTTTATAGTCCCGCACTCCCTTCCAACTACCTGGAGCACTAAGACTGTCCTTCCCTTGGCTAGTCAGGTGGCTGCAACACCCGTGTAGAGTTCCATTCGGTCCTCTGTCATAACTACTAGAGAATCCCCACCTTTTATTATTACGGTAAGCATCGCGCACTTCATCATTTGCAACGCGCTACCCTGGTCACTATGCTTAGCAATATGCAGTCCAAGCCAAGGCATCAGACTGATCAAGTTATGGTAATAGGCCTTAACTCTGTCATCATGATCGCACACCTCCTGTCTTACCATTCTGGTCTTTTTGCTGAGAAAATATTTCTTTACCTCGTTCTCCAGCTTCTTGGCTTCTACATCCACTAGTGTGCTTTTATTTCTTAACCATACCATGTCTTATTAAAGTTCTTGGAGTCTAAGGTTTCCTTGTTGGATTTCTTCCTCATGTCCCATGTGTTGTGTTTCTTGCGGTTGTGTAATCCCTCCTTTTCGGGCTTCGCGAACTATCGTATCTACGGGTGCTACTATGCACGGACTAGGCTTTGCATGCTCCATACAAATCACAGCATCTGCTTCATACGTCAACTTCGGAAGTGCTGCGTGGTCAGGGTTTTGCACATGGTCCTATAAACCCATAGAACCGCTAGTACGTGCAGGTCCGAGTCAGTGTGTTTCACATGGTGGACCACGTTCAGTACTTCGCATACTTTGTCAAAGGCTTCCATGCCGATAATATTCGATGCACTTGGTTTTATCATACTTCCTGGTCGCCGTTCGTGCCATTTTCTTGCCCACTCCCATTTGTCGGTCATGTTTCCTATCGTGAGGATGGTGTACATTTGTGCAAGTTTCGCACCATATGCCTGTACCCATCTGGAAAGGGGGGCACGCGGGCTGTTTCGTCCATCATACCCGGCTTTCATCCGCATCTGAGGCTTTCCAAACCACATGCACATCATCCTTCTACATTCGCGCCAGTCCTCAAAACTTCCTTGATGCGTACCCCACAACCTCGTGGGCGTAGCACGCGCAGTACCCATTTCAGAGCATCGAGCCATTGTTGTCCCAGTACTTCTCTTTCAAATTTGTTTAGGAAATCATCCACCTTAGTCAATCCATCATACATAGGTAGATCTCTTACCTCTGTTGTCACACAGCGCAATGACCTTGTCATCATGTTGCAGTTGAGCGTGGTTACCTCGTGTAACCTGTTCTGCCATCATTCTATCTCCTCATCAGAATCTGAGGTGTAGGAGCTTTCGCGCTTCCACGAGATCCTACCGTCCACTTTTGGGTTCACCCAATCCTGCTCCTACACGGTTATCTTATAGATACAGTCTAGATCATCGTCGCTATCATAGTCGCACACCAGCTCTATGTAGCGTGATCCTTCCGCAGGGTCTAAAGGTACCACTACGCGTAGTGACTTTTTCTCGAAAATCATTTTTCACTTCTTTAGATTTATCACTCCATTCATGTCAGTGGCCCAATCTATACCCAGTAGTGCAGGATAGGGATTTTTGTCATCAACAATCTCTATCACTTCAAAATTTGCAAGCACGCTCGCACCTTCGATATCTACTATTATTCCCTCCAATTTTCCCATAGGTAGGATCTTTTGCTGGTTTTCCATTCACAATTGAATAGGCGACCATTGCAGCATAGGCCTTCCCATGCATTCCCATGTCTGCTTTGGCAAGACGTTCACGTCCAATCCTAGATCTAAAATCACTTGATCCATTTCATATTCCCTGATCTACGCAGTCAATCTCATCTCTCTTCCTATTCACGTTGTGTGCTTCCCGAGCTTCCGGACTACACATGGTTCTCCTGGCACGGTCCCAGCACATCTAGTGATGAGTTCTTGCAGTCCCTTCACAGCTTTGCTGTCACTCAGCAGTTTCATGCATGTCTCCAATAAGGTAGTCAACATTGATGGGTCCATTTTTGGTTCTAGTTTTTCTTTACTACCTGAAGTGGAGGCCTCCGCAAAGCTCTTCTTAGCTTCCATGAATGTCTCCTTAGCACGCTCCAAATCAAATTTTGGTTCCTTTGTTGGAGCCTTGCAAACCCAGGCACTCTCTTCGAGTTGCTTGCCTTTGTCATCTCCTCTCGTAATACCACTTTGAAGCACGATATTTACACTCAGGTCTTCTTCGCGCGGCTCAGACCTCATCACTTGCAGGTTCTGGGTCGGGGGAGTTGGAGTGCTCCTTTATCGTGCAACCTCACTATCGGCGTGGGAAAATCCTCTGTCTCATGATCAAACTGGGTATAATATAAGCATGATGGTCTGATCGAATTTTTACAATCGTGGGAATAATTCCTTGGTCCTGCGCAATTGTAACATATCAATTGTCTGTGACCTCTTCCTAGCCCCATTCCACCTCGACCTCGTCCGCGCCCTTGAAATCTAGTGAATTCCATCCCTGCATTTTGATCGAGGGCCCATGTTTTGATCTAAACTGTGCAGATAGGAGTCTAATCGATCATCATTTCATAACTTCTACAAGTGCACTCATCATGGCCTACTGACCTGCAGAAATTACAGAACAAATGCTGGGAAGTCTGTGTATACTTCTGTAATAGATGGCAGTTATTTGTAGCATGATTTCCTCCTATCTAACAAATCATGCACCATAATGTAGGCACCACGTTCGGTCCTTCTTGTGCCTTCGGTCTCAATGGCATTGGTCCTCCTCCCGCCATGTAGTTCGCGAATACTAGATAATGGTCCTTGCCATGTCCCTAGCCTTTGCACTTTATGCATCATACCTCCTCATGCGCTTCTGAGCGAGCTGTCTTCTCCTGTTTCAAACTCTACATCTCAAGGCACAAGTTTTTCAACTGTGCGTGGATCCGTTGAACTCCCATGTTAGGATCTTGTATCAAGGTCTTGTGCAGCCTCGTTTCGATCTCCAAGGCCTCGGCTTGAGTGGATACCTTCTGTTGTGACAACGCATTCCTTAGATGCGGTGTTATCAAATGCTACAAACCGTGCGTGGTGTTGCCCATCTATCAAGGTCATGTTGGCTTCATGAATCATACACTTCAATCTCTGATCCAACTCCCAGGGGGTCTCGCCTGGAAGCATCACGATTTCCTTAAATCTGATGATCGACTGTGTCTCTGATTTTGGCCTGCTAAATTCCTTTTTTAGCGCAGCTTGGATGTCTGCGATCCTTGCGTTCGGATTGTCATTGGAGTGCTTAATGTACCATGTCAATGCAAAATCCTGTAAAGTGCTGACCAGCGTTGCTTTCTTTATATTTTCATCCTAGACCCCCTACGCTTCCCATACAACCTTTACCAGGAACCAAAAATGGTCTGGATCTTCGTTCCCTACTCCTTTGAACATCGACAACTTAATTGTGCTTGTCATATTGAACTATAGTGGTGGCGGAGGTGGTGTGGGCAAAGACGGGGATGAAGATGGTGAGACTGGTCGTGGTGTAGGTGGGGGTGGTATGCGTGGAATTCACTGCTTTATCAAACTAATCGCACTTCTTGGTGAGACCTTCGCGAGCTCTTCCTTGCTTTCTCGTGAAGGTGAAATCAAAGGGCTACTTTCTAGTTCTGCGCTACCTTCATTTCTGTAGATCCTCCCACTTCGCATAGCCCCAAACATCAATTTACTCGCATAACCCGCTTTTCACACAGTAGCATTTTAAACCAAGTGTTCAAAGATTTAACGTACTTACCTCATGGTCCTTTGAGGAAGCTTCATTCCTCTTCGCTATAACTGACTGAAGTATCTACCACGAACTCGGTGATAAACCCTCCAATAATTCTATCGAGCCAATGATCCACAACGCGCGCGATCTTATCTTCTGATGCTTCCAGTCTTTGCACCAACTCTGGAGTCCACACAATAGGTTTCTCGAGCCTATGCCTTCCTTGACTGTCTGCTAGCTTCACAATCCACTCATCCAACTTAGAAGGGAAGGATGCAAAGAAAATTTCTTATATTTCCGTATATAAATAGCAATCTAACCACTCTTCCTTTGATAATCGCGGATTCTTCTTTTCCTACGTCATGAACTCGTGAATCTTTCTATCCAACCACTCTTCAATTCCTTTCTTTGTCGGATTCTAGTGATGTGATATCAGACATCTCTATGTAGATCCTGGTCCCGACAACAGAGCCATTTGTTGGCGTATTGGGGCCTGAACCAGGTTCAGAGATAATTTAGCCAAACAAATCCCAGTACTACTGGCCCTTTCGGCAACAGTCCGTGGAGCGCGGACTGAGGTCTCACCCAAAGTGGTATGGAGGGTGCTAGAACTAGGTTTCCGCACCCTGGAGATGTTTGATGAGTTCAAGTTGTCCGCTGTTTGACCCTGCACGCAGGTTTCTTCATGCACTTTCTTGTCTTTTGCCACCCGATATATTTCCTTCGCGCAACCCTACTCAGGGGATGAGTGTCGTGCTCTGCATTATTACCCAAGATCTTACTGGTATTCCAATGTTGGTTGATTATATTAGCCTACTTGCGTGCTTTAAATTATACTTAGCAACATAAACCATTCATACAGGTGCGTGTAGTAAATAAACAATATATTTGGAAATTATATCAATCATTCATTAACTCGAGAACAGATACACAAAATGATAACAAACTTCTCTTTATTAATTCCTTCCTCGGTTACAGACTCGACTCTACCTTGCGCACTCTATTGCAGGGGTTTGTGCACTTAGCTGTGGACTACTAGGCCTCTGCGCACGCAGCTACAGAGCCTTCTCCTACTCTACGACCCAAAGACACACTTCACTTAGTTACTTAGACTCTTCTCCCTCTGCCTGTCTCTATCTACTTAGAGCCTCGCTCTATTTATACAATCCCATGGTCTGTGGACCATGGGTAGGTCTATCCAGATGACATTACATCACAAAACTAGGGCAGAAAACCCTGTGACTCTATCATACTTTCGCGCTCCATGCTCGCAATTCACGGAGCTTTCCAACAATATTGGGTCAAAACTTGGGCTTTGAGCACCAAAACATTCCTTGGGGGGGATTCCATGCCCAACACAAATGGTGAGCTCTGTGTAGATGAATGTGCTACTCGATTGTATGCATGTTGCACATAAGGAAGTTTTTCATCCCACAACTTGGGATGTTTCCCACAATAGCCTCGCAACAAGTGTACCACGGTGCGGTTGACAACCTCTGTCTGTCAATCGGTCTGTGGATGAAATTTCGTACTTCTTTTTAGCTTGGTGTCCATCATTCTCCACAAGCTAGTCCAAAACTCCCTAAGAAAGTGAGAGTCTCAATTTGACAGAATAGATGTGGGAAACCCAAAATGGACCCAAAGTTGAAAGAATAGAAAAGAAATCTGCTCAACAGTGACCTAATTTTTACAAGGCATTAAAATACACATTTTACTAGACCTATCCACAACGACATAAAAATAGTTGTGACCTTTCCTAGACATCAGTAAACCTCCTACAAAGTCCATGGACACACTTTCCCATGGTCGACTCGGAATAGGGAGTGGTGTGTAGAGCCCAAGTTTTCTATTAGAGGGCATTGAAACAGAACACAACACAGAACCCTTTACAAAGTGAGTCACAATGTTTTTCATATGAGGCCAAAAACAAAACCTTTGCAAATGATATAAAGCTTTCTTAATGCCAAAATGACCAGACCCCAGAGAGGTATGAGCCTCTTGGATTACATGAACCCTTTCATTACTGGTATACACAGTTTGCCAAGGTGGTACAATAGATTTCCCTGCAAGTAATAATTGTCCACCTGTGATACATGAGTCAGTTTTGCACATATTTCTTTAAAATAATTATCGTTAGCATACTATTCAACATAACTTTCTAATGACAAAGAAACATTTTGCAAAACTACAGATTAAAAAATAGGAGGGTGAGAAAGAATATCTGCTACTTTGTTGTTGGTGCCCTTCTTATATTTTATTACCAAATGAAACTGTTGGAGGAATCCCATCCATTTGAAGTGACAGGCTTGCTGAAGCTTGGTCCGTGACTGAAGATATTGCAAGGGCTGATGATCCATGTGGATGGTGGTCTCCTTGTCACTCAGATAGTGTTTCCACTTATTTACACTATGTACCAAGGCGTACAACTCTCGGTCATACATAGGATAATTCACAACATCTTGGAATAAAGTCTTTGAGTGGTAACAAACATGTTTTCTTTACCGCATTAATACAACAACCATGGCATATCTGCTGGCATCTATTTCAATTTCATGGTAAGGCTAGCACCGGGGCCGTGTTGATATTCTCTTTCAATGTGTCAAAGAATTTTTGTTGTTTTCCTCCCCACTAAAAGGCCTACTTCACACTAGTCAAGGCGTGTAATGGGGCTGCGATAATGGAAATTTTCGCTATGAACCTTCTCCAATACTGCACCACGTCGAGAAAACTTCGGACTTCTATGACATTCACGGGCTCAGGCCACTTCATTATTTCCTCCACCGTAGAGGGATCTATCCTTAATTTCCCATTACCATCGATATGGCCTAAATAAATAAGAGAAGTCTTTCCAAACTCACACTTTGACAATTTCAAATATAATTTCTCTTTCTTCAGAACATCAAGCACTTTCTTTATGTGACACGTTTTCCTCCCATGTCCTATTGTACACAAGAATATCGTCCAGATATAGAAGAACAAAATGACCAAGAAATTGCCTAAATAAGTCATTCATTACCCTCATAAACATGGCAGAAGCGTTGCATAGTCCAAATGGCATCACTATCCATTCGAACACCCCTGTCTGGTTTTGAATGTAGTTTTCCAGACGTCCCGCTCTGTAATTCTAACATGGTGATAACCACTACACAAATCTAGCTTGGAAAAATAAACAACATTTTTTAATTGATCTAACAATTCATCAATGCGAGGGAGAAGGTATTGATTCTTAACTGTGATCTTGTTTAGTGCCCTATAATCCACACACATTCTCCATATGTCGTCTTTCTTGGGCACCAACACAATTGGTGAGCCACAAGGAGGAGAACTTGGTTTGATGAATCCTTGATTTAACAGTTACTGCACTTGTTTCTTGATCTCTTCCATATTGATAGAAGCCATCCTATACATGCCAACATTTGGTAAAGGGGAATCCTATTCCAAAAGGATCTCGTGTTGGATTTCCCTTTTAGGGGGAAATCCTCTCGATTCCTGAAATAATTCATCATAGTCAAAAACAATTTCAAATAATTCGTTCTTATGATCAGGATCAGAAACTTTGAAAGCATCAACCCTCTCGACTTCTTTCACCCTCACTACCATGAGCATGCACCCTTTACTAGAATTAACTAGTCTTTGAATCTGTCCTGCATTGACAAGGCTAGCACTAAATTTTGCATGATGAGCTTTGACTATATACTCTACCCCATCCTTTGTGAGGTGGTATTTTTTTTCATGTCGAAAGAAAAAAACCTTTCTATCATATAAATATGGGCTTCCCAAGATGACTCCACATATGTCCAAAGGTACTACATCTAACTCTACCTCATCAATTAATTTAGAAGCAATTAAAACTCTAACCCTACACTTCTTAGTGACCCACAATTTGGCTTTATCGCTTACCCAAACAAGCCAGTATGGACTCAGATGAGGTTTAGTTTCAAGGCTTAACCTTTTCACTAAGGACTCTGAGATTAAGTTTGCTTGGGAACCTGAATCAAACAAAGTTTCCACCTTTGTATGCTTTATAAAAAATCTAATGTGGAACAAGTCAATTCTCTTTTGCTCATGACTCAAGGGCCCATTCAAATAACTAGTGCTTGCAACTGAATCAAAACTATCATTAATATAAAGATTAGCTCTTACAACCACAACTGTGATCAATGTTTCATCATCAGAATCTGATCCAATTTCATGCATTGTTGCCACTATCGTTTTCTTCCCCTTTCCACCGAATCTCTTTAGTCTCAGCTCTAGATGCAACTTCTAGTAGTGGTCCTTGTCATGTCCATCCTTCTTGCAGTGAGTACATGATGGTGTTGCTCAATCCCACTTCTTGGAAACGATGGTCTTCTTATCCTTCCCTTTCGTTTCCTTCTGGAATTTACCATGCCGAGGTTTGAATGGCATCTTCTTGGTTTGGTCATCTCGATCATTCTTGCCTCAACTTTCAAGATGTATATATTTAATGCTCGTCGTATCAATTGAAGTAGGCTTGAATAGTAATAACGAGTGTCTGATGTAACTATGTAGCAAAACTATGTACTTAGTTATAATTTCAAGCACATCTAATGAGATTCCTAGATTCAGTGCTTGTTTCCAAAATTCCTCCGTGAAGCTTTGTATATTTTGGCCCTTACCTTGCCTTAAATATTGCCAGTCCATAAGTGCCTTTTGCTTATAACCCAGAGGGTAGAACGAGTCCTTTAATGTAGAAATAAAATTGACCAAGAGGAAAGAAGGTTACCTAACTTTGTGTTGCCCTTATGTAACTTTCTCTCCCACCAAACGAGAGCAGTGCTGATCAGCCGAAGAGATGCTAACTGGACTTTCACCTCATCGTCTTTGATCTACTAGATTTGATAGTAAACCTCTATCTGTCAGATCCAGTTATTGAGTTTTTATGCATTACATTTTCCATTGTATATGGGTAGGTCGAACTTCACATCTAACTTGAATAATGGTTTCTTATAAGTATGTTTGGAATTTCTATGAGAGTGATGAGAATTATCACTAGAGGAAGGAGAGGGAGAAAGATCTTCTCCACCACCTTCCTAATTTGTAAATTCATGATCATTGATGTCCTTCTTCTCATGCCCAAGTGCCTTCTCATACTCTGCAAATATCTTGTCTACCTTTCCTTCCATATTATAGAATACCTTACAGAAATTATATTCCTCTTCCCAATGAGCTTCTTCATTGGCCATGTTTCTTCTTCACTGTGTACATCCTGCTTCAGGATCAAAAGAGTCAAGCATTCCTTCTCCTTTTCGGAGCTTGTTACGGGTTAGCATAAACTCATGCAATTCACATCTACAAATACCTGCTCTAATACCAAACTTGATCCAAGATATTTTACTTACAGATGCATCAAAATTACATATAACAGAGTTAATTAACCATGGAACTTAAAATCACATAAACAATGTTGAAATAATCAGAAGAACACAAAAACCATGACACAATGATTTGAGTATGGAGTTTGTCCAATTTGGACTATGTCTCTAGGCTCTGCTCAATAGTGGGAAGGAATTATTTTTATTAGTGACATAAAAGAGATAAAAGTACAACAACAAGAAATTTCAACCCTTATACCCCCAAGCAGATAGATGAGAAAATAATGGAGAGCCCTTCTTTGAAAGCAGACAAAACCACTAAACTCCTAGTGAAAAATAGTGCAAAAATGCCTATCCAAACTCTCAATTTGGATAATCGGGCCTTCTACTACCTTCTCGAAGCCTCCCTGCTGCTCAAGGCAAGGTTCCAACCTGCTGCCAGGGTCAATCTCTGCTGTATGCAATAAAATATGTGTATTTGTCGAGTCCTCCCCTACCTTTCTCCGACACAATAGTCATATATATAAGATCATGGTGACTACCCTCAAAATCAAGGCAATTTCAACATAATACCCAAGGTTAGTAGGTGGGAGCAAGCCTGAAGGATTCATGGCAACCACACTTCCACAATAGTAAGCCACTCTCCAGCAACCCATTTCAACAATGCATGACTCTTAGCGGTGGGTTCATCAACGGTTCCAACTTATTAGCGGATAGTCCAATGCCCAGACACAGCATCCTGCAATAACTATGGACCCAACAGGCAGATTCACCATATAACATAATGTCTTCACGTTAGACAATCTCGTCGGATTATCACAATCAGCATGAAGCCCTTGGCATAATGGTTAGCACTCTACAACACCTGCGGTCCCACCAAGTTTATTAATCACACTATATAACATTTTGGGTCTGGGCCCCTTATCGCAGTATCACAATCGGTGCCCACCGCGAAATCACAATCAACACTTTTCCCTTGAACCATATCACAAGCACCAATACTTGATTGCTAAATGTGATGTATATCGCATCGCCACTAAGTCCTACTGAGGCCGATTCGTAACTCCTCCAGTCTGCAATAGGAGATATCGCAATCGCAGCTGAGAACGCTAGGGTCCGATTTGTAACTCGTCCAACCTGCGACATGCGATATCGCAATCACAGTTGGGAATGCCAAGGGCTTATTCTTACTTAATTTCTCCTCCTTTTTGCCGATAGGCAATATGCAGGGTCTAGTGGCACCTTTCCACGTGGTGCTCCGTCATTCGTTGAAATTATGCCATGTCATCTTCTCCCTGCTACCTGGACAAATGAAACTCAAACTTTGACTTGCTCTAACTTTGTCATCTGGACTCAGATTTGAGTGTCATTTGCACCATTGGAATAAGGATGAAGAACACTTCAATCCGATGCTAAGATTATCTAGATTCTTCCACTTTGAGTTTTGAATCTTTCTTCATGCCACTGGTACTTTTTGGAAGATCCACCTGGATCACTTAGACTCCTGATGAATCCATTGTTATTCAAATATTCATCAATTCTACTATACCATACTTGGGATGCTTATTTTAATCCATATAATGCTTTCTCTAATTTGTAAACTTTATCTTCTTAACCATCAATTTCATATCCACAAGGTTGTTTCACATCAACCTCTTCTTCCAGAAAACCATTTAAAAATGCAGACTTAATATGCATCTGATATATTTTCCATTTATTTTGTGCAGCATAGATAATACCATTCATAATGTGTCAAGTCTAGCTACAAGTGCAAAAGTTTCATTATAATCAATATTAGGTTCTTAACTAAACCCCTGAGCTACAAGTCTCACTTTATGCCTTTCAATTTCACCTTCAACATTCATTTTAGTTTTGTACATCCATTTAACACCAATGGTATTTTTACCTTCAGGAAAATATACAAGTTCCAAAGTATTATTTCTTTCTATATCATCAGTTTCTTCATCCATGCCTTTTATCCAAACTTTTTCTTTCACAACTTCATCGAAATTTACTGGACCATATGCAAGTAATGAAAAATTTGAAACTTGGTCTATTGCATCATTCTTCTCATACAATTCTTTTGAACTTCTAGTCTTCTCACCTTTAATTCTATTCTTTAATGTAGTTATTATAGGATTTTATTCATTACATACCTATGATCTTGATGTTTCATTTCCATCATAATCAGATGGTTCCCATGTTCTTAATTTCTCAGTGTTCTGAACTGTAATGGAATCACTCTTGGTGATTGGCTTGCTGAAGTGCTTGCAGAAAATGTATATAGAATTGGTTGTCCACCTTGTACTTCTTGCTCATTTTGATTATCATCTCCATGAGATAATACAACTCCCTTTGCAATAGATTTATCAATGCCTCCATCCCATACTTCTTCTTCCTTGAATTAAACATCTCTATTGATAATATGTTTCTTGGAGATGGGATTGTAGAGTCTATATTCTTTAGACTCCTCACTATATCCAATAAAGATACATTTCTCACTTTTTTCATCTATCTTCTTTTTCAATTCTTTAGCTACATGTTCATAAGCAATGCATCAAAAAATTCTTAAATGAGATATATGAAAACTCTTACCACTCCAAGATTCTTCAGGAACTTAGTCCTTCATGCTCTTGGTCAGACTTTTATTAATAATATCAACATTACAAGCTACTGCTTCTCCCCAATATTCATTTGGTAGACACTTTTCCTTCAAAATTCTTTGAGCCATATTCATAATAGTTTTATTTTTCCTTTCAGCGATTCCATTTTGCTATGTAGTATAACGTGCAGTAATTTGCCTCTTGATTCCATGCGATGAACAAAACTCATTGAAATTTGCTAGCATATATTCACCATCTCTATCTTATCTCAAATTTTTAATATGGTTTCCACTTTCCTGTTCAACCACAACTTTAAATATTTTAAATATAGAAAATGCTTCAGATTTATGTTTTAGAAGATAAACCCATGTTTTTCGACTGTAGTCATTAATAAAAGCTAAAAAGTAAACATTACTAGCAAAATAAGGTGTTTGCATTGGTCCACACAAATTTGTGTGAATAATCTCCAATGGAGCTTTCGCCCTATACAAAACTCTAGATACAAATTTATGTTTATGATGCTTTGCAAGTATACAACTTTCACACGATCTCGTTGGCTATTGAATACTGGGTAACCCTTTCACCATCTGTTTCTTCTACAACAAATCTAGAACACAAAAATATAAATGACCATATCTTAAATGCCATAACCATGATTCATCGAAATTCTTATTTTTATAAGCATTCAAGGAGGGAGGCAATTCATTTCTCATTATAAGCATAAACAACCCATTCGTTGTCATTTCTACCCTTCGTATTATCTTCTTGCTTGGATTATTGTCAATGATAGTACACACATTATTCTTGAAGAACACTCTATACCTTTTCTCTATTAGTTGTCCAATGCTCAACAAATTTCATTTTAAGCTAGGTACATAATACACATCATCAATTGTTCTTCTCTCACCATTTCTAGTATAAACAACAATCACTCCTTTACCTTTAATGCATACCTTATTATCGTTACCCAACTTGACTTCAAACTGAATATTGGTGTCTAGATTGGAAAACAAATATTTGTTTCCAGTCATGTGATTGCTACAACCACTATCTAAAAACCAAATATCATTCAAACATTCTTGAGTCACATTACAAGTCATATTGGATTCTGATTATCTTCAAATTCTTCTGAGCTTTGTAGAATTTTTACTAGCATCTTCCTACCTCTTTACACACTTGGTAGAAAATTGGCCATATCTTTTGCAATAATAGCACTAAGCTTTAGATATATCATACTGTTGATTTCCTTGATGCCATGTTCTATTACTACTCCCCCTTAAATTAGAAGGGTGTTGCTGAGATTTCTCTTTATGATCATAATTATCTTGCAGATGTCTTTGGTGAGCTACTCTATCATCTCTTCCTCTATTACTTGATCTTCCTTTGCCTATTCCTCTATTAAATTGTACCTGAATTTTGAGCTAATTTTCCAACGTGATATCATCATATCTTAACATCCTAGATTCATGTGAATTCAACAAACCAGTCAATGCTTCATTTTCTTTTGACTTGTGTCCTTGAAATCTTCTATGGATACAACAACTGCTTCAAATTTATTTGGAAAACTTCAAAAGACTTTCTCAATCACTCTCTTGTTTGATAGGTCTTCTCAACACTTTCTTAATTGAATAACAACACTCACGATTTGATTCATAAAAGCATCCATGGTTTTACTATCTTTCATTTTCAGATTCTCGAAATCTTTTCTCAAAATTTTCAACTTGACATTATTTACTTTTGATACACTATGATAACAAGATTCGAGAGTGTCCCACACCTTCTTCAAATACTATGCACTTCATAATTTTGAAAATATCACATCATCGAAGCCTTGTTGAATAAGGTCAGTATCTTTATTGTCCTTCTTTCTATTCTCTCTCAACAACATTCGCTCAACATTTGTAAGAGCCTTCTATGTTGCCTGATCAGCAAGCTCTGAATACCCATCAACAACAAATTCCTAAATATCATGAGATCGCAATGTTTTTCTCATTTGAATAGACCAAGAATCATAAATTCTCTCAGTAAAAATAGGAATTGACTGAGTAGTATTGAAATTTTTCTCCATCTCTCACAGAAGACTCAATTCTTAAGATGGAATGTAAGATTACTTTCACAATATGGCTATAGCTCTTCAGGCTCACGATAAATAAAAAAGGATGAAAATTTAGACTTATTCACTAGCAATGATAAGTGAATATGAAATACTACAAAAGAATTGCACAAAACAAAAAGAAATGGAAACCCGCGAGACAATATAAGCATACACAATGAATCAATCACTTCAATTCAATTCATAACTCGAGAAACCTATGAAAAGGTATAGTCAGATACCATGTGATGGCTAATCTTCTCACAACCATATCAACCTCTTTCTCATAAATAAAAATTCAAAAATGTGAAATGTGTGTCTTGATCAATTTATAGACAGCCTTGAGAAGAAGGGGGCGCCACTACTTCACTGACAACAAATTACTTTCAAAGGCTCGACTTTGGAATAGATTTATTGGTTTACTATAACAAACAACACTATTCACAATGTGCAATACAATACACAGGAGTGTGGCTTTACTTTTTGAACAACTCTTCCAACAACCCTCACAGGGTGTGCAACAAAATACATGGCGCAACACAATACATGGTATGCCTCCTTAGAAGAATTAGGCACACACATCACACTACAATCTCAACAACATTCAACGCACACCTCACTTTCATCCACCTCATTCACTACCTCTACCTCCTATATATTTACCTCATTCCACAAGAACCTGGTTGGTTATTGTTGGATTTTGGAGAGTGATTCTACCATTATGTTTTTGTTATGAGAGATATCTTTCCATACATTAGGGTGATTAGATGTGCACTTTGTGACAAGGAAAGGAAAAGTCAACTTGGAGGAGCTCTTCTACAGGATCAGCACCTATTTTTAGTTGTACTCACTCCATTTATATTAATGCAAAGAGTTCTTTATTTCCCTATATATAATATTATGGTTCCATATATTTCACTACCATGTTGATCTATTGAATAAAGTGATTAGATGATGCTGCATAGATTCTGTGGATCGTTCGCTTGTGTTATCTGACTGTGCAAGTTCTAATTATTAGCGATCAAAGCTAGGATTGGAGCATTCAAGCCAAAGAAGGAGCGAAGCATACAATATATTCCAGGTAAGCTTCATCCCTTTATCTATATACTTTAAGGAAAACATTAGTTCCTTTGTCATTCTATTTTTCTAAGTCAGTCCACTAGGCCTAGGGAAGACACTTCTGTCTATAGTCATAGATTCCGCATAACAGACCTTGTAGATGAAAATTTACCATATCCGTTATCATCTCTTCACACTATCTCATAGATGACCCCTTATACACATTATATGCATGATTTTTTGGTAGGTCACCCCCTCTACCTAGCAAATTATTGATAGTGACATTAGGTAACCAAAGGACAATTGATAAGAAAGTTATCACTGTTAGTTCATCCTCATCCATCCACTTCATAGCTAGTGATTTCCTAATTTTCCACTTCCAACATTCTATTTTGGAAATTCATTTTGGCAGCTAATTCTATCAATAGTCACAACACACCTGGAAGTCAAAGAAATTGTTATATACACTACTAACCTCAATGAACTTTACATTGTTTGTTATTGGATTTTCCAATAAAAAAGAACATAGAGTTCATTAAGTTAATAGTGTATATGATAACTTCTTTGGCTTCTAGCTATGTTGTGGCTATCGATAAAATTATATACCAATGAATTTCTATAATAGAATGTTGGAAGTGGAAAAATGGGAAATCGCTAGCCACAGGGTGGATGGAGGAGGACAAACTAGTGTCAATACACTTCCTGGAAATTGTCTTTTATTCACATATTGTCACAATCAATCATTGGCTATATAGAGAGGATTCCATGCAAGAAATCCATGCATATACTATGTAGAAAGGGTCATCTATGAGATGGTGTGAAGTGATGATGAGTGACATGGTAAATTTTCATCTTCAAGGTCATTTTGA
Organism: Pinus tabuliformis; assembly: GCA_031772625.1. Classification (NCBI taxonomy): domain Eukaryota; kingdom Viridiplantae; phylum Streptophyta; class Pinopsida; order Pinales; family Pinaceae; genus Pinus; species Pinus tabuliformis. The sequence continues at coordinate 171,957,342 of CM062816.1, forward strand.
GATGATCATGACAAACGAATGCTAGTCATTTCAAGGTTATAATCATTGACATGAAATGTGGGTAAGGCAATTAAAATTTCCCATCATGGTGTTGACAAGGTTAATCCTCTTTGTTGATAGAGGAAATCCATCTAGCCCAATGAGTGGGTCTAGCAAGTGAAGTGACAATCAACTAGACATCTTCCTAGGTTATAATTGAAAAGTATAACGAAAGATATGACCTACCTCATTCTGATGCTATTTCGATTTCCTTTGTTGAGGGCCTCAAACCGCTTGTGGCACAGACATGTTCCTTCTTATCTTAGCATTCATGTACATGCACAAGTGATGAAAAGACAACAAAGCATGCCAAAACAAATAGCAAATCCAATAACAACCTACTTAACTAATCAAGGAATGTCAAGCTAAATAAAGACATGAACATATATATTTTCAGAAGATGAACCAGTAGTTGTATATTATTAGGAAATAAAGGCAAGATTACAACCAAATCCTTGATGTTGAAAGTCTCTCCTTGAGTGGTAATCCAAGTCCAAGCTAAGAAACTCTCTAAGCACTCGTTCTCCAAGTCTAATGAATAGCCTCCAGGCACAATCTTAGCATAAGGGTGCAAATAGACATAGACCAACCATTTGGGAATGGGAGAAGAAGAATTTATAGGATGGGAGAGGGAGTTAGGACTTCTCCAAAGATAGGATTAGGCCCACATATCAAGAAGGTAGCTCATAGGGATAAGACAAAGAGGTCAAGTTAAGAGGATTCTACCTCATCTATGTGAAACAACCTCCAGCTCGCCACTCTGGAAGCTTCTGGATCATGAAGCTTCTCATCTCCTTTGGGAAAATTACCATTTTGGGATCATCACAAGTATGCAAGTGAATAGAGCGATGCCATCGATGGTCAAACATAGTGCAACAGGAGATCATCACTATTTTGAGCCTCATAAGAGAGATGATCCTCATTTTAGGGTTTTAAGAGCTATTTATTTAGGGAAATCTCAAGACATTTTCCAAACAAAGTCTTAGGAGGGATATGAGCCATACACATGGATGATTATACTATATAATGGTCATGTTTGGGGCACTTCTGGGCATGTCGTAGGGAAGTGCAAGAGGCGTGACAAAATATTATGTAACACATGGACATTATAAAATTGTAAGGATGGGATTACAAGAGTTATGGAAATTCTAAGCGCCATTTTTTTTTTAATTGCCAATGTTGTCAATCTTCTGATGCCATTTCCATCTAAATGCAATTGCAACCATGGCAGTTTCATCGCAATATCTTTAAAAAAATTGCAAGCATGACTGTCTTGCAACAACACTTTTAGCGGTGCTACATCGCAACCATGGCAAGCTCGTCACAATATCTTTAAAAAAAATTGGCAAGATCATTGATCTTGCAACATAGGTTCTGATGATGAAAACATCATAAACAAGACTGATTTGTCACAATATATTTTAAAAAAATTGTCAAGCCCGTCATTTTTGCAACATCATTTCCAATGGCAGCAACATCACAACCATGGGAAATTCCATAAAAAGCATTTGCGATGAACCGATGTCCCCTCTTTGATGATGACTTGTGTCAGAATTTCAATGAACCAGAAGGGGTCAAATGTTAGACTGCATTGAAAATGACATTTCATTAAGTCTTATTTCATTGTTATAGCTATGAAACATTATCGCAATAACATCAAAGAGTCCTTGAAAATTATGTCAATATTTAGTAACGGGATTAGTCATGATGCAGGGAGGAAGGCTTGTATGCCACCATTCAAAAGGATTTCATGGGGTGGTTCTTAAATACCCTACCTAAAATAAGGAGCTCTATGACTTGTTGCAAGTTGTGAGGAAGAGGAAGCATTATCTAATGGGAAAGGAGATAGTGATCAACACAGATCACCAATGACTATAGTACCTTACAAGCCTAGAGTAAGCTACAATATACGAAGAATTACTAGTGGATAGGGTTTCTACAATACTTTCATTTAGTGATGAAGTACAAGAAGGGAAACATAGAAAAGTTAATTGACATGCTTTCAATGCCACCCATATCAAAGATCACAACCTTGGGAGCTCTTATGCACATGGAACCATTCACCCATGATGCATATAGAGCGGCATATTAAAATGATGAGTACTTCAAGGAGTTGTTTCAATAGCTTCAGGGTTAGATTCATGTACAATATGGTGACACGTCATTGACTACCATCTTGAGGATGTGTTACTCTACAAATTCGATAAGTTATGTGCTCCTAAAGGTGATCGATTTCTGTTAATTAAAGAGGTTCATACCTCAAAGGTTGCAGAGAACTTCGGTGTAGGGAAGACAATGGGAAACTTGAAAAGGTATGTATATTGGCCCAAGATGCAAGAACATGTAGTTAGGTTCATAATAAAAGGCATTATTGTTTTACTAGCAAGCCTAGTAACATGAAATGGGGTCTATGCCATCCCTTACATGAACCCAATCATCCTTGCAAAATAATTTCTATGGAATTTGTGGGAGGCTTACCAACAACCAAGAAGGAACTATTGTAAAATGTAACTAGGTTCCGTCTTCATAATGACATGTAATTATGATTTTTGTAAATGATGTAATAAAGGAAATAAAATTATTTTTGTAAGGCTTGCTTCACGGGTTTCATCAGAAAGTGATTTCATTTTAGAAGCCTCCCATTTAGAGCCTTAGGATTTGTCATTAAAGGTCAAGGAGTCTCAAAGAGTCAATGTCATGTATTAATATCCCTTCTTGGGCATGTTTCAAACATATTTGAGTCATAAGAATTGTCAAATATCCATCCAAAGACAAGCACATAGTCTTGTTCTTATGTCAGCCTATAAATGCATAAAGGAACTCATGTTGGCTGATATAATGAAGACACGACGGCTCACTATCTCATGTCAGCTTTTATGGAGAAAAGCTACTATAAATACCTCGCTGGGATCTTCACATAAGTCTAATTCAGGAATTCAGATCCTCTGCAATTTTGGTGGGTGATTACAGTGAACAAAACTCTGGCCATATTACAAAGAACATGTTTCAAATGACCTCAAATAGGAATCTCAGATACATTACAGTTAAATAGTTCAGTTCCTAGTTTAGTAAACAGAGTTAAAAATGGGAGCTGAAACTTATAATCTGAAACTAGAAGCTCATAGGTAATCAAGATGCACCTAGAGACTGCCCAAGTAGAGAACACTATATTCAATTAATCATAAAAATCAGAAATATATAAGTCTACATCGTTATAGGGAGATTAGATGTTGGATGTGGAGCATGATTGTTTAGAGGTCTTTGTTTCAGTTCGGGGGGGGGCGATCCCCCCTGGCTGGGGGGCCTAGGGGCCAGTGGTCCCCCGGCGGGGGTTTCATGGGCAGCGCCCCCGAAGCTAAAAACAGATGTAAAATTGCCTTGTAAAAGTATAGTAATTTCTAGTCAATTTTGGTCATTCATTAGGCAGATGATCTAACGGTATAACTTATGTTTAGTTTAGGTTTTTTTTTCCTTGGAAGGAAACCCCTCTCTTTGTATGAGGCCATTGTATTTGAGGCTCTGTAATAGATGTGTATTCTCTGAGCAAGAAACAGAGAGGTGAGATTGTGAGAGAAAACAGAGGATATTACAACGGATCTGTTGTAGGTTGTGTCTCTTCATTTTGCTGGATAATATAAAGGAAGGACTGGATGTTTGGGGTGGATGTAGCCCAAATTGGGTGAACCATGTATATCTGTGTCTCTCTTGTTTTATGCGTTTTCTGTGTTTATATTTCTGCAATATTTTATGTGTTCCATTGCTCCGTAATATATAATTTTCTAACAACTTGTATCAAAGCCAAAGGTCTATTTGGTTGATAAACTTGCAGGAAAGAAGGGTTCCTCGTTCGAGTGGGAGCAATGGTGGAAGATGTTAAGTTTAGGGTCGAGAAATTTAACAGCCAAAACTTCTCGTTATGGAAGATGCAGATGGAAGATTATCTGTATCAGAAAGATTTGTACCTACCATTGGGCGGAAAAACAAAGATGTCGACGGGTATGACAGATGAAGAATGGAACCTTCTCGATAGAAAGGCACTTGGAACAGTACAGTTGTGCCTCGTAGCGTCGGTTGCCTTCAACATTTCGAAGGAAACAACAATAGAGGGTTTGATTAAGGCGTTGGAGAAACTATATGAAAAACCCTCGGCCTCAAACAAGGTATTTCTTATGAAACAATTATTTAATATGAAGATGTCGGAAGGTGGATCTGTTGCAGATCATTTAAATGATTTTAATACTGTTACAAGTTAGTTATGTTCTGTAGGGGTAAACTTTGATGATGAAGTTAGAGCTCTGTTATTCTTGTGCTCATTGCCAGAAAGTTGGAATGGTTTAGTAATGGTCATTAGTAACTCTGTTTCTGGGTCTAGTCCTTTAAAGTTTGATGATGTTGTCGGTGCTATCCTTAGTGACGAAATGCGATGGAAAAGCTCCGGTGAGACATCGGGTAATGATTTGAGTGCAGAGTCTAGGGGAAGAAAAATGGAAAGAGGAAAGAGCTTAGGATATCGCAGTAAATCAAGGAAAGGAAGATCCAAGTCGGGGATAGTGTGCTGGAAATGCAGAAAGAAAGGACACCTAAAGAAAGACTGTAGATCTCGGAAAGGAAAAGAAGGAGATTCACAACAAGAAAAAAATCATGAAGCAAATATGACAGGTGAGGTGTTAAAAGATGCTTTGATTCTTTGTTTTGAAAATATTATTGATTCCTGGGTGGTAGATTCAGGGGCCCCATTCCATGCCACACCTGATAAGAAATACTTTCATGACTATGTTCAAGGATATTTTGGACAAGTTCATTTGGGTGATGATAAACCCTGTAAAATTGTTGGAATGGGTAAGGTTCTTGTAAAACAGCTGAATGGAAGAAAATGGCTACTGAAGGAGGTAAGGCATGTTCCAAATCTAAAGAAAAATATGATTTCAACAGGGCAGTTAGGCGGTGAAGGTTGTGTGACAAATTTCATAGATAAAGCTTGGAAGGTTACTAAAGGAGCCCTGGTAATAGAAAAAAGGTGAAAAGGTTGGTACATTGTATTTATGCAATGGTATTTTTAACTCTGTTAATGCTTTAACTTCCAAAGGAGCAAATGCAGCATTATGGCATCATAGGCTCGGACACATGAGTGAAAAGGGGATGAAGATTCTTCACTCAAGTAATTTGTTGTCGAGTTTGAAGAATGTTGATTTGGACTTCTATGAGAATTTCATTTATGGAAAACAGAAGAGAGTCAGATTTCTCAGAGTTGGGAAAGAAAAGAAGAGCGAAAAATTAGAGCTTGTGCATATAGATGTATGGGGACCTGCTCAGGTATCATCTCTCGGTGGCTCTCGTTATTATGTTACTTTTATTGATGATGCAACTAGAAAAACTTGGATTTATTGTATTCAGAATAAATCTGATGTATTTGATACTTTCAAGAAATGGAAGGCTTTGGATGAGATTGAGACAGGAAAGAAATTGAAGTGTTTTAGATCAGACAATGGAGGTGAATATTGCAGCAAATAGTTTGATAGGTATTGTTCAGAGCATGGAATTCGCAGAGAGAAGACAGTTCCAAGAACACCACAAGAAAATGGTGTGTCAGAAAGGATGAACAAAACAATCATGGAGCGTGCAAGGTGCATGAGATTGCATGCAGGATTGCCTTCACAGTTTTGGGCAGATATTGTAGATATTGTTGTTTATCTAATAAACAGAGGGCCTTCAAGTTCCTTGGATGGTGGTGTTCCAGAGGAAGCATGGATAGGTAAAAAGGTAAACTACTCCTTTTTAAAGCCTTTTGGTTGTGAGGCTTTTGTCCATATTGATAAAGAAAATAGAATAAAGCTTGAGGCAAAGTCAAAGAAATGTACCTTTATTGGATATGGTGTTAATGATTTTGGTTATCGCTTATATGATTACGAAAATCACAAAATCATTAGGAGTAGAGATGTAATATTCAATGAAAAGGTCGTGTATAAGAATCAGTTGCAAGAAAAGAAATAGGAAAAAGAAAACAAGGAATACACAGTTCTTGATGAAATCACTGAAAAAGTAAACATGTCTGAAAATAATAATAATCAACAACCACAACAACAACAACCACCACAACAGAAACAGGCACCCCAAACACCTGAAAGTGGTGTTAGAAGATCTACCAGGATAAGTAGATCCCCTGAACGATACTCTCCTTCATTATATTATTTATTGTTGACTGATTCTGGTGAACCCGAATGTTATGAAGAAGCAATGCAAGTTGAAAGCCGGAAGAAGTGGGAGGTAGTCATGGAAGAAGAGCTGGACTCCTTAATGCATAACCAAACTTAGGACTTAGTCAGGTTGCCTGTAGGAAAAACTACATTGAAGAATAAATGGGTTTACAGGCTGAAGGAAAAAGATAGAGGAAAACAGAGGTACAAAGCTAGACTTATGGGGAAGGGGTTTGCACAGAAGAAAGGTATTTATTTTGATGAAATATTTTCTCCTGTTGTTACAATGACTTCAATCAGAACTATTTTAAGTCTAGTAGCAGTTGAAGGTTTGCATCTTGAGAAGTTAGATGTAAAGACAAACTTTATCCATGGGTATTTAGAGGAAGAGATATATATGCAGCAGCCACAAGGATATGAGGTGAAAGGGAAGGAGAAACTAATGTGTAGGTTGAAGAAGAGCTTGTATGGCTTCAAACAGGCTCCAAAGCAGTGGTATCTAAAATTTGACAAGTTTATGTCTGAACAAGGTTATACTAGATGTCACTCTGATCACTATGTTTATCTGAAAAAGAAAAATGATGGCAGCTATATTATATTGTTATTGTATGTAGATGACATGCTTGTTGTAGGGTCTAACATGCAGGAAATAAATGTGCTCAAAAGAAAATTGGAAAATTCATTTTCAATGAAGGATTTGGGAGTTGCAAAACAAATCCTTGGTATGAGAATCACTAGAGACAGGAAAAATTGCAAATTAACATTGTCTCAAAAAGAGTACATGCAAAAGGTGTTGAAAAGATTATGCACGATGCAAAACCAGTTAGTACACCTTTTTCTAACCATTTCAAACTTAGTAAGGAAGCATGCCCAAAGACCGAAGAAGACATGAATTATATGTCTAAAGTTCCATATGCATCAACAGTTGGAAGCTTAATGTATGCAATGGTCTGAACAAGACCTGATATTGCATATGAAGTGGGAGTTGTAAGCAGGTACAAGAGCAATCCAGGAAAGGAACATTGGATGACAGTGAAATGGATTCAGAGATATTTGAAAGGTACCACAAATCAAGCATTATGCTTTGGTGGTTCAAACATTTCTCTACAGGGATATGTTGATGCAGATATGGCAGGTGACAGAGATAATAGGAGGAGCACTATAGGATATGTATTTACTATTGGTGGAACACCTGTCAGTTGGGTTTCAAAAATCCAAAGTGTCGTTGCACTTTCAACAACAGAAGCAGAGTATGTTGCTGCTATAGAGGCTAGTAAAGAAATGATTTGGTTAAAAAGGTTTATGGGTTAATTGGGTAAGGAGCATGATATGGGCACATTATACAGTGATAGCCAAAGTGCCATTCATATTGCAAAGAGCTTAGCATTTCATTCTAGGACTAAACACATACAGCTCAAGTACCATTTCATATGATCAGTGTTGGAAGATGGAGAGTTGAAGCTGGAAAAGATACACACTGGCCAGAATCCTCCATATATGTTAACAAAAGTTGTAACCAGGGAGAAACTGAGAATATGCTCAGTTTCAATTGGTCTTCAAGAATGACGATGAAGATGAGAAACAGCCAGGTCCAAAGAGGAGTCATTGTCCAGCAAATGACGCAACGATGGAGTTGCTACAATCATTCTCCAATTGGTAGATTGTTGGATGTGGAGCATGATTGTTTAGAGGTCTTTGCTTCAGCCAGATGTATACCCCAGGAAGTTTGTACACCCCTCCACACGGGGGGCTACGGGGGGGACTTGTTGGAGTGATGGTTTTGACACCTAAAAAATAGTTGAATTAGATTCTCTAACAATAAATTTGTATTTAGTAATCAGTACCTCATAGATATTTGTTTAAAAAAAATACTTGTTTAAAGAAAATAACCTCCTTTACAACTAAAATGTTTATATAAATAAAAATATAATATGGTTAGTTGAGTGTTTCCTTCCACATTCCGTGGGACTTTCATATTTTAGGTAATTTGTTTTACATTTTTTTTCAAAAATATCATATTTCAGGTAATCTGTTTTACATTTTTTTCAAAAATATCAAAATTCTACCTTCCAGGAAGGTGTTCTACATGTTTTTCTAGAATGAAAAAGTCTATCTTAGTATAATATGTTTTACATGGTTTTTTAAAATAAAAAATATACAACGTTTCAGGTATAATACAATTCGAAATTCAATACTTAATCATTAGAAATAAATAGTCAGTAATGGTGATTACCATATATATTATCGAATCTTGAATTGTTAATTTATTTAACATTATTTTGAAAAGTATGCTTTCATGTAATATGTTTTACACTGTTACTTTAAAAATAAGATAAAGAACAATGTTTTACATTGGTGTGAAAAAAAATAAAACAAAGAGAAGATATCAATTTTGAAAATGGTGAGGTAGGAAATAAAATTTAATTAAAAATAAATAATTTTAATAAATTTTTAATAAAATCTAAATAATGATTTTAAAAAAAATTCTATTATCATTTTTAGGCCTTTTTTTAATTCAAAAATAAATTATTATCATTTAACAAAATTCTTTTTTTTTTTCTTTCATGGCCCACCACAAGCCTCTTGACATAGTTTGTCCTAATCACTTGTGGTAAATAACTATTGAGGGTGCAAGCTTACTTGGAGCATTTTTTTCTCTTACTAGTTCCAATGTCATCTAAGCATGGCATTCTTTCCACCTAGAGAAGGATTTATCTACTTCCATGCCCTCCTTGTGAGTCACCAAATTAGGGCCCATTCTCCTTATTGTTAAGGATGTATAATATGATCTGTTTTGTCTTCCATAAATTACTTTGTGTTGGAGATAATTATTCCTACATGCACACATGTATGAGTTAAGATAAGTTAGGTCCAGTTAATTATTAGTTCAAGTTATTTTTTGAAATTTAATTTGGTTATCGGCTATGTGTTAGTTAGTTCATAGTGATGTGCGTGTCATGAGTGTGTCATGTGTGTATGAACTAAAGATTAGTATATCTATTCTTAGTGGTCTTGAGTCTTTATAATCATGTACCTTTAAGCAACTGAAGAAAGTAATTGAGCAGTAGTTCACATATAAGTGTGTTGATTTTTGGTTTTCTCCTTTGTCCTTATATCATATTGGTATTAGAGCCAAAAATATCAAGGAGGTTAGCAATTGAAGTTTCATGTGGTTGAGCTCATTTGGTCCACAAACAACATAAATAAAGTTTGTTGAGGGTTTGAATATCCATCTATTTTGAAGAAGAAACTACAATTGTCATGAACATGTTGGAAATAATGAGAAGGGGTAAATCAATATTTCTTGCAACTGTTAAATTATGTCAATTAATATTTTTATCACAAATAAAACCAGAACAAATGTAACAAAACAAAGGAGAATTTTATTAATAATATGGTGAGGACTACAATCCTCTTTTACAACAAGATATTTAACTTCTTCAAGGCTCCAAGCTTGAATGAGGAATCTAATCCTCAAAACAAATCCAAGCTCCAACCTGGTCTCCCACAGGGCTCCAACCTTGTAAAATGACTCCACTCCTCAATAAAGCTCCAACCCAACACTACTTCAAAACTCCAAAGGCCAAAGAATACTTAAAAACACCATCAAAAGGAATTTGAAACTACTACAACAATCTTTCCACAAACTGCTCCAAGATGCTTTACAAGGTTTGCACCAAAAGTCCTCTAAAGACTACTACAACACGTTTACTAAAGGTTGCTTTAATGGTTTCAAGTCTTAGTTCAAAAACAAGTTCAACAGTGCTCTAAAGTTGCTTTAAACAATGCTCCAATGATGTTTTCATATGTTGCTAGAGAAGTATCCAATACTTCTCAAGTAGATCCACAAAGAAGAGCCTCCAAATTTCTACTCCAACTTTGTCCAAATGTCCATCAAATCATGTTAATCAAATAGTCAACAAAATTGCTCAAAAAACTTGTTGTAAAACGTATTCCAAACTTTGCTCAAGGTTGCCTCAAACTTTGCTTTAGAAATGGCTTCAAGTATGCTCAAAATATACCATAAGCTCAAGTCTATTGTAGCTCTACCCCAAGGCCAAAGTTTTGATTTTGATGCAGAATTTTCATAGGTTCAGAATTCCTACCTAAGGGTCAAGTTTTGTCCTACCTAAGGGTTGAGGGTACTACTCTAAAAAGGGTCGAACGTATTCTCTTGAAGTTCTAATAGTTCTTTTTAATTAGAACGAATATTTTGCTCCAATTGAGGCTAAAGCATGTTTAATTAGGATAAATATTTTGCTCCAATAGAAACAAATTTTGAATAATTATAATAAATGTGTGCGTGTGTGTGCATGTGTGTGTGTGATTTTATTTTGTTGTTCTCTATTTGTATGTATAATTTTCATTTCCATGCATGCACTATTAACAGTAAATCTACAGATCCATAAATCTATTAAAATTGTAATTGTGTAGAATTTCAGATTTTTAATATAATATCATTACATATGTTGTGAAAAACTATCCAGTGGAATATCCACGTCAGTTTACAGTTCATATGGGATTTGTGAAGATATCTACAATTTTCTCCTTAGTCTTGACATACTCCATTTTGATGTTTTTCTTTGCAACTTGTTCTCGGAGAAACTAGTGCTCGGTTTGGATGGTTTTTCTTTGAATGCATGACTGGATTATTGGGAGGCTGATTACACTAGCATTGTCATAGTAGATGGTGATCAACTCATTTATATCTATGTTAAAATCCTTCAAGGCTTCCTTCATCAATAGGATTTGTGTACACCAAATTTTTTTTGCTATGTACTCGACTTTAGCTATGGAGAGAGATATAGGTGATTGTTTCTTGCTTAACCAGGATACAAATTACTCTCCTAGGAAGAAATCATTTCCACTGGTACTTTTTTTATCATCAATGCTTCCATCCAAATTTGCATCAGTATATGAATTCAAGGTAATGTTTTTGCTTTTAGGATACCATAGTCCAAATTCAATAGTGCCTTTGAGATATCTAAATATTCTCTTTACAACTAGCATATGGGATTCCTTACGGCATGATTGAAATCTTTCCACCATTCCTATTTCCTACATGATGTCTAGTCATGAAGTTGTTAGACATGAAATACCTCCAATGATTAATCCCTAAAGAGTAGGATCTACCATAGGATATTCATCAACATTACTTAATTCGTATCTTGTAGTGATAAGTGTGCTGGCAATAGCACATTCTTCCATCCCTAATCACTTAAGCATATACTTGAGATATTTTTCTTATGATATGAGAATTCCTACTTTAGTTTGAGTCATTTGAAGTCTAAGAAAGTAAGAAAACTCACCAATCATTAAGACTTAAAATTCTTTTGAAATATCTTGGGAAAAATTGTGACTCATGTCATCATTATTTCTCCCAAAAATCAGATCATCCATATATAATAGTGTGATTAGCAGTTTGTCTTTGTCCATCTTCATGTAGATATTTCTTTCTGCAACTCCTTTCTTCAATCTGTATTATTAATATAGTGATCAAGTCTATCATATCAAGCTCTTAGAGGTTGATTTAATCCATACAGATCCTTTTTTAATCTGCATAGAAATTATTTATCTTCATCCAAGTCAAATCCTTCTAGTTGATCCATGTATACTTCTTGTTTTAGGTCTCCATTTAGAAAGGTTGACTTGACATCCATTTGATATAGTTTGAAAAAATTTGAACAAGAAAATGCTAAAAACATCCCTATAACCTCTAGTCTAGAAGTAGGAGCAAAAGTCTCTTCAAATTCAATTCCTTGAATTTGAGTGACCCCTTGCACACAAATCTAGCCTTATTTCTAATTATTTGTCCATCATCATTCATTTTGTTCTTTTTCACCAACTTGGTGCCTATGGCATTCTTCTGCTTTGGACGAGGTAGTAGCTCCCATGTTCCATGCTTTTTAATTTGGTTCATCGCTTCTTCCATCGTCTTTATCTAGTGAGGATCCTTACTTGCTTGAGTGAATTTTTTTTGTTCTATTGTGGAGAGAAAGGCAATATCATTGATTTTTGGTGTGTTTATCATATTTCTTCGAGTTCATACTCCTCCATCCACATATACAATGATTTTGTCTTCTAAATGATGTTTTTGTATAGGCTTTAACTTTGACAATGTTTGAGATGATTCCTCCTTTTGATTTTTTGGCTCCTTATCTTTCTGTGCACCACCTTCCTTAGATCTGCAAGGATATGGTCTTATTCATTGGTTTGAAATAATTCTATTTTTGGAATACCTTCACCTATCTTTACATAGATGATTTTGAATATCTTCTGAAAACTAATTAGCATAGCATTTGTAGACCTTGCTTCTTAATGAGTATCCAAGAAAAATTCCTTCATAAACACATGAATCAAATTTCCCTAGCGAGTCATCATTAATATTAATATAGTATTTTCTTCCAAATATTTTGATGTGTTTCATAGAAGCAGTCCTTCCTTTCCATAGTTCGTATGGAGTTTTATCAATTTTTACCCAAATTCGAGCTCAGTTCATGATATAGACTATTGCCTCAACTACCTCCCTCCAAAATTTTACCTGTAAATCAACTTCTAATAGCATTGTTTGTACAACGTCATGTACAAATCTCTTCTTTCTTTCCGCTACTCCATTTTGTTGTGGAGTCCTAGCAACAGAGAGTGCCCTTTTGATTCCATATTTTGTGAAGAATGCATTAAATTCTCCTTAGGTAAATTCCCCACCTCTATTTGTTCTTAAGAATTTAATCTTCAACTCACTTTCATTTTCAACCATTCCTTTGAGATTAAAAAAAAATGTGTGCTTCTCACTTATATCTTATGAAAAATACCCACACCATTCTAGTATAATCATCTATAAATAAAATAAAGTACCTTTTTTTATTGTAGAGATGGAGTTATGGTTGGATCGCACTGATCTTCATGAATAAGTTCTAGAGGCTCTTATGTAGAACATTCATTTGATTTGAATTTTGTCCTAGCTTGGTTTCCATGTTGACATGACGCACAGATAACATTATTTGGCTGTGAAATTTTGGGGATATTTCTTACTACCCGAGTTTTGCTAAGATTGATCTGCAAATGAGATCTTAAAACAATATTAAGGTATTACAGACTCATGTAGGAATAAAAAGATTGCAAATAATATAGACAATGAGCAATTAGAGAAACATAATAGACAAACACACATCAATACAACAAATAATCAAGGAGTTCACCCAAAACTCTTGGGCTATGTCTCCTGGTCCAGCTTTCAATGGTGACCCCTCTATTATGTCTTCAAGAGTAGAGTTTTTACAAGTGTGAGCTCAAATCGAGTCTCAACACAACAGGAATAAACAACAATGTTTTACTTGAATCCCTCAAGTCTTTCTGAGTACACAGACTCTCCCTCTCACTCTCTGTCTTTTGTTTTCTCTCTGTCTTAGCACTACCTCCCATGTCTCTGCCACTAACTGGCTTTTAAGCCTATCAGCGCTTGTCTGTTTGTCTCCACTTTCGGGCTCTCTGGCTTCCGGCCTCTGTCCATTCAAATCCCCTCTGAGCATTAAAAAATCATTATGAAATGCCTTTAGGTATGGTGGCCACCTATTTTTCAGCGGAAAGGACCATTGGCGTAGTTGAAATCCCTGGGAACACGTTTCTCTGTTTACATAGAGAAATACACTAAAAACGCTGAAAAACCCACAAAACTCTTTCTGTTGGACTTCAAAAATTATCGAATCTACCCTATAATCCTTTCGGATCCACCTTTGGTCACTATCGCAAGCCCACCGTTGATCTGGGTGAACTCTGATCCAACACTTGATATTCATTTCAGGCGGCTTATGCATACAAAGATTACCAGCTCGAAAAGGCAGTTTTCTCTCTCCGGTGCTAAGACACATGTCGGCCAATGTATGGGATCGGGCGGAGCCCGTCCAATACCACTTACCGCCTGAGGCCCGCTCAAAATCCCGCTCATTACGGAACTCAATTAATATAAAGCTACATGTATTAACCTTTCAGGTCTATTTTATCGCTCTGGGCGCATTTTCTTTATATTTCGTTTATTTAACGAAAATGCGAAAATACATAGAAAAACCCTTTTTACCAGAACTCAAAATATATTAAATTGTATCCATAAAACCTGTCGGGTCCAGCTATCGCAGGTTGCATTTGTATCGGCCCCGCTCCTTTGTATCACTGCAATGCGATATATCGCAATCGCATATCACCTAACCTTCGGGCCGCAGGTTAAGTCCTTCTCTGTGTGTTTTAGCGATGAGATATTGCGAGTAGATCTGGACCATTCGTGCGGATCAACGGCCCTCATTTAATCGCATTGATTTCTATTGTGATTTCCATAAGTCCGCCTCTGATAGACTCTGCTTGCCACCTCCTATTGTGATATGATGATTAGATATGGACCATTGATCAGTCCGATCCGACGACTCCTGTGCAATGTTGCTTTAGCCTCTGCTTAACTATGATTTCACCATTTCTTCATGTTTTTCTCATGCGATAGTGTTTCTGATAGTTGTGTATATGAAGACTTAGAGGTTTTTAGGATCCATTTTGGATCACGCCTTCCCACTGAAAATCTTCTGGACCAGCAAAAGTTGGTTTCATCGATCAAGTGAGGATACAGCTTCCTCACTTGCCCAATTTCTATCCATCGTGCACTGCTTGGTTTTGAACCTTTTAGTCTGATTCTTAGGTACTCAACATCCCCTATGCGCGTAGTTCTCACCTTCCTACCCAGAACTATGTCTTCCTTCAACTCATTGAGATATTCAGGCAACAGATCATCAATAGAAGGCAACTAACTTTTCTCTTCGGGATCTTTAATCAATGAAGGTTCATATAGTCTCAAGTTTTCTGCATTAACGACTGAATAGATATGCATATAAGTTGGCAGATTAAGGCGAAAAGCGTTTTCACCAATTTTCTCAAGTATCTTGAAAGGCCCATATCTTATTGGTTTCAACTTCTTACCTTCACCTTGCATTCTATCTTTGCTAATGTACAGCCAGACTTGATCATCAACTTGGAAACTATGCTCAATTCGATGCTTGTCAAGCCTTGCCTTGTACTTGGCCTGGCTTCTTTCTAGTTGTTCCTGCACTGCCTAGTGAATTTCTTGGATTTGTTCAATGAACTTGGTTGCTTTGTCCACATCACTGTGTTCATCAACTGCTATGTTTTTACCAAAGACAAAATCCAAGGGAGACTTTGGTATAAAACCAAAACAAGTCTCAAAAGGAGATCTTTGAGTAGAAGAGTGCTTGGCCTGGTTGTAAGCATGTTGCACATAACAAAAATGCTTATCCAAAAGCTTGGGATGCTTGTTGAAATAGCCTCTGATCAACTGGATCATTGTCATGTTGACCACCTTTGTTTGACCATCTGTTTGTCGATGAAATGTTGTGCTCTTCTTCAATTTGGTGTCCATCAACTCCCATAGACTGGACCGAAATTTCCCAACAAATCGGGAATCTCGATCAGATATAATAGAAGTTGGTAACCCAAAATGAACCCATACATGCTGAAAGAGCAACTTTGCTATTTGTTCATCTGTGACCTGCTTGTTACAAGGTGTCAAAATGATGGAAATAATACTGAGAGGGGGGGGGGGTGAATCAGTATTATCAGATCAGTAAAACCTTTCAAATTT
Organism: Pinus tabuliformis; assembly: GCA_031772625.1. Classification (NCBI taxonomy): domain Eukaryota; kingdom Viridiplantae; phylum Streptophyta; class Pinopsida; order Pinales; family Pinaceae; genus Pinus; species Pinus tabuliformis. The sequence continues at coordinate 171,973,212 of CM062816.1, forward strand.
CATGCTCAGAAACATATACGCTACCTCAGTTAAGTGAACCCGCGTGTACACGCTACTGTGTCTAAAGAAACTAGCGTATATCCAGAAATCTTATGATTCAGTTAGCTTATCTTCAGTAAATGCATCAGAACATTATTAACCATATTAACAGTAAAAAGGTGCAGTATAACAGAATAGATCATCACACAAAAGCCACACACATGAACACCATGATATAAGGTGGAAACCCAATGTGGGTGAAAACCACCTGCTACAATTCATCTCTTTCTTCTTTAATAAGAAACTTCTTTTACAATGTACTGGTGCAGTCCTTTACCAGCACGCAGGCTACAACCTACAGAGGGCTACAACCCTCTCTCATTTTCCAGCTACTTCTGGAAGGGAGCTACAACCCCCTCAGCTCTTGTACTAGCCGATCCATTTACTAGTACGTAGGTGCTGACCCTACAGAATGCTACAACCTTCTTTCCTTCAGGGACCACGTTTCATCAATTTTCAGACTGGATCCATGAGTACAAAACAAACATTACTGCAATACAATCATCAACTTATACTAGCATCATAATTCTCTAAACCACCCAATACTGAATCACTGAAACCCTGTCATCAAGAACACAGAACACAAACCAGAGCCCAGAACTCTGCAACAACCACCAGAATCAACAACAACCTGAAATATCAAACCTTATTATGCATACGCTACTTCACTGTACCAAAACCGCGTGTATACGCACTTTCTCCAAAGGCAACCCGTGTGCAGATCTAGAAATAATTACTTATACCTTCGCTGTCAGATCCGACCCTTGCCAAGCGTCCCGAACTGATAACCAGCAATACCAGATCTTCTCACTTCGTCAGACACACCTTACTTCCTACCTTTGCCTAATGATCTTCTCCTTATATAGCCTTAGGGCCTTCACAATACCACGGTCCAAAACCATAGTAACACAACACCATCAACTTCAAAACTAGGGATCGACATGCCCGTCGAGACACCATGGTCCAAAACTATAGGCACAACTTCCAAGGACTAACCTCCACAGACCAATGGTACATTTTCACATGTACGTGCTTTTACTGAAGCCAACCTGCGTGTATACGCTGATTTTCCTTAATGAACCTGCGTATATCTCTTTCTTGTTCTGCTGTACTAAGATCTGTCCTCTGATTAAGTTGCCATCACTTGTACCTGCTTCTGAGTGAGTTGCCATCAAGGACAATACTTGTATCATAATGCCAACAATCTCCCCCTTTGGACTTGATGGCAACCACCACACCAAGTTACTCTCCCCCTTTGACATCAAGGGCAAAGGGCGGACCAAGATATTCTCTTCTTTGGTATACCTTCTGTTGTCCATACTCCCCCTGAGTACATGCTGTAGTTTCTGATTTGGCTCCCCTTTGTATATGCCAAGTTGTATCAATCCATCCATGCTCCCCCTGAGCAGATGCAGGTTCTAAGACCAGCAATAACTATCATTTATCATATATGATCTGTACCATACGCATAAGCCTGCAATACCATTCCTTTGATCAAACAATAAGATGTATCATTTAGTTTCATCAGCAACTTCTAACCATAATGCCAACAATGAATTATTTGAAGTATATGCTCCCCCTGAGCGTGAGCCAACCATGACCATTTCCTGAGTCTGTTCTGCTGCCCTTTATGCTCCCCCTGAGCCTGAGCCAACCATGACTGAAACATTTCCTGGGTCTGTTCTACTGCCCTTTCTACATATACGCGACTTTGCAGCCTGTAACTCACGTATATACGCGACTTGTCTTCATTATATCAGCGTATGCAAGATGGAATACTGAAATTCATCACTTTCAGATTCCCCTGTGTCTGTTGTGTCAGCTGACTGAGTTATGCCACACCTTTCTGTCTCTAATTCTGTCTTCTTCAATTCCTGGAACTGTGATGATGTATGGTCCTCTTGTTTTGAATTTTGAAATCTGCTCCTGCATTCCCTTGCTTTATGCCCATATTTGTTGCATGTATAACATCTTACATATTTCACATTCCTTCTATTGCAATCAATTTCTTTGTGTCCATATTCATTGCAGGAAAAGCAATATCCTTTGAAATACTTGGGATGCGATGATCTTTTGTAATGGTCTTGAACCATTCTACTTCTACATCTGGCTGCAACATGTCCAAGATTATGACATACATAACATTAAACATTATTCAGAGGAGGAAATAATCGTCTATCACTTCCATAGTTAGGAGTAAAGGATCTTCCTTGAGGAATTTCTTTCCTTGCTTGTTCCTTGTTCAACATTTTAGATTTCTCATTAGAGTTTCTTGCCTCACCTTGTGAACTAGATTCACCTTCAACATATTCATGAAAACCAAGACCAGATTTGATAGCAGGAGACCTTTGACTATTAAGAATATCGTCCAAGACTTTAGTACTATCTTGAAATCGTAAAAGCTTATCCTTTTCTTCTAATTTACCTTTCAAGATATTTACCTCAACTTGATGTTGTTCTTCCTTTTCCAGATACTGATTCCTTAGGTCTTCTTCATCTTTTCTTCCTTCTTCCACTTGTCGCTTTAGTTTGATCACTTCATGTTCTTGATCTTCAAGAGCTTCTCTGTTCTGTTCTCTTGATTTTTTAAGATCTTCCTTTAGAGAGAGGATCTTTGATTCAAGTCTCTGAATAGTTATGCTCTGATCCTTTACTATATCCTGCAATTTCTCCCTTACCCTGGTTTCTGTCTCCAATTGTTCATTTAATTTGGTAACTTCTTCAGTTTCTGCATTCTTCTGTTCATGTGCCATGAGACTTATAATATCTTCACTATTATTGGATGAAGCATTCTTCTTTTCATGTGCCATGAGACTTCTAATATCTTCACTATCATTGAATGAACTTTTAGTATGGGTATAATAGCTTCTACCATCTTCTTCAGATATCTTTCCTTTGTTATGAGGGCATCTAGCAGCATAGTGACCAACTCTACCACATAGAAAACATTTGAAAGGTAGCTTACCTTTGAACCGACCAGTTCCCCGTTCAAGATTCTTGACAAAATTTACCTCATCTTCTTCCTCTGACGCTTCGAATGCGGCTTCTGATGGTACCTCTTGTCGCATTTCAAAAGCAGTTAAGATCCCGTGAAGCTGTGACATGGTGATTTTCTGTACATTCTCCTTTTCTTCTATGGCAGATACTTTAGAATCAAATTTAGCAGACAGACATCTCAAAACCTTTTCAACTAAGACAACTTCCTCAAATTCTTCACCCAGATCCCTCATACAATTTACAATCTCATCCATACGCAGGAAATAATTAGCTATGCTTTCATTACTATGCATCTTAAGAGTTTCATACCGGATTCTGAGAGTTTGAAGCTTTGCTCTTTTTACCTGATCATCTCCTTCGTAGCTTGTAACGATTTTGTCCCATATTTCCTTAGCTGATTTGAAATGCATGATCTTCATAAATTCTGATTGTGTCAAACTACTCAATAGGACAGTAACAGCTTTGGCATTGAGCTCATATTGCTTTTTCTCTGCTGGATCTATAGGAGTTGCTGATGGGAATTTGTATCCGCCTTCTACGATTCCCCAAACTTCTGCTCCAAGTGATTGTAGATATGCAGTGGTTCTTATCTTCCAGTGGGTAAAATTGTTCCCGTCAAAGACTGGTGGCCTGATGTGTGCCTCTCTTTCTGGATTAGCCATTCTGATGGATCTTTTCCTTCAAGCGATCAAGCTTCCTCTGAAGAACTTGGCTCTGATACCAATTGATGGAAATAATACTGAGATGGGGGGGGGGGGGGTGAATCGGTATTATCAGATCAGTAAAACTTTCAAATTTCATGCTCAGAAACATATACGCTACTTCAGTTAAGTGAACCCGCGTGTACACGCTACTGTGTCTAAAGCAACTAGCGTATATCCAGAAATCTTATGATTCAGTTAGCTTATCTTCAGTAAATGCATCAGAACATTATTAACCATATTAACAGTAAACAGGTGCAGTATAACAGAACAGATCATCACACAAAAGCCACACACATGAACACCATGATATAAGGTGGAAACCCAATGTGGGTGAAAACCACCTGCTGCAATTCGTCTCTTTCTTCTTTAATAAGAAACTTCTTTTACAATGTACTGGTGTAGTCCTTTACCAGCACGCAGGCTACAACCTACAGAGGGCTACAACCCTCTCTCGTTTTCCAGCTACTTCTGGAAGGGAGCTACAACCCCCTCAGCTCTTGTACTAGCCGATCCATTTACTAGTACGTAGGTGCTGACCCTACAGAAGGCTACAACCTTCTTTCCTTCAGGGACCACGTTTCATCAATTTTCAGACTGGATCCATGAGTACAAAACAAACATTACTGCAATACAATCATCAACTTATACTTGCATCATAATTCTCTAAACCACCCAATACTGAATCACTGAAACCCTGTCATCAAGAACACAGAACACAAACCAAAGCCCAGAACTCTGCAACGACCACCAGAATCAACAACAACCTGAAATATCAAACCTTATTATGCATACGCTACTTCACTGTACCAAAACCGCGTGTATACGCACTTTCTCCAAAGGCAACCTGCGTGCAGATCTAGAAATAATTACTTATACCTTCGCTGTCAGATCCGACCCTTGCCAAGCGTCCCGAACAGATAACCAGAAATACCAGATCTTCTCACTTCGTCAGACACACCTTAATTCCTACCTTTGCCTAATGATATTCTCCTTATATAGCCTTAGGCCCTTCACAATACCACGGTCCAAAACCATAGTAACACAACACCATCAACTTCAAAACTAGGGATCGACACGCCCGTCGAGACACCATGGTCCAAAACCATAGGCACAACTTCCAAGGACTAACCGCCACGGACCAAAGGTACATTTTCACATGTACACGCTTTTACTGAAGCCAACCTGCGTGTATACGCTGATTTTCCTTAATGAACCTGCGTATATCTCTTTCTTGTCCTGTTGTACTAAGATCTGTCCTCTGATTAAGTTGCCATCACTTGTACCTGCTTCTGAGTGAGTTTCCATCAAGGACAATACTTGTATCATAATGCCAACACAAAATACACATTTTTTTGAACCTATCCACAACATCATACAAATAATCATGACCTTTTCTAGATTTTGGCAATCCCCCAACAATGTCCATGGAAACACTTTCCCAAGGACGAGAAGGAACTAGAAGTGGAGTGTACAAGCCTAATTTCTTATTACTGGGCTTGCTTGTAGCACAAATAGTACACCCTTTAATATATCTAGAAACGGTTTCATGCATTCTTGGCCAATAATAGAACCTTTGCAACTGTGCAACTATTTTATTCACACCAAGATGACCTGATATGATATAAGTATGTGCTTCTCGGATTATGTTAACACTTTCAGTTTGTGGAATGCATAACTTTCCCAAATGATATAAGAGTTTGTCCTTAACATAATAATCTAATTCTTCTACTTGCTTGCCATGACTTAAAGTTGCATATACATCTTTAAAATCTACATTTTGAGCATATTGTTCAATATAACTTTCATGCATTACTGAGTTATGCTTAAGTATAGTAGATGCATTTATGATTGGTCTTGATATCATATCTGCAACCTTATTGTGTATGCCCTTCTTATATCTGATGACAATATGAAATTGTTGTAGGAAACCCATCCACCTATAATGTCTTGATTGCTGCAATTTAGTTTGTGAGTTCAAATATTGAAGTGGTTGATGATCGGTATGTATGATTGTTTCTTTGCCCATTATGTAATGTTTCCACTTTTTCACACTTTGTACTAATGAATACAATTCTTTATCATATGTGGGATAATTAACTACTGCAGAATTAAATGTCTCAGAATGATATCATATGGGTTTACCGTGTTGCATTAACACTGCTCCCATGGCATAGTCACTGGCATCTATTTCAATCTCAAATGGACGTTGAAGGTCTGGCAGTGCTAGTATTGGTGTTGTACTAATTTTTTCTTTTAATGTGTCGAAGGATTTTTGCTATTTGCCTCCCCACTGAAACACCTTGTTTAATCATGTTAAAGCATGTAAGGGAGCTGCAATCAAAGAAAAGTTAGCAATAAACTTTCTCCAATATTGTGCTGCTCCTAGGAAACTCCTAACCTCTGTAGCAGATTTGGGTTTAGGCCGGTTCACAATGACTTCAACCTTAGAGGGGTCTATCTTCAATTCACCACCCCCTACAATATGACCAAAATAATTTAAACATGTTTTGCCAAATTCACATTTTGACAACTTCACATAGAGATTTTCTCTTTTTAAAACATATAAAGTCTGCTTTACATGCTTCAAATGGTCTTCCCATGTTCTACTGAAAACAAGAATTTCATCTAAATATACAATTACAAAATCATCAATAAAAGGTCTGAGTACATCATTCATAACTCTCATGAAAGTGGCAGGAGCATTAGTTAAGCCAAAAGGCATAACCGGCCATTCATAAAACCCTTGCTTTGTCTTGAAAGCAGTCTTCCATGCATCTTGTTCTGCAACTCTGACCTGATGATAACCACTATGCGAGTCTAACTTGGAAAATTAAACAGATTCTTTCAACTGATCTAATAGATCATCAATACGAGGAAGAGGATAACGATTCTTAATCGTTATTTTATTCAGTGCTCTATAATCAATGCACATTCTCCATGAACCATCTTTATTTCTGTTGGGTCCCCATAATACTAGTGATTACCCCATTACTATTGTATTTATACCCCTTATTAACATTGTTGTGCCCCTATTGCCCCCATATTGTTATTACTGTGCCCCATATAATGCCTCTATTGTTATTTTTGTGGATTTATATTATTATTGTTAGGTCGGCTGGATTATATTGTGACTCCTTAGACTCCTATATATAGAAAGGAGGTTTTGTCATTTGAATCATCCAAGAATTGTTCATTTATGTAATGTAAAGGAGGTTTCCCCCTCGAAGAGGCTGAATTCTAAGGCGTTGATCTATCTTTTCTATCTTTTCTTGAGCTGGTTTCATAACATTTGGTATCAGAGCCTTGGATTCTAGGGTTTCGCTGCTCCAAACAGGTCATTGTGGCATTTTGGCTATAACTTTTTTCTACGACGTTTCAGAAGTTGCAAAAAAAACCCATTTGAGAAGAAATCACACTGAACCTCGGATCCAAATTTCAGATCTTTTCGCGCTATACTTTCAGAGATATGATCTGAGGAAGTGGGTCTTTTTGCAGACTCCTGAATTACATTCCAAACAGGTGACCTGGGGAAAATCATCATAACATTATTTCTGAGCATCGGATTGAAATTTTGCAAGAAGTTACAGAAAGAGGACGGACTGTAGTTTTCTTGTATATATTTTTCAGAGTCAAAGGTTGAAACATTGACACGTGGAGCTTCATACAAATTCGCTCTACTAAACTAGTCTACAATCAGGTCACTGCGGGAGATTGTGCATAACTCTTTCTTGGAGTATCCAATTTGGATCAGACTAGTGGCATTGGAAAGAGGACATAGAAGGCTACTACAGGCCACAATTTTAGAACTGGATGATTCGAAATTAGAGAGATACATCAGATTCAATATTAGGCTTCTACAAGGTGAAAAAAATTTTTTTTAAATTTTTGCGTTTGGTTTGAAGGAATAAAGGGCATAGTAAAGCATTTTTATCGGTAATTGATGCCCTGAGGAAAGAAAATGCAAACACCTAGTAAGCAACCTGAAAGCTCTAGCATGACTTATGAAGAAGAGGAAGAAATGCAACATGATATAGCAAAATTACGAGACCAACTGCAACAAGTGTCACTTGCACAAAAAGGAACAGAATCTAAGATGATGCTTTAAAGAAAGATGTAGAAGCTAAGATGGATGGTTTAAAGAAAGGCGTGGAAGCTAAGATGGACGATTTGAAGACAAACATGGAAGAATTGAAGAAGTTGCTACAAGAAAGGGTCACTAATGGTGAAAGGGTAGTAAAGGAAACTCATGATGAGAACAAAAAAAATGTTAATCATGATTCCATAGACTTTAATTTTGGATCGAAGACCCACCATATTCCAAAAATCGATATGAGGAAGTTTGATGGCAAGGATCCCGCAACATGGATATTACAGATGGGGCAATTCTTCGATCTCAATAATGTGCAAAACACACAAAAGGTACGTATGGAAACTTTATATTTGGAACCAAATCAGTTTGTATGGTATCAATGGCTTTGCTCTCGTAAACAATTTATCACTTGGGCAATTTTTACGGAAGAATTGATAGCACATTATGAGGATACAAAAAGCAACACTTTTTTTAGCCAATTGATTAGTCTCAAACAAAAGGGTTCAATAATGGAGCACATTGAGGAGTTCCAAAAATTAAACATAAGGGTAAAAGATATTCCAGAGGAGCATAGGATTGATGTGTTCATAGGGTCTTTAAAGGATAATATCCAACATGATGTTCGCCTCTGGGAACCTGATTCATTAGAGAAGGCATTCAAGTTAGCAAGAAAAATGGAAAGAAAAGTTATGGAAACCAGGAAGCATACCATTCACAACTATAAAGACGGAACTGATGTTGCCCCTAGTCTTCCACAACCTATAAGGTTGACACCACAACAATTGGAAGAAAAAAGAGCAAAAGGGCTTTGTTACAGTTGTGATAGCAAATACACTAAAGGTCATAAGTGTGCTAAAAAGAAATTATTCTACATAGATTGTGAAGAGGAAGAAGAAAAGGAGCAAGAAAGGTCAAAAGAAGAGGATATACTCCAGGAGCAAAGCCTAGATGAAGAACAAATAAATCCGACCATATCTTGTAATGCATTGGCGGGAATTACCACTCCTCAAACCATCAAGATAGAAGGACAAATGAAGAAGAAAAAGGTAATAGTGTTGATTGATTCAGGAAGCACCCACAATTTTATTCATTGTAAGGTAGCAAAAGAATTGAATTGCTTCCTATATCCAGCACCAGAGTGTCAAGTGATGATTGCAAATGGAGGAATAATAAATTGCTCTAGAAAGTGCCATAATATCAAGCTATCCATGGGATAATATGTATTGACTAGCCCAATGCTTTCCATTCCAATGGGAGGTGCTGATGTTGTACTAGGAGTTCAATGGCTACAATCCTTGGGTACAATAGCTTTTAATTTTCAAGAACTTTTCATCAAATTTTCTACGGAAGGAAAGGAAGTTGAATTAAGGGGTATTGCAAGGAAACCAGGAAAGATAATCAGCTCTAATGGTATGACAAAGCTTCTAAAAAAGGAGCAAAGAGGTGTAATTGCACAATTATGTTTGCTAGATGTTTCCACATCGGAATCATCTATTTCTCCAGATCTCCAAAAAGTCCTGGACAATCATTCCAAGGTATTTGAGACTCCCAAAGGTCTCCCACCTATGCGTGATCATGATCATTCTATTCATCTGATTCCAGGAAGTGTTCCTCCAAACATCAGGCCATACAGATATCCCTATGTCCAAAAGAGCGAAATTGAACGTATGGTTGCAGAAATGCTAGAGGCTGGTATAATTCAACCAAGTCAAAGTTCTTTCTCTGCTCCAGTCGTATTGGTGCACAAGAAGGATGGATCATGGCGCATGTGTCCAGATTATAGGGAACTCAACAAGCTCACTATTAAAGATAAGTTCCCCATTCCTTTCATTGATGAATTACTGGATGAATTGCATGGATCAATTTACTTCACCAAGTTGGATCTTCATTTAGGATATCATCAAATCAGAATGAAGATTGAAGACATTCCGAAAACAACGTTTAGAACTCATGAGGGTCATTATGAATTTTTGGTCATGCCTTTTGGCCTTACCAATGCACCTTCAACATTTCAGGGTTTGATGAATTCAATTTTCAAACCATTCCTTAGAAAATTTGTGTTAGTATTTTTTGATGATATACTAATCTACAGCAAGTCTTGGAAGGATCATGTTGAACATGTTGACAGGGTGCTACAACTATTGGAGGAGAAACAATTATATGCAAAAAGATCCAAATGTTTTCGATTTAAGAGATCTATGGTTTGTATCTTTTGAATCAGAGACCGGAGAACCCACAATATGAACATTTTTACACCAACGTTTCAAACCCCAAGTGGGATCCATCATCAAGGCTGAAGAATGATAATAAAAGAAGAGCAGATCAGGGAAATAAATACTAATGAAGAAGGATATTTCAAGGAGGAACACACTGTCGGCTAGAATCTTTTTAATTTTTATTTATATAATTTTATTTAATCTAATAAATTGCTTTTATTTTTCTTAATATTATTAAAAAAAATTTATTTAAGAGAAAGAAACTTAGTTCAAAACTAATAGTAAAACTAGGGACAATAAGAAATAAATAAATAAATTAAACTATTTTAATATATTTAAATCATATTAATAATTATAAATAATTAATTTTTTATAATTAATTAATATAATAATTCATAAATTAATTAATATAAAATTAGTCATTATGAAATAATTAAATTAACTATTATTAAAATAATAATTAATTATTATAATAATTAATTAATATAATAATTAATATATTAATTAATATAATGATTATTATGTAAATTAAAATTAATAGATATAAAAAATTTTAATTAATTAATATAAAATTAATTAATCTAAAATTAATTATTATAAAAAAAATTTCATTATAATTTTTTTTATTTAATATAAAATTAATTATAAAATTAGTTAAAAATTAATCATTATATAAAAAAAAATTTCATTATACAAAATTAATTAATATAAAATTAATCATTATAAAATAATTAATTAACTGTTATTATAATAATAATTAATTATTATAATAATAATTAATTAATATAATAATTAATATAATGATTATTATATAAATTAAATTAATATATATAGCTTATGTTAATATTAGTAATCATAAATAATTAATATTTATAGTAATTAATATAATAATTAATATATTAAATAATAGCTATATATAAATATTAATATATTATAGTATATTAATGATATAAAACTGGTCCAAAAAATGGAAAGGAGAGGGGAGATAACTTACCTGAGGGGTGCATTACCTCGGGATGGGATGGCGACTTTTAATTTTCTTGATCAAGGGAAGCCAGCTTCCGCTAATTTCCATACCCTGTCTCTGTTCAGATTCTGAGGATGCTTGATAATTTCAAGTGCTTCTCTGATCTTTCGTCTTTGATGCTGCTCTTCTCTTGTGATAATCGATGCGTCTTCCAAGCAGATATGGTGCTTAGTCTTCAAGGAGTGTTCTACCAATGCTGAGGTACGAGATCTTCCATTCCTAATATTAGTGCCATGTTCTTTGAGCCTTGTCTGGAGGGAGCGACATGTTTCACCTATGTAGCTTTTTCCACAAGAACAGTCTATTTTATAGACTCCTTTAAGTTGAAGATTGTCAATATCATCTTTAACAGGCTTCAAACCTTGTCTGATAGTACCAGGAGCTGAGAAATGAGTGATAATGTTTTTCTTTCTTAGGATTTTAGCGATTTTATCTGTAACACCATGGATATAAGGTAGAAAAATCTTACTACATTGAGGCTGGTCTTGTGCCCTATGCTCATGAGATGACAACCTTCTTTCAGCTTTCTCTATGGCTTTTTTAATCTCATGCTCTTTGTAGCCTATATTCTTAAAAGTTGAAACCAGATGCCTCTTTTCTTCATTTAGATGATCTGAGTCGGAAATTCGAAGGGCTCTAATGGCAAGGGTGTTTAGAACCCCAAACTTCTGGGCCGGGTGATGGTGGGAGTCCGCATGGGGGTAACTTTCTGTGTGGGTTGACTTTCTGAAAACCTTGTGGCCTAGAGAGCCATCCTCTTTTCTGATGATTAGAATGTCCAAAAATGGGATGCTCATGTTTTCTTCGAGTTCCAACGTAAATTTTATTCCTGGGGAGATGGAATTTAAGTGAATGAAAAACTTTTCAAGTTCTGCTTTACCATGCGTCCATTCTATGTTGGTATCATCGACAAAACGCTTCCACCATGCCGGTTTTAAAGGATATGATTCTAGGGCCTTCTTTTCAAAGTGTTCCATGTATAGGTTGGCCACGATTGGTGATAGGGGTGATCCCATTGCCACACCTGATGTCTGCTCATAAAATATTCCTTGGAAGGTGAACACAGTTGACCTTAAGCAGATCTCAGCTAGCTTTGCAGTCCCCGGATCAGTGACATCTTTTATAACCTGAATGGCTTCATCAAGCGGAATCTTCGTGAATAAGGATACTACGTCAAAGCTAACAAGGATGTCATCACGTTCCATCCTTTCATTTTTAATCAGATTCACAAAGTCCTGGGAGTCTTTGATGAAGGAATCAGTATTTCCGATGAGGGGTTTAAGGATTTTAGCAACATATTTAGCAAGCTCATAGGTTGGGGAACCAATAGTATTAACTATCGGTCTTAGGGGGACCCCTTCCTTGTGGATCTTGGGTTATCCATAGATTCTAGGGATGGTTTCACAAGAGGGGATTAATTTCTTTTTTAATTTCTCGTCAAGGTTAGAATCTGAGATGATCTTTTTTACATCCTTCATGATTTTGGGAATGGGATTACTGTTCAACTTCTTATAACTGCCACAATTTAGGTGATCATTCATTTTGCGCACATAGTCTTCTTTATCTAAGATGACTGCTGCTCCTCCTTTATCTGCTTTAAGAACCACCACCTTGTCATTGTTTCGCAAGGATTTGAAAGCTTTTTGTTCTTCCCTACTCAAGTTGCTTTTGGGAGCTTTGGCTTTTCTCATGATGAGAGAAAATTCTTGCCTCAATGCTTCTTTGTCTTCCAAAGGGAGGTTACTAATTCCATCTTCTGTGTTACAAATCATGCTTTCAACAGGAAGGCTTCTAGGAGCCACTGCAAACCCCATACCTTTACTGAGAACATTGATTACTACAGGATCTAATTCTTGGAAAGACAAGTTGACCACTTTCCTTTTTGATCTTGACTCACAAGTGTTTGCTAAAGACATACTTTTCCCCTTCTGAATACGCATGTCTAAGCCTTGATCTTTATTGATTCCCCTGTCATTACCTGAATTTTGAATGTGCTCATCAATGTTATTTAACTTGACTGCGCAGTTATTATTGTTTGTATTAACGCAACTTTTAATGATTAAAGCTTTAGAATTATCTGCGTAGTTTTTATCCTCAGCATAGCTTCTAACCATACCTGCGCAGTTGCTTATATTGTCATTGCCTTTTTCATTGCTTATCCTGTCAACATTCTGGGCAATGGTCGAACGGTTCTCCAACATAATATTTGAATCAGCTATGGGCCCCTCATCATCACCGTTTTGCAACGTATTATCTTCAAAGCTATTGACAACGCAGTTATTATTTGAAACGCAGCTTTTAATGATTAAAGCTTCAGAATTATTATCTTCTGCGTAGCTTCTCACCATACCTGCGCAGTTGCTTATATCATTGCCTTTTTCGTTGCTTATGCTGTCAATGTTCTGGGCAATGGTCGAACGGTTCTCCACCATAATATTTGAATCAGCTAACGTATTATCTTCAAAGCTATTGACAGCGCAGTTATTATTTGAAACGCAGCTTTTAATGATTAAAGCTTCAGAATTATTATCTTCTGCGTAGCTTCTCACCATACCTGCGCAGTTGCTTATATCACTGCCTTTTTCGTTGCTTATCCTGTCAATGTTCTGGGCAATGGTTGAACGGTTCTCCACCATAGTATCTGAATCAGTTATGGGCCCCTCATCATCACCGTTTTGCAACGAATTTGAACCTGTTATCTTAACGTTGATCACCTTAGGTTTATTCTCATGGCTGTTTATGCTTCTACAGCCGTTTTTCATAACTATGTTGATCAACTCGTTCTGCTCACTGGCCACTGCGAGGTTTGAATCAGAATCTGCTAAGATTAACTCATCATTCATAATAACGTTGTTCAGCATGTTATGCTCACTGTCCACTGCGTAGTTTTTACTGATATTAACATTTTCGCTGACATTTTGAGCAAGTTCACTCGCGGGGAATGGATTTTTGACCATCACCTGAGATCTATCTAATAGTTTGGATAATTTCTTGCGCTGCCTTGCCAGAGCAATCTATCCCTCGTTATCTGCTTTTAGGGAAGTCCTGGCATCGATAATGGCCCAGAGATCTTTATCGATGCTGTTGGCTAGCTTAAGGTGGGATGAGAGGGCTAAACGCCCAAGATTTTCCAGAGAGGCCCTAACCCTTTTGATTTCAGACCGAATCAGAGAGAAGCTAAGCTAGATAAACGCCTTACTATTATATTTATTCTGCAGTCTATGTTTAACTTGAGCAAATGGAGGAATGACATTGTTGTCTCGACAGTTTTTAAGGAAATGTAGATCTGTTGCTCTTCTTGTTATCCTCACTCTACATCTTTCGAGTAAAAGGATTTCACTCCAAGTATCCCCTCCGTATAGGGCCAAGATTTTGGATTTAAGAGATCTGTGGTTTGTATCTTTTGAATCAGAGACCGGAGAACCCACAGTATGAACATTTTTACACCAACGTTTCAAATCCCAAGTGGGATCCATCATCAGGGCTGAAGAATGATAATAAAAGAAGAGCAGATCAGGGAAATAAATACTAATGAGGAAGGATATTTCAAGGAGGAACACACTGTCGGCTAGAATCTTTTTAATTTTTATTTATATAATTTTATTTAATCTAATAAATTGCTTTTAATTTTTATTTATATAATTTTATTCCACCTCCTGGACTCCAAATGTTTCTTTGGAGTCCAGGAGGTGGAATATCTGGGTCATATTGCATCTCATGAAGGAGTTAAGGTAGACCCTAGAAAAATTAAAGCCATTAAGGAATGGAAAATCCCCACATCCATAAAGCATCTGCGAGGATTTCTCGGGTTGACCGGGTATTATCGCAAGTTTGTTAAGAATTATGAGAGGATAGCAGCACCTCTAACAACATTATTGAAGAAAGATGCATTTTCATGGACTTCGAAAGCAACAAAGGCCTTTGAACATCTTAAAGAGGCAATGTGCCAAGCACCAGTCTTAGCTACACCAGACTTCACAAAAACCTTTATTGTGGAATGTGATGCTTCAGGAAATGGAATTGGTGCTGTTCTAATGCAAGATGAAAGACCCATTGCTTTTGAAAGTCGTCCAATCAAGGGAAAGTTTTTAAGCAAAGCTATTTATGAGAAGGAAATGTTGGCAATACTCCATGCACTTAAGAAATGGCGACCCTACCTAATGGGAAGACACTTCAAGGTAAAAACGGATCATGATAGCCTTAAATACTTTTTAGAACAAAGATTATCCTCTGAAGAGCAACAAAAGTGGGTCACAAAGATGTTGCGTTATGACTTTGAAATCATCTACAAAAAAGGGAAGCAAAATGTGGTGGCAGATGCACTCTCAAGAAAGGATGAGGATGTGGAAGCATTGTTGTGTGCCATTTCTATTATCCAACCAGATTGGATAAATGAAGCAAGGGAGGAGTGGAAGAATGACGAAGAAGTGTGGTCACTTATTCGAAAGTTACAACAAGATTCCAGTACATCTGATACATTTAGCAGGCAAAATGATTCGTTATGGTACAAAGATCGCTTATACCTCTGTAAGAATTCCCAGCTAAAACAAAAGATTCTTATGGAATTGCACACTTCTCCCTTAGGAGGGCACTCAGGATTTTTAAAAACTTACCACAGGGTTAAGAAGGAATTTTTTTGGGATGGCCTAAATCAGATATTCAAAAGTTTTTGGTGGAATGTTTGGTTTGCCAACAAAATAAAGTTGAAACAATTAAGACACCGGGTCTATTACAACCTTTATCCATTCCAAGCCAATGTTGGGAGGAGGTTTCAATGGATTTTATCACAGGTTTACCCAAGTCTGAGGGAAAGAGTGTCATCATGGTGGTAGTTGACAGACTTACCAAGTATGCACACTTTTGTGCATTATCACATCCATTTAAAGCCAGTATAGTTTCTACTGCATTTATGGAAACAATTCAAAAGCTACATGGAAACCCAAAGATTATTGTAAGTGATAGAGATCCCATTTTCACTGGAAATTTTTGGACAGAATTATTTTCTTGTCTTGGTACTCAATTAGCTCATAGCTCATCTTATCATCCTCAATCTGATGGGCAAACTGAGATAGTAAACAAATGTTTGGAAGGATATCTTCGTTGCTTTGTATTTGATAAACAAACACAATGGGTCAAATGGTTGCCTCTGGCTGAATGGTGGTATAACACTTCCTTCCATACAGCAACAAAAATGACCCCATTTATGGCACTTTATGGGTATCAACCACCATCCATCACATCATATTTAAGAGAAAATTCTAAGGTTCAGGCAGTGGAACATCACATTGAACATCAACAACAAGTCCTCCAACTCTTAAAGGATAACCTCGTATTGGCACAAAATAGAATGAAACAACAGGCAGATCAACATCGCAGTGAAAGAAGTTTTGATGTAGGTGATTGGGTATTCCTAAGGCTACAACCATATAAGCAAATGTCCCTCAAGCAAGCTAAGAAGGATAATAAATTATCACCAAAGTATTATGGTTTGTACAAGGTGTTGCAAAAGATTGGTACTATGGCATACAAATTGGAGGTTCCTGCAGCTTCTCGATTGCACCCAGTTTTCCATGTTTCATGTTTAAAGAAGGTTATAAGCGACAAGCTCCCAGTTCAAACAATATTGCCACAACTTGACGAGGAAGGAAAAATTATATTGAAACCAGAAGCAGTCATAGAAACAAGAACTCGCCAGCTACGAAATCGATCAAATTCAGAGTATCTTATCAAGTGGAAGAACTTATCCGCTGAAGATTCCACATGGGAGGATGAGAATTTTATGCAGAAGTATCCAGAACTACTCAAGCGTTGAGGAAAACACTTTTTTGAAGGAGAGGGGCATGTTGGGTCCCCATAATACTAGTGATTACCCCATTACTATTGTAGTTATACCCCTTATTAATATTGTTGTGCCCCTATTGCCCCCATATTGTTATTACTGTGCCCCATAGAATCCCTCTATTGTTATTTTTGTGGCTTTATATTATTATTGTTAGGTCGGCTGGATTATATTGTGACTCCTTAGACTCCTATATATAGAAAGTATGTTTTTTTCATTTGAATCATCCAAGAATTGTTCATTTATGTAATGTAAAGGAGGTTGCCCCCTCGAAGAGGCTGAATTCTAAGGCGTTGATCTATCTTTCTATCTTTTCTTGAGCTGGTTTCATAACAATTTCTCACCAACACGATTGGAGATCCACATGGTGATGTGCTTGGTCTTATGAACCCTTTATCGAGCAGATCATGTACCTGCTTCTTTATCTCTGCATTCTCTAAAGAAGATAACTTGTACATTCCGATGTTAGGTAATGGAGCATCTTGCTGCAAATGAATATCATGTACTATTTCCCTTTTGGGTGGCAGACCTTTAGGTTCTTAAAAATAGGATATCATATTCTAAAACAACTTTAACTAAATCAACTTCTGTTTAGCATCACAGCCTTCAAATACATTGGTTTTGTCAGGGTTCTTTTCGTTTACAACCATTAGTAAAAATTGCTTACATGAATTCACAATTCTTTTCATATGCCCTGAGTTTATGAAAGAATAGTTATATTTGAGTTTATGAGCTCTTACAATATATTATATTCCATATTTAGTGAGTTGATACTTATTTTCAGCTCTATAGAAAATGGCTTTCCTATCATACAAGTAAGGACTTCCCAAAACAGTACCACATATATCCAAGGGAACTATATCTAGCTCAACCTCATCTTCAAATATTGACCCAATAGAAAACCTATGTTTATATTGTCTTGTTACTTTTAGCTTTGCTTTATCACATACCCAACCTAATGGATATGGCTTCTCGTGAGGTGTTGTTAGTAATCCCAACTTCTTTACAATTGTTTCATAAATCAAGTTTACTTGTGATCCACTATCAAATAAAGTATCAACCTTTTGGTGCTTGGAAATGACTCTAATATGAAAAAGCTCATGTTTTTTCCTCTCATTATTTTCATTATCAATAGATTGTGCAGAATCACTTGTGGATGCTTCAGAATTTTTACCTTTTATACCTGTGGCTGTGACTATTGTTTCATCACTTGAGTTTGACCCCAAGTCTTTCTAAACAGCAGTAGCAATATTTTTCTTCTTACCATAGAACTTCTTAGGTTTCAGCTCCGAATGCAAACACCAGCAATGTGCATCATTGTTTCCATCCTCCTTGGAATGAGTGCATGAAGGTTTGTCGTTCTGTACAACGTTTTTCTTCCCCTCCTTCCATTTCAGCTTCTTCTTTTCCTTGTTCTTGCTTGCAGATTGTTTAGATGATCCCCCAACCTCTGGGTTCACATTCTTGCCTCTAGCTTCTAGATGTGTAGCTTGAACTGATACATCATCTAGGCTAGTGGGATTAAACATGATAATGGTGTGCTTCAAATAGCTATGCAGACCACCTATATACTTCAACAAATTTTCAGGTGAGTCTAGAGATATGCCTAGAGTTAAAGCTCTTTTTCTAAATTCCTCGATATAGCTTTGTACACTTTGACCCTTTAATTGGTGAAGAGTTTGCCAACTCATCATTGCTTGCTGCATATAAGCTAAAGGATAGAATTGTTTTTTGATGGCAAAAACAAATTCATTCCAAGTAGAAAGAATTTTACCATGTCTCTTCAGATCAGCTTGTGTCTTGCCTTTCCACCACACTAGTGTAGTTCCTCCAAGTTGAAGGCTAGCCAGCTGAATCTTTCTCCTTTCTGAATCAATGTTCTACACCCTGCAATACACATCAATATGTCTTATCCAGTTATCTACCTTCTCTGCATTTAGTTCTCCATCATAAATTGGCAAATCAAATTTCACATCTAATTTAATCAAAGAAGTTCTCTTCTTTTTCTTATCAGGGCTAGGAGATGAGGATGATGAAGGTGATGGTCGAGGAGATGATGGAGGAGGAATTTCCCCTTTCTCTTTACCCTCTGGAGCGTCAAATAGAGAAGGTTCCTCTAATCCTTTTAATTGTTTGGGTGTTGAAGTGCTTTCACCTCGACCCTTCTTAAATTCCCGATACATATCCTCCACCATGGCTCGAATGGCCATAAAACTATCCATGAACTAAGATTCTGATTCCAATGGAGCTTCTTCTACCATTTTCCTCTGAGGATAGACTCTTCCAATCTCTTGATTAGCCTCAACAAGTTCTCCTTCTCCTAGTTTGATTTTTGACCTAGTTAGCATTCAAAATCCAGCACAAGCTTGTCTAACCTTAAAAAAAAACTAAACCAAAGACTTTGATACCACTTGATATGAAAATGAGATCTTAAAACAATATTAAGGTATTACAGACTCATGTGCAGGAATGCCTATATTACTTAGTGCAATGGATTGAAAATATTGCAAATAATATAGACAATGAGCAGTTAGAGAAACATAATAGAAAAACACACATCAACACAGCAAATAATCAAGGAGTTCACCCAAAACTCTTGGGCTATGTCTCCTGGTCCAGCTTTCAATAGTGACCTCTCTATTATGTCTTCAAGATCAGAGTTTTTACAAGTGCGAGCTCAAATCGAGTCTCAACACAACAAGAATAAACAACATGGTTTTACTTGAATCCCTCAAGTCTTTCCGAGTACACAGACTCTCCCTCTCGCTCTCTATCTTTTGTTTTCTCTCTGTCTCAGCACTACCTCCCTTGTCTCTGCTACTGACTGGATTTTAAGCCTATCGGCACTTTTCTGTTCGTCTCCCCTTTCGTGCTCTCTGGCTTCCATCCTTTGTCCGTTCAAATCCCCTTTGAGCATTAAACAATCATTGTGAAATGCCTTCAAGTATGGTGGCCACCTGTTTTTAAATGAAAAGGACCATTGGCGCAATTGAAATCCCCAGGAACATGTTTCCCTGTTTACATAGAGAAATACACTAAAAACGCTAAAAAACCCACAAAACTCTTTCTATCAGACTTCAAAAACCATCGAATCTACCCTATAATCCTTTCAGATCTGCCTTTGGTCGCTATCGCAAGCCCACCGTTGATCTGGGTGATCTTTGATCCAACGGTTGATATTCATTTCAGGTGGCTTATGCATACAGAGATTACCTGCCTGAAAAGGCGGTTTTTTCTCTCCAGCACCAAGCCACGTGTCAGCCAGTGTATGGGATCAGGCGGAGCCCATCCAATACCACTTACTGCCTGAGGCCTGCCCAAAATCTTGCTCATTATGGAACTCAAATAATATAAACCTGCATGTATTAACCTTTCGAGCCCGTTTTATCGCTCTGGGCGCATTTTCTTTGTATTTCATTTATTTAATGAAAATGCAAAAATACATAGAAAAACCGTTTTTACTGGAACTCAAAATATATTAAATTGTATCCATAAAACCCATCGGGGTTGGCTATCGCAAGTCGCATTTGTATCGGCCCTGCTCCTTTGTATCACTGCGATGCGATATTGTGATGTGATATATCACAATTGCATATCGCCTAACCTTCGGGCTGTGGGTTAAGTCCTTCTGTGTGTGTATTAGTGATGCGATATTGTGAGTAGATCTGGACCGTTGATCTTCGCGCTTGATCAACGGCCTTTGTTTAATCGCGTTGATCGCTATCGCGATTTCCAGAAGGCCACCTCTGATAGACTCTGCTTTCCACCTATGATTGTGATATGCCGATTAGATTTGGACTGTTGATCGATCTGATCCGACGACTCCTGTACAATGTTGCTTTAGCCTCCGCTTAAATTTGTTTTCACCATTTCTTCATGTTTTTCTCATGTGATAGTGTTTCCGATAGTTGTGTATCTGAAGACTTAGAGGTTTTTAGGATCCATTTTGGATCAAAGATTCACCAAGTTATCAAAGCTTTGGTGTTCTAAATGCTTGTTCCATAACCAAATTTCATTTTCTTGACTCATGTAGCATCTCTCTTCTTGAATTTCACTGAGAATGTGTACATTATTTGTCATTCTTACTCCTCTTCCTACCAGTTCCCCTGAAGAAGATCCCCTGGTATCATAGTCCTTGGAACGGAAGATGAGATCATGTCCTTTCTCTCATATTTTGCTGACAATTATAAGATTATGCTTGTGCCCTTCAACGTATAGTGCATTTTGTGCTTTTCCCATGCCATTGATGAGACTCAATGTGTCTTTACTAGGAATTTTAGTAGATCCACTCTCTCCAAAGATCACATTTCCATCCTTTTATTTTCTTATTAAGATGACTTTTTTCTAGTCACTTCCTAGAACATCCATTATCTACAAATCATAATTTTCGTTTTATTGAGCGCATAAATCTAGTCTACAATTTTCAAATTTAAATTTTTGAATTTTCTTTCTCCAAACATTCTCTCTTTGTTCTACAGAAAAATTTTGTGCTATATGGACTTGATTATTGCAGTTGTAACATTCTAGACTATATTTTGAAAGAGGAGCAAAGAAGTTAGAAGCCTTAATATGTCATTTCCATTTTGGATCAATAATCTTATTTTGATGATTAGCCCCATAAGCCTTGTAATGTTTTTCCTGGTCACCAAAATTTTTAGAAAAGGAACAACGAACAAGGAAAATAGTTTTATATTTATTAGGATAATCTTTCCTTGATGAGAAATTCCTTTTAGGAAGAGGATTCTTCTCATTCCTTGGATGAAATTTGTTTCCTACAGGGTTAGAATGATGATATCCTTTAAGGACACCAACACAACTTCTAGGATTTTCTTCATGATGAACATTAGTTTCTTCCTTTCAATTGGAAGATTCACATGTATACCCAAGTCCATATTTTTCATGTAATGGCCTTTGAAAGTTGAGAATGACATCAATGTCTGGGAACTCTTCAAATTCTTGTTAGGTTTTTCCAACTCTTACAAATTTCTTCCTTTTCTTTCAACTTGTTGCTCAACACTTCTTCTATTCTATTAGCTTCTTCCTTCTTGGTTTTGAGAGAGTTGATTTCTAGACTAGACATCACGCAGGAAATAGGAATGTTGGAAATATTTCAATCAGGCCATAAGGAATCCCATATGCTAGTTGTAAAGAGAATATTTAAATATCTGAAAGGCATTTCTTCGTCTTCTTCATGAATCATAGAAGAGCTTACTGGTTTCTTACTAGGTGTGTTAATTTTTTTGTTTCGAGAAATTTTGGAAATCAAACAACAATATCTATGCTTCTGTATGGCCTTTGAATCACTTCAAACTATTTTTTCAAACAAAATTTGTGCAAAATTTTAAAAAATTACACACCTTTTTCTTGTTTTTTAGGAGCTTGATATTGAAACTCTTGTATCTATGTAATTTAGGACCTTCAAGATCTGAAATTTCATCTTGTGATAGCCCTTGGAGTATTATCTCTAACCCCACACTTCATATTGAGATTGGATTCTTAAAGAAAGGGTTATGCCCAATCTCCCACGATCACCTGATTATCGACTAGTTCAGTAGAGAAAACTTGTACAAAGTGCCATCTGTCATTATTTTGACCTTCAAACCTGAAAATGATATACAAAAAACTACAATCTATTTAATTTCAGCCACGTTTTAAGAAATTCAAATCCGATGCTTGGAGAGAAAGTTATGACGATTTTTCCTAGGTCACGTGTTTGAGATGGAATTCTGGAGCTTGCAAAAATCCTAACTTTCTTGGATCATATCTCTAAAAATATAGCAAACCAAGATCTAAAATTTGTACTCAAATTTTACCAATACTTTGCCTCCAAATGATTGCAATTTTAGCTTCTGAAGCCTCATATAAAAAAGCTATAACAAAAATTTCAAGATGACCTGTTTGACGAAGTGAAACCCTAGAATCCAAAGATCTAATACCAAATGTTATGAGACCAACTCACAAAATAGAATAAAAGATAGATCAATGATTTAAAATTTAGCCTCTTCAAGGGGGAACCTCTTTTACATTACATAAATGAATAATTATTGGATGATACAAATGATAAGACCTCCTTGGTATATATAGGATTCTAAGGGGTCACAATATAATAAGAGCCTACATAACAATAATAATATAAGAGAACAATAATAACAATAGTGGGATTCTATGGGGCACAAAAATAACAACATGGGGGATACATGGGCACAACAATAACAATAGGGGGCTACGCTAACAATAAAAATAAGGGGAATACACTAGTATTATAGGGACTTAAAACTCCCCTATCATTGTGTTTCTCTTCGTGTCATCATGCTACTCCCCCTATCATATCCTCCCCCTTTGACATCAATAAGAAAGGGATGCTCTAATGGGATGAAAGAGTCAAATGATTCTTAATGTAGGGTGATCCATATTAGATCATTTTATTGCTTTTCATCCATATAAATGGTTTGAGAGTGGAAAAGGTGGAGGAATCAGCGCATGGGACCATTTTTATAGGAAGGACCTAGTTTGGCAAAACAAGCTCTTAAACATTCCAGGAGCATTTTGAGGCATCAAATGATGTTTTTTGGGTGGTAAAACGTTTCTGCTTTAGTACAGGGCCTTTTCATGTTTTTCTATAAATAGATACCTTTCCAACAACATAGGAAGCATGTTAATTGAAGTTTGTATGTGAAAGTTATGTCACTCGAAAGTTGACCTTCTTGTTTTCACCACCATAATTTGATAGGATTTCATGTTAGCCTCCATTATTCATGAAAAAGGGGCTAGCCATTTTATTATGATGTATAAGACTCTAGAAGAGTCAATATTGTAACTTGGGTTAAGAGTTGAGGTAGTCAAACCTAACCACTAGTAGGCTATCGGGTTGTGTTATAATCGGGCCACTAGGAGGAAAAGGGATTCCATTCTTCCAAGTGCATTTGTTCCATAGCTGAAAATAAATCGCCAAGAGGGACAACAGACAAAACACATGGAGAGGATCAAGGGATTGTAGCATCCCACAAGACACAAACCATACTACTTTGTACTTTCAACCATACTTTCATTCAGAGAGAAAGAGAGAGAGAGAGAGTGAAGAGACTTCACCTTCTAGCTAGGTTTTCTCTGAAAAGGGTTCCCTAGAGCATATATTGCATCAAATATGTGTGTGCGTGCACATGCACATGTGTGTGGGTGCGCACGCATGTGTGTGTGCGCGCGCATGTGTTTGTGTGTGTGTGTGTTTGTGTGTGTACTTTTATTTTGTTGTTCTCTATTTTTATGTATAATTTTTATTTGCATGCATCCACTATTAACAAGAAATCTACAGATCCATAAATCTATTAAAACTGTAATAGTGTAGAATTTCAAATTTTTAATATAATATCATCAGATATGTTGTGAAAAACTATGCAATGGAATATCCATGGTAGTTTACAATTCATATGGGATTTGTGAATATATTTGTAATTTGTTCCTTAGTGTTGACATAATCCATTTTGATGTTCTGCTCTACAACCTGTTCTCAGAGAACGTGCTCGGTTTGGATATGGTTTTTCTTTGAATGCATGACTGGATTCTTGGGGAGGCTAATTACACTAGCATTGACATAGTAGATGGTGATCAACTCATTTATCTCTAGGTTGAAATCCTTCAAGGCTTCCTTCATCAATAGGATTTGTGTACACCAAATTTTTGTTGCTATGTACTTGAATTTAGCTATGGAGAGAGATATAGGTGATTGTTTCTTGCTTAACCAAGATGCAAATTAGTCTCCTAAGAAGAAAGCATTTCCACTGGTACTTTTTTGATCATCAACGCTTCCATCCCAATCTGCATCAGTATATGCATTTAAGGTAATGTTTTTTCTTTTGGGGTACCATAGTCCAAAATCAATAGTGCCTTTCAGATATCTAAGTATTCTCTTTACAACTGGCATATGAGATTCCTTATGACTTGATTGAAATATTGCCACCATTCATATCGCCTGCATGATGTCTAGTCATGAAGTTGTTAGATATAAAAGACGTCAAATCATTAATCCATAAAGAGTAGCATCCACCATAGGATATTCATGAATCAACTTTACTTAATTAGTATCATGTAGTCATAAGTGTGGTGACAATAGCAAATTCTTCCATCCCTAATCGCTTAAGAATATACCTGAGATATTTTTCTTATGATATGAGTATTCCTACTTTAGTTTGAGTTACTTAAAGTCTAAGAAAGTAAGAAAACTCACCAATCATCGAAATTTCAAATTCTTTTGACATATGTAAATTTGTGACTCGTTTCATCATTATTTCTCCCAAAAATCAGATCATCCACGTATACTAGTGTGATCAACATATTGTATTTGTCCATGTTCATGTAGATATTTCTTCCTACAACTCCTTTCTTGAATATGTATTGTTTCATATAGTGATCAAGTCTAGCATACAAAGCTCTTGGGGGTTGATTTAATCCACACACAGCCTTTTTTAATCTGCATAAAAATTCTTTATTTTCTTCCAAGTCAAATCCTTCTTGTTGTTCCATGTATACTTCTTGTTTTACATCTCCATTTAGAAAGGTTGACTTCGCATCCATTTGATACAATTTGAAAACTTTTGAACAAGAAAATGATAAAAACATCCTTAGAGCCTCTAGTCTAGTGGTAGGAGAAAAGGTCTCCTCAAAGTCAATTATTTGAATTTGAGTATATCCCATGCACACCAATCTAGCCTTATTTATAATTATTTGTCCATCTTCATTCATTTTTTTTATTTTTCACCCACTTCATTCCTATGACATTCTTATCCTTTGGACGAGGTACTAGCTTCCATGTTGCATGCTTTTTAATTTGGTTCATCTATTCTGCTGAATCCTTTATCTAGTGAGGATCCTTACTTGCTTGAGTGATCTTTTTTGGTTCTATTGTGGAGAGCAAGGCAACATCATTTCCTTTTGGTGTGTTTATCATGTTTCTTCGAGTTCATATTCCTCCATCCACAAATACAATTATTTGGTCTCCTAAATGATGTTTTTGTATAATCTTTAACTTTGAAAATGTTTGAGATGGTTCTTCCTTTTGATTTTTTGGCTCGTTATCTTCCTTTACACCACCTTCCATAGATATGCAAGGATAGGGTCTTATTCATTAGTTTGAAATACTTATTTTTGTGGAATACCTTCAACTATCGTTACATAGATTCTTTTGAATATCTTCTAAAAACTAATTATTGTAGCATCTGTAGGCCTTGCTTCATATTAATGAGTATCCAAGAAAAATTCCTTCATCGAACATGAATCAAATTTCCCTAGTTATTCATCATTAATATTCATATAGTATTTTCTTCCAAATATTCTAAAGTGTTTCATAGAGGCAGGCCTTCATTTCCATGGTTCATATGGAGCTTTATCAAAGTTTACCCTGAGTCGAGCTTAGTTCATGATATAGACTATTGTCTCAACTGCCTCCATCCAAAATTTTGCCTGTAAATCAACTTCTAATAACATTGTTCATGCAATGTCATGTACAAAATGTTATTTCTTTCCACTACTCCCTTTTGTTGTGGAGTCCTAGCAATAGAGAGTTCCCTTTTGATTCCATATTTTTCAAAGAAAGAATTGAATTCTCCTTAGGTAAAATCCCGAGCTCTATCTATTCTTAAGAGATTAATCTTTAACTCACTTTCATTTTCAACCATTGCTTGAAAAAAAAAGCTAGTGCTTCTGACTTATATCTTATGGAGCTCTCATTGCATCACATAGATCTTCACGAGTAAGTTCTAAAGGCTTTTATGTAGAATGTTCCTTTGAATTGAAGTTTGTCCTAGTTTGGTTTCCATGTTAACATGATGCACAAATAACATTTTTCAGCTTTGAAAATTTGGGGATATTTCTTACTGCTTTAGTATTGCTAATCTTCACCAAGTTATCGAAGCTTAGCTATTCAAAATGCTTTTTTCCATAACCAACTTTCATTTTATTGACTCAAGTAGCATCTCCCTTCTTGAATTTCACTGAGAATGTATACATTATTTTTCATTCTTACTCCTCTTCCTACCAGTTTTCTTTTAGAAGATCCCCTTATATCATAGTCCTTGGAACGGAAGATGACATCACATCCTTTCTCTCATATTTTGCTGACAATTAGAAGATTATGCTTGTGCCCATCAACGTATAGTGAATTTTGTGCTTTTCCCATGCCATTGATGAGACTCATTGCGTCTTTACCGTGAAGTTTAGCAGCTCCACTCTCTCCAAAGGTAACATTTCCATGATTTTCTTTTCTTATTAAGATGAAATTTTTCTAGTCACATCCTAGAACATCCATTATCTACAAACCGTAGATTTTCCTTTTACTGAGCTCATAAAGCTAGTCTATAATTTTCATATTTAAATTATTGAAGTTTCTTTCTCCAAACTTTCTCTCTTTGTTCTCGAGAAACATTTTGTGCTACATGGCCTTGATTATTACAACTATAACATTCTAGACTATATTTTGAAAGAGGAGCAAAGGATTTATAAGTCTTGATTTGGCATTTCCAATTTGGATCAATAATCTTATTTTGATGATTAGCCCCATAAGCCATGTAATGTTTTTTCTGATCAGCAAAATCTTTAGAAAAGAAACATCGACCAAGGAAAGTAGTTTAATATTTATTAGGATAAGCTTTCCTTGATGAGATATTCCTTTTAGGAAGAGGATTATTATCATTCCTTGGATGAATTTTTTTTCCTACAGGGTTAAAATGATGATATCCTTTAAGGACATCAACAAAACTTCTAGGATTTTCTTCATGATGAACGTTGGTTTCTTCCTTTCAATTGGAAGATTCACATGTATAACAAAGTCCATATTTTTCATTTAGGGACCTTTGAAAGCTGAGAATGATATCCAAGGTCTAGGAACTCTTCAAGTTCTTGTTAGCTTTTACAACTCTTATTTTAGTGATACAACTTCAACTTCCAATTTTTCACAAATTTCTTCGTTTTCCTTTAGTTGTTGCTCAACACTTCTTCTATTATTTTAGCTTCTTCCTTCTTGGTTTTGAGAGAGTTGATTTCTTAAGATCACTTTTATTTATTCTTTCTAAGTCTCTAATTTTCTTCGATATCACTAATCAATTGTTCCTCTACATTTCCTTCTACTTCTTCTCAACTTTCTTCTTCTTTTGGGATATTTGTTTCATTTTTGAAGAGAATGAATAATACTTTAGTTCTTCCACCATATTATTCTTTGTGAAAAATTCATCACTGTCCTCTTTGGAGAAAAAATTCTTTTTGTTTGAGCCTTTCTTCTTAAATATTCTTCTCTTATGTTTATCTTCATTATCACTGTCATCTTTGAAAGGGAAATTTTCTACATAATGTCCTATTCTACCACATCTAAAGCAAATGAGAGGTAAGTTACCTTTGCGTTTATGTCTTTTCTTCGTATTCTTGATAAATTGTGCCATTTCAGTCTCAGAATCATGATTGCTATAATCACAATTCTTGCCCTTTTTTAATATCTTGGATGCCTTCAATGCAACTTTTTTCAGTTGAATTTTCTGACCTCGTCTCATATGCTGCGAGAATTCCATGAAGTTCATCCACTACTAGAGAGTCAAAATATTTTATTTCTTCCATGGAACAAACCTTTGCATCAAAATGATTTATAAGATATCTGAAGACCTTTTGTATAATCATATTTTCTTTGACATCTTCACCTAGACCTTTGGGACAAATGACTACCTCATATACTCAAAGAAAATAAGCAACAATATCTTCTTCACAATTCATCTTGAGACTTTCCAATTTCCTTCTATAGGTTTTCCCTTTTGACGTTGTAATCTCCTTCATAAATATGGATGAGCTTGTCCCACATCTCTTTAGCTATTTTAAACCCCATAAATTTGGTGAATTCAGAATCTAATAGACCACTTGCTATAGACTTCAAGGCCTTTGCATTTTCCACATATGCTTTATTCTCATCTGAATATGTTGGAATTGGAGATGGTATCTTGCATCTATCTATAATATATTTCCATACTTTAACTTCAAGAGATGCTAAGTGGTACTCCATCCTAACCTCCCGAACGAAAAAAATTGTTCCATCAAATTTGGGGACCTTTCCATCTTTACTAACCATTTTGATTCAAAAGTCCTTCTTCTAACTGTTAGGATGATATTGAATAAGTTGCTTATGATACCAATTGTTGGAAATACTTGGAGGGTGATGAACCCATATTTCTCTCAAATGTTAAATTATGGCAGTTAATATTTTTATCACAAATTAAACTAGAAAAAATGAAATAGAAAAACATATAATAGGATAGTTTTATTAATAATATGGTGAAGACTCCATTTGTCTTTTATAATAAAATTAAGGCTCCAACGTGTACAACTATAACTTTAAATTATTTAAGGCTCCAACCTTGAATGAGAACTCCAATCCTCACAACAAATCCAGGCTCCAACTTGTTCTCTCACAAGACTCCAAGATCAGCTAAGTTAGGATAACTTTTGCTTCTAACAAAATTCTTTTCGTAAAAGAATGAATCAATTTTCACATACCAAGATCTTGGTGTTTGTTTCAAAGCATACAAATCTTTCTTTAACTTGCAAACAAGATGTTCTTGTCCCTGATTTACAAACCCTTCAAGCATAACCAAATCAACTTCTTCTTTTAATTCACCATTCAAGAAAGCTAATTTGACATCTAACTAATGCATTTTCCAATTTTGTTTTGTAGCTAATGCAATCATGATTTTGATTGTATTTAGTTTAGCTATGGGTGCAAAAGTATCTTCATAATCAATGCCTTCTTTTTGTGAATAGCCTTTTTCAACCAATCTAGCTTTATACTTATCAATACTACCATCAACATTAAACTTTGGTTTGAACAACCATTTGCATCCTATGGGAACTTTATCTTTAGGCAATTATATTAATTCACATGTTTCATTCTTCATTATAGAGTTATATTCATTATTCATTGCATCTCTCCATTCTTTATATTCTTTAGCTTCTTCATAACTTGAAGGTTCTACAACATTCATTACATGAAACATCAATGCATAATCTTTATACCTTATAGGTGGCTGAATTTGATGTGATGATCTCCTTAGAGTTTTATTTCTTTCATCCTTCTTTCTGCTTTGTTGAGTCTATTGTTCTCTTCTTGGAGTGTCGTGACTGTTGGATGCTTCCTCCTCTTGAACTTGTACCTGTTGTTGTACCTGTTCATGTTCCTATTCAAAACATGCTTCTATTTTGTCACAATCATCAATATCATGCCATACACCTGTGTTATTCATTTTATCACCTTCATCTTCATTTTCATGAAACACCACATCCCTACTTGCAAGAAATCTATGTGAACTAGGATAAAACAACTTGTATGCCTTTTGATCATCACAATAACCAATGAATGTGCACTTAATAGATTTTGCATCAAGTTTTCTTCTTTCATATTTTCAAATATGTTGCAAATGTCTTGCATCCAAAAACTATTAAATGATTCACTTTTGGTTTATATCCATAAAATGCTTCAAAATGTGTTTTCAGATTTAAACTTTTGGTTGGACTCCTATTTTTCAAGTAAACAATAGTATTAATGGCTTCAGCCCAAAAAACATTAGAGATATTGTTACCTTGAAGAATGCTCTGTGCAAATTCCACTAGTGTTCTATTTTTCCTCTCGGCAACTCCATTTTGCTGAGGTGTATGAGGCACTGTAAATTGTTGTAGAATCCCATGAATTTTTCAATATTGATTAAAATCTCTTGATTTGTATTCTCCCCCTTGATCAAATCTGAGAATTTTGATGTATTTCCCAGTTTGTTTTTCCACCATGTTTTTGAATTCCTTAAAGTACTCAAAAACATCACTTTTCTTTCTTATGAAATAGACCCAAGTGTATCTAGATCTATCATCAACAAAAATAAGAAAGTATAATGATCCTCCAAGAGATCTAGTTTTCATAGGTCCACATACATCAATATGAATTAATTCAAGTATTTCTCTTTGCCCTTTTTCTTCATGTATAGGAAATTCCTCTCTATGTTGCTTGCCAAGTGCACATGATTCACATTCAACATGGTTATTCTTGATAACAGGAAGACCTTCAATCATTGTTTTTCTTTGAAGTAATATTAAATCATTGTGATTTAAGTGCCCATACCTTTGATGCCATAAATTTTCTATTGACATTGTTATAGATGCCAATGCTTGATGCCCTATCCTGGTGTTGATGCCTCGAAAATTGCTGCATCAACATCGGGGAAAACCACTCGGTCCGGACGTTAAAGGCAACTCCTTTTCTGTTTGGTGTGGTGGCTCCGACTCGATATAATGGGACCATTTTCCCAATGATTTGTAAATAGGATGGATAAGTGGTTGAATTTCTATTATCTAATGATAATGATGGATGATTTATTCTAAATTGCAAAATTAAAGAACAACTTAATCTATCCCGGGAAATTTCCGCTTTAGTGTAATTTTTGATGATCTATGTTTACAAATAGGCATATAGATGACTCCATTGATAAACTAAAACATTCATTCATATGATAATTATGTTGTTCAAGTAGTTGAACAAAGTAATCATTAAAACATTATTACACTATTCTTCATATATCATTGACATAAATATGATTGAAAAATTAACATTCCTTAAACATTCAATAGTGATAAATATAAGGACTATTGTTAAAATACATACATACATCCAATGATAGCAAGGTTAAAAAAAATGTTGATTAATATAAAAGAATGGAGCAAAAGCATAGATAATAGTACCATATGTTATTTGGATCACTCTCGATATCAATCGCATTCAGATTCCGTCCTCCAACTTAGAAACACTTTTACAAAAAGTAGTAGTGCATATCTCATCAAAGTATTCTTCATTGAAATTCAAAATATAGGCCCAGTCTTCATAAAAAAATATATATCAGAAGAACAATAGTGTGACTTCCGATCCAAGTTTGATACAAAAATTGAGGACCCTTTTCTAAAGACATGAAAAGGTCTATAAATACTATCTAAGCTAACTAATTATGAAATAAAAAAGCTATTAGGTGGTATAACCAAATCATGAGAATCTCCTTGAAATAGGCCTGTTTGCAGTCGATAGAATGATTCACTATTTCAGCTGATCATCCTTTGGTTTGAGCTGGCAGATAGCAAGCATTGATTGCAACTCTGGAGGGTGACTCAGATGAGAATGCAGTTGGTCTGAATACATAGCATCATGAATTCCGGGAATCATATAATCGATCGCATCGGTTAAACATTTGAGTGCTGCTCTTTGACTGTATGGTTTAACTAGGAAGAACCAAAAGGCGTCCCAAGTTAAACTTTGGATGCTTGCGATTAATCTCTCCTTCTTTTCCAATTCTTGATTGCATGTCTATTCCAATGCCTTGGCTGATGGAAATTTACCTGGAGTGCACTGTGAAATCAAATTAGACAAATAAAGAGTATAATTAATTAACTAAATTAAATTACTAGTTGCTGATCTACATCTTGAAGTTTCCCTTTCTCCTTTCATCAATTGTGATTGCTATTCTAGGAAAATAATTTCCTTGTGCGATTCTAGAATTCTAGGCAGATTTGCAGCTTGCCCTTCACTGGTTTCTTGCCAGGCAAGAAATTTTGTTAATGTCTCATCGGCCTGTTCCAAATTCTGCCTTGCATCAACTGATTTTTCAATCATTGATGAAGCAATTTCACAGAGGGGCTCGGCAAAGGAAATATTATTACATAGTAAATTTAACTGTTTAATCAATGCCTTATTGATCTGGAGAGCTTCAGACTTGAATTCTACTGGTTGAGGAAAACTTTTGAACCTTTCTATCTGTTGTGATAGTTGAGCAATTTTCTCATCTTTTGTTTTACTCATTTGTTCATTCATTGTCTTTAGCTTGGTTAATGCTAGGGATAATTCCTTTTGTTTTTGGACTGCACTCTGATCTATTCTCTGCTTTTCCTTGAGCAATTTCTCGTTCAATTGTTGTTTACTTGTTGTTGTGCCGCTAACTGCTATTATAATTGCTCTATTCTTTGCTCTCTTTCGGATACCTATGCCTTCAATAAAACGATTGTCTGATCTTTCTCCTTGAGTAAATTGCTCACTTCTGATGCTTTATCCATAGTGGCTGTTGAATATGCTCCGGCATATTGAGAGAGTTTTGTGAGGTCTTCGGAATGATTGAATTATTCTTTCCATACCACATTAGCCATCTTTGTTTGTGCAGGTAAAAGGGAATATTGATCAAGTCTTCTCTTTTTCCTTTGTCTTTTTACTACAGCCCTATGCTTGGGGCTGTAGAAGACATCTAAAGGCGGTATCTCTTCTATATGAAAAACAATTTTATCCGATGGATCCTTAGAAATTATATCTAAATATTTACTCATAGGTAGGTCACTGGTTCATTTAGTTGGAACTGTATTTGTTGATGTCTTGTGACCAATTGTCACTTCAGGCGTGCTGAAACCCTGTGAACTCTCAAGATTGCTTATAATGGAATCAAACTGTTGCCATTCTTTAAGGAGCTTGGGATCAATCTGAGTATCTATATCCATGTGTTCACTGCCTTTTCCTTGTTCTTTCTCCTGAGCTAGCTCTTTTCCTTTCTCAAGAATTTTTTCCACAGCAGGAGATTTGTCAACAATTTGTTGTTTAGGCTCACTTGACTAGATTGTCGGGGTGGTGACTAATAATTCTAGAAGCAAAGTTTGCAACCTCTGTTCTCTAAGCCTATTAAGCACTTCCAGCTGTTCATCTTGATACATGATCCTGGCCAATGTGTTTAGCTGAAATAATGATTCTGCTGAGGAAAATAGGTCATCAAAGTCATCCTTCTCATGATCAAACTTTGCAAGTTTGGCTTGCTCAAGAACAATATAGACAACTTTTCTTGGATCATATTGTCTGTTGGGAATTGTTGCAAGATTGAGCATTTTTATTTTTTCTGTTTCCTTTTTGAATGTTTGTAATCATGGAGAGTGTAAACACTGCATCTTAAAGGAAATGTATGCCATACCTATTTCTTGGAATTTTTAAGGGTTTTGGATGTCCCTTCCGTTGTTATCTGGTAGGCCAATCCCTGAGCTAACAACTTATCGGGCACATACAAGGGAAGAACATGGGGTTTCGTAAGGCTACCAAAAATCCTTATATAAGTGAATTTGTCTTCTCCGAACTAATTTCTTACTCAAGTCAAATCGATCCCTACTTCCTCGGAAATCCTGGGGGCAGGGTTATCAAAAATAGCATAGTAGACAGGCAACATAAAACCATTACAAATTTTGTACAAATGATCTTTCTAGTGAGCCTTCCATAATAACTGATGATAGATATGGATTGGCTTAGGGTCTTCAGGAGTCCATCTCCATCCGAGTATCGGTTATTCGGAATTAAAGCAAAGAGTATCCATAATATAAGCACTGTAATAAAAATGGGGAATGGTCCTCATGGTTTTTCGTGAATTTGACCTGAATTTGATAATTTCTGTGGCTAATTTATTAGACAAAATGTTTGCCCAATCCATCACATAACTGCTGATGGCTGCCTCCATCAGAGGGACCATTTCAATAGTAAACTTGGCAGAGTCATGTATTCCCCATATTCTACACATCATTTCTTCGGCATAACAGTAAGGAGAAGCTAATGAGTCCACCAAGTACTTACCTGATGATTCATGCTTGTGCTTCTCGGGAAAATGTCTCCACTGCCTAATTGGGGCCGATTCTGTCTCGTTCTCATTTGAAAATTTCTCAAGGAAGGCTTTGTTGTACCGCTTTTTAGGCTCAGGCAAGTGATACTTTTTCCTTAGATCATCAGGTTGAAGCAAGCCAAATATCCTCCCGTCAATTGTGCAAAATGTTCTGTTTGAGACTGGAATTTCGTCTACCACCCATCTCACTATGTCAGTATATGGGAGGATTTTTTCTCATGCTGCTATTCTATGCAAATATGAACATGCTAAATCCTTGAGGGACGCTTGTGATTTGTTACTCGAGTCAGTTGTGGCTTCTTCTGATATCTCGTCAGGCTCCTCTGCTTCTATTAGATTGTAGATGCTTTCCCAGATTGTATTTCCAAGACTGAGGCACGTAGTCTCTGAGATTAACCCTTTTTTGCTTGGTCCAGGATCCTTGGCTGGCTACACTGCTGCTGTAGGAGTCGTTGTTGCGGATTTCTTTGATCTTTTTCCCATTTGTTTCAAATTCCTAATTTCCGTGGAATTCTGCACAAGCGATTAGAAAAACAGTGATACAGAGAAATGCGGCTATAGACCAATATTATAATGAAAGAGTTACGTCGATGAGCAGGTGATAATGGACTAGAGTAAGATTGCCGCGGGTAAAATCTAAAGAAAAGATCTACCCTTAACTGCTTCATTGATTGGCCATTTAACCTGTCAATCATGATAAAAGAAGTTTTAAATGCCCATCATGTCGTTTATATGCCAAATGATTCATTCAAACGTGGCTTATATTTCTTTAATGGATAATCAGTGATAATTCGCAAATCGGCGATCAGTAATGTGAAAGGAAAGGCTTTAAATCTTGTTTTAAACTTCTCCAATCACCGAAAGGTGATATAACACATGCAAACCTTTAAGATATATCCTTGAGATACACGCCTCATTAATGCATCGCAATCAGGGAATGGGTTCAGGCTTTATTGCTATGTCAATGCGATTTCGCCGATAGCCGATTGTGATATGCTTTATCGCATCGAAGGATTTGAGTCTGCCTTCCATCATGTGTTGACTTGTTATTGCTGATTGCCGATGGCGATACGCTTTATCGCATCGGAGGATTCAAAAGGGATCAATTACATTGGTGCTTTGGCATTTACCTTTTCCAATATCCGATTGCATTATGTTTTTTGGATTGGAGGGAATGGATGTGTCTTTGCATATGTTTCCTTTGTTATTGCGATATGCGATCTTCCGATCACTTTATCGTAATAACGAAGGATTTTATAATATTTCAAAGACAAACTTTATTTCTATTCATTTAAGTTAAACCTTTTAATAATGGTTTTCTTATGATGGGTTAATACTAATTTATTTACACATCTAAGTTTATTATGAAAAGGACCCATTTCATACTATGATTTTGTCTAAAAATTTTATGGAATGGGGGGTTGTTGTACAGCACAAAAATTGGCGATTTACTGGGAGAAATAGTTATCTCTGAGAAATTAATTAAAATACTTAAACTTTCTTAATCTGGAAATCTTACATGATAGAGAAAATCTAATATAACTAGGTAATCTTAAATTTTGATCATAATGATAACTATTTTTTCTACTTCCTTCTGTTCTTAAAATTAAATACATTCTAGGTTTTAAATATGCCTTAATTGGTTCATAATGATAAAACAAAAGTCTTTTCCAACTTAGCTTTTATAATGACTCCTTTGTCATGGGTAGAGCCTCTGCTGCCAGAAAATGTTTATAGTCTCGACAGGGTTACCTTTTAACCATTTGATAATTAATTATTCCATCCATTTCAGAGTATAATCAAAAGAATGAATCCAAAAGATATGTTTCCATAATTTTTGTATTACTTTTTCCTTTTTTCCTTATTTTGTAAGATAAAAAGCCATTGTCCGGGTTTGGTGGCCAGCTATTGACAATGGCATTCACTCGTTGTAATTTAACTGAAAAAGCTAGCTCGTGATGAGACCCCTTGTCTTATAATTATAATCCATTACCTTGTTTTGGTATGCAGTGTTGGTAATGTAAGTTGAACTATTCTCCTATGATCATGGTAAGCAGGTTTGTAGTAAGACCTCTTATCTTTTACATCAAATATATTTTAGAATTACACTCTGAGTAATTATAAACTTTGATGGATGGGATGAACAATTTTCTCCTTAAGAGAATATGCATGACAGTGTAGGGGTTGAAGATGTTAAGACTGAATCAGTCTTTGTTCTGTATTGATAACCGTTTTCAGGCTACTAAAACTTTAAAATGGTTTACAGTATTTCTAAGTTTTGAGAAGATTTCACAAAAATAAAATGGGATTTTCAGAATCTAATTATACCTAATTTCCTAGAAATTTCTTTTTCTTTTAAGGCTTCCATTTCTTAAAAGTAAATATCAAAACTATTTTCTTTTGAGTAACTTTTTCAATATAGCAAGGACCAATGGGATGCTTTTGACAACTTTATTTTCCTCGGATTTTAAATAAAATAAGTTATCCACACAAATCTTGCTGAAAATTGAATATTTACAGAGGGAGAACGGGTTACCTCCTCAATTGAAGAATTTTTTCAAGATAAGGCCGTTTACAGGAAGAGAATCTCTCTTTCGTGATAGATCTTGTAATATGAATGTAGAAGGGACTATCTTCTCACTGATTTGGAATGGTCCGAGCCACATTTTCTGGAACTTGGTGTGTTTTCCTTTATCCTCATGGGCTTTGTCCCATTTCAAAACTAGATCACCAACTTGTAAATGTTTTGAGCCGATTGAAATTGCACCGAAAGATGACTTGATAATCTGCTGATGTTTTGCATGTATAATTCGGGCTTTCTCCCTTTCTTCTTCTAATTTCAAGATCTGACCATGTCTTAGTTGAATAGAAGATAAGGGACTTTCTTCAATAAACTGCACTAAAGCCAGTCATGGAAGTACCAAGTTTTCTGGTATGACAACTTTCCATACACTAGGTTAAATGGAGAAGTGCCTATGGAGGCTTTCTGTGTTACTCGGTCAGCCCATAGTGCAAATATAAAAGATTTATGCCAATTTTTATGATTCTATTCAATAGTTCTCTTGATGATTTTGATAATATTTTTATTGGTAGATTCTGCTAAGCCATTACCCTGAGGGTAGTAATTTGCAGAATACTTCAATTTAAATCCCCTTTTGATAGCAAACTCAAATATAGAATTTCTAGAGAAGTAAGATGCGTTATAAAAAATAAGAGTGTTTGGGACACCAAACGTGGTAATAATGAACTGATATATGAATTCAATGATTGATTCAGAGTTTACTGTCTTCAGAGGAATTTCTTCAACCCACTTAGTAAAGTAATCGGTAGCTGTAAGGATATACCTATGCTGTTTGGATGAATGTGGAGTGATTTCCCGAATGATATCCAATCCCCATTGTTCAAAAGGTTGTTCAATGTTGACTGGTTGTAAAGGGAAAGCTGGCTTCCTTTGTCTTCCACTAGTGGTTTGACAACTTTGGCATTTCCTTACATATTCATGAGAATCTCTGAAAAAGGTGGGCCAATAATATCCATCATGAATGATTTTGTGAGCTGTTGTATCAGCTCCAAAATGTCCTCCTGCTGGTCCATCATGTAGCTCCTGCAAAACCTTTTGCGCTTCACGTTTTTCTAAGCATCTTAACAAAATTGAATCATAATTTCGTCTAAATAATACATCATCTACAATTGTGAAGTTTTTGCCTTTCAATCTTATAGCACGTTTGTTTTTATAGGAAAGATTAGAAGGAGCATATCCATTTTTCAAATAAAAAATCAGATCTGCATATTGGGATTCAGGATTAGAGTTACTTATCTGATTGATTTATTCAGTATCTTTGGTACTTTCAGATTCCTAAATGTTAGAAGCTCCTGCTAACAACCTGCAAAAACCTTGGCCATTGACAATCTTTGCTGGTTTAATTTCCAAGTCATATTCTTGTAATGTTGTGACCCAATTTTCTCTCTTTTCTCCTAATTCGCTTTGAACTAGTAATTGTCTTACTGCTGAAAAAGGGACTATAACTTTTGTGTGAGCTTTTAAGAGAAAGGGTCTGTAATGTTTAATGGCTTTGTATACAACAAAGGATTTTTTTTCAACTTCGGAGTAATTAAGTTCAGCACCTTGAAGGTTTGAACTATAAAATGTGATTGGTGCTTCCAACTTTTGATCGTTAATTTGTGCCAGCACTACTGCATAAGATGAATCAGATGCAAAGGTGTATAACATGAAATGATTCGAAAAATTAGGAGTGCTTAAAGCAGGGGAATTTATGATTGATTGTTTGATAGAATCAAATGCCTCTTTTTCTGCAGACCCCCATTTAAACACTGAATTTTTCTTGATCATGGTTTTTAATGGCAAAACAATCTGGGAGAAATCTGGAACAAATTTTTTTACAAAGTTAATTTGACCTAAAATGACTGCATGGATTTCTTATTATGAGCGAATGGAATATCAGAAATATCTTTAATTCTATCTGGATCAATATAAATAACATCCTTTGAAACAATGAAGCCCAAGAGCTTAACTTGATCAAGAGCGAAAAAGGACTTCTTTGGATTTAGTGAAATACCATATCTATTGTAGCGTTGAAAGATTTGTTTCAGATCATGCAAATGGTCTGACCTTTTTTTAAAGAATACAGTGATATCATCCAAATAGATAACTACTGACCTATTGATTAGTCTTTTGAATTCTATGTCCATTGCTCTTTGAAATGTAGCTCTAGCATTGATAAGTCCAAAAGGCAATTTTTGATAGGCATAAGTTCCCCACTTGGTTCTAAAAGTAGTTTTGAGTCTGTCATCAGGGTGTACCAAAATTTGGTTATACCCCGAAGAACCATCTAAAAAGGACAACAGTTCAGAACCAGCTAATGAATGAAGTGTTTACTCCATGGTAGGTAAAGGGAAGTTATCCTTTTGACTTACTTTGTTAAGGTTTCTGAAATCAATACAAATTTTAATGTCACCATTTTTCTTTCGTACTGGCACCATATTGGACACCCAGTTTGAATGTCTAACAGGAAAAATTATCTTAGCTTTCAAGAGTTTATTTAATTCATCTTTTATTTGACTCTCTAAGTTATGATGAATTTTCCTTAACCTCTGTTGTACTGGTTTTTGTTCAGAAAGCATTGGAATAGTATGTTGAATGATAGATGTATCATATGTTTTCAAATCGTCATATTTCCAAGCAAAGACATTTTTGTATTTATGCAATAATCTAATGAATGCAATTCTTTCTTCTGAAGAAAGTCTTAATCCCAAATTGATGTTTTGTGGATTATGTTCAGTTCCAAGGTTTATTAATTCAAATCTCAAAGTGGAACTTTGGAGCTTTGAATTAGTAACCTGTTTAAACCTGTCTTTGATGTCATAAAGATCTTCAAGCTTGACCACTGGTTTAGGTATTGAGTTTTCTTCTTTCTTTTCCTTCATTTGAAGGTCATGATCACTTTCATCAATAATTTGATCATTATAGTATTTATCAGAAGTTAAGAAATTTAAAATGTCTTCATCATGATTGAACACTCACCAATTAGTGACATTATCAGGAATTGATGGTCTAAAAATTAATTCTACTGAGAATCTATCTGGGTTGTAATCTTCAGATGGAAGGAGTTTGGAAGCAACATTA
Source organism: Pinus tabuliformis (assembly GCA_031772625.1). Lineage (NCBI taxonomy): Eukaryota > Viridiplantae > Streptophyta > Pinopsida > Pinales > Pinaceae > Pinus > Pinus tabuliformis. Next base: position 172,013,461 of record CM062816.1, read on the forward strand.
GCTAGTAAATCTACTACTGCATTCTGGGACCTAGGGATGGGGGAAATATTGAATGCTAAGAATTGTGATATAAGGTCCTGTAGCAAGGACTAATAGTGTTTGAGGTGACTAAAAAGGCAATGAATTGTATTTCTGACTTGTTTTATAACAATTTCTGAATCACTGAACACTTTCAAATATTGAACTCTAAGACTGATTGCTTTATAGAGTCCTTGAATCAAAGCTTCATATTCAGTTGTATTGTTTGTGCATTCAAATTCCAACCTGCATGATAACATGGTCTTTTCCCCAGGGAAAATTTTAAGAACCCACCCTAAATTTATAAATATAATAAATGGGCGAATCTCCATGGTATATAGGAAAAATGGAAGGCGATTTTATCTATAATATAATATGTATATATAATTTTTTGGCGAATCTCTCACCAGGCATGGCGAATATTTACTCAATTATAAAATCTTGTAAGATCTTGGTGAGTCTTTCACTAAATAATAAAACTTTGTAAAGTCCTAGTGAATATTTTTTTTTCTCGGAAAAATTAACTACTAGTATATTAATACGTACAGATAACTTTACAAACAGAGATTCTGGCGACCCAAGGCCTACTGCGGCTCATGGGGTGCATATTCAAACAAGTACAGAAGCCGCGCTGGGCCTTAAGATCCAACATCAAAATACTGAAAGTTTTCAAAACAACCCACGCAGGGGCGATTCCCAACAGACTTACCATTCAAACTAACTATGGAACTTGAAGACATAAACTTGAACATACAAAAAACCAGGAAATCACCAAGGATTTGCGCCCAACCTGAGATTAAGTCCCCACTGCCATGGTGGAAACCGCAAGCGTAACCAGACAGAACAAAAACATAGACAACCATGTGACACAGGAAATTGCGATTATTCTTACCCCGAAGCCCGACATGAGTGCAAAAGCCAAAAACCCAGAACCACCTACCAGAACTAATCCTCTGGCTCTTCTTCCATTGCTGACGCATTGTGCACAGGTTCCGACTGCTCAGAAGCTCGAGGCGGGGATGGGGGTTGAGAGCGGTCCGACGTTGAATTACCCTCCTCACTCGCTGACTCCCCCACTGGGAGCTTACCTCTACCAATTGCTGACCCTTCCGCATCAGTTGACGGCTCCCCCATTGGGAGTTTGCCTTTGCCATGCATGACATTGTCCTCCGCCAGAACCAGAGAAGAGTCTTCTGCGTTCTCCTCCTCAATTTGGGTGAACAACACAGAAATATGGGCGTTAATGCCTGGATTTTCCCCAGAACTACCCAGAGTAAATATAACCGAACCAAAAGCAGGTAACTTGTTCTTCCCACCGCTTGAGCTGCCCACTTCCATGACTTGACAGGGCTGGATAGGGTTGGCTCCCCTCCTCCGGTGGCAGTAACAACAACAACAGTGATGATGAATATCAGCAGCTGGAGGGCGAGAGCGAGAGGATTCTCCACGCCAGGTTCCTCTGCGACAAGGCAATCTCTCACGCACCATGGCAGCCCCCAAGCTTTTATGCTTTTCCCCAACAGACGAGGTCCAGCAATGGAGCTGCTCCTTCCCCACAACAGACACACCCCAATTTGGGACAGGGCAATGCTTAAATAGGCTAAAGACCAGTCCGAGGAGCGCAGGCGAATTCTGGTTCGCGGCCCAACACTCCACCTCCTGCCCTCCGCATAGACGCTTATCACTCTGAAAATTCCTTTTCCCATAATGAGCCCCCGTCTCCAGGCATTCCACATTCTTAAACCGCCCTTCATTGCCAATGAAAAGACCAGCAGTTAATGCTTCCCGCAGGCTAACCATACTCTCCCCCATCGCCATTAAGATAGCTTAGAGGCCGCGTAAGATGAGAGGTACTAGCGGCGGATGTCATTTAAGGGAGGAGCTCCCTCACGTGGCAGCCCATGGCTGTCATGTGGCTCCCCGTTGAATATCAAACTGCCACCCGCATCCGGGGAAGTCCTAGTGAATATTAGCATAGGCTACATGCTGGTTTAATTCCCCCATTTAAATAGGCTACATTCCAGGTGAATACCATGGGTCAATACCATGTGCCATTTTGGTGAATACCATGGGTCAATACCATGTGCCATTTTTATTTTTGTTAATTCTAATATTAGGGTTAATAATGGTTTTTTGCATGGTATTAATAACAATCTAGTCCATGGTATTTGTCCCATAGTATTTTGGCCATAGGTTTCACCTAAATATAACCCATTTGTTGAGTGTTCGTAAATATAAGGTAACTTATGGAGTAAATATAAAAAAATGTTTTATTTGTTTACCATACCTCTCGTTTATTTATATTTTTATTAATTTACCATACCTCTTTTACAAATATGGTATTTGGCCCATAGGATTCACTTAAATAAAACCTCTTTCTTGAGCCTTCATAAATAGAACGAGGGTTATGAACTAAATATAAAAAGAGGTTTTATTTATTTACGATACGTCTAGTTTATTTATATTTTTATTTATTTACCATACTTTTTGAGTAAGTATAAAAAGACGTTTTATTTATTTACCATACCTCCACTTTACTTATATTTTTATTTCTTTACACCCTTACATGTATATAAGGTGACTTATGGAGTAAATATAAAAAATGTTTTATTTATTTACTATACCTCTCATTTATTTATATTTTTATTAATTTACCATACCTCTTTTATAAATATGGTATTTGGCCCATAGGATTCACTTAAATAAAACCTATTCTTGAAAATGGGCGAATGGATTCACTTAAATAAAACCTATTCTTGAGAATGGGCGAATGGATTCACTTAAATAAAACCTATTCTTGAGAATGGGCGAATGGAAGGTTGTAAGTGCTAATTTCAAGGGCTAAATTTACCTTTTTTACCCTATCCCTTAAAACAAGGTGGGCTATTTGAGGTGATTTGTAAAAATGTACTATGATACAAAATATTCGCCCACTAAAAATTTAAAACCCCTTAATTTCGCCAAAGGGCGAACATTCGCCCCTAAAATTTTCCTTGCTTTTCCCCCTCAGGACTGACTAAAATACATCCTGCTCCTGCACCTTCACTAGATTTGGACCCATCAAAATATAATGACCAAAACAAAGGTTTATCTACAGTTTTATTTACAGTTTCCTCGGCAATTTTAACACATCTTGATGTATCTGTTTGTGAACAATTTTCAATTTGAGATGTGAAATTATTAACTGAGAAAGGGGATGGTTAAGCAGTAAAATTGCCAAAGAATCATTCAGATGAGTAATTCCCCAGAATGTTGTTATTGAATGCTATTGGTTGATTTTCTTGTTCGAATTCAGTAACAGTATGGGTCATGTGTTTCTCCCGATCAATCTTGATCTGATTTGGCTTTCCTTTATAGGGTAGCCATATATGAGACCAATCGGTGGAAATATAACCATGAAGTTTCTCAGACTAGTCTCTACTCAAAATCAAGCCATAGAATTCAGGTATATCAGCAATTAAAATATCAATTCTTTGAACCACTCTTGGATCAGCTGATAACCTAATAGTAACTGAATTGATTTCTCCTAAAACCTAGACCTTAGTTCTATCCAACTGGACAATATGAATTGCCAACATTTGGGGTTCAATGTTCAATTTAGAACAGACTAAAGCTGGCATTATATTAGAGGAAGCCCTAGAGTCAATCAAACAGTTGTGTATATTTCTATTATAGATCTCGTAGGTTAAGAGAAAAGGAGGAGTATGGGAATTGGATCTATGCCCAATTAAAACAGCATCAGTAGCTTCTACTCTACCAGGAGGTGGTTTACCTGACTCATTAGTAACTTTGGACAATATGACATTGGGAAGAGGAGACGAAGGTACAACATCTAACTCTTTAAGCAGCAATTTTTGTTGATGTTTGAGTTTACTAAGCTCAAACATAGTGATAATTGCCTTTGTTTTCTTCATGTCTTCAATAATTTTGTAGCCCATAGAATCTGTAACTACTAATGTCTTAGATGTTAAAGGTGGATTTGAAGCTGATGGTTGATTTTGGGACGGTAACACTGTAGATTTCTTTGTGGGAATCTTTTCTTTGGTAGTAGTAGTACCTGCATTCCTTTTCTTTGGGGTTGTTTGAACAAGTTCAAGAGTACCCTTACTCCTGGTAGTCACAGGGAAAGCTTCCTATTCATTTTCTGTATCAAAATTGGGCAAAATAAAGTCCCACATCCCATGACATTCTACAGTTTCTTCTTCTTCAGGATCTTCAGATGATAAAACTGTTTCTTCCTCTTCTTCCTCATCAGGATCTGATTCTGCATTAGATATAGTATTTCGTGGTTTTGATTCAGGTTTCTTAAAGTTTCTAAATGGCCTTTTTGTTGAAGTCTCAGATACTTCCTTCTTAATTTCTACCATTTCATTTTGCATAGTCTTGAGAACTTTTTGGAGACCCTCCATATCATATGGATCTTTAGGCATTTTCTTTTTTGAATCATCTTTGAAAGAGACTTTTTTGGATTTTCTATCTTCAAGAGTAGCTTTCTTTTCTAAATCAATAATGCATTTCTCTACAGCAAGTTACTCTTTCATTTTTTCATCTAGAGTTGGTTTTGCGGTTCTATCTACAAAAATAGCTATATTTGAAGGTAAAGTCGTTATATACCATTCATTTCTAATTTGCTCACTTGGTTTAGAGGTAGTTGGAATCTTATTCAAGAGTTTATTAAACCGTGAATTGAACTCCTTTATAGGTTCTTTAGATTCTATCCTAAGATTCGAGAAATCATTGATTAACGTTGCTAGAGATCTGTCATCACCATATTCAGTCAAGAACTGTTCTTGAAAAATGTTCCAACTTGTAATGGATCCTGAAGGAAAGGAAAAATACCAAGACCCAGCTGATCCTTGTAAGGTATAAGGGAAAAGCCTAACAACATCTTCCTCTATCACTCCTTTTAAGTTAACTGCCAACATGAAGTTGTTAATATGCTCATCGGCTTGTATTCCTGCATCTGGATTAAATTTCGCCAACCATTTTTCAAGATGTGCTAGTAATGGATGTAATTGTGCAGGCATCATGACTGCACCAGGATTATTCCATGGATTCTGAGCCATTGTAGAACTAATAGTAGATGATATTACCGATGAAATTCTAGATGTTTGGGAAGGATATGATATTGAAGTTTGAGGTGGTTGGGATGTTGAAGTTCCAGATCCCTGTTGGAAAACAATGTGTAATGGAGGAGTGGATGGCTGACTTTGCATTGGAGAAGATGAAATGGAGGATGATGATGAGAAAGTCTTACTATCAGATCCTTTAGTTTTTTAACTCACCCTTTTCCTTTTCGGTAAAGGCAACTCAGTAGGTTCAATACCAAGCTTTCCGCTTTGAAGTTTGGTGAGGTGATGAGGTGGAATGAATTGCGAAGTCTCATTGCCTTGGGATACCTCAGATTTCTGTGGTGATATCGAAAAGCCTTGAAGTTTATGGATAAGAGACTATACTTCAGGAGACTCAGGAGTTAACTGTTTTGGGGCATGTTGGGGTTGAGCAGTGGTAGTAGCCTCCTTTTGTTCTTGTTTGAAGACTGGGGTTCCAGCCTTCAAAGGAGAGGTCGAAGGTGAAGTGGAGAGATTTACTCTCAGAATGGGTTGTAGGTTTGGGTTTGCTCGCCATTCATAGTTCATGCCCTCCTTCTAGCGCCAAAAATTTTGATACCTCGAAAATCACTGCATCAACATTGGGGAAAACCACCCGGTCCAGACCTTAAACGCAGCTCCTTTTCCATTTGGTGTGGTGGCTCCGACTGGATATAATGGGACCAGTTTCCCAATGATTTGTAAATAGGATGGATAAGTGGTTGAATTTCTATTATCTAATGATAATGATGGATGATTTATTCTAAATTGCAAAATTAAAGAAAAAGTTAATCTATCCCGGGAAATTTCTGCTTTAGTGTAATTTTTTATGATCTTTGTTTACAAATAGGCATATAGATGACTGCATTGATAAACTAAGACATTCATTCATATGATAATTACTTTGTTCAATTAGTTGACCAAAGTAATCATTAAAACATTATTACACTATTCTTCATATATCATTGACATAAATATGATTGAAAAATTAACATTCCTTAAACATTCAATAGTGATAAATATAAGGACTGTTGTTAAAATACATACATACATCCAATGATAGCAATATTAAAAAAAATTCTGATTAATATAAAAGAATGGAGCAAAAGCATAGATAATAGTACCAGATGTTATTTGGATCACTCCCGATATCAATTGCATTCAGATTCCGTCTTCCAACTTAGAAACACTTTTACAAAAAGCAGTAGGGCATATCTCATCAAAGTATTCTTCATTGAAATTCAGAATATAGGCCTAGTCTTCATAAAAAATATATATATCAAAAGAACAATAGTGTGACTTCCGATCCAAGTTTGATTCAAAAATTGAGGACCCTTTCTAAAGACATAAAAGGGTCTATAAATACTATCTAAGCTAAGTGATTATGAAATAAAAAGCTATTAGGTGGTATAACCAAATCACGAGAATCTCCTTGAAATAGGCCTATTTGTAGTCAGTAGAATGATTCACTATTTCGGCCGATCATCCTTTGGTTTGAGCTGGCAGATAGCAAGCATTGGTTGCAATTCTGGAGGGTGACTCAGATGAGAATGCAGTTGGGCTGAATATGTAGCATCATGAATTTCGGGAATCATATAACTGATCGCATTGGTTAAACATTTGAGTGCTGCCCTTATACTGTATGGTTTAACTAGGAAGAACCAAAAGGTGTCCCAAGTTAAACTTTGGATTCCTGCGATTAATCTCTCCTTCTTTTCCAATTCTTGATTGCATGTCTGTTCCAATGCCTTAGCTGATGGAAATTTACCTGGAGTGCACTGTGAAATAAAATTAGACAAATAAAGAGTATCATTAATTAACTAAATTAAATTACTAGTTGCTGATCTACATCTTGAAGTTTCCCTTTCTGCTTTCATCAATTGTGATTGCTATTCTAGGAAAAGAATTTCCTTGTGCGATTCTAGAATTCTAGGCAGATTTGCAGCTTGCCCTTCACTAGTTTCTTGCCACTCAAGAAAGTTTGTTAATGTCTCATTGGCCTGTTCCAAATTCTGCCTTGCATCAACTCATTTGTCAATCATTGATGAAGCAATTTCACAGAGGGGCTCGACAAGGGAAATATTATTACATAGTAAATTTAACTGTTTAATCAATGCCTTATTGATCTGGAGAGCTTCGGACCTGAACTCTGCTGGTTGAGGAAAACTTTTGAACCTTTCTATCTGTTGTCTTTACCTTGGTTAATGCTCAAGATAATTCCTTATGTTTTTGCACTGCACTCTGATCTATTCTCTGCTTTTCCTTAAGCAATTTCTCGTTTAGTTGATCATTTACTTGCTGTTGTGCTACTAACTGCTGTTCTAATTTCTCTATTCGTTGCTCTCTTTCGGATACCTGTGCCTCCAATGAAACAATTGTCTGATCTTTTTCCTTGAGTAGATTGCTCACTTCTAATGCTTTATCCATAGTGGCTATTGAATATGCTCTGGCATATTGAGAGAGTTTTGTGAGGTCTTCAGAAGGATTGAATTCTTCTTTCCATACCACATTAGCCATCTCTGTTTGTGCAGGTACAAGGGAAGATTGATCAAGTCTTCTCTTTTTCCTTTGTCTTTTTACTACAGCCCTATGCTTGGGGCTGTAGAAGACATCTAAAGGCGGTATCTATTCTATATGCAAAACAATTTCATCCAATGGATCCTTAGGAATTATCTCTACATCTTTACTCATAGGTAGGCCACTGGTTCCTTCAGTTGGAACCGTATTTGTTGATTTCTTGTGACCAATTGTCACTTCAGGCGTGGTGCAACCCTGTGAACTCTCAGGATTGCTTATAATGGAGTCGAACTGTTGCCATTCTTTAAGGAGCTTCGGATCAATCTGAGTATCTATATCCATGTGTTCACTACCTTTTCCTTGTTCTTTCTCTTGAGCTGGCTCTTTTCCTTTCTCAGGAATTTTTTCCACAGTAGGAGATTTGTCAATAGTTTGATGTTTAGGCTCGCTTGACTGGATTGTCGGGGTGGTGACTAATAAGTCTAGAGGCAGAGTTTGCAACCTTTGTTCTCTAAGCCTATTAAACACTTCCATCCCTTCATCTTGATACCTGATCCTGACCAATTTTTTTACCTGAAATAATGATTCTTTTGAGGAAAATAGGTCATCAAAGTCATCCTTCTCATGATCAAACTTTGCAAGTTTGGCCTGCTCAAGAACATTATAGACAACTTTTCTTGGATCATATCAAGTCTATTGGGAATTGTTGCAAGATTGAGCATTTTTATTTTTTCTGTTTCCTTTTCTGAATGTTTGTAATCATGGAGAGTGTAAACACCACATCTTAAAGGAAATGTAGGCCATACCTATTTCTTGGAATTTTTAAGGGTTTTGGATGTCCCTTCTGTTTTTATCTGGTAGGCCAATTTCCGAGCTAACAGCTTATCGGGCACATATAGCGGAAGGACATTGGGTTTTGTAAGGCTACCAAAAAGCCTTATTTAAGTGAATTTATCTTCTCCGAACCAATTTCCTACTACAGTCAAATCGATCCCTGCTTCCTCGGAAATCCTGGGGGCAGGCTTATCAAAAATAGCATAGTAGATAGGCAACATAAAACCATTACAAATTTTGTACAAATGATCTTTGTAGTGAACCTTCCATAATATTTGATGATAGATATCGATTGGCTTAGGGTCTTCGGGAGTCCATCTCCATCCGAGTATCAGATATTCGGAATTAAAGCAAAGAGTATCCATAATATAAGCACTATAATAAAAAGGGGGAATGGTCCTGGTGCGTTTTCATGAATTTGACCTGAATTCGAGAATTGTTGTGGCTAATTTATCAGACAAAATGTTTGCCAAATCCATCACATAACTGTTGATGGCAGCCTCCATCAAAGGGACCATTTCAATAGTAAACTTGGCAGAGTCATGTATTCCCCATATTCTACACATCATTGCTCCGGCATAACAATAAGGAGAAGCTAATGAGTCCACCGAGTACTTACCTGATGATTCATGCTTGTGCTTCTCGGGAAAATGTCTCCACTGCCTAATTGGGGCCAATTCTGTCTCGTTCTCATTTGCAAATTTCTCAAGGAATGCTTTTTTGTACCGTTTTTCAGGCTCAGGCAAGTGATATGTTAGGGTCCCACCCTAACCCCCTTTTTTATGTAATGGGATCACGTCATAGTCAAGAGACAATAAAGCCCATATTAATAATTGTAAGTGGTTAATCCGCAATTAATGACAGAACCACAGTTAGTTGCAAATGGGTCGTAGTATTAGATAGATGGTATTAATAAAACCCACGGTATTGTCCCGTGGTATTGGATGTATGAGTCATATATAAAGGATAGGGACTCCCTATGAGGAGCATCGTGTCTTATTTTGTAATCGAGCTCTGCTCTATTGCAGGTTGCCCCCTCAAAGAGGCAAGTGAACATTACTCTCTGAATAATAAAATCATTGCTATTTTATGTGCTGGGTATCTTTTCTTCGCATATTCTGTATTTGGGTATCATTTTGTAGGTTACGAGCATAAAAAGTGGTATCAGAGCACTTTCCAGGGCTGGTGGGATCTCCATTTCTTAGCAAAATTTTTTTGGCTAGAGACGTGTTCCGGCGTCTTTAAACCACGGGATCTGTCGTTGAGCGCATAAACCTGCAGATTTGGGGAGGCATGCATGCAGGAAATACAAGAGGTGGTCACGTCTATTGGACTCCCTTGTAACCCTTGTGGGTACCCCTTCGAGTAGTAGCGCATTAGATAGAACCGCGCACGGACTATCTTCCACGTACCCTCTGGGTATATCGGAAGCCCCCTAGGCTCCCTTGAAACCTCGCCATAGATAAACCGTCAGCCGTCTTGTGGCTGCAGTACACTGAGAACAACACTCGGAGAGATTACTCGCCCGTACGATAGGGTAGTCGGGTTGTACGGCTAAGGGTACGGTCGATCCTCCTTAGTTAGAGCCCTGAAACATTGGGCCGGGTACTACTGCCAGACCCTTATGTATATTGCGATCTGTAGCACCTAACACTCCTCAAGACCATAGTTCCCTTTTCTATCGGGGGATCACACATCTTCTCTTCCAGATCCGCTTGTACAAAGGGGTGCAGCAGCAGCAGACATCAGTCCCGCAGTCTCGATTTCGCAGATCCATCAGATCCGCAGAAGCAGTATGTTCCGCCACCCAGAGCTATGAGATCCACCATTCAGATCTCTCAGATCCACCAGATCGGAGTTGTTGTGAAGGGTTCCTATACTGGCATATAATTTTCACAGGACTTTTGGCCGCATTGACATTTTGAGGATTTGGCCACTGCAGTATTGATAAGGAAGGAGTAAAACTCCGTTAGGCGTTTTCAGAAAAAATTAAAATAAATAAATAAATAATAAAAAAAAATAAAAAAATAAAAAAAAAGTCTGAGATCTTTCGGGACACTTATTGGTCATCTAGCCCATCAGAATCAGGACGACGAGCTGAGCACGGTGGTACCATTCACTTCTTAGTGAAAAAAATTTTTAGGCGGTCCCAATTTAAAAAAGAAAATCAGGTTGGTGTATGGTAGAAACTAGAGCTCAAGCGATGGCCAATGAAAGGATGGACAAACTTGAAGAATCAGTGCAATCCCTCCACATTCAGCTTAGCGGACTATGTAGCATGGTCGAGAAAATAGTCCCGAAGGGCAAGGAGCAAGCCCACGAGGAGGTGTATAATGGCAATGAACACAATGAGGGTGAGTCTAGCCACTCTCCTCACGTCTGGTACACCCACCAACAACCTAGTCAGCAACCTCCCAAGTTGGATATGCATAAATTTGACGGTTCTCACCCGTCGGCATGGATAGAAAAAATGGAGCAGTATTTCAAACTGAATCACATCTTCGATGATGAGACTCAGCTTATGTTGGGGAGCATGTACTTGGACAATGAAAGGTGGCAATGGTGGGAATGGCATCAACATCTCACTGGACCTTTTAGGACTTGGAACAAATTCACCAAAGCTCCTCAAGACTGCTTTGACCAGGAATCATCTTTTTTGGGTCGTCTTACTAAGCTCTGACAGACTGGTACAGTGGATGAATATATTACAACTTTTGAAGCCTTAGCCTTCCGCACTTGGGGTCTCTCAGATGTGTTCTACACAGAATGTTTTATCTGCAGTCTTAAAGAAGCTATCAAAGCCCAAGTCCTACTGCACCACCCTCCCACATGGACGGAGGCTTGCAAGGTAGCTCGTAACATGTAATGTGCATTAGCAGCCCAATACAGTCGCCCAAATTTCTCCGCTAAAGGTCGCCCCCCACAGGCTCACAACACAACTCAAACACTTAAGGTCCAAAAGGTGTCACCTGTGGAAATGGCCGAAAGAAGAAAACAAGGCCTATGTTACTACTGTGATGAAAAATACTCCCCAGGTCATAAATGCAAGGAGCCCAATTTTTTTCAAATTGATGCCACTGAATACAGCTCAACAGAGGAAGATCCACCACTGGAGGAACATGAGCCGCTAGAAGAAGACAACCAAAAGGACAATGTCGCCGACGAACCAGTTATTTCGTTGCATGCTTTGGTAGGAATTTCTTCCCCTCAAACTCTCAAAATCAGAGGTTTTATTAAACATCGCCCAGTAGTAGTCTTGATTGATAGTGGAGGTACACATAATTTCATCCATCAAAAAGTCGTAGAAGCAGTGCATTGTTTTGTACGAGCAGTTTCTAACTTCCAAGTTCAAATTGCGGATGGAGGCACAATGAAATCTGAAGGCCGCTGTGAAAATGTCAAACTTCAAATGGGGGATTATCAGTTGAAAACCAACATGTTTTCCATACACATGGGGGGTTGCGACATTGTCCTCGGCGCTGAATGGCTCCGCACTCTTGGGCCAATCACAATGGATTTCTAGGAGTTATATATGAGTTTTAAGCAGAACAACTACACACATACCCTCCGTGGACTCCAGGCGGGAGCCCCCTCTATCATCAGCTTGCATAAGATGGAAAAATTGTTAAAAAAGGGCAATCATGGAGTTGTAGCTCAATTTAATGCCATCCAGGCAGTCGAAACCAAGCCTCTGCCAATTCATCCTGAGATGCAACAGATTTTAAATAACCATCTGCCCGTCTTTGACAAGCCTCATGAGCTTCCACCCTCGTGAGGGGAACATGATCATAGCATCACCTTGGTTCCAGGGGCCCAACCCCCAAATGTGCGCCCATACAGATATCCATTCACCCAAAAGAATGAAATAGAAAAAATCATTAAGGAACTTTTGGAAGCAGGTGTCATTCGTCCCAGTATTAGTCCTTATTCATCCCCAGTGGTCATGGTGCTCAAGAAAGATGGGGAGTGGCGGATGTGTCCCGACTTCAGGGCCATCAATGAGTTGACAGTCAAAGATAAATTTCCCATCCCGGTGGTTGATGATTTGCTGGATGAACTCAATGGGGCTCAATTCTTCACTAAGCTGGATCTTCGCTCAGGCTACCACCAAATTCGCATGAAGGAAGTCGACATTACTGGTCATGCCATCTGGTCTTTGTAATGCCCCCTCTACTTTTCAGAGCCTTATGAACCACATTCTCGAACCATATCTCAGGAAATTTGTCCTTGTCTTCTTCGATGACATCCTCATCTATAGTTGCACTTGGGCCGCACATCTTCAGCATGTAGATCTACTCTTGCAACTGCTCCGCAAGCATAAATTATTTGTCAAGATGTCCAAGTGTTCGTTTGGCATGGCAGAAGTAGAGTATTTGGGCCACATTGTGGGGCGTGAAGGTGTCAAGGTGGACCCCAAAAAGGTCCAAGCAATGCAGGAATGGCCTCAACCTAAGACCTTGAAGAGCTTGAGAGGATTTTTGGGTCTCACAGGCTATTATCGTAAATTTGTCCGCAACTATGGTCGCATAGCGAAGCCCCTCACCCAACTCCTAAAGAAAAATTCATTCTTCTGGAATGAGGAAGCACAACAGGCCTTTACAGCTCTAAAAAATGCCATGTGTTCCACTCCAGTCTTAGCACTACCTGACTTCGTCAAATCTTTTGTCATTGAATGTGATGCTTCGGGTACAAGTATTGGGGCGGTCTTAATGCAGGAAGGGCGACCATTGGCCTTCACAAGCCAACAACTCAGTGGGAGGAATTTGGGCCAGTCTACCTATGAGAAGGAAATGATGGCCATCTTACATGCCGTCGAGACCTGGCGACCTTACTTATTGGGGTGACGTTTCCAAATCCACACAGATCATCACAGTCTTAAATATTTTTTGGAGCAACGCCTATCGTCCCCACAACAAAATAAATGGCTCGCCAAAATGCTGGGGTATGATTATGAGATCATTTACAAGAAAGGGAAAGACAATAGGGTAGCAGATGCATTATCTCGCCAATTTGAAGAGGAAAGTACTCTGCTAGCAATTTCCCTCCCTATTCTAGAATGGATTGAAGAGGCTCGCAGGGAATGGCTTTCACACCCTGGGCTCCCAACTCATTTCTCAATTGCAGGTAGATCCAAATTCCATCAAGGGCTACTCGTGGCAGGATGATATTCTTCGCTACAAGGATAGAGTCGTAATATCACCAACATCCACCCTCAAAAGTCGCATTTTGGCAGAATTGCACTCATCTCCCATTGCAGGACATTCAGGCTTTCAGAAGACATATGCTCGCACCAGAAGATCATTTTTTTGGACAGGCATGAAAAAGGACATCCTTAATTTCGTAGCAGAATGCGATGTCTGTCAACGCCACAAAGGGGAAACCGTCAACACACCAGGCACATTACAACCATTGCCCATTTCGGCATCAATTTGGACGGAGGTTTCTATGGATTTCATTACAGGTCTTCCAAAGTCAGGGAACAAGTCAGTCATCATGGTGGTTGTGGACCGATTGTCGAAGTATGCTCATTTCTGCGCCCTACCCCACCCGTTTACACCAACTTTGGTTGCTCAATCTTTCATGGATCAGATCTTCAAATTGCATGGCATGCCCACTTCTATTGTGTCCGACCGCGACCCGATCTTCACCAGTAATTTTTGGCAGGAACTCTTCAGAATACAAGGCAATCAACTCAAACTCAGTACTTCCTATCATCCACAAACAGATGGTCAAACCGAAACCGTCAACAAATATCTAGAAACCTACCTTAGGTGTTTCACTTCAGAAAAGCTACACCTTTGGGTACAGTGGTTACCTCTGGCTGAATGGTGGTATAACACCAACTATCATGCCACCACCAAAATGACTCCCTATGAAGCAATATATTGTCAACTCCCACCTTCAGCTACTTCGTATCTCAAGGGATGCTCAAAAGTACAAGCAGTGGATCAACTCCTACAACACCATGCAACCATGCTCGCCCATCTTCGAGAGAATCTTCATCAAGCTCAAAACTGCATGAAGCAACAAGTAGACCAGCATCGCTCAGAGCGCCAATTTCAAGAAGGGGATCAGGTCTTCTTACGGCTACAACCATATAAGCAAACATAACTCAAAGACAAGGGGTGTCAGAAACTCTCTCCCAAATTCTACGGACCATATCAAGTACTTTAGCGCATTGGAGAAGTGGCCTACAAGTTGGCCTTGCCACCTACTGCAAAAATCCATCCAGTTTTCCATGTCTCATGCCTCAAGAAAGTGATTGGGAACAATTGCAGAATTCAGACCAGTCTACCTGAATTGGACAAAGAAGGGTCCATCTGGCTTCAACCCGAACAGGTCCTAGACACATGAGACAAGCAACTGCACAACCGCATGATTAAGGAAGTCCTCGTCAAATGGAAAGACACCTCTCTAGAAGATGGAACTTGGGAACCAGCCACTATTCTTCAGCAGTTTCCGCAGACTCAGCCTTGAGGACAAGGCTAGTCTTAAGGGGGAGGGCATGTTAGGGTCCCACCCTAACCCACTTATTTATGTAATGGGATCACGTCATAGTCAAGAGTCAATAAAGCCCATATTAATAATTGTAAGTGGTTAATCCGCAGTTAATGACGGAACCACAGTTAGTTGCAAATGGGCCGTAGTATTAGATAGATGGTATTAATAAAACCCATGGCATTGGCCCATGGTATTGCATGTATGAGTCATATATAAAGGATAGAGACTCCCTGCGAGCAGCATCGTGTCTTATTTTGTAATCAAGCTCTGCTCTATTGGAGGTTGCCCCCTCGAAGGGGCAAGTGAACATTACTCTTTGAATAATAAAATCATTGTTATTCTGTGTTCTGGGTATCTTTTCTTCACATATTCTGTATTTGGGTATCATTTTGCAGGTTAAGAGCATAACATGATACATTTTCCTTAGATCATCACGTCGAAAAAAGCCAAATATCCTCCTGTCAATTGTGCAAAATGTTCTATTTGAGACTGGAATTTCATCTACCACCCATCTCACTACGTTAGTATATGGGAGGATTTTTTCTCGTGCTGTTATTCTGTGCAAATATGAACATGCTAAATCCTTGTGGGATGCTTCCAATTTGTTACTCGAATTAGCTATGGCTTCTTCTGATATCTCCTGAGGCTCCTCTGCTTCTATTAGATTGTAGATGCTTTCCCAACTTGTATTTCCAAGACCGAGGCACTTAGTGTCTGAGATTAACCCTTTTTGCTTGGTCCAGGATCCTTGGCTGGCTGCACTGCTGCTGTAGGAGCCGCTGCTACAGATTTCTTTGATCTTTTTCCCATTTGTTTCAAATTCCTAGTTTCTGTAGAATTCTACACAAGCGATTAGAAAAACAGTGATACAGAGAAATGCTGCTACAAACCAATATGATAATGAAAGAGTTACATCGATGAGCAGGTGATAATGGACTAGAGTAAGATTGTCGTGGGTAAAATATAAAGAAAAGATCTACCCTTAACTGCTTCATTGATTAGCTGTTTAACATGTCAATCATGATAAAAGAAGTTTTAGATGCCCATCATGTCATTTATATGCCAAATGATTCATTCAAACGTGGCTTAGATTTCTTTAATGGATAATCAGTGATAATTTGCAAATCGACGATTGGTAATGTGAAAGGAAAGGCTTTAAAGCTTGTTTTAAACTTCTCTGGTCACTGAAATTTGATATAACGCATGCAAACCTTTAAGATATATCCTTGAGATACGCACCTCATTAATGCATCGCAATCGGGGAATGCGTTTGGACTTTATTGATGTGTCAATGCGATTTCACCGATAGTCGATTGCGATATGCTTTATCACATCAAAGGATTTGAGTCTGCCCTCCATCATGTGCTGACTTGTTATTGCCGGTTGTCGATGGAAATATGCTTTATCGCATCGGAGGATTCAAAAGGGCTCAATTACATTGGTGCTTTGGAATTTACCTTTTCCGATATCTGATTGCGATATGATTTTCGGATCGGAGGGAATGGATGTGTCTTCGCATATGTTTCCTTTTTTATTGTGATATGCGATCTTCCGATCACTTTATCACAATAACAAAGTATTTTATAATATTTCAAAGCCAATCTTTATTTCTATTCATTTAAGTTAAACCTTTTAATAAGGGTTTTCTTATGATGGGTTAATACCAATTTATTTACACATCTAAGTTTATTATGAGAGGGACCCATTTCATATTATGATTTTGTCTAAAAATTTTATGGAATGGGGGGTTGTTGTATAGCACAACGCCTAGTCACATTCAACATATACAAGCCTCCAACTCTGATACCTGTGGCAATAACCTTGTAGCGATCCTAGATATCTTTAACAACACAATGTGATTCGTCAAAATCCACCTTTAGATCTTTATCAACAATAGTAGAAACATAAATGTGATTCTTTTTTACACTAAGAACATACATCACATCATGGATTTGTCTCTCTTTTCCATTAGGTAACATCACACCTATTATTCTATATCCTTGAACTTGAAGGGATCTGTTATCTCCTAGATAAACACATGTTCCATCAATTTTCTCATGATATTCATAAAACCAATCCTTATTACAAGACATGTGGGGTAATGTAAAAAAATCAATGAACGAAGCATTCACATCATCAGTCTCAACAAACAATGCAGCATTAGAAACAAACAATTTGAGATTTTTAAATCCATCATCGATTGAGGTGTGTTTGTCCACAAAACTCCTGTTATGCCTTCTGTTTCTCTATTTAGACTCATTGTATTTTCTTTTATTGCAATCTTTAGAATGATGTCCAGATTTTCCCAATAATAACAATCATCATTTATTTCATCATGAACTAGAAATTTAGGTTGTGCCATACCCTTTTTCTTTGCTTGAAAATTTCCTCCTTTGCTTTTGTCCCATGGCTTTCCTTTGTATGGTTGCTTACCATTGGATACCAATGCCAAATCTGAATTTTTTGAGCCCAAACTAAAGTTCTTCATATTCTCTTCCTCTTGTAGAAGAATACCAATCAATTCATCCAAAGTAGGAGGCTTCTCTCTAGCTGAAAGACTTGAAACAAAAATTTGATAATCTTTCACTAAGCCATTTAATGTGATAGTGACCAAGTCAGTATTGGACACCTTGTCACCAATATCTCCTAACTTATCACTTAGCTCTTTGATACAAGAAAGAAAATTGCTTATACTTTCATTGGCCTCCATTTTAATTGACAAAAGCTTGGTCTTCAAGAACAAAATCTAGTTAGTATTAGATGTCTCACATAAGCTTTTGAGAACATCCCATGTTTCTTTGGATGTTTCACAATCCCTAATATGAGGAACGATGTTGTCCTTAACTGTTATTCATAGCAACACCTTTGCTTTTGTTTCCCTTTTTTGCCAATCTGGAATAGTTGCAGTAGTTGTGGGTTTGGGCTCCACCCCACTCACCATGGGCCACAAATTATTTCCCTCTAAAACTGTAAATATCTTGAATTTCCAATTTGCATAATTTCCTCGATCAAGCCTTGTGGACTCATTCAAATACGTTTCAGCCAAACATTTTGACATAATGACAAAAAAGTGTCACCAATCAACAAAACGCACCCAAATCCACTAGATCTACACCCAAATTCACCAGATCTACATCCAAATTCACCAGATCCAAAACCAAATTCACATGATCTAAAAAAAGACAAGAGTTAATCTTGCTTCAAATAAAAAAACAAAGCCAAAAAATACTCCTTATTTCTCCTTTTCACCCAATGTAATTTACGCTCCCAAAAAAGATTTCAGATGAATTCTTCCACCCAAACATTAAAAACACCCAACACCTTTTTAACTCTCTTCACCAAAAATAACTATGAAAATAATTTTCACCAATAAATAAAAACAAAATTTTCACCATAAATTTTTTTCACCAAATTTTTAACTCCTTATGCCTCCATACCCCATCTGCAATTTTCTCTCAAAACAAAAAATAAAACAAATTGAAATAAGCAAATGCATGATAAGATTTTACATCTTTGGCAGGGCTCCTTAGTGCACCAATTTACTCCTCCATGAGAAATTAACCTCAAACTTATGGCTTGGATTGATTTAAAAAATCAAATCATACCTTTCAAATTATGATGATTGTGGTGGCTATATACTTCCATGGGCTTCTCAAATACGAAGACTGTAGTTACATACACAAACAACGACTGCAGAAAACATCGTTCAGCAATATTCCTCAACCAAATAACATAAAAAATTTGGGAGAAGCACCATAACAACAGGATCTCACAGCCCTTTATTTCACAACCTCACAGATCTAGGTCCTCTTACTCTCAGATCTAAAGCGTCACTAGATCTCACTCTCTTGCTCTGATACCATATTAGAAAAAACAAAGAGATGCACAAGAATGAAATCAAATCTCATTAATCAAACTGCTTGGACAACCAGTACATATTATAGGCACACATAGACAGCTTCTAGGACAATCTAGATCTAAATAATTCAGATCACCAATTCACAACACAAACTACGAAGACACAACTCATGAGAGATAGACTCAAACAATAATTACGAGAACACAACTCATAAAATCTATCTAGAAATATCATTTGTACATTATTCTAGCACAGATAATACCACTAACAAAGCACTAGTGCTCAAGCACTAGCTAGGAATGAAAAATAGAGCACCAAAGAGGTCCAACACAATCCTTAGCATGAATAAGTCAACATTCAAGGACAACTAAACAAGATTTAAAATATGTCCATATGATAGCAGCCAATATATTGTCCCTCCACCAATAACTAACCCCATAACAAGCACAATCATCCTAAGTACACAACTCCAACAAAACAACAAGCCGACTCAAGAGTGTCATAATTAGCGGATAAAATCAAGCTAACAAATTGGAGATGGGAGATGGCGCAGCAATAAAAATTAAGGTAACATAAGGGTTTCATAATTTATGGAAATGATCCAAGCTCCAAATGCTGCATGCAATAGAGTATATATGCTTTCAGTTGAAAATGTTGATAACAACCTAGCCCCCAAAATTAACTTCAACCCATGTTCTAAACTCCCATCCCTCACCTTTCTTATAGAGCCCCTGGTCTTCAAAACAAGAATAGTTGTATTTCCATTGGTAAAGAGTTTCCTTTTGTAACTTTAGTTTGTCAAGCTCTCATTCAGGCCTTGCGTGCCACTAGAGTGATTATACAAACTGAAACATGCACCTCGTTCGACCCCGATACCCTCCCAGAGCATATCTCAAAACCTTCTAACAATGGAAGCATACCAAATTTCAACTAAGGCAAATACAATGAGTGTTTCCGGTCCCTTTGTTCCTTACAAAATGACATGCATCTGATATCATAGATGGAAGTAATGTCATGTGTCTGCATGCACAGGGGTGGCGATGCCACCACCAACCTTTAATCTTTCTCATTCTTCAAGGTGGCGGGCTCAACTACCCATGCTACAAATTTCCTTGTACCACACTCCGTTCGGGGATTTTTAAATAATTTTGAGTTGTTAACATGTTTGACATTATTTTTTTAGGATAGAAAAAAACCACTCTTATATAGTATGTTTCACATTGCTATTTAAAAATAACACACACACACACATCTCTCTCTCTCTCTCTCTCTCTCTCTCTCTCTCTCTCTCTCTCTCTATCTATATATATATCTATATATATATATATATATATATATATATATATATATTCACATAGATATGTGAAATTTTATATTATTTATACTATTATTTATGACTTTGTTTCAATGTTTTCTATAGGAATTCAACCAAATAATTTTTAATCAATTTATATTTTTGTTATGTTCAAAATATATTTTTGAATGGATAAATGGATTCAACCCTTAAATATATATATATATATATATATATATATATATATATATATATATATACCATCATATAACATATTTTACATATTTGTATTTTTTAATAAAAAATATATAATGATTTACAGTATCATATAATTTGTAAATAAATCGCTTAAAATAATTAATTGGTAACCATGCTTATCATATGTATCATTAAAATATTTTGAATAGATAACATGTTTCACATTTATAAGAAGAGCTTCGGCGTAAATCACATATAGAAAGACCTTTGTTGACGCGTTTCGAGCCAGCAAGTGTGGCTCATCGTCAGGACAAGTTGAAGAAATAGATCCAGCTTTGCTTGTTAAATAGTCTGAGCAGGGCCTCCAACAGCTATCTAGATTAACGGCTAGCTTTGACTTAGGGACAATGAAAAAGTCAAATTGATTATTTAAAGGAAGATAGTTAATGACCATACCTATATATAAATATATAATTATATAAATGAAATAATTTTAGACGGGGTTTACGTCAATAATTAGTTAAAATGTATAATTTAATAATTAAATTTTTTTATTAAATGGGAATTAGTTAAATTGAAGACCTAACTTATTTATAAATAAGGTAAATGTAATTAAATAAAATAAATAATAATACAAATCAACAAACAAATAAATAATAATAATATATATTCGTTAGATAAATAAATAAATAGACAAATATATATATATATATATATCTATATATATATATATATATATATATATATATATATATATATATATATATATATATATATATATATAATAAAAATAATATATATATAAATTAGTTATGAAAGAAATAATAAAGTAAATAATAATAAGAAAATAAAAATGATAATAATACTAATATATATTCGTTAATAAATAAATAAATTACCAATAATAACAATATATAAAAATTAGTTACAAAAAAATAATAAAATAGATAATAATAATAATAATATATATTCATTAATAGATAAATAAATAAATAAATTAAAATATATAATAAAATATATATATAAAATAATAATATATATAAAAATTAGTTACGAAGAACTAATAAAATAAATAAATAAATAATAATAATAATAAAAATAAGTAAATAAATATTTGTTATGACTATAAATAACAATAATAATTAGGGAAAGGGAGCGACTCAACAATAAAAATAAGCAAATAAATAAATAATAATAATAATAATAATAATAATATATATTCGTTAATAGATGAATAAATAATTAATTAAAATATATATATATATATATATATAAGATAAATAAATAAATAATAATAATAATAAAAATAAGTAAATAAATATTAGTTATGATAATAGATACCAATATCAATCAGGGAAAAAGGAGCGACACAAAATAAACAGGAGAAGGACTGGAAAGAGTCCAGAGCCAAAAAGGATAAACCCTAGGAGATAGGAAGGCTCCAGGGGAACGACGAAAGCGAAAAAGATGAAAGAGGGGGGGGGAGACTAACATGAAAGGGAAGGGATCCAACATCTACTGATCTTCCAGCCGTCATCTCTATTGAGATTGTTAGGCCTTCTTTCGATCTCAATAGCTTCCCTGAGTTTCCGATGATGGAACTGGGCAACCTTGGCAACAACCTTAGCCTCCTCAATAGAAATGTGATGCTTGGTCTTATCCACATGCTCTGCTAGCGCTGAAGACTTGGTTCTCCCATGTCTTAGGTCAGCTGCATGTTCGCTAATCCTCGGATGGATGGAGTGCCCTCTATATGTGATTTACGCCAAAGCTCTTCTTATAACTGATATGGATCACAGAAGTCAATATTCAAAATTGTTTCACATTATTTTTCAAAATTGAAAAAATCTACTTCTATGTAACATGTTTCACATTGCTATTTAAAAATAGAAAAAATATATACTAGTTTTTTTTGGGTATAATACCATTTCAATTTATGCACAATTACATTATTATTTATTTATAAAATTTAATTATTTAAAATCATTTGTTTGTAAGTGTGTGTATTTATATGAAATTTTCAGTTATAAATTCATATTATTGTTTAGGCATTTTCTAACTATTTTTGAAGTTCTCTTAATCTAGCCAAATATTTTTTAATCAAATTATGTTTTTATGTTGCTTAAAATATATTTTTGAACGCACAAAAGGCCACCACACACACATATTCTACATGGTTCTTTTGAATAAAAGAATATATAATGATTTAAAGTATCATAAAATTTGAAAATTAATTAGTTGGTATTGGCGTTGATCATATATGTTATTAAATTATTTTGATTTGTTGACATGTTTGGTATTATCTTTTAAGATAGAAAAAAATCTACTTCTATGTAATATTTTTCACATTATTATTTAAAAATGGAAAAAAATACATTACTTTTGGGTATAATACCATTTCAAAGTTTTCATGTATAACTATATTATTTTTTATTTATACAATTTAATTATTTAATAGATGTTAAAAGGTTAATAAATCAGTGAGTGTTTTTTCCTTTTCATGTTGGTATGGGAGGGTTCGAGGGAAAGGGACTGGAGTAGTTTTGGGAGCTACGGGGCATGGTGGTGGAAGCGGGAGGAAGAAAATAGATATATCTATAATGATTTATCAATGAGATATAATAAGAATAATGCCTTGTGTAATACCCCCTAGTAGCCCAATTAGGGCGATGCCACCGCTTCTGACTCTGATATCATAATCGTAATATAAAACATATAGAATGACAAAATAGTAAAATAACATGCTCGATAATCCATAAAGCAGGTATATATCAAGTTTGAAGCACTTATATATGAACTCAGTTGGCTATCTGCAAGACTCAGACATACCATCTAGCCATAAACCATGTTGCTCCAACTCTCTTAGCTTTCAATCACCCTCGAGTTAGGGACGTGACTCCATGATGGAAACACCTTCTCTATCCAGGTACATATCCACAACCAGATACAAATAGGGCCAAGGTACCAAACGCTTGCAACCTTAAACCAATAGGCTCACATCCCGCACTAGCCCCACACTCAATTAATGCACCAGCTTCTTTTCAGTCACAGTCCACTGGGTGGCACCACTACCTCCAAGATAACCAAATTGGTCGGCCATGGGTGTACCAAACCCCATGGCTTCCAAGAGTTCCTACCAACCTTAGGGTTCTCTAGGTACCCTCTAGGCCCTCACGTAAGTGCACCTATCCCTACTAATCCATATCAAATTGAATAGGGTAACTGTCATTTCACTAGTACAAAATGGCTAATTAGTTACTAAAAAATGACTAAAATTTGCATACAAACAACCATTTTTCAGTCGGTGACAAGTAGTAGCTAATTTACAGTATCTTATAAAGTGCCAAAATTTTAGCCATTTTTTTTTTGTAAGCTAAGGCATTTCTATTATCTACAACAAACTTAAAAATACATACTAAGGAACCTCAATCCGCCCATATGGGAAACTGAATCTGTTGGTTCCTCTTCATCAAGCATTCGATATTGTTTTTCGTTTTACATACTATCAGAAAAAACTTGCAAGACATTAAACCTTTGTTATCAGAATAGAAACTATTCTTTCTAAGATCTACTAAAAGACCTATTTTCACTACTAGTTGATGAGACATGCAATCGAATTCCCAAAAAACAGAGCAGCAACATCAAAATTCAAAAAAAGATAGTTAACAAACCTCTCAATTCTCCGCACTTCCCCTTTTGATTTCATTGTTGTCTTTGGTTTTAACCAGCTCCTTCAGCATCTCCTGAATGTCCTTAATCTGTTCGTTCTGTTGACGCATTATACCTTCCACATTAGCTACCTCCTTCCTTGCTGCCATCGTTTCCTGAGCCATCTCCACCATTTCTGCCGCGACTTGTTCCATCGCTTTGGCCAAAAGGTGTTTCAGGACCCAGTACGTGTGAAGAGCTTGACGGTATAGGGTTAGTCTGCCTCTGGTATTGCCTGGATCAGGCATCTGGGTTGTCCATTCTTCCATCTCAGGGTCCGACGGTTCTTCCAGGACTCTGTTTTCCATAACTTCAATGATTTTCTGGATGTCTTCATTCGTCTCTTGATTATAAGCCTGCTCTGCTTCATGCACCGTCTTGCTGATAGATTTCCTTCCCCTTTTTCGCCTTCCCTGAGGTTGGTTTCCCTCCTCTCCGTTGTTTGCTTGCCGGGGTTGACCTCTACCTCTTTGTTCCCGAGCTTTCCTTCTTCCATCTGTTCTGCCTCGTTTAGCACTTTTGCTACTTTGTCCTGTTTCAAAAGTCTTACTCCGAAAAACCTCGTCCTGGTTAATCTCCATGTCTTCTAAGCTTTCGACTTCAATTTTTATTCTGCTCCGCTCAAATTGTCTGTCTCCGAAATCCTCCCGCTCTGCCTGGACTTCTTTATCCCAGCTCGCTGCCATCTTGATTCGTTTAAGATGTTGATTTTGGTTCCTCTGCTAGGTCTCTCCTTTCCTCGCCACCTTCTTCAACTTCTTGCTGTCTTTCATCCTTCTCTTGTTCCGCCTTATTGATTTCTCGCCACCTTTCCGTTTATGATGAGTTTGTCCTCCACTTCCTTTCTCTCTTGTAACTTGAATGATGCTCTCTTTGGTGTTTTCCAAGATTTGTTTTGGATTGCGTACCTGCTGCTATGAATTATCATTAATTGCTATAGTCAGGGAGGTATGGCCACCGTCCTTCTGTCCTATCTTTGCTGCCGAATACACCTGCCTTATCTTCCCACTCCGAATCTTCATGATTTTCTGATTACCATTATGTTGCTTCATGGGTATCGTTGTCTATGAGTTGTTTTAAACTTTCCCATCTTGTCATCACCATTTAATTTGTCCAACTGTCATCCACTTTCCCCATTAATTCCTTACTTCCTCAATTGGCCAAGCAATCCGCAGGCTTATTTCCTTCTCTCTTGACATGAGAGGTGATCTTGTATTCAATATCTTTCAATGTTTCTTCGATTTCTTGGACTATGCTCGCTGTTCTCCAACTTTTGACAACCTGCTCCCACTGTTTCCCTTGTATTAATTTTTTAATGGTGTTTATGACCAGGGCTGAGTCACCTTCAATCTCTAACTTCCTATATCCGTTTCTTGTCGCAATTTTGAGGCCCTGATAAGCCGCCATAAATTTCGCTTCGTTATTACTCATAGTTCCTCCATGTTCTGCATAAATCCATTCTACATATCCTTGTCTATTTCTAAAGATTCCTCCATATCCTGCTGGACCTGGATTCCCCTTAGCCGCTCCATCAAAGTTAAGCTTGATAAACCCTTCTTGTGGCCTTCGGAAGATTGCAAGACTTTGGGCAACAATAGGTTGTTGTTGCTTTGTTTTTTGTTTAAAGACCATCCCTTGTTCCAGGTTCAACCTTCTTAGGATTTCTGCTTCTTCCTCAGAGGTCTTCCAATCTTCCTCTGTCCAAACTTCTGCAAGGATTGATTCCCTGATTTGTCTCAAGGTCCTTTGCCAAAATTCTTCCGGATTTGATATTTTCCCTTGGAAAATTCTTCCATTTCTTTCTTTCCAAATATTACACACATTGAAACCTGCTACCATGTTCCAGGCTCTTCTTACCACCGAGCTTTTAAACTTCCCTTCTCCCCAATTACACAGAGTTTGTATGATATCCTGAGGATTTCGTTCAATTGTTGAAAATAGATCTTTAGTCTTATCCCATTGGAATTGGGCCATTCTGCAACCATTTAGTAGGTGTTCCTGGTGTTCTCCGTCTTGGCTGCAGAGACAACATCTTGATGGGCCCGGGAATCCTCTATTTTAGATTTGATCACAGGTTAAAATATGTTTCCTCCCTACCAACCACATGAACATCTTAATCTTCAGCCACCATTTATTTTTCCATAGTTTCCTCCATTACTACTCGTCTTCCCTCTGCTCTTGCTGGATTTTTATATTATATGCTTCCCTAATAGTGAAAGTTCCTTTAGTTTCTTTTCCCCATCGTAGAATATCATTGCCTCCTCTGTTTTTTATTTTCCTGGACTCTAATTCCTTACTAAACAAGGTTTTTTGTTCCTCCGTTGCATTCCTGTTCCAGTCTTCCATTGTTTTCCATTCCCTCCATTCTTCATTTTCTCTTCCTTCTATCCAATAATCTTTGACCAAAATGAGTTCTCTGTCCATCCCTGTTCTGTAGATATCCTGCATTCCCTGTATATTCACCATTTTCTCCCTTTGCTGCCACGCTTCCTCCCAAAATCTCGCATTCTGGCCCCCTCTGATTTCCCAAAATATATTTCCATCAACTAATTCTCTGCTTTGAATAGTCAGGTTCCATATGTCTGATCCTCTTGGTATTTATTGTTTCCTTAATATTTCTTCAGGAGTTGATGGCATATTATATTTTGCTGTCCATATTTCTTTCCATGGGTCCTTCCCTCCTTGCATCCATCTCCATCTTAATTTGGTGGCTAGAACTTGATTTAGAACAAATGGGTCCCTTAGACCTACTCCGCCTTTTTCTTTTGATTTAGTTAGGCTATCCCATGAGAAGAGTGCCCATTTCTTTTGTTGCTTAGGCCCTCCCCATAGGAATTTTCTATATATCTCTATCAGCTTATTGCATATCCCTTTTAGTGCTGCCATTACTGATAATGGATATATCGAGATCGCCTGAATGGTTGATTTGAGCAAAACTACTCTTGCAGCAAGATTCAGAGTATGGAAAGACCAATTTTCAAGTCTTTTCATGATCTTTTCCAAAATGGATCTCTAGTTTCCTATTTTTATGGATGATGAGTCTAGCATAGTTCCTAAATACTTTGTTGGAAGTGTTAGGATATTCTGACACATAGGAAATAGTTAAGTTCAACTTGGTCTAGTATAGAGTTAGGTATAGAGTTAGGTAAAGTGTGTTTCTTTACCGTTGTACATTTTGTAACTTACAATCCGACGGTCACGATATGTAGTGATCCGACGGTTCACTCTCTCCTCGGTATTACCGACACTTGATCCGTGGCTTGACACCCGATTGGTCCATGAGTTCTATTTAAAGCGCATGGAGGGTCATTGTTCGGGTAATCTGTCTATGAGAGAAAGCTTATGTAAATTTTCATTCTTTGATTAATAAATTGCCTGAAGTGGCCACGTTGGCTCAGGCCGTGGACTGTTTCCCTCTTTGAGGGTTTTAACCACGTCAAAATACTGGTGTATTGATTTGAGATCTGGTTGTGAGCGGTGTCCTTTTGGTGTTCTTTCTGAGGAACTTACCCTGTAAATTCCTACATGGTATCAGAGCTATTTGAGGGCCGCGTCCGTTGGTGATCCAAATCTGAAGCCGGTAGAACTGCATGCGGCTGTCGTTTCCTAGATCTACTGTTTCTGACTACTTTTGGGCTGAGAGGACTACTCTGTTGTGTTCGGAGCATCTGTTCTAGTGAGGAACCCCTTTCATTTCACGCGAAAAGGTTTCCGGTAGCCCTATCTGCGTCATTTTTAAGATCTGGAGGTATACAGTGTTTATCCGCAGTTTACTGTTATTTTCTCTCTGGTTATTTCGGTTTCTGTTTATTTAGCTTTTTTTAATTACCGGATCTATACCTTTTATTTCTGCGTATGCTCTTTGCCCTGCGACTCTGTGCGATCTGGGCAAATCAGAAACAGAAAGGAAGTTTTTTTTCTCATGCGTATGCTCTTTTCCCTGCACCTTAGTGTGATCTTGGAAAATCAGAAACATTGAGAAAAATATTTAGTTTCCGGCTAAAAGCTAACTTCGAGCCGTAAGGTTCATTTTTCTTTGCATATTCGTGTTGGGTTTTGTGTTTTTGTTTTGTAAGAAAAAAGAGCTTTCTCAAGGCAAGCACGCAACCCAAGGCCCCCCCCCCCCCCCCTCTCTCTCTCAAATTTTTTGTATAACTCAATTGGTTCAAAGCTATTTTAAGAGAGTAGAGGCGTTGGGTTCAAATCTCCATTTTGTGGGGGCGTTTTTTTTCATTCCCGCACATTCGCGCACTTTGCCGGCAACTTCAACAATTTTTTTTTTCAAAAAGCCATAACTTCTTCATCCGGAAGCCTTTTTCAGAGCCGTTTTTTTTAAAACAGCCTAATTTTTCGAGATCTATCCATTAGAGCACTTACTTTCAGCATCTTCAGCTTCAGTTTTTTTTAAAAATGGAAAGTCCATGTCAAGTCATTCTTGACAGCACTAACTACTTCCAATGGATATCCTACATGGAAGATTTACTTAGAAGTAAAGGTCTCTACAGAATAGCCACAGGCCAAGAGAAGAAACCAAAAGATGAAGATAAGGCTGCAAAATGAGAAAATAGACAAGATCAAGCACGTGGTTTGATAGGGATGTCTATTTCTCCTGATCTTAGATTCCATATTGCAGAACTTGATACTCCTCATGAAGCATTGGAACAAATCACTAAACTTTTTGGGATTAAAAATGAAATTAGAGCCCATCAACTTGAAAATGAGTTGCTTACATTGGATCTTAATATTTTTTCTTGCATTGAAGATTTCTTGTCCAAATTCAAGACCCTTAGATATCTCTTGGAAGGTGTTAAGGTTAAGAAAGAAGATAGTAACCTTATTTATTCCATCCTTACTAAGTTGGGACCAGCCTACTCTGTATTTGTTTCCACCTTCCATTCTACAAGGGAAGCTTTCATTTGTCAAGGAAAAGACTACAAGGCCCCTTCCTTTGACTCTTTTTGTGATTCTTTAATAAGAGAACAAGAAAAACTCTTACACCTTGGTCTTCTTAATCTTGGAAACTCTTCCAAGAAAGCGTTAGCCGCCTAGCAGCAACCAAATTCAAAGAATCCTAAGAAGTCATATCCTAAAAAGAATGGTCCTAAACCAAACAAGGGTCCTAAGAAAACTCAGCCTCAAAATGAAAGATCATTTCAGCAAAATGATAGGACCAATAAAAACAAATGGAAGAAGACTGATAGACATTGTAACTTTTGTAATCGAGATGGCCACTTAGAATCTAAATGCTTTAAGAATATGGAAGCCTTGGAAGCCGCAATGAAGAAACATAACATCCATGTGGAGCATTCTTCAACTTCAACTTCAACTTCATCTTCAGGAATGGCACTTTCTGCATGTCGTTGTCAATCATCTCAGTCTGGTTATGCATTAAATGTATCTTCTTCTTCTCATTCTCATGAGTGGCTCATTGATTCTGGAGCCTCTTATCACATGGCCAAAAACAAAGCCATGTTTTCTTCTTTAAATGATTGTAACACCAAAAATATATATGTTGGTGATGATAGATCTCTTAATGTTGTAGAGACTGGAACTGTTCATCTAGACAATGGTCAGTTTAATGATGTATTATGTGTTCCAACCTTATCCTGCAACCTTCTATCTGTATATCAGATAACTCATTCAGGTGAAGGTAAAATTATTGAATTTTCACCTCATGATGTTGTAATCAAGGATCTAAGAGATCCTAAACAGATTCTAGCTACTGGTATTGCTGATGATTCCACAAGGTTGTATAAGTTTCACAACTTTGGGTCATCAAATATTCCCTCAGTATTTGTTGCTCATAATGATGAAGTGAGCAAACTTTGGCATGAGCGATTTGGTCACTTAAACTATCGCTCCCTTCAGCATCTATGTAAAGAAAATATGGTGACAGGTCTTCCTATGGTATCTTGCAGAGATGGTGTTTGTTCCGGATGTGTACTCGGAAAACATCATCGGGACAGTTTTGAAAAACATGCCTCTTGGCACGCGTCAGCCCCTTTACAGCTTGTGCACAGTGATTTATGTGGTCCACTTCCTGTTGCTTCATTCTCTGGCTGCAAGTATTTCTTAACTTTCATTGATGATTTCTCCAGACGCACTTGGGTATACTTCTTAAAACTCAAGAGCGAAGTATTTAACACATTTTTGGCCTTCAAAGCCTTTGTTGAAAAACAATCTGGACATCAAATTCTTAAGCTAAGAACTGATAATGGTGGAGAATATTAAAAACACATTCATCAACTTTTGCACCGAAAATGGAATTCAAACGCAACATACCGTTCCATACACTCCACAACAAAATGGTGTAGCTGAAAGGAAAAATCGCACCTTAAAGGAAATGGCTAATTGTATGCTGCAATCTAAAGGACTCAGTCTTAGTTTTTGGGCCGAAGCAATTAATTGTGAAAATTATATAATCAATCGCACTCCTACTAAGGTTCTAAAGAATATCACTCCAGAAGAAGCTTGGAGTTCCATTAAACCATATGTAAGTCACTTTTGTGTTTTTGGAAGTGAAACATGGGCCCATATTCCAGATGAAAAGCATCAAGCTTTAGAACCTAAGAGTGAGAAATGTACTTTTGTTGGATATTCTGAAGATGTAAAAGGTTATAGACTTATTCCATTTAAGTCCAAAAATGTTATCATTAGAAGAGATGTAAAATTTGATGAAAATAAATCGGCCTGCGAGCCTAGTCCGGCGGATGTGCCACCTCTTCCTATCTATTCTACTTTTGAAAACATTTCTTCTTCAGATGATGAAAGTGAGGATGACAATCCTCCCCCACCTTCTCAGGATACTCAACTTCCAAGATGGGTCTGTGCTACTCGGGATGCAGCAGGTGATCTTGCCGGTGATCCTACAGATCAGCGATGTACACGTTCTCAGTTTGAAAGAGCCTCTTCTTTACTTGCTCAAGCTCCAGTAAATCATGATCCTGACACTTTTGCAGAAGCTTCAGGCCATCCACATTGGGAAGCAGCTATGAATGAAGAATATCATTCATTGTTGGCAAATGATATATGGGATCTTGTTCCTCTACCAAAGGGATGCAAACTTGTTAGATGTAAATGGGTTTACAGAACCAAGTATGGACCAGATGGGAAAGTAGATAAACATAAAGCTCGTCTTGTTGCTAGGGGCTTTTCACAGGATGAAGGCATTGACTACACTGAAACCTTCTCCCTTGTTGCCAAAATGAACTCTATCCGCCTTGTTCTTTCCCTTGCTGCCTCTTTAAAATGGGAAGTCCATCAGATGGATGTTAAATCTGCCTTCTTGCATGGGGACTTGCATGAAGAAATATATCTGGAACAACCCATTGGCTTCATCCAAACAGACTCCAGCCTTGTATGTCGACTTAAGAAATCCCTTTATGGTCTCAAGCAAGCTCCTCGAGCTTGGTATGCCAAAATGGATAGCTTTCTTTTAGAATCTGGCTTTTCTAGGTGTTATTCTGACAATACTGTCTACACCAAGAAAGTGGGCAACTCTCTTATCATCCTTGTTCTTTATGCTGATGATCTTATTCTTACTGGTAGTGATCCCAACCTTATAAACCATGTGAAGTCCAGCCTTAAAAAGAAATTTGAAATGATAGACTTAGGACACTTACACTATTTTCTCGGTCTTCAAGTCTTGCAATCCAAGGAGGGTATTTCCCTTTCCCAGTCCAAGTATGCTTGTGATATTCTTCGTCATTTTCACATGGAAGACTGTAAACCAACCCCTTCTCCCTTTCATTCTGGAGTCAAACTTTCAGTCTCTTGTACTTCTCCTGAAGTTGATGCTACCTTATACCGTCAACTTGTAGGAAAACTCTTGTATTTAACCCATACTCGTCCTGACCTTTCCTTTGCTGTTGGCCTTGTTGCTCGTTTTATGCAAAACCCTCGTGAAAGTCATTGGAAAGCAGCTAAAAGAATACTTCGCTATGTTCGAGGTACAGTACAGTTTGGGATTCATTACAGTGCCAAAGCAGGTCCTCTATTAGTTGGTTTCACTGATTCTGATTGGGCTGGTGACCCTGATGATCGGAAGTCTACTGCCGGTTATTTCTTCACTCTTGGTTCAGGACCTATTACATGGGCTTGTAAGAAACAGGCTGCCATTTCTCCTTCGTCAGCAAAAGCAGAGTATTGTGGTGCCATGGAAGCTAGTAAGGAAGCCTTGTGGCTTTGTCAGATCCTATCAGAGTTTGGCTTTGAGCAGCAGCATCCAACCACACTTTGGTGTGATAATCAAAGTGCCATTCAGCTATGCAAAGATCCAGTCCAGCATCAGCGTAGCAAACACATTGAACTACACATGCACTTTATCAGAAAGTTCATTCATGACCATATTATTGAAGTGCAATATTGTTCAACAGATGATCAGGTTGCAGACATCTTCACAAAGGCTCTCACAGAGGCGAAGTTCACTAAAATTCGATATATGCTTGGAGTTCAGGAAGTTGTCACTAAGGGGGGATAGGCTCTAGTGCCTCCTTCCTTCTCCTATTGTGTCATATTTGTAAATCCTTCAATCCTATCCCAAGTTGTTCTTAAGGGGGGATGTTAGGATATTCCGACACATAGGAAATAGTTAAGTTCAACTTGGTCTAGTATAGAGTTAGGTATAGAGTTAGGTAAAGTGTGTTTCTTTACCGTTGTACATTTTGTAACTTACAATCCGACGGTCACGATATGTAGTGATCCGACGGTTCACTCTCTCCTCTGTATTACCGACACTTGATCCGTGGCTTGACACCCGTTTGGTCCATGAGTTCTATTTAAAGCACATGGAGGGTCATTGTTCGGGTAATCCGTCTATGAGAGAAAGCTTATGTAAATTTTCATTCTTTGATTAATAAATTGCCTGAAGTGGCCACGTTGGCTCAGGCCATGGACTGTTTCCCTCTTTGAGGGTTTTAACCACGTCAAAATACTGGTGTATTGATTTGAGATCTGGTTGTGAGCGGTGTCCTTTTGGTGTTCTTTCTGAGGAACTTACCCTGTAAATTCCTACAGGAAGCTCCCCTTTTCTATAGCCCAAGGTCCTGGTTAAGTGATTTTTGATGGGTTCCACTGTATTAAAAAAGAATGTTCTTGATTTTTAATTATTTACCTCCATACCTGAACCTTTCATAAACACCTCTAGAATTCTCTTTATCCTTCTCACCTCATTTAGGGATACTTTACAGTATATCATCATGTCGTCCACGAACTGTTGGTGAGTGACTGTAGTATGATTGCCCCATAATCTCAGACCCTGGATTTTCCCTTCTCTTAATTCTTTTTTGAAATGTCTACCTAATCCTTCTGCTGCTATTATGAAGAGAAAGGGGGATAGGGGATCTCCCTGACGAAGACCTCTTGAAGCATTAAAAGTAGCAGATGGGGCTCCATTTAGCAAGATGGAGAAATTCGGCGTAGAGATCATACTTAAGACCCACTTCACCCATCTGTCGCAGAACCCAAAGGCTTGAAGGATGGCTTCTAAATACCTCCAATTTAATCTGTCATAGGCTTTTGACAGATCTAATTTAATCAACATTCCTTTTTCCTTTTTCATTTTTAATGTGTGGATTACTTCCTGGGCCACCACTAATCCATACAGAATCTGTCTTCCTTCTACAAACCCAGTTTGTTCTGGGGATATTATGTTTGGGAGAATAGATTTTAGCCTCTGGGCCATCACTGATGCCACTATCTTATATATAACATTACATAAAGCTATAGGGCGAAAGCCTTCAGCTTGATCCGCTTGGGTAGTTTTAGGAATGAGGGTTAACAGGGTTGAGTTTATACCTGGCCATATTCTTTGATGGATTCTAGCTTCCTCCACCACTTCTAGGACTTCTTCAGCAAGGAAGTGCCATCCTGCTTGGTAGAATTCTACCGTGTACCCATCTGGCCCAGGCGCTTTGTTCCTTTTCATATTCCTGACTGTTTCCTCCACTTCTTCCATAGTAATTTTCCTCATCAGTGCCAAATTCTGTTCTCTGGTTACCAGTTTAGGGATCTCCTTGCTTATCTTCGTTATAGCCTCTGTTCTATTATCTTGAGTTTCATTTAGAAAATTTTTGAAATGATTAACCAGAACTTTTTCTATTTCCTCATGGTGGAGGACACGCTGACCTTCTTGGTTCTTAATGGAGAAAATTCTGTTTCTTTGTCTATGCTGTATCATTGCTTTATGGAAGAACTTAGTATTCCTTTCCCCTTCTCTAAGCCACTGAACCCTTGACTTCTGTCTCCATAAGATCTCTTCTTGTTTCCTTCTCTCTTCTAGTTGATTTATTATAATTCCTTCTTCCTTTATTCTATCTTCCTGTATACCTTCTAGAATATCCATCTGTTGCAGCTCTTCCATTCTTTGCTCTAGGCGCTGTTTCTCTTTCAGTATATTTCCAAATTCTTCTTTATTCCACTTTTTTATTTTGTCTCTCAGCTCCTTTAATTTGAGTTGGAAGGTGTGCATTTTATTTTTCCCCTTTTGTTCACTCTTCTTCCACCATTCTTCAAGTTTCTCTATCAGCCCCTCATTTCTGAGCCAAAATGCTTCAAATCTAAAAGGTTTGTTATTTGGTCTTTGTTTGAGATCTATTTCCATTTTAATCGGCGAGTGATCCGATCCTGCAACCGGTAGAATTGTGGCTTCTATGAAGACATCTTTCATCATTATTTGTTCGGAAATTAAGAACCTGTCAAGTCATGAAGCAATTTGATTAACTCCCCCTCTTCGGTTGTTCCAAGTATGATTTCCATTTATAGTTTGAATATCTATCAGTCCCTGTTCCCTTATCATATCTTCGAACTGTTCCATAGCTGTATCCATTCTCCTTAGCCCTCCTCTTTTCTCCGCTAAGCTTTTAATCAGATTGAAATCCCCTCCTACTATCCACTATTTTCCAGGGATTAGATTCCTCACTACTTTTAGATTTTGTAGAAAATTTTCCCGTTCACCTTGGGAATGGGGTCCGTAAACACCTGTTATAATAACCTCCTCTGTTGTTCCTATAATCTTTGCATTTCCTGTTAGAATTCTTGGAAGGCTTATCCAATTGTCTAATTGTATTTCTTCAGGGTTCCAAATTATTACCAAACCCCCCGCACTCCCAATCGCGTCCTGTCCCATCATTTCATATCTATTCTTGTTTCTATTCAAAATATCTCTCATTTTTTCAGTACTTATTTTTGTTTCTTGTACTATCATTATGCTAGGCTTATCTTTTTTCAGTTTGTCATTTAAATACCTCTATTTGCCTCTACTTTTGAGGCCTCTTATGTTCCAGCTTGTGATGATCATCACAAAAGTTTCGGGGGGGTTTGAAATACCTCTGAGAGAGGTATAACTCTTCCTGAATTGACTAACATTTCTCCAACTTCTTGAATTGTTTCACTCATTGTTCTTCTACCTCTTTTATTACCTCCCTTGCCAATACTGCTCATTCCTAGATTTTGGGTTTCCTGCATCTCCATTTTCCCACCTCTTCGATCTTCAGTTATTCTGTTTTTCTCTTTGTATCTTTGAAAGGCTTCTTTGTACATCTGTTTATGATCTTCTGGGATAAATCTTTCATCGAGCCTCTTCCATTCCTGCAAGAGCTTCGTCATTACTTGTTCTTCTTCCTCTCCTTTTGTTTTCTATGGGTCTATTTCCATTCTTCATTGATCCTCTTGCTTTTCTATTGGATCCTCTATGCCCTCTTGACCTTTATCTACTTGATCTGCCTCTTTATCTGTGTTTTCCTTTATGACTTCCATTCCTTCTATTTCCTCATCTTCGTTCTCCTCTATTTCTACTTCTTCATCCTGTAATACTTGGAACTTGTTTTGGGATTCTCTAATATGGATTCCTTTTTGTTTATCCGAATGTGTCTTGTTGTTCCCTCTTTTTTCCTTCCTCTGCACTTCTCTGAAATTCTCATCCTCCTGTCCTGATTTCTTTGCCGCAATTCTCCTCTCATTTTCTGCTTCCTTTTCCTTTTCTGATAAGGTGATAGGGCATTCTTAGTATAGATGTCCATACTCATGGCATCTTCTGCAACGAGAGGGGATATGCTCGTAATCAATTGGTTGATGCCAGATCTCATCATGATATTCCAACTCTATTGTGTCTGGAAGTGGCTCTGTTATGTTCATATACATGGATATTCTTGTGTATGTTGTATATCTACCCCTCTTTGTCGACCCTGTCACTTTCACAAAAGATCCTATTGCATTTCCTATACCCTCAAGGATCTCTGGGTCCCAAAATTCTATTGGTAAGCCAAAGAGTCTGATCCATACCGGGGCTGCTAACATTCTTTCCTTATCTGGGTTGTAGCAGTCTACCCACTGTCTCATAAA
Organism: Pinus tabuliformis; assembly: GCA_031772625.1. Classification (NCBI taxonomy): domain Eukaryota; kingdom Viridiplantae; phylum Streptophyta; class Pinopsida; order Pinales; family Pinaceae; genus Pinus; species Pinus tabuliformis. The sequence continues at coordinate 172,049,819 of CM062816.1, forward strand.
TAATCCAGCATTGTTCATGAAGTAGGGTCCTTCCTCAAAGATCCTTTCCCTGTCTTCTAGATTGGAGAATATGACTGTAAAAAAGCCCTTCGCCCCCAGCTTTATTTCCACATGTCCTTTTGGTTTCCACCTTTGCTGGATCCATCTGAGAAGATCTTTCTCTGCTGGCCAGTATCCTACAAACTTACAGATCAAAGCATAATCCTTCATGTAACTTCTATATTTCTCTAATCTATTATGCGGTATTACGAACCTGGGTTTGTTCGTCGCCCTCGGCAGACATTTACTTGTTGCTCCCATTCTCCTTTGTGTTCCTGCTGCTGAGGTCTCTCCTTCATTTGTTCTGTCTCCTTCCTTCTGTTGTTCCTTCCTCGCTTCTCCCATTATCACTGCTTTGAAGGAGGGGATCTCTCCCCTCCCCTACGCCGTTTCCATTTCTTTCCTTCAGATCTTGATTCTTTTTACCCCCCTCAGACTTTTGGTTTTTGGAATTTTCTTTCTCTAGTTCCTATACTTCTGGTTCTCAAGCCCGTGTTCTGCCCTGGTGCGCTGCTCCAGCGTTCGATGACCCTTCTACCCTACCTTGACGAAACCCTCGACTGTGAAACCCTCATCCCGTTCCCGCAGAGTATCGACTGTCTTAAAATTTTAGTCATTTTTAGCTTAGTCGTTAATTGGTTGTTTCAATTTCATCGCCTTGTAGTATGTTTAGTCATAAATTTGGTCATATTTTTGGTCATTGATTTAGTCATTAATTGCCACAATTAATGGCCAAATATACAACAAGATATATTACTATATGGTCCCCCGAGAAAACCAATTAATGACCAAAGAAATATGACCAAAATGTCAATTGTGTTATAAGATACTGTAAATTAGCTACTAATAGCCACATATGTGCAAATTTTAGTCATTGTTTCAAACGAATTAATGACCAAACAAATATGGGTAAATTTTTGTCGTGTGATAAGATATTGTAAATTAACTACTAATAGTCAAATATATGCAAAATTTAGTTGTCGTTTGTAATAACAAATTTATCATTTGCAATACATTTTTTTATAGTTTTATATTCATTATATAAACAACTAATTTAGTAGTTTATATTCATTTCATTTGCTTTCATTAATAATCACTGTAAACAACTAATTTAGTCGTATATTTATTTTATTTGTGTTCATCATTAATCACTATAAACTACTAATTTAGTAGTTTTAGATTAATTTTATGTGTTCATTATTAATCAAAATAAATTAATTACTATGATTTTGTGACTAAATTAAAAATAAATAAATAAAAATCATACATTGTACATGTTCATCTAATATAAAAACACAAAGTTAGATATCTTAATTAAAATACTAAACCATATCAAGTGCAACTATAAATAATTTCAATCACATAAATTATATTATATAAAATGTCAAATATTACAATATGAGTTTCCAAGTTAATATTGGTTGGACTACAATTTACACATGAAATGTTGTTTCATCACTTGAAAACATTATCATTATGTTTCCAAGGCATTGCAGGTGAAGTCACCAACTACGAAGACTTTACCATCATTCTCTATGTGTGTGCCTTATGCAGGATATTGGCTCTAAGGGTATCACTAGACCAGTTCTCGTCTCTCTCTTTTTTTGCGTTTGTCAATCTAATGCTATTGTTCTCATCTTTCATCAATTCTTGCTTCTTACCATCAATATTGAGTTCTGAGTTCCTTTTATGAAAACAAAATAAGATACAATGTAGAGTGTAAGACATGAAAGACAATGAACATAAGAATATAAACTAAAGTAGACTATAAAATATTTATACGATATATACCTCAACATCAGAATTGTCAAAGCCATTTTTCCCCATAAAAGAAAGAAACCCAAACAATTTTTCTTCAGTTGGGTGATAGTGGCCATTATGTGGCCAAATGACTTGTATAAACAAAGCAAATAAAACATCACTATAGAAAAGAACACCTTAGTAACTTAGTTTTCACCTTTAGGGAAAGCTTAAGGTATAATCATGGCAACTAAGGTACAGGCTAAAAATCTCAAGTCATAGATAACTTGTGAAACAAACTAATATGAGGTGTGATGTCTAATCCTTGTTGTTTTAATCGCAACAACATTTCATTCTCTAATGCATGAACTTGGATAAGTATATAAACAACATGTGCTCAAATAAAAACATGAAAGTAAACTTTTCTAATAGTCATGAAATTATTTTAACACAAAATAGCTAAAAGGATTTCAATCAATACTGTGTAATACTAATTTCATCTTCAAGATTTGGTTGTTCTTTAAATGGACATGATACAAAGTATTCTCAATTTCATAGTTAAAAGAAGAAACAAAATCAAAAGAAATGTTCAAAATACAATCAAACAATAAAGAGAGGATATCATGGAATGGACATTGCAATTATAAAAGAATTGTTTACCTGTCCACCGATGTATTGTTTGGCATTCCTAAAACATTTACTTGCACAAAATAACCAATGAGGTCAAAGAATCACAACATTAAAAATCATAGGAATCCCTACTAGAAAAATTTCCAAAGTCGATGGCTCGAGTGCCTAAATGATCTCCAACAGCAAATGAATCATATCCAAGTCATGCTCTGCATTGTATCCCCATCCTTTTTCCAATCAAATTTCTTTTAACCTGCCCACACCAAAGTCAAGTAACAATCAAACAAAGACATTGACATTTGTTTTTATCTTTTATATCTATAAACTTTGAATATGAAAATATTTTAACACAAAAGAATTGTAATACTAATATTATCTTCAAGTTTTGGATGATGTTTAAATGGATATGACACCAAGTAGTTTTAGTTTTATAGCACTAGTACAAAAACGCTAATTAGTTACTAAAAAAATGACTAAAATTTGCATATAAATGACCATTTTTTAGTTGGTGACCAGTAGTAGCTAATTTACAGTATCTTATAATGCGACCAAGTTTTAGTCGTTTGTAAGTTATTCATTAATTGGTTGTTTCAGATTTATCATTTAGTAGTATATTTATTCATAAATTATGTCATTAATTTAGTAATTTATTTAGTCATTAGTTGCCATAATTAATGACCAAATATAAAACAAAATATATTACTATATGATCATCCGAGAAAACCAATTAATGCCAAAAGAAATATGACCAAAATGTTGTTCATGTTATAAGATACTGTAAATTAACTACTAATAGTCATATATATGCAAATTTTAGTCATCGTTTGAAACCAATTATTGACCAACGAAATAGACTAATTTTTCGTCATGTTATAAGATATTGTAAATTAACTACCAATAATTGTATATATGAAAAATTTAGTCTTCAATTGTAATCACAAATTTATCATTTGCAACATTCATGTATATTTTTTTTGTAGTTTCGTATTCATTATATAAACGCCTAATTTATTAGTTTATATTCATTTCATTTACATTCATTAATAATTATTATAAACGACTAATTTAGTCATATATTGATTTTATACTCTAAAGTAATTAGAAGTAAAAAATGTGTGAATTAGATGTTTAAACCTTGTACTTCTCAAAAACATTTTAATAAGAGATTTAAATAAACTAAGCAAATATTCATTGAGCTAATAAGCTCATTTTACAACCTAGTATGAGGAGATGTGTAAGTTTGACCTTATACTTCTCAAATATATTTTAATAAGAGATTTAAATAAACTATAAGCAAATATTCATTAAGCCAACAGACTCATCCTACAATCGAGTATGACAGAATGTGTAAATTTGTCCATCCACTCGTAAATTAAAAAGTATGTTCTAAATATAAAAATAATGTCTCGTATAATTAAAAAAAATGAATATGATGTAAAGTAATTAGAAGTAAAAAAATGTGCGAATCAGATATTTAAACCTTTTACTTTTCAAAAATATTGTAAGAAGATATATAAATAAACTATTTGAAGATCCATGTTAACTAATTTATGTCTATATCAACTTTATATATAGTTATATACAAAAAAAATTAAGTTTTTATGGTTAAAATTTTTATTTGGTTCTATATATAGTCTATTTAGCATTCAAAAATACAATTTAAACAATGAAAAATAACAGATTATATTTTACACTATAAAAAAGTTTGCACCTACATAAATTTGATCCTTCTCTACTCATGTTAGATCAGTACTTAGAATGAATCTATGATGGTAGATAACAAAAATTGAAGAGTGGAGCAGACGATTGCTTTTACATCACTCACGTTGTGCAAGCTAGCTTATCTTCTCTTATGTTGCTCTCAAGAATTCTCACGTACCATGACAAAAATTAAAGAGAACATAGAACATAATGCGTAGTAGAGGATTGCTCTTCTCAGTATTATGAATCAATTAAATAAGACTACATTGGAAATATCAGTAATAAATGATTGGAGTGAAACTCAACTTAAACTAGACTTAATGAAACTAAACTAGGACACTTGGAGGGACGGTTTTGACACCTAATAGATGGTTGAATTAGATTCTCCAAAAACAAATTTGTGTCTAGTAAGCAATACCTCATAGATACTTTTTTACAGAAAGTAACCTCCTTTACAACTTATTGTAGTAGCTACAACCACCGTCCACAATTTTGCCTTAGATTTGTTTTGGATCCTCCCTACCAACTTTTCATAGCACCTTGTCTTGCTTTGTCAAGTACACAAGCTTCAGTGTTTTTCTTGCATAAAGGAAGCCTGTCGATCACAGCTTGATGCATTCCCCTCACAAGATGCTCATCCGGACTTGGTCGAGTTGTAGGCTGAGCAGTTCCCCCAATAAATTGCGAAATTATGGAGGGCAATAAGCCTTCCCTCCAGAAATTATGCAATCGTGTCTGATAGCCTGTTGGGCTCGAGAATTGCGCAATTCTGCTAGTCAACCCTCACAATGAAAAATTGCGCAATTTTCCCCAGCACGGCTGCTCCGCCCAGGATTTCCACAAATCTGGGTAGTAGTCAGCTGCTTTGCCCAAAAATTTCACAAATATCCTAGGCAGGTAGCCCAGCTCCTAGCCAGAAATGTGCATTTCCTTCTAGCAGTTGAGTAGATTCATGCATGGGTAGTTGGGTTGACCCGTTCTACTTGGGATCAAGAAAACTTGACTTGCATGCAAGGCTTTATTTTTCCCGGAATAGAAAAGGGAAACATGCAAAAGGCATCCCATGATTTAGGGAGATATTTTTAGCAGCTAGAGGTTACATGCAAAGTTTATTTAGGAACTTTCCTCCAAGTGACGCTTTTTCCTCGATTTGTGGCATGCACGTCATAAGCTCAAAACTTATTTATTCGACGCATCAGAGCTCATTCTTTTGCATCAATCTTGGAGCTTTGACATCCCACAACACATCCAGGACTCTTCGACATATCTGGCTTAGCTATTGATGGGTAAGTGGCCTCAACTTGTCTTTTTCAGCATTTCTATCGCTTTTTGTGTTTTCGCTTGTGTGAGTGTTGCTGGATTGATTTCTTTGAATGCTTGTTTTCATTTACATGCATACTGGCTTGTCCTAACACTATTTCAGTTTTCGTTGGTATCACACTACTCTGGCATGCATGAAACTGTTTTTCACGAACGATCGCCGATTCGGCAACTCGCTTCACCAACATGCATGTTGATCTGTTTACTAAATCTTTCATTCATGTTTGCATGCACTGTCAATCACATCTGCTTTCACTTAGTGTCGCCATGCATTCACTTTCATATTTTCTTTCAGTTTCCCATTGGTGAGTCTGGCCAACCTTGACTCGGACTCTTCCTTCACCTAGACAACATTGCGCAATTTGGGGAAAGAAGGCTCTGCCTTCTTCTATAAAATGTGCATTTCTACCTAGGCACTACCCTCCAGGATTGTTTTGTTCATTTATGAGGGATAGTGACTGCTGGCCCCGAAAATTGCGCAATGCAGTCCCTGAGGATGCAGTCACTCCCAGCTGTAATTACACATTGTGCAATCCTAGCAGCTAGCAACTAGTATGGATTGCACATTGCGCAAATCCAACAGCCAGTCCGTATGTTCTACTGATTTTTTCCTTGGACAAACTTGTCATGTAGGAAGTATCATATCACATCTCGGAAGGATTGATAGCTAGACTGAACCAGAAGAAGAAGGCACCTTGGCCCGCTCTTCTGTTGCGAATTGGGCTATATGAGATTTGGAGTATCAAGAAAGCAGATGTCGAAGCAGATTAGGTGAAGAAGTATCCATTCGACCTCCAAAGTTACAATCCGTATGTCTTGCATTGCATTGTGAAGGATCACTCCACGAGATTCCAATTCAACTGGATCCACGGGGCATTTCATTGGGCCGAGGATGACCTATGGAGACATTTCTACAGTTTCTCCAGACCCAATGAATAAGTCAGCTTCGTTGTGGAGTGGTTAGCGAAGTTACATGAAGCAACATCTCAGAGAGCACCAACACCAGCACTAGCAGTAGCAGCAGAGGCAAGCATACCAGTGCACGACAAGGGAAAGAGGAAGATTGTCGATCACATGGAGGAGGAGCAAAGCTGCAAGTTCTAAGAAGATCCATTAGTAGAGAAAGAAACTATGGCTATAGAGGCAAAGAGACACCAACACGACATGTGAATCGCGCAAAGGTAGAGGGATAAGAGAAGAATGGAAGAAGCAGAGAAGGAGTTGCATGAGCTGAGGGAAAAACTCTGGAAGGAACAAGAGCTGCACAAATAGGAGAGGGAAGCGCAGGAAAAACAGGTACAATAGGGGGTGCGACATGTGAAAATAGATGAAAAAACACTGGTACAGGTAACGAATTCATCAGAACAGCTGGCATCGGGCAGACAGGGTGAACCATCGCAGGAGAAAGACTTCGCTCATGAGATAGAACAAGCACTTCAACTATTGGATGTAGACATGGAGTAGCAGGAGTTCGAACAGGACACTAACCTCATGCCTCACCACCAAGAGGTCGACTTACCCGCTTCACTGCATCGAAATGATGAGCAAGTCTCAAGTGACCAAGGAGGCACTGAGATCCTTGGTGATCATCAAGAAGGAGAGATGCACAACATCTCATTCGACGAGTCTCAACATAGAGTTGTGCAGTCTCGCAGAGTGTCAACTCCAGAGGATCATACATCTCCTACGCAAGTCGAGGAACGAGTGATCATGACTGTTGTGCACAAACATCCAACAGCCTTGGCTGATGCAACCAGAGTGTATGCCGAAGCCACTAGCTGAAGTGTTTGCTTTCTAATAGCTAAGAATGAGTGAATGACGAAGGAACTATAGACAACCAATCAAGGAGGAGAGTTGGTGACAACGTCTGCTAGAGCTGAACTAAAGAAGGAAATACTCGATGAAGTATTGTCCCTTGACACAGTTATGTGACATTGTACTCTAAGTTTGGTACCATGCATAAGGCAGTCGTCCATCTCAACAGATGGCAGCAACGATGTGCTAGAATATCACGTATCTTGACGAAATTGCATGCTATTGTTGATGACATGCAAACATGGAAGATGAAATACAAGGGAGCCCCACTTCACTTGCCTAAGATTATGAGGGCCAATCCATTCAAGTTAAAGGCACATATCCAAAACTAAGAAGAGCTCTCGCATCTCATCACTAGCATACAGGCTTCCCATGCACGAGTATTCAAGAGTATGGATGTTGTTGTGTGCACATATGTGATCCCATATATTGGGACTCTCACCCAAGAGAAGAAAAAGGCACATGTCCGACTAGAGCTTCACTCGTACTTCAACGAGTTGATGCACATTGCCACCATCCAAGACTTTCCCGTCAGTGTAGACATCATGCACAAGTATGTTGCTGGTTTGGCCACATTGAAGACAATGTTGCGCATGCTTTCAGATGAGTTGGACAGAGGAGCCCGAGTAGTGTACTCAGATGCTATGAGGCAAGAGTCAGGTTTTGGGCAAATGTCACCGTGGAGTACACAGACATCATCAAGGACTACCGATATTTACATCAGTATGTTACTGTCGATCAGCAAGAGGATGTTCAGGAGTTGGAATTCCATGGTTGTCTAAGTTAGAGTGATGTCTAGCATGGCTTGCTCAAGCCATTTTGTTTCACATGTCTTGTCAAGTGTAAGTCAAGTGTCGATAGTTGGATGTAATAGTCATAGAGTAGATGAAGAGTCATGAGGGTAGTTGAACTGTCACAAAGGGGAATTTCAAGGGTCACCCCACCCTTTGCTATAAATAGTCCCTCATAACTCATTGTATAGGCTTTTGGTTAGCCAAGCTTTCGATAAGACTATCTTGGAGAGAGCTTGGGCAGTATTGTAACGAGCCTTGGCTTCTCCACTGCTCAAAGCCAGTACATCTCTTTGGAGGAGCAGGCAATTGTGGTTGTAACGTTCTGCTGTCGGGACTAGTGGTTGGACATTGATCCAGGTGGCTCCAGAGACATACACAGGACAAAGAGGGTTGATGGAAGCTCGAAAATTAAATTGACAAGAATGATTTCGGACTAGGTTCAGAGCATAGATCTTGTCGTCCTGATCGCGGTGATGTGAACGGTTCATCAGACCGAGTCTGTATGCGAAAGTTAGAAGTAGTCAAATTTCGGTTGGCTTTTGCTGACTACGTAGGATTAAGGAGGCCACAATTTGGATAGAACCCGGCCACCGGATTTCGGCCAACCTGGGCTAGATTCCAGGCAAATATTTGGCTCGGTTAATTTGTCTCCTTCGACCTAAAATCTGAATAATTTTAAAAGGGCCTATTTGTTAAAATAAAAATTAATATATATATATATATATATATATATATATATATATATATATATATATATATATGTGTATATATATGTGTAGATATATAGATATATATATGTGTGTGTGTGTGTGTGTGTGTGTGTGTGTGGTGGTGGCCCACCACCCCCACCACCCCTCACACCGTGGCTCAACATAAATGGAGCAGGAATTTGGGTGGTCCAGTCTTGGGGCATGGACCCAAACCCCAACACACCCCAAAACCTTAACAAATGTGCCATGTATGAAGGCAAGGCTGGTGGGGATCGAACTCGCTCAGCCCACATGGGTCGGCCCCCACTTGGTGGCCTCATATCCAATTAAATGTGCCAAACCAAAACAGTCATGCACCCTCGTTAATAAAAATCAATGCAGAGACTGCGGGGAGTTATGGGGGTGGGTCATCCAATGCAGACTCGACCCCCTTAAATTCATTTTGGTTAAAAGCATTAAACAGTAATGTGTAAAAAAAAGGAGGGGCAGGATTTGATCCCCCGACCCCTCCTCAACAACTTCACCATTTTACCACTGCACCAAACTAACTCCTTGTTAAATCCATCCAGGATTTTATATAAACATTGATTTTCACCAATGCATGGTGGGAGATGGAGGAACCAGGAGCAAGCATGGATTTCGAGACAGAGGAGGCAGAATATTCTTTGATGCCCAAAGATTCTCTGAGGAGGTAAAAATTATTTTGTTGAAACATAGTCAAGTTTATAGTCGTTTTTCATGGTTTTCCGTAGGGATCGCAATGGTGAGGTCAGATTCACCTTTCGAGTTGTAGATTTCCAGTCCACCCATGGAGCAGAATCTTTGAGGAATCTAGGGGGAATCTAAAAGATTCCTTGAGCCCCAAATTCTCAATTAGATTCTCAATTTCTCATAATTCAGAAATTTGACAGTCGATTCTGCACTATTCGACGCCACAAATCTAATGGTGTGTTCATATTTTTCATTATCTCATTTCTTTTTCCAGCCACTTTCCTAAGTGGAATGCAGGTGTCAGCATCTATGTGTGAGCAATGATTTACATACGATTTATGCCATGAGATTGATGGCACAAACAACTTCAACAGTTTGACATCCACTTCTTCAGATGGCCCTTGGTTGTGAGGTATATGCAGTGTGTACATGTACCTCTTTTTCCATGCATTGTGCTGCACAAATCCATGTTTGATCTTTGATGAGGGATCTTGTTTATTAATTGTTTTCATGATTCCTGCTTGATGTGACGCGGAATCGTCTATGTGATGTACTTGTTGTCATGATTCGTCATGTTATGTTTTGAGATCCTTTTGTTGTATGTTGATGGGATACTCATGTTGTCATCATGTATGTTTGCATTGAGATCCCTTTTATGCCCTGTTGGTGGGGTGCTCATCATGCATGAGTTTGTGTCATACTGATAGGAGTCTTTTGATTGAGAGTTCCTGTAGTGGAACACTCTTGGAGCCACTCCTGCATGACGTAATTTTCCTTGTATGATAGCGAAATCACCTCTATGTACATCATCACTATTGGCAGCACTTAATGCAGCGGCCTACACCATCTTGACACCGGGGCCCGAAGATGTAGTCCCTCTTGGACGAACTTCGTTATCAACGGCTTATGTTTTTATGTTGTTGATGATTGTCATGTCCCTCTTCTTTACAGCATGCACATGTGTTCATTTATTTTCTTTTAAAAATGAAATTTAACACATCACGAAAGTAAAAGGTCTTGGAAGGGTCCTTCGTCACGCCTAGACCTGGATCAAACATGGATGTATTGTATGACTGGAACTTACACTTCTTCATATAATAAGACCCAACACGTTTCATGCATATGTTGTATTGTATTCTATGCTATCTGGTTTACTCTAAATGATATATGTATTGGTTTGCTTACGTATGCATGTACAGACAATTATGTATAAGTATGTATGAATATTTCTGAAATGTACTGTTTGTTTAACCATCACTTTGGATTTCTCACTAACTAGCCTTCCATGTTGCGATGTATCTTTTCTTGTGTGTTCCCTTCCAACCCAAGTGCTATCACAAGTTTCCAAGGGGCACACTCATCTCAAACCCCATGTGTTAGAACCTCTCATGCACCTTTCTTGACTCACTGCAGTTGTCACACCCTTCCAACCAAAAAATTTATCTTATTTGCCTCTGTGCGAAATCGCAGTCAAAGGATTACCGTGCGACCCACTGCTGGGAATCCTACACCAAACGGTCTGAGGTCTAATTGGGACTTCTCACTGGGCAGATCCCCTGACATGTTAACGGGTCTAGCACTGTCAACACAACTAAAACATTTATATAAATAAAATTATAATATGGTTAGTTGGGTGTTCCCTTCCGCATTCCCTGGGAATTTCATGTTTCAGGTAATCTGTTTTAATTTTTTTTCAAAAATATAAAAATTCTACCTTCGGGTAAGGTGTTTTACATTGTTTCTTAGAAAGAAAAAGTCTAGCTTAGTATAATGTGTTTTACATCGTTTTTTAAAATAAAATATATATACAACGTTTCAGGTATAATACAATTCGAAATTCAATACTTAATCATTCAAAATAAATAGTCAGTAATGGTGATTACCATATATATTATCAAATCTTGAATTGTTAATTTATTTAACATTATTTTGAAAAGTTAAAAAGGAATATGATATAAGGAAAAATAGTTTCATATTTATTAGGATAATCTTTCCTTGATGAGATATTCCTTTTAGGAAGAGGATTCTTCTCATTCCTTGGATGAAATTTGTTTCCTACAGGGTTAGAATGATGATATCCTTTAAGGACATCAACACAACTTCTAGGATTTTCTTCATGATGAACATTAGTTTCTTCCTTTCAATTAGAAGATTCACATGTATAACCAAGTCCATATTTTTCATGTAGTGGCCTTTGAAAGTTGAGAATGACATCCAATGTCTTGGAACTCTTCAAATTCTTGTTAGCTTTTTCCAACTCTCATTTTAGTGATACAACTTCAGCTTCCAAATATCACAAATTTCTTCCTTTTCCTTCAGCTTGTTGCTGAGCACTTCTTCTATTATATTAGCTTCTTCCTTCTTAGTTTCGAGAGAGTTGATTTCTTAAGATAACTTTTATTTCTTCTTTCTAAGTCTCTAATTTTATTCTATATCACTAATCAATTGTTCATCTACATTTCCTTCTACTTCTTCTCAAATTTATTCTTCTTTTTGGATATTTGTTTAATTTGCGAAGAGCATGAATAATACTTCAGTGTTTCCACCATATTCTTCTTCTTTAACAAAGTCATCACTGTCGTCTTTGGAGAAGAAATTCTTTTTGTTTGCGCCTTTCTTCTTAAATATTCTTCTCTTAGGTTTATCTTCATCGTCACTATCATCTTTAAAAGGGAAATTTTCTACATACTATCCTATTCTACCACATCTAAAGCAAATGAGAGGTAAATTACCTTTGAGTTTATGTCCTTTCTTCATCTTCTTGATAAATTGTGCCATTTCAGTCTCAGAATCATGACTGCTACAATCACAATTCTTCCCCTTTTTAAATATCTTGGATGCCTTGAATGTAACTTTTCTCCAGTTGAATTTTCTCACCTTGTCTCATACGTTGCAAGAATTCCATGAAGTTCATCCACTCATATAGAGTCCAAATCTTTTATTTCTTCCATGGCACAAACCTTGGCATCAAAACAATTTAGAAGATATATGAAGACCTTTTTTACAATCATATTTTCTTTGACATATTCACCTAGACCTTTGGGACAGTTGACTATCTCATCTACTCAAAGAAAATAAGCATAAATATCTTCTTCATCATTCATCTTAAGGCTTTCAAATTTCCTTCTATAGGTTTTAATATTTTCTTTTTTGACCTTGTCATCTCCTTCATAAATATGGATGAACTTGTCCCACATCTGTTTAACTATTTTAAAGGCCATAACTTTGGTGAATTCACAATTTGATAGACCACTTGCTATAGGCTTCAACGCCTTTGAATTTTCCACATATGCTTTATTCTCATCTGAATTTGTTGGAATAGGAGATGGGACCTTGTATCTATCTATAACATATTTCCATACTTCGAATCCAAGAGACGCTAAGTAGTACTCCATCCTAACCTTCTGGAGGGAAAAATTTGTTCCATAAAATTTGGGGACCTTGCCATATTTACTGACCATTTTGATTAAAAAATCCTTCTTCTAGCTATTAGGATGATCTTGAATAAGTTGGCTCTGATACCAATTGTTGGAAATACTTAGAGGGGGATTGATGAAAAGCGATTTATTGGGGTAAGGCCAAAACCCCTTTCATATCAACATTCGATCCTGGGACCTATGGGTTATGAGCCCATTACTTATCGAAATCGCTTCATAAGGTCTTAAGACTTTAACTCGGACCATACAACTTTATCGGATTTCTTTATAAAAACTCAGGAACACATTACTTATCGGAAACACGGGAATCATAGGAAAAACCCCGCTACGAACCCTTGGGCCGTATATCAAAAATTATACCCCCAACACTATAACTCCGTTGTGTCTGCTCTTTAATCGCTCCAATCCTTTCTGCCTACCTTTTCGATCTCCGATCGACTGATCTCTGCCATCCATTACGTCTCCGATCCAACGACTATCGGCGTATCGCTATGTTGCATATTGGCTAATCACTCATCGACATATCCATCTGCGCCATCCCTTGACCTCTGCCTAAGGCGATTGCCGATCAATTCTTGACCGTCGATCTAGACTCAATCTGGCGGTCGCTGTTAAATCGCATATCAAACAACTTGCACGATGATTCTTCGTCGTTGATCTACAATTAGTAGATGCAATGGTCCATGATGATTTTGGGTGGACAACAAGCGTGAGGATTAACGGCCCGAAAAGCAGTTTCCTCTCTCCTCCTCGTCGCTTTGTGTCTTTTGATGAGTGGAATCGAGTGCTCACCCTTCAAAACTGCTTATGGTTTTGAAACCACCTGAAATACCACTTACAATGTTTAAAACCAATCTTCGCCAATTATCTTCCGCCATTACTGTCCGTCGATCTATGAGATCTGACAGCTCTCATCTCTTTCTGCCTACACCGTTGATCCTCTGCTATTTGATGGATTTCTGTTTTAAAACACGGATCTGCCATAATTTGGAAACACATGACATAACAGTTTTAGATCGCCATCGATCCATACAGTGATCGATGGTCAATCAACAGTCTACTAGCACTGGATTCAATCCATCACGCATATATACACAACATGTCTGAAAAGGAAATAATACACAGTCACGCGGAAATCCACAGAACACAATCTATTCACTATACACAATATTGAATACAGGTTAAGGCATTTCAGCCTTAGAGACAGTTCCCTCTCGACTACATTTTGAACACTCGAGTTTTCATAGAACTCTATATCACTCTATCTATCACCTCCTTACACATAATCTCTTTATATAAGAGATTACAACAATCATGGATCATTTAAGATGCACGATTCCTCCCACAATCACTCAAAAAATCCCTAATCTCCCATTATGCACACATATGGCAGATTAAATTACATTAAATAAGTCTTCGAGAGACTTTATCCATTCCATCATTTACTCTGTTTTTAACATAAATGTCCCTGCTTTGCTCCGATGGTCCACGTCCTCTCCTTGCTCCACTTTGGATTCCTCCTTTAATTATGAGTGCTTGGATGCTCCTGCATCAGACTCCCGAGGCACAAAAATTTATGACCTCTTGGTCATATGCTTCTCCTTATCCTTAGAAATTCTACCCACCTCTCAGTGGAGCTGCCTTCATGATCTTCTGTGAGCTGCAACCAACCTCTGCAGTAACAGTCTTCCTCTGCTACATGATACCTCACCAAGCTTTCCTCACTCAATTTTTGGCATCCTTCTGGTTCTCTCCTCTACAACCAATTGAGCACTCCTTGCTCTAGGTTGCTGCAAGTCTTCTCACCTTCCACTGTCGTTCTCTGCACGACAGTAATACAATAAACTCTCTAGTCTTCACCACAACTGTACCTCCTTCTCCTTCTGCTTGCACTCTTCTCCCTTCTCATAGGAAATCCTTTCTTGGCTCTGATACCACTTGATGAAAAGAGATTTATTGGGGTAAGGCCAAAACCCATTTCATATCAATATTCAATCCTGGGACCTATGGGTTATGAGCCCATTACTTATCGGAAGCGCTTCATAAGGTCTTAAGCCTTTAACTCGGACCATACAACTTTATCAGATCTTTTTATAAAAACTCGGGAACACATTATTTATCAGAAACACAAGAAAAACCCCACTATGAACCCTTGGGCCGGATCTCAAATATTATACCCCTGGCGCTATAACTCTGTCAGGTCTGCTCTTTAATTTCTCCAATCCTTTCTGCCAAACTTTTCGATCTCCGATCGACTGATCTCCGTCGTCCATTACATCTCTAATCCAATGGCTATAGACGTATTGCTATGTCGCATATCGACTAATCACTCATCGGCATATCCATCTCCGTCGTACCTTGACCTCTGTCTAAGGTGATTACCGATCAATTCTTGACCGTCGATCTGGACTCAATCTGACAGTCGTGGTTAAATCGCATATCAAACAACTTGCACGATGATTCTTCGTCGTTCATCTACACTTGGTAGATTCAATGGTCCACGATGATTTTCGGTATACAACAAGCATGAGGATTAACCACCTGAAAAGTGGTTTCCTCTCTCCTCCTCGCCGCTACATGTCGTTTGATGAGTGGAATCAGGTGCTCACCCTTCAAAACCGTTTATGGCTTTGAAGCTGCCAGAAATACCACTTGCGCTGTTTAAAACCACTCTTTGTCGATTATCTTCCAACATTACTTTCCGTCGATCTATGAGATCTGACGGCCCTCATCTCTCTCTACCTACATCATTCATCCTCTGATATTTAATGGATTTCTGTGTTAAAGCACAGATATGCCAGAATCTGGAAACACACGACATAACAGTTTTAGATTGCCATCGATCCATACAGTGATCGATGGTCGATCAACAGTCTACCAACACTGGATTCAAGCCATCATGCATATATACACAACATGTTTGAAAAGGAAATAATACACAGTCACGCAGAAACCCAGAGAACACAATCTATTCACTAGACACACTATTGAATATAGGCTAAGGCATTTCAGCCTTAGAGATAATTCCCTCTCAACTACATTTTGAACACTCGAGTTTTCATAAAACTCTATATCACTCTATCTATCACCTCCTTACATAGAATCTCTTTATATAAGATATTAAAACAGTCATGTATCATTTAAGATGCATGATTCCTCCCACAATCACTCAACAAATCCCTAATCTCCCGCTATGCACACATATGGCAGATTAAATTACATTAAATAAGTCTTCGAGAGACTTTATCCATTCCATCATTTACTCTATTTTTAACAAAAATGTCCCTGTTTCGCTCCAATTGTCCACGTCCTCTCCTTGCTCCGCTTTGGATTCCTCCTTTAATTATGAGTGCTTGGATGCTCCTGCATCAGGGATGAACCAATATTTCTTTCAAATGATAAATTATGCTAGTTAAGATTTTTATCACAAATTAAACCATAACAAATGAAATAGAAAGAGATAACATAGGATAGTTTTATTAATAAGATGGTGAAGACTCCATTCCTCTTTTATAAAAAAATTAAGGCTCCAACCTGTATAGCTATAACTTTAACTTCTTTAAGGCTCCAACCTTGAACGAGGACTCCAGTCCTCACAACAAATCCAGGCTCCAACTTGGTCTCTCACAAGACTCCAACCTTGTATAAGGACTCCAATCGAGATTATGCTCCAACCAAACACTACTTCAGAACTTCAAAGGCCAAAGAATACTTTGAAACATCATAAAAAATACTTCAAACCTACTAGAATAATCCTTCCAAAAACCGCTCCAATATGCTTTACAAGGTATGCATAAAAAGTCCTCTAATGGTTGCTACAACAATTCTACTAAAGGTTGGTTCAATGGCCTCAAGTATTCAAAAATGTGTTCAAAAGTTCTTTAAACATGATTTCAACAATTCTTCAATGATCTCTCCATATGTTGCAAGAGAATTCTTCAATACTTCTCAAGTAGATCCACAAAGGAGAGGCTTCAAAGTTATTCATAGGTACAACAAATAGTCTATTCCTAGTTTGTCCAAATGTCCTTCAAAATAGCTTAATCAAATAGTTAACAAAATTGCTCAAAAATCCTACTAAAAAAGTATTCTAAACTCTGCTCAAGAATGCTTCAGACTTTTCTTTAGAAATGGCTTCAAGTATGCTTGAAATCCACCACAAGTTCAAGTTTGTTGCAGCTATGTCACAAGGTCGAAGTTCTAATTTTTTTGTAGAATTTTCATAAGATCAGACTTCCTACCTTAGGGCTGAGGGTACTACTCCAAAAAGGGTTGAAGATATAGTCTTGAAGCACTAAAAATTCTATTTAATTAGGATGAATATTTTACTCCAATTGAGGTTGAAGTCTAGTCTTTCAGAGGGCTTAAAGTTAGGTTACTTCATGATCGAATTATATGTATCTTCATATGTGTATTTAGCTCTTGCATAGGGCTAAAAATTCCTTGTCATAGGTCAGAGGTATGTTGAGTTGTAGTCTTTCCTTATGGATATAATAATACTCCAACATGATCCTATTCCCAAGAAGGTCGAAATATTCCTCACAATAAACCAATGAATCCAACACAATAAGGTTCCGAAAGACAAAGAAAGATCCACTAAGAAATTTTTAACCAAATATAGATATAAATCACAAAAGATTCTTGTTCCTTTTTATTAGGTTCATGAGCTATGAATTTGTCTTTTTTCTCAGTTGTAAAATCCTTCTCATCTTCCTTGTCGAGTTGGATAACTAAAATGGATGAGGAATAACTTCTATTTATACTGGTTCAAACCTATATTTAACTGACATGTATGTTGGGTGAGGCCAACTTTTACTCGATACAAACATGGATTTCTTGACTTCAAAATTCAAATTATCATCAACTAATGGGAGTTAGGGGGGGAATAAATACGTGTTAGAAATCGCTTGAATTCCTCTACAAACTTATGTAATTTTCTTCTTGAGATAGTGTTCCCTTTGACATCAATAATAAGAATTCTTCCAACAGAACAACCATCGGCCATCACCCAATCCTCGAAGAAGTGGGTGTGCCATAGTCTGAAGACCCCTAACCACTGTGAGTTAAAATAGCAAGTTACTATTAAGGTAAGAATCCTATAGAGTCATTAGAGTATTAAGAAAAGATTCATCGTGAGAGCGCAAAGTTGTTGCCATTGTTGAACTATAAGAAACTTGTAGCCACCATCCATGAAGATTCACATTCGTTGACCATATTAACGAGTTGAATTACTTGGCCTCACCCCTAAAAACCACAAGCCAAAGGCTTCAAGTTCAAAAGAGAGCACAAGGTTTTAAATACAATATTGTGAGAAGGTTTTCCATGTTGTTTTTAAAGGTTTTAATTTTATGGAGTAAAAGTTATTTAATTAAATATTTGGATAAATAAAAAGTGTTGTGAGGAAATAATTTGTTTGGGTGGTGTAATAGATTATGTTGAAAGAAATAAATGGAAAGGTAAAATTGGTAGAAATATGGTGTGTAGTCCTTGACAAAAATGCATTGTCATATCATGCAAAAAAGAAGAAAAATATTTAGTTTTACAATGTCATCTGCATTTGGTGAGCATTGTAAAGTAGAAGGTTAATCCATTTTGGATTCTTCAGCCACCATTGTTGCATAAAGGGAAATGCGTAGCTACCACTATTCGTGCGTCACCATTTTTGCACGCAAGGATAAGTTAGTCATCTTGGAAGTATCTGCAACCTCAATTGCTATGTTGAGTGGAATCTACAGGGGCATGTTGTTCGGAGTGCAATGACCTGTAAGAGGAGAGCCATCACTAGAAATAGTCAACAATGGTCTTCATTGCCTTGCAGTGCCACCGTTATATTGAAAAAAGAATGTGTTGCGCTAGCCTCCATTGTGAGCCATAACGACATCCACTGCTTAATGGAATTCACTTAAGGAAAAGTATATTTTAGTGTTATATTTGAGTAAATCCATTATGTTCATCATATCCATGAGCTTGTTCTTTATTTAAGGGAAATTGAAAATTCATTTCTTAACAAAGGTTTTTTTTTTAGTGTAACATTTTATTTTAAGTGGAACCATGCAAAGGTAAAGAGCGTTTGACTTGTAGTGTTCAACCCATATGTGAAGCAAAGATTGGGTAGAAATAAGAAAGCCAAGACGTTGAGAAAGTCAAAGAAATAACAAGAGTTGTTTGAGATCTAATTGAAAGAGTTGGAAACCAAAAAGAAAAATAATGTTTTGGCAATAAAATGCATAAACTAATCCATTGATGGCAACATTCTTCCCCTCCTTGTAGATGCAAAGACAATAAAGTAGGCTTGGGATATCCTTGAGAGGATCTTTTGTGTAAGGAGGAGTAATCAAGTTGAAGATAGTAGTGTTGTACAACCTACTGTAGCAGTGCTTCAAAATGAAAAGGAAGGCAGATATATAATCGTAGATCTATATAAAGATGAAGAGTTTGGTGAATCCCACTTGAAATTGGATGGTAATGGAGTGTTACCACTAGCACCTCAGTTTTTCATAGTTAAAGCTACCAATGGAGCAACAAGAGGTTTGGTGGATCCAATAATCAAAATTTTTGATGTTAACTTTGATGAAGAACAATTAACTAGTGATGAGTGGTTTCACATGATGCAACATAAATATATCATTGATATGTTGTTATTTGGTGAGAGAATACCACCTTTGTATGGAAGACAAGTGGAAGACAACCTATTTGCAGCAACAAAGGTTGGTAAAGGAGTGGAAAATAAATATTATGATGTAATGCAAGAGGTAGAGAAGGAGAGGAAGAGGAGAAATCTCTCACTGTAGAGTAGAAAGAACAAAATAAATATGGTTCTAAAAATGTTTCTCATATAAAATTAAGATTTATTTTGAGTGTGCAAGTAAATAGGAAAATCATCTTCCAACTCTAGTAAAATGTGATGCAAATGACATAGAAAAAGCAACAAAATTTGAAGAAGAATTAAAGTTCCTTGAACCAAGGTTTGAAACACCAGGTTTTGATGAAGTCTACATAGAAGTTGAAACAATGAGTGTTGAAGGCAACATGAATGATGTAGAAAATGAAAACTTAATGAAATTTTCATGTATTGGAGCCCAAAGGGATCAAATTCTATTATGGACTTATATTGCAGCAAATTGATAATCAAAGATTAATAATGAAGAGGAAACTATAAAAGATTACATCCATTTAGTTCTTTGCATTTCCTATGCCCTTTTAATGTGCTCGATTTGATGCAGTTTTTTTGCCCTTAAGACATTGTTACATCACATAACATTCATTTTCAAATATATCATGGCCTATCTTTATTGTGGAAAAATCCTGTGTCAGCGATGTTTATTACTTGATCTTTTGTTCAATTTTTTCTATAATCTATGTAGTTCTTGGTAATTTAGGCGGTGTATGAAAGCCATTCCTGCAGTTTTGAGTACACAACATTTTAAAAAGATATACATTTCCAAGTCTTGTCAATCGTGTATCAAACGCAGCGTAAGATTTGAAATATTGAACTTTTATTTCTATTATAGATATGGACGACGATATCAGATACGGTCTCGCTATTATAATTACCTCACTCAGATAACAACATCGGGAGGTTGGTTTTATTTAACTATATAAATACCACCTCAATTGAAGGAAGGAAAGAGCGATGACAGCATCGGATCAAGATCATGAGGATGTGAACCTGCTTTGGATAATTTGGACGAGCTTGTCATCGATCTGGAAAGCTCTGGCGAGCACAGAGGCAGAAACAGGAGGAGAGGCTCCGAACAAGGCCGGCGCAACCTGCTGAGTTCCTGGATTCTGGCTGTTCAGTCCAGAGAAGGCCACTGCGTTGACAGGGCCAATGTTCTGTTGGAAATGCACAAGACCTCGAGGGAACACAAACACGTCTCCCTTCTCCAGCGTTGTGGAGAACAGAGTGTTGTTAGTGGTGATAAAGCCAACCAAGAGAGTACCCTCGATCACCACCAAGATTTCGGTGGCCCGCGGATGTGTGTGAGGAGGGTTGAGGCCGAGAGGAGCAGCGAAATCAAGGCGGACCAAGGAAATTCCCAAGGTGTTTAAGCCTGGTAGCTGCGTTACAAAAGCTGGCGTTACAACGAATCCCAACTGGTTACTGGTATCTCCTGGTTTATCTAGGCCCCTCAACCGGAAGTCGTCTGCTGTGACCATCATCGCATTCTTACATGGAAACCCGTTCACAATAACTGCACAATTCAAAATATATATAAAATGTTATTCACCCATGATCAGCTAGCAGACATTCGCAAACGCACCAGACATACATATTATATTACATGTAATTACAACATGGAAACATTACCATTGCTTTGCATATCAGCAACGCAAATGTCTTGTAAAGGATCTGGATCACTTGCACGCACAATAACAATACTATTCGCGTATGATAAGATCACTAGTACTGCAACTGCTAACGCCGGAAAGGATTCCATGGCTGTAACTCACTATTTTTCTTTTCTTCTATTCGAAAATAAATAGAGATGGACTGAATTTGATTATGAATGGAGAGCGTTGCTCCCTTTTATAACTATGGTAAATGACCCGGTGTTGCAGGTCCACCCACCGAATCCCCTCTGCCGCATACGACTGTGTCAGAGTTCTGGTTAGTTAGAGTCTAAAGAATAAAAAAAACTTAAGTAATGGTTAGAGTCTAAAGAATACAAAAAGCTCATGTACAATTGTCTCAATCAGCGAAGTAATCAATATATATGTCTGTCTGTCGGGAGGATATGGTCAGTTGCGTATTTTCCTTCGACATTCAAAAATAGAAAAAGTCTACCTTTATCTAATATGTTTTAGATTGTCTTTTAAAAATGAAAAAGTTTGGTTTCATATAACGTGTTTTACTTTTTCAAACTAAAAAAATTGTACAATGATCCGGAGTTTGTTTTAGATTGTCTTTTAAGAATGAAAAAGTCTGCTTTCATATAACATGTTTTACTTTTTCAAACTAAAAAAATTGTACAATGATGTAAACAATATTATTAATGCCTTCAACCCAAAAAACATTAGAGATATTGTTACCTTGAAGCATGCTCTGTGCACATTCCACTAGTGTTCTATTTTTCCTCTGAGCAACTCCATTTTGATGAGGTGTATGAGGCACTGTAAATTGTTATAGAACCCCATGAATTTATCAATATTGATTAAAAACTCTTGATTTGTATTCTCCCATTTGATCAGATCTGAGAATTTTGACGTATTTCGAAGTTTGTTTTTCCACCATGTTTTTTAATTCCTCAAAGTACTCAAAAACATCGCTTTTATTTCTTATGAAATAGACCCAAGCGTATCTAGATCTATCATCAACAAAAATAAGAAAGCACAATGCTCCTCCAAGGGATCTAGTTTTCATAGGTCCACATACATCAGTATGAATTAATGCAACTATTTCGCTTTGCCCTTTTTCTTCATGTATAGGAAATTCCTCTCTATGTTGCTTTCCAAGTGCACATGATTCACATTCAACATGATTATTCTTGATTACAGGAAGACCTTCAACCATTTTTTTTCTTTGAAGTAACATTAAATCATTGTGATTTAAATGCCCATACCTTTGATCCCATAAATTTTCTGTTGACATTGTTATAGATGCCAATGCTTGATGCCCTATCCTGGTCACATTGAACATATACAAGTCTCCAACTCTAATACCTGTGGCAATAACCTTGCAGCGATCCTGGATATCTTTAACAACACAATGTGATTCAACAAAATCCACCTTTAGATCTTGATCAGCAATAGTAGAAACCTAAATTAAGTTCTTTTTTACACCAAGAACATACATCACATCATCGATTTTTCTCTCTTTTCCATTAGGTAACATCACACCTATTGTTCCATATCCTTGAACTTTAAGGGCTCTTTTATCTCCTAGATAAACACATGTTCCATCAATGTTCTCATGATATTCATCAAACCAATCCTTATTACAAGACATGTGGAGTGATGCAAAAAAATCAATGAACCAAGCATTCACGTCATCAGTCTCAACAGACAATGCAGCATTAGAAACAAACAATTTGAGATTTTTAAATCCATCGTTGATTGAGGTGTCTTTGTCCTCAAAAGTCCCATTATGCCTTATGTTTCTTTGTTTAAACTCATTATATTTTCTTTTATAGAAATCTTTAGAATGATGTCTAGATTTCCCACAATAATAACAATCATCATTTCTTTTATCATGAACTATAAATTTAGGTTGTGCCATACCTATTTGCTTTGCTTGAAAATTTCCTCCTTTGCTTTTGTCCCATTGCTTGCCTTTGTATGGCTTCTTACCCTTGGATACCAATGCCAAATCTGAATTGTTTAAGCCCAAACTGAAGTTCTTCATCTTCTCTTCCTCAAAAGAATACCTGTCAATTCATCCAAAGTAGGAGGCTTCTCTCTAGCTGAAAGACTTGAAACAAAAATTTGATAATCTTTCACTAAGCCATTTAATGTGATAGTGACCAAGTCAGTATTGGACACCTTTTCACCAATATCTCCTAACTTATCACTTAGCTCTTTGACATGAGAAATCAAATTGCTTATACTTTCATTGGCCTCCATTTTAATTGACAAAAGCTTGGTCTTCAAGAATAAAATCCAGTTAGTATTAGTTGTTTCATATAAGCTTTTGAGAACATCCCATGTTTCTTTGGATGTTTCACAATCCCTAATATGAGGTATGATGTTGTCCTTAACTAACATTCGTAGCAACACCTTTGCTTTTGTTTCCCTTTTTTTCCAATTTGGAATAGTTGCAACAGTTGTGGGTTTTGGGCTCCACCCCACTCACTATGGGCCACAAATTATTTCCCTTTAAAACTGTTGATACCTTGAATTTCCAATTTGCATAATTTCATCAATCAAGCCTTGTGCACTCATTCAAATACGTTTCAGCCAAACATTTTGACATAATGACAAAAGAATTGTCACCAATCAACAAAATGCACCCAAATCCACCAGATCTACACCCAAATTCACTAGATCTACATCCAAATTCACCAGATCCAAAACCAAATGTGCATGATATAAACAAAAACAAGAGTTAATCTTGCTTCAAATAAAAAAACAAAGCCAAAAAATACTCCTTATTTCTCCTTTTCACCCAATGTAATCTGCACTCCCAAAAACGATTTCAAATGATTCTTCCACCCAAACATAAAAAAACACCCAACACCTTTTTAACTCTCTTCACCAAAAATAACTATAAAATAATTTTCACCAATAAATAAAAACAAAACTTTCACCATAAATTTTTTTCACCAAATTTTTAACTCCTTATGCCTCCATACCTCATCCACAATTTTCTCTCAAAACAAAAAATAAAGAAAATTTAAATAAGTAAATACATGATAAGATTTTACATCTTTGACAGGGCTCCTTAGTGCGCCAATTTACTCCTCCATGAGAAATTAACCTCAAACTTATGGCTTGGCTTGATTTAAAAAATCAAATCATACCTTTCAAATTATGATGGTTGCGGTGGTTATATAATTCCACAGGCTTCTCACATGCGAAGACTGTAGTTATATACAGACACAACGAATGCAGACAACATCGTTCAACAATATTCCTCAACCAAATAACATAAAAATTTTGGGAGCAGCACCATAACAATAGGATCTCACAGCCCTCTATTTCACAACCCTCACAACAGGATCTCACAACCCTCTATTTCACAACCCTCACAGATCTAGGTTCTTTTACTCTCATATCTAAAGCCTCACTAGATCTGATCCAAATGGAAAATGGCATCAACCCATGATACTCATCCACCCATATTATTCATTGACCCATGGAATTTACCCATGGTATTGTAAATGGCATCTGCCCGTAGTATTGTAAAATACACCCATGGTATTCATTCACCCATGGTATCGTAAATGGAATTGAACCGTGGTATTGTAAATAAAAAAAACTATAAGTAACAAGTCACATTTTGTAAAAGGACAGATTGTCCGCCACAATGTAGCCTTTACAGTTATTATGATTTTAATAAAAAGTTTCTGTGTGGTTTTGTTTATTGGGCATTCTCCTATTTTTCTTCTGGCAATGCAAGTTTTCAGATCTTGGGGGTCTCTCCTCTCAAGATCCATTTCAATCTTTTAGATCTTGGGGGCCTCCCCCCAAGATCCAGATCAGTACTGATCTGGATCTTGGGGGGAGGCCCCCAAGATCTAAAAGATTGAAATGGATCTTGAGAGGAGAGACCCCCAAGATCTGAAAACTTGCATTGCCAGAAGAAAAATAGGAGAATGCCCAATAAACAAAACCACAAAGAAACTTTTTATTAAAATCGATAATAACTGTAAAGGCTACATTGTGGCGGACAATCTGTCCTTTTACAAAATGTGACTTGTTACTTATAGTTTTTTTTATTTACAATACCACGGGTCAATTCCATTTATGATACCATGGGTGGATTTTACAATACTACGGGCAGATGCCATTTACAATACCATGGGTAAATTCCATGGGTCAATGAATAATATGGGTGGATGAGTATCATGGGTTGTTGCCATTTTCCATTTGGATCAAGATCACATTCTCTGGCTCTGATACCATATTGGAAAATACAGAGAGATGCACAAGAATGAAATCAAATCTCATTAATCAAACTGCTTGGACAACCAATACATTATATAGGCACACATAGGCAGCTTCTGGGACAACCTAGATCTAAATAATTCAGATCACCAATTCACAACACAAACTACGAATACACAACTCATGAGAGATAGACTCAAACAATAATTACGAGAATGCAACTCATAAACTCTATCTAGAAATATCATTTCTACATTATTCCAGCACACATAATACCACTAACGAAGAAATGGTGCTCAAGCACTAGCTAGGAATGAAAAATAGAGCACCAAAGAGGTCCAACACAACCCTTAGCATGAATAAGTCAACTTTCAAGGACAACTAAACAAGATTTAAAATATGTCCATATAATAGCAACCAATATACTGTCCCCCTACCAATAACTAACCCCATAACAAGCACAATCATCCCAAGTACACAAATCCAACCAAACAACACGCCGACTCAAGAGTGTCATAAATAGCGGATAAAATCAAGCTAACAAATTGAAGATGGGAGATGGAGCAACAATAAAAATTAAGGTAACATAAGGGTTTCATAATTTATAGAAATGAGCCAAGCTCCAAATGCTACATGCAATAGACTATATATGCTTTCAGAAGATTGAAAATGTTGATAACAACCTAGCCCCCAAAATCAACTTCAACCCACATTCTAAACTCCCATCCCTCACCTTGGTTATAGAGCCCCTGGTCTTCAAAACAAAAATAATTGTATTTCCATTGGTAAAGAGTTTCATTTCGTAACTTTGGTTTGTCAAGCTCTCACTGAGGCCTTGTGGGCCACCAGAGTGACTATACCAGTTGAAACATGCACCTCATTCTAGCCTGATACCCTCCCAGAGCATATTTCAAGACCTTCTAGCAATGGAAGCATACCAAATTTAAACTAAGGCAAATACAACCAGTATTTTCGGTCCCTTTGTTCCTTACAAAATGACATGCATCTGATATCATAGATTGAAGTAATTTCATGTGTCTGCATGCACAGGGGTGGCGTTGCCACCACCAACCTTTAATCTTTCTCATTCTTCAAGGTGGCAGGCTCAACTACCCATGCTGCTAATTTCCTTGTACCACACTCTATTCGGGAGTTTTTAAATAATTTTGAGTTGTTAACATGTTTGACATTATTTTTTTAAGATAGAAAAAAGCCACTCCTATATAGTATGTTTCACATTGTTATTTAAAAATAACACACACACACACATATATTCACATAGATGTGTGAAATTTTATATTATTTATAATATTATTTATGAGTTTGTTTCAATTTTTCTATAGGAATTCAACCAAATAATTCTTAATCAATTTATATTTTTGTTATGTTAAAAATATATTTTTGAATGCATAAATGCATTCAACCTTTAAAAAAAAATATAAATATATATATATATACACCATCATATAACATATTTTACATATTTATTTTTTTAATAAAAAATATATAATGATTTAGAGTATCATACAATTTGTAAATAAATCACTTAAAAGAATTAGTTGGTAACCATGCTTATCATATATATTATTAAAATATTTTGAATAGGTAACATGTTTCACATTATTTTTCAAAATTGAAAAAATCTACGTCTATGGAATATGTTTCACATTGCTATTTAAAAATAGAAAAACTATATACTAGTTTTTTTGGGGTATGATACCATTTCAATTTATGCGCAATTACATTATTATTTATTTATAAAATTTAATTATTTCAAATTATTTGTTTGTAAGTGTGTGTATTTATATGAAATTTTCAATTATAAATTCATATTATTGTTTAGGCATTTTCTAACTATTTTTGAAGTTCTCTTAATCTAGCCAAATATTTTTTAATCAAATTATGTTTTTATGTTGCTTAAAATATATTTTTGAACACACAAAAGGCCACCACACATACATATTCTACATGGTTTTTTTAAATAAAAGAATATATAATGATTTAAAGTATCATAAAATCTGAAAATTAATTAGTTGGTAATGGTGTTGATCATATATGTTATTAAATTATTTTGATTTGTTGACATGTTTGGTATTATCTTTTAAGATAGAAAAAAATCTACTTCTATGTAATACTTTTCACATTATTACTTAAAAATGGAAAAAAATACATTACTTTTGGGTATAATACAATTTCAAAGTTTTCATGTATAACTATATTATTTTTTATTTATACAATTTAATTATTTAGTAGATGTTAAAAGGTTACTAAATTAGTGAGTGTTTTTTCCTTTTCATGTTGGTGTGGGAGGGTTAGGGGGCAAGGGAGTGGAGTGGTTTTGGGAGCTATGGGGCATGGTGGTGGAAGCGGGAGGAAGAAAATAGATATATCTATATTGATTTATCAATGAGATATAATAAGAATAATGCCTTCTGTAATACTCCCTAGTAGCCCAATTAGGGCGATGCCACCGCTTCTGACTCTGATATCATAATCATAATATAAAACATATAGAATGACAAAATAGTAAAATAACACGTTGGATAATCCATAAAACATGTATGTATATAAAGTTTGAAGCACTTATATATGAACTCAGTTGGCTGTCTACAAGGCTCAGACATACCATCTAGCCATAAACCATGTTGCTCCAACTCTCTTAGCTTTCAATCACCCTCAAGTTAGGGATGTTACTCCATGATGGAAACACCTTCTCTATCCAGGTACATATCCACAACCAGATACAAATAGGGCCAAGGTACCAAACCCTTGCAACCCTAAACCAATAGGCTCACATCCCCCACTAGCCCCACACTCAATTAATGCACCACCTTCTTTTCACTCACAGTCCATTGGGTGGCACCACTACCTCCAAGATAACCAAATTGGTCGGCCATGGATGTACCAAACCCCATGGCTTCCAAGAGTTCCTACCACCCTTAGGGTTCTCTGGGTACCCTCTACGCCCTCACGTAGTGGCACCTGTCCCTACTAATTCATATCCAATTGAATAGGCAAATTTTCATTTCACTAGTACAAAATGGCTAATTAGTTAATAAAAAATGACTAAAATTTGCATACAAACAACCATTTTTCAGTCGGTGACGAGTAGTAGCTAATTTACAGTATCTTATAACACGCCAAAATTTTAGTCATTTTTAGCTTAGTCATTAATTGGTTGTCTCAATTTCATCGCCTTGTAGTATGTTTAGTCATATATTTGGCCATATTTTTGGTCATTGATTTAGTCATTAATTGCCAGAATTAATGACCAAATATATAACAAGATATATCACTATATGGTCCGCCGAGAAAACCAATTAATGACCAAAGAAATATGGCTAAATTTTGGTCGTGTTATAAGATATTGTAAATTAACTACTAATAGTCGAATATATGCAAAATTTAGTTGTCATTTGTAATAACAAATTAATCATTTGCAATAATCTTTTTTTTTATAGTTTCATGTTCATTATATAAACAACTAATTTAGTAGTTTATATTCATTTCATTTACTTTCATTAATAATCATTGTAAACAACTAATTTAGTCGTATATTTATTTTATTTGTGTTCATCATTAATCACTATAAGTGATGAACCAACACTTGCATCCTATGCAATATTGTATTACAATATTTGCAAATTACATGCTCAATTACATGACCAAACATGACCCAAGCATCCCGATACTTACTAAGAGTTTATAACACACACTCTTTGGTCAAGTTTACATCAGAATAGAAACCAATACCCCAACTATCAATACAAGGCCAAAACATCATCGTTGCTTTAATAAGCAATGAAAAACACATCATAACTTTTGTAATTTAAATTGTAACAAATGATTTACAAAATGGATCCATGACAAGCTACCATATCTAGAAAAACCATCTCTCACTCATGAAAGTGAATGAGTCATCATCTACTTGTGGCAGATTTGCTTGTCGAACAACTCTTCCAACTGGTTCCTGCATGGATTGTTTGTCCTTGAGATGTTGCTCTAGAGCCTCCAACATGTGGCTCTTTGATGACCACTTCTATTGCAATGACTACAAAAAGTATTCTTCCTCCAGACCTGCTTAACCTGCTTCATTCCCTGATGTGGAGAAGGCCTTTCATGTCTCATCCTTTTTCTTACTTCCATTCTCTTCCATCACTCAACAACCACATGGTTATGTAAACCAAGAAAATTACATGATTTTCTATGCCATGATTTATGTTCATCATTAACATGCTTGTAATGTGTGATTCTGGTGATGGGAGCTTGTCCTAACTCTCCCTTTCTGATGTGAACTTTCATGGGAGGATGGTGATGTGTTCTCATCATTCTCTTTCTTCGACAGTTTCAACAATTTCTTGGAAGCTTCTAACACCTTTGAGATTTCTGCTTCAGTGTATCCCAAACCTGCAAAACAAGGTCTTTATACAACTTCCAATGGATGAGTCATTCCTTCGCCACTAACACCAAGTCCTCCTATACAACCCATCTTGGTAAGGAGTCTCATGCCAGGTTCTGAAATGGGTACCTCCATGTTTCCAAAAAAACTAGTTTCATGTGAAAAAGAAACTAAATAATGATCAACATTGTTTACCTCAATTGTCAATTTAGAAACCAGCGGTGATGGATTTTCTAAGCCATCGTCGCACTTCAATTTTTCCAAGGCCTCTTCCGTGGCTTGTAGTTGAAGCTGCAATCTCTACTTCTCCTCTTTCTCTTCTCGTAGAAGTATCCTCAATTCAATATTTTATACTTGAAGGCTTTGTTTGATCTCCTCATCTGAATGATGAGAAGACGATGATGAAGATGAATGTGCACTCGATGGAGTAGATGGAGCATCGTCCTTTGCTATTTCTTTCTCTTGTTCCTCCCTCTCCATATTCTCCTCATAATCTGCATACATTAAGTCCACCATGTGTTCCATCTTGAGGAGGTCCTCATAGATATCTCTATTGTTCTCCATTTCCCTTCTTGTTTCATATTCAATCATTCACACTTGCAATTCACATAAGTGAGAAGACCACTCTTATACCAAACTTGATCTGGATCTCTTCAGGGACCATAATTAACCAAGATATTTTACATCTGTGTTGCTAATAGAATTTCATATGGAAGAGTATGAAAATCCACATGTGCATATTGTAAATAAGATGAAAACATAATGATGATCATCGAATCAAAGTACACAAACATATTGATAAAAAATTTCACCTAGCGTGGGTTTCATCTCCAAGCCCTGGTGTTAATAGTGGGGATGCTACTTCATTGGATGCTACAAATGATGATGATGTACATGGTATATTCTTTGTCGTTACAGTATGAATACCCTCAGCTAGAGTGGCATGTCTCTCCACAAGATGTTCTCAGAAACTCTCACTCATATGGGCAATTCCCTCACCAAGAGTGGCATGTCTCTCCACAAGACATCCTCCTATAGGAAATCTCACTCAAATGGGCATTCCTTCAGCACGAAAAGCTATTCAAATCTCACATGATGTGGTATACAAGTATCCCTCAAGGTAATGATAATCATGGATCTCAACAACAAAGACATCATCTCAGCAAAATAAAATAAAAACATGGCATAATTGCATCATATACCTCCACTTTCAGGGATGGCCGAAAAATAAAAAGCTCAACTGTTGAAGCAGACACCACTGTTGAATTCATGGTGTGAAATTGTGTCAAATGACTATAAACTTTTCCCCTTTTTGACTCCGTCAAATTCCGGACCCTCGGGAATCTTGAAGATTCCCCTAAAGGTTCCTTCCTGAAGATGGATGAAAAAACTGTTGCTCGGATGAATATTCTCAGCACCCATTGCACTCTCTGTGAAATTCTGTGAAAATGGTTATAAAGTTAGCATCATTCTGTCTCAGTCAAAAATCAACCTCTAAGGGAATATTTTAGATTCCTTAATATTCTACCAAGATTCCTTGTTGTCGGATGCCTGGATTTCTATTGCTCAGATGGGCAAACAGACTACACGATTGGAATCCTGGAGAGAAAACATGCAAAAATGACTATGAACTTGTTAATTTTTGGCACAAGCACCTCTGGACCTCTAAAGGAATCTTTTTAGCATCATGGCATATTCCCTTGCTCATGGTTCCGCGACATCTGGTTCGCTCATGGTTCCACAGGTCCGCCCTTCGTCAGTCCCCCATTGAGAGATTGAAATGGGTTTATATAAATTGAGGTGGGAAAAAAATTCAATGTTGGTCGTTTGGCTCGTTGGCAAAGGCGTTATGTTGGGTGCGGGGTGGTCAAGTATTCCAAACCCACTGACCCCTAAAATGGTATGCACATTCTATATTTTTAACCAGTTGTTTGGTTGGTGGTTAGTGCTCCGCTAGTGGTCTTTGATTGTTGGCGGAGTTATTAAACATGACGCTATTTGAATATTCATTAGAACCACGTTATATTTGAATGGTTGTGGTTGGATTTTGTTCCGTCGATGCACTGGCGACAGCCGGCCAGGTTTGACACCCGCTAGAACATACACACACACACATATATATAGTATGTGATATGGTTCCACCGACATTTTAACCATTTATATATATGTGTGTTGTTGACCATGGGATGTGGCGAGGGTTGCGGCTTACCACACTAATTATATTTTTTTTATTTTTGATCAAACAATAAGCCATTTTTAGGCCACTAGAAAATAAGGGTCACTGAGAAAATTAACGATTCAACAATTTCTCCCTCTCTAGTGGTCGGATTCCATGCTCTATATTTCACCAATTTGTTGCCTCGTTAAGACTGCCACTTGGCTTAGTTTGACACGAACTTTGACAACGAATATCTTGGGCATACGGACTTGTTAGATGATCCAAAAATACAATTTTATCATAGGTTATAAAATTAGAATAAAATAATTATTAATTTAAGATATTAAATTAATAATTATTATTCTATAATGTTTAATTATTTAATGGATACTTTTAGAATTAGCATATTGTTGTAACTAGATATGACTCTCCAAATGTGTCGTATCTTAGGCTCTATTTTAGGAGATTAGTTAGCTAGTTGGTTTGAATAGCATTTATTGTAAATGGACACTTGTTATTTAATAAGTGATCCATAATTAGAGGTAGTTAGGACATGGAGCTTATAAATAGCTCATTGCAAGAGTGTTTGGTTGTTCGGGTGTAAACTCTTGCAAAATCAATTATGTAATTGTTTTTTCTGATTAATAAAATTACGTGTCTGAGGACACTTCTGCCATTATTGTGGTATCAGAGCTCTAGTAATGATGCAGTGGATGTGAGGAGGATATTCCAGCTCAACAAAGTCCTGGAAAACTTCATTCAATTGATCAGCAAATGATTGGTATGAAATTGTCCAGTTTTGTGTTCAACAAAAAAAAAAAATCTTATTGATTTTAGAATTTTAATCTGCAAATCAATTTGTGTATTATTATTAGATTTCTTTTACTGCATGTTCCATGATTATCAGTTCTAGATGTGCCCTGCAAATGCTACACTCCCATCAATTCCCTTCACAATTACAAAGCGGATACAAAAATTCAATCAAAGTAGCTACTATCGAGATTCAGCACGAAGTACGCTATTTAAAATGCCTCTGAGATCAAATGCCTACATATCATAGGAAGGGTGTCCTCCCGGAATTCGCAAGCGAAAAGCAGGGCCATCCTCCTTCAAAGAAACCAAGACACTCCATTCTATTCTAGCTCTGGAATAGGAGAGAGTTAAGAAACTTGAAAAAGCTCGGGATTTACCAGAAGTGTACTGAAAGCCATCAAACTGTGCCCTGCCCGACCATTTGGTTCAAAGCGGATAGAAAGGTGTCCTCGCTGAAACTAGACATACCATTTATTTATTTCTCAACAACTTCGTTCCGGAAAGAGTGTTACCTGCAAGTGACATGGAAACACTGTCGCCCCCACCAATGTGATGGCAAGCTGTAATTCTTATAAATTTCCGCTCCCACTGCTGCTCTTTTATAGATATATAACAATATATATATTCGATTTTGAACTTGTCGACATGGGACATCCATAATAAAAAAATTGCGAAGGCTTTCATTATGAGCTACAATTGTATGGAAGAAAACTTAGAATACAACTGTACAGCTTGATTAATGCCAAAAACTGAATGTTTAGCAGACAATGTTGTTAAGAGAGTAGAGTCGATCATTCCTCCGCGCAGTAAGATGTACTTGTATGTTTTTGGAAGCTGTTGTCTTCTCATCCACAGTGACAAATGGATACAGAGTGCCAGAGAATGTTGGGGTTGCCTGAGAAGAGCATAACAGTTGCTTGCCATCGTTGTTAGCCTCAGCAGAAGCAGAAATCTGCATGCAATTTCAGCGTTTTCCCTGCTGTAGAAGCCTACATTGAAAGCAGTGGTGCTTCCTAGAACTTTTTTTTTCGATGTAATCATTTATGGTTGATGGAGTAATAAGGGTGATGTTTTGAAATTTTTTGGAGTAATAAGGAGTTTTATTTGTAATTTGTAAATTGGGGAGATAAGGTGTGTTGGGTAATTTGTTTTTAAGAAGTTTTTTGGGATCATCACATTGTAACTCAAAGTATTTTTTACTTTGAGGGGGGGTAATTTCTTTTTTACCATATTGTGCAAAAGCACCATTGTAAAAGTCAAATTTTGAAAGTTGCCTTGTAAAAATTTGAGATATTGACTAGAGCCAAGTGCAAAGCTCAGTCAATTTTCTCCTGTTTTGACGACTATTTGAGGGTCAAGGCCAAGCGCCGATAGATCGTGTTTTTTGCGTGGTGTGTTGTGTTGACTATCTTGTCATTTCTGTTCTGATTCTTGGTGCGACGCTACAACGCTAAAATGTCTAAGTTGATTAATTTGTTTTCTGATTCCGACAAACTAGAAGGCACCAAATCTTATAAAACATGGCATCGACTCATCGAAAGCACACTCATTTACAATGAATTATGGCAGGGAATATGTGATGGAGATGTTAAGCCGAATAAACCCACAGATGCAGCTGCACTAGAAAAATGGGAAATCAAGAATGTTAAAGCCTTACCTCTTATTAAATTGTGAATGATGAAATGTATGTTCATATAGAAAATGCTTTAGATGCATGGACTGCTTTGAAAACTTTTAAAGACCTCTTTGATACTCAACCTGAATCAAAGAAAGTCGATCTACAATTAAAATTGTTGCAACAAAAATTAACTGAAGGCGGTGATGTTCTTGAATATCTCTCAAGACTTAAGAATATCATGCAAGAAATTATTAATGCTGGTGATAGTTCATACCATTGGAATCAGGGTGATGAGAACTACGATATAGTCCAGGTTTCACTTCAATATGACGAATTTTATTTTTGAACTTTTCCATAGACACTGTTGAATTTTCAGCGTGTCTAGAGCCACTTAGATCACTATTTGATCGATTACACTAGATGCATTGATTTGAGTGTAGATGTCATTTTATAATCCCATTTAATACCTTACACTAGATGCATTGATTTTGGTGTAGATGTTGATTTCTACTCCTATTTGATTTCTTGCATTGGATGCGTTGGCTTTAGTGTAGATATTGATTTATAATCCTATTTGTTTGCTTGTACTAGATGCATATATTTTTGTGTAGATGTCAATTGCTAATCCTATTTAATACCCTACACTAGACACATTGATTTCAGTGTATATGTTGAATTCTACTCATATTTGATTGCTTGCACTGGATTGGTTTAAGTCTAGATATTGATTTCAAATCCCATTTGATTGCTTGCACTAGATGCATTGATTTCAGTGTAGATGTTTATTTCTAATCCTATTTAATACCTTACACTAGATGCATTGTTTTTAGTGTAGATGTTGATTTATACTCCTATTTGTTTGCTTACACTAGATGCATTGTATTCAGTGTAGATATTGATTTCTAATCCTATTTGATTATGTGCACTAGATGCATTGATTTTAGTGTAGATGTTGATTTCTAATCCTATTTGATTATTTGCACTAGATGTATTAATTTCAGTGTAAATGTTTATTTTTTATTTGATGCAACTAGATGTATGATGTACATTAATGTCAAAGTAATTAGATTAATTTTGTGCATTGATTTCAGTGTAAGCACATCTTTGCCCCTCCATCTATATCGCTATCTCCCATTTTCTCTCCTTCTTAATCTCTCCACCTCACCCCCCAAACATACACACTCTGTATCCATATCTATCTAGCCCTCTATTTCTCCCTTCCTTTTCCCCTTTGTCTCTCTCTCTTCCGCTTCTCTCTCTCTCTCTCTAACACATCTCTCTCCATATCTACATCTCTTCCTCCCTCCCCGTCTTTTCCTCTCTCTTCTTCCCTCGCTCCCCATCCTCCATCTATATGTTTATCTCCGCTTGTCTCTCCTTCTCACCACCAAAACATACACACGCTCTCTCTCAGTGTAAGAATATAAAAATTATTCATAACATGCATTGACTTTTGTGTTACAATAATTCAACCATAAATACAATAATTGAATTTTCATCCTAAATAAAATGTTCACTTACCCAAAATATTTTCTTCCTGAAACTGTAAACTATTTGTAATTGGCTACATTCTTATTATAGCCCTCTTTTATTTGGGGATTACCACTTCATATGTCACAATGATTGACTTTGGAGAAAACTATTATTAATTTTGGAGAGAAACAGAGACAATATATCACATTTACTATAGTAGCTCGAGTTAAATATTTGAATGGTCTATAATTTGAACTGCCCTTTCCATATGGTCGATATTAGAAAATGGAAAAACTAGTAGGTGTGACAATAAGAATAGTATAAGAAAATAGTTTCAGATTGATCATAATGAAGATTGTTTGTAATTGACTATACTATTATTATTCACATTTTCTATCATTCAACATTGTTAGATTGCCACTTTGAACTTAAAAAATTTATTTCATCATTTTTCATCATTCAAGTTACTAACATTTTCTCTCATCTCAAGAAAATGAGGTAGCTAAGAAAATTTAAAATTAAATTGACCAAATTAATATTAGACATATTTAGCATATTTAAAAGGATCAAAATAATTAAATGTTCAACAAATTTTCTATGACCACACATGACTCAAATCAACCTAGATCCATCTTAACCCTAGATTAATCAAGCACCAAGAGGGATCAAATCTATTGAGGTGAAAACCTTTCTTCAAGTTTTGCACTCAAAAAAGAGGTTTGCACCTCGAGAGATTTTATCCCTCTTGACGCTTGATAGATCCGAGGTTTAGATAGATCTAGGCTTGTTTATTTACATTAAAAAAATAAAATCATGAAATGGATATTAATTCAAAGCTTAAAATTTTGTAATAAGTTAATTATTTTCAAGAATCAATCAATATAAATAGTTTTTTAAATCAATTTTATAATAATGTTTTTCTTAAATATGTTTTCTTTCTCTAATTTCAACTATTTAAAAAACTTATTTTGAAAATGAAAAATTAGTAGACTCAATTGTTCGATGCAATAAAAATCTTTTTGTTTTTATTAAATGTTGTATTTTGAATAGATTTCTAATACTTATGGAATTTGAATTTCAATGTACACTGAGAGTTATTGTCACTTAATCCAGACATAAAACTTTTGACATAAATAAAGGCTAAACATAAACCCTATTTAGACCAATACTTTTTATTGATTGACTATTTGTATTCACTAATTGTAAATACTAACTTTGTATATGGTTTTGTTGAGTTCACATATTTTTACTATTTAGAAAGTTGTTGAGTTTACAAATTTTTACTATTTAGAAATCTACACGTTCAAGAATTAAATTTTAAAAATATTTTAATTAAAAAATGTATATTATTTACTTAAATTAAATTAGATATATTAAAAATATTTTTTACTCATAATAAAATAACTTAATGGTATATAAACTCAAATAATAACAATTATTCAAATAAATAAATACATGAAATTAGAAATGATATCCTTTTCCAGCCGCCCGTCCTACAGTCCCTGATCGAGATTGAGTTCCGAAGAATGTGGATCCCACAGTTCCCGATCTATCATTATAGCATGAAAAATTATTTTTTAAAAGAAACATTCAGATATACAAGCATCCCTACATAGTCAACAAACTGATAATAGAAATGACATTGACTAGCATATGTAGTTGGAGGCGCTGCTGGATCCATTTCCGGACCTGAGGAGAGAATGTTGGAGAAACGCCAAATCATTAGTCTATCTTATACTTTTGGATGACCATAAACCTACCATGCCCTTGTTGAGACAAATCTAAAAAGTGTGGTGCTAGATTTGTTGATGGGAAGGTTATGTATTATTATTATAGCTTTCCCAACAAACTTCTACACTCCTAGGGATGTTTAGTGTTGGGTAGGTAAATTAATTGATTTGGGGAATTTTGTGTCCTCAAATTATTTTCCCAGGATCCACATGAACAGGTTCGTGTCTTCAAATCATTTTTCCAATATCCATGTGAATAGGGACAGAGGGGTGGGCCTGAGTTAGCTACATAAGGGTTTTTAATAAGAGTTTCTAATAAGAGAATAGATTATAATTTGGTTTAGAAAATAAGGGAAATTTTGATAAAATCTAGTAGAATTTTTTGGAAATTCAGATTATCTGGTCAATTTAAAAAATATTCCAACAATGCCTTTCAAATAACATGCAATCGAGATAAACATACCATGCAGTTGCTGAGAGGAATCTAAAAAGTGTGGTTCTAGATTTGTTGATGGAGAAAATTATGTATTATTATAGGTTTCCCAAGAAACTTATATAAAAAGTGTGGTGCTAGATTGATTGATGGAGACAATTATGTATTATTATAGGTTTCCCAAGAAACTTCTGCTATGCTCGCAGGGAATTTTAGTGGTGGGTAGGTAAGTTAGTTGATTCAATGTCCTCAAATCATTTTCTATATTAATGGGGCATTTGAATTTTTTTCATCGAAACTGAGCCTTTGATATTTTCACCCCAAGGGAAAATCAGGATGCCACAAAGGCGGTGAAAACAAAAAAATACCAAAAATTTTGACACGGTCAGATGCGGTAGAGGGGCATTGGTGGGTAATGATCCGCGTTATCTCCGTTTCACACAATTTCTACCAATTTTAATGTCAATATATATAAGCGGGTGGCCATGTCGTGAAGAGTGTGTCACTCAGTACTCTTGCTTCGATGGAGACTGAAATTAAAAGTTGGAAAATTAAGATCAAAATTGGCTTCTTAATGTCAATACAGGTAGCTTCATGTAAAAGTTCACGACTAGGTCACTCACTCTTTCTGAATTTATATGAATACAACTACTGATTGATTTCCAACATGAAGTGTTATCTTACATCTTTATGGCTTAATGTTCCTTGACCTGTTAACTAGGTTGAATACAATATTGTACGCTATCACATTTGTTTTTGTTGTTTGTTTGCTTGTTTCAGTTATTCGAAGGAAGGAAACGAAAGATAGTTGTAGTAAGGAAGCATGATCATCACCAAGCGAAATAGCATTCTAAGAGGTAGGCCCTCTTATTTGATTCTAGCTTAAGGATATTTTCAATAGATTGTTTCTTTGTGGCTAGACCCGATCTCTTGGGCTGGAGGAATTTTTTGTGTCCGCACTGAGAATTTACATGCACCACAGGGGCAAGTAACCCAAGTGTATTTTCATCCTCCAAGAGTTCGATTTGGATTTCATCAAATCCAAGTTGAAGAAATCCATTAGCGCGGACTAGAAATGGTTTGTACCTTAAAAGATACTATGCATGAGTGATTTTGCATAGTTCTCTGTGTACATGTTGTGTATATGTGTGTTGAGTGTGTTTGCAGTGTGATTCCCTTCAGATGTTATTATAGTTACATTAATCCTATTTACATTTGGTTTACATATGTCAGCATCCCTTCAACCATATGTTGACTATGTTGATGGCACTAGTCGTAGTACTCAGAACCCTTCTTATGTAACATGGGCTATATGTGCTATGAACTGTGAGTTAGTGAGTTTACAAGGGATTTGTATCGTTCACTCTACAAATAATATCATTGAGTATAGCGCAGGGATTGAATTTTCGTTTGATGCTATTTCACATGGTATCCACTGTATAGTTATTAGACTTGACACACAACTTGTAGTACCACAATTGACTAATGTTTATTCATTATGAGTACAAATATGCTTCATATGTTCTTAAGGGCTCACCTTCTGGAAATATATTTTGATTTATCCAATATCAACACATTTGTAGAAATCTAAAAACATTGATAGATGCATTACCAAATTGTGTTTTCGATAGATGTTTGTGACACATGTAATTCAATACACATCACATACATTGAAAAAGAGATAATAGAACCATAAGAAACACTATTTCCACACAACCTGTCTTATCAAAAACTATGCATGTAGTGAAAATATGCCTATATATATAAGCCTCCTAGTAGACTAATCATGGTGCTCATGATAGCAAGCCACTGCACAAGCCATCTTACTAATTCGTTACCTAATACGACTAGGGATGCCAATAGTATGACACTACACTCTCATAGGAATTGGGTCGATCATAATCTCAAATATACCCTAGGTCAACCCCTCCATGTTTCGCTCGACCTCTACAAGAGTCTCGGCCACATTGAGATCATGTAAGGCCTCTTGTCCCCCTATAGAAACCTTTACTCTTAATGGTGCCTGATGTGGTTCTCTCTCATGCTGAAGATAGGAGGAACCCATCAGTTGAATGGATCCATAGTTTAGTCTTAGATACATTAAAAATCACAATTTTTTTTTATAAAACATAAAAAATCTAAAAATTATCAAAATGTTTATTTTTTAATCTATTGCTCCCCATCACTCGCCATCAGGAAGCACGAGCTCTAGGTCTCCATGAAAACCCATCCCTTCATATGGATAGTCTTCAATCATAATGAGTTGCATGCGCAACCATCGATAAAAGAGTGGTGTGAAGCTCATCGATGATGAACCTGCATGTCTGGACATGAGATCCACCCACCTACTCATTCGTGGGACTTTCAGATCTGCAGGCTCGGGTGAAATATGTTGTGTCCTGAGCAATGGAATCCGATCTAAGGTAAATGAAATCAATATTGAACGATAACCAAAGTTCTTCAATCGTCCATCCTTTTCCTTGGTTAGTTTTTCCTTCATGTTTTCTAGTACTTCCTCACTCTAGTTGAATATTGTAAGCTCCATACATTCTAGAGCTTACTTCACATGATACATATTTTCCAAATGTAGATTAGCACTATTAGACAATCTGAAAATGATAAACAAGATCATCCTCAGAGGAAAATTGACCACATCCTTGATCTCGATCTTCCCATCCTTGATCAGTTGGGATCTCAGTCTACACTCTGCACTAATGTAATCCTTGACTGTGTCTCCACCCCTTCTCACATTAGATAAAGAGATGGGGGCACCTCACCTCGATAGACCTATCAAGAAGAATATATATTCTACCTATATCTCAAGCACATGTGCACCAAATTTGAATGCTTGTGCGTGAACATCCCATGCTCGGACAAGATACGCCAACTTCTCCATTTGTTGCCTCATTTCAGGAAGACAAAAATATTTCAAGAGCCCACAATCTCTCAAATACTAGAAGTGGAAGGATCATTAGCTGTATTTAAATATTCTTCCTCATGTTTTCTTTCCCACCATTATAAAGCCATTTTGTTCTAATGAAGACCTGAAACACAACCAGAAGAAACATTAGTGTAACTTTGATGCAAAAAATTAGCATAGTTTTTAGAGGAACAAACAAAACAAGTTTGGGAATTGCACTTAGAGCACTGATCTAAGGGGATATAGTGTGTTGCAACACCCTCCTAAGTGTATTTTTTGTTTTTTCAACACTCCTTTCAACTTGCTAGGGGTGTGGTTGACCTAGGCAAGAAATTATAGCCCTAGGGCCCTTA
Source organism: Pinus tabuliformis (assembly GCA_031772625.1). Lineage (NCBI taxonomy): Eukaryota > Viridiplantae > Streptophyta > Pinopsida > Pinales > Pinaceae > Pinus > Pinus tabuliformis. The sequence goes on from CM062816.1 coordinate 172,091,159, forward strand.
AAAACTAAAAACAATTGCATGAAGTGATAAAATGGAAGAATGAAAAGAAAGAGGAAGGTTATAGCTCCCACTTAAAAGTGAAGATACTTGAAATGGTCCATTGGATTGGTCACAATCAAATGTAGAAGATTAGGGTAAAAAGCACTCAGAACTCACTCACCAAGAGGTAAAATCCGTAATGGTAAAAATGATTTAATTTTTTCCTATTTATGTTCATTTTCATAATTATTTTATTAATGTTTTAATGTTTTGACCTAAATGTGACTCAATTTTATCATGGATCAGGTACTTTTAATCCTCTTCCATGTACTTTTAATCCTCTTGTGGTGTTTTGAGCAGGTTGACAATTGTTTAACAAATTTGATGATGTTTGAATTAAAACAAATCATTTTGACCAGAGAGCATCCTTTAATCGTTTTTTCGGGATCTGTAAACTTACGAAAAAGGAAACTCCTAGAGTACTCTTTCAGTTATTTTCAGACTCCCAAAATATGAAAAGATCACTGAGCACTTTTCTTTTTGAACTCCTTAAAGTAAATTAAAAGGCATCTACTCAACTATATAAGTTTAACCCCTTTATGGACTGAGATATAATATTTACGAAAAATGAATACCTTAGTCAAACATGTCTAAGAGGTTTTCCTGAGTATTATTTTCTTCCTTTTCGGACTGAAGACACTATTTACGAAAAGGAACCTTTGGAGTTTTCTTTTTCACCTCTTTTTTAAACTCTCTAAACATGAAAAAGGAGTCGAGTTAGACATTTGTTGGACACATAAGAACATCAAATAGTGATGGACTCATCGAACATGATGGGATCGAGCCACTCCTTCTTAGGGTTCATTAAAAATACTCAAGAGGGATTCATTCCAAGGATGAACTTACAGATAAAGAATATGTTATCCTCCTCAAGCTTGTTAAAAAAAATAAAGAGGTACTGACCAAAAATCGTTGGAGAAATTGGAAAAATAGGGTAAGCCACATATTAATGGCAGTGAGTCGCTCTTGAACATGACACTCTTCCACTTCATCTTTGTAGTTGTTGGATTGCGAAATCTGCTTGTCTTTTCATTCATCACACCATATGAAAGCCTCCACTTTTGGTTTTTGTTCAACGTTTCCAACTACATTCATTGTCGTTGATATGTTCAAGAGAAGTCCCTTAGTTAATATCTACTACGATACTCTTAAACCTTCATTCCATGTTTGTCGTTCCTGAACCAGTTCCATATCAACATCATTTTGTCTCAAATCATGATACCTATTTGATGTCATTGATGGGGTATACATCAAGGCCCTCTACGATGGGTCGCTTCTTGTCAACGTCAGCTTATTATCCAAAAAGTTGACTTAGAAACTCTTCCTTTAGCACCTTGGGACTTATATATATCAATGACAAGTTCCTCACTCTCAGTGATGGGTTTTCATTATCAGCCTTCAACCAAATATTATGTGTGGTATTCAACTTAAACTCATTCCTTGACACCATACAAATTGTAATTTTGTACCGTGAGATCAATTAACATCATCACTAGTTCCTCTCGCATCTGTTAACGACTTACATCATTGTTCGGTAATCATATGGTGTCTTCCATGTTAGACTATGATTCCTTTATTCACATGGTTAGACTCGTAAATTAGAAGATCAAGTAAATAATATAGAAGACCTTGGATCTATTTCCTTCCATCTGGGTTGCTCTTTCAAGATTAATACAAGATTACAAAGCATGATGGATATGATCATACAAGCAGTCATCCAATCATGGATCCACACCTTCACATCAGTGGATGCGACTTCTTGATCATTCTACATGTAATTTTAGCTTATGTGTTGAGCATGGGTATGTGTCCCTTAGTAAAGAAACGATGATGAAAATGTATTGTAAGAAATAATGAACTTGACCAGTTATTCTTGATCCGAACTTGTAACAAGGTAAATCACTTTAGTCATCAACTATCGTTTCTGACATTGCACTTTAGGGGGACAATCTCTTATAGGCCATTTTATCTAATTTGGTCCATAGGACTGCAAATCAAATCAATCACCATATGTGACCATGTTGTCATCATCCCCACACAAATCCCTAAGCATGACCTTTCCAAATCCCTAAGTTTCTGGTCTAACTACCAAAAATCAATTCTTTTAAGGCCCAATGCACCCTTCCCCTTTAGAGACCTGCGCTCAACAACATGTTTCTCCATTCTGCATCAATGTTGATCAGCAATAACTTGTCCCTTGCTGGGGGTGCGGTAATTCTATAATTTCAATAAAATTAAAAAGGATCTTGAAGCTTCCTCTTCCAGGGGCTTTCTGGAGTTATTTTAACCATTTACCTTGGATAAGAAGCTTGAATCCTATCTGATCCTACCTTAGAGACTTCACCTCTTATCCCTTGAGTTCATGTTCCCATCTTAAGTGGATATCGAGCCTAGATTGGTAAATGAATAAGAATTCCTAAACTACCTGTTATAGACATTTTTGCACACTGCAACCCCAATCAAACATGTCCATAAACCAAGGGCTCCTAAGTCCCTAAAAGTTTTGTTTCATACCCTAAAAGAACAAGGTCAACTAATTACATCATCTCCCAGAAGTTCTCCATGAAAAACTACTCAGAACTGGTCAAAACTAGACCATCTCACCTGCACCATGGTCAAAGTGCGATGCATCCCACCTAATGCACACGGGAGGTGTGATGCATACTGAAAATCCCTTCTATGGGGTGCGATGGGTGAGAGTGGACAAATGGCAGAGTCAATTTGCGAGGTGGATGATCATGGAAACTTCCAGAAACTTCTACTGTGACACTTGCCTCTCTGAATTTTCCCAGGGATGAGTAAGAGATCATCAATCTCCAAGTGGAATCAAGAACTATCAGAGAGAGGACACTAATCAAATCTCAGAAGCTGACTCACCTCCATGCAATCATCTATATATGGATCCCTCATCCCAGAGATCCAGGGGGCTGGAATTTTGTATCTTGTAAGGAACTGCTGCTGGTTTCTTGGTGTAACATCATAGTGTTGGGTGATCTAAGCTTTTCATGAGGTGAGAAGGGCTTTCTTGCTGAGAGGATGATGCTGGGTCAGAACAATTGGCTGTAATCCTCTTTTCTATTCTTGATATTAATAAAGCTATTCAAGTTTTCCTCCACATTCTTGTATGATTGATGATATATGCATTTTTGTGGTCAATATATATCAGGTCCTATATTGTTTGTGATAGTAGATCTCTGTTCTTGGATAGTGTTATGCTACTTTGATTCCATAGGTGCTCTTTGAAGCTGGGTAGACGGGGAAGCGAGTGGCAAAGATCTATAAGAAGGGAGAGGAATCAAGCAAGGAGCCAAGCGCAAGACAGAGGTTGGTCTCCTTTGTTCCCCTCTTATCTACTTGTCATAAAGGAAAACGAAAGTAGTTTTAGTTTGTTTGTTTCTAAGATATCTACCAATCTTAGTGGGACTAGCAGCTCCGCCTGGACACTAGTTTTCCCGATAACAAAATGGCGACTCCGCTTGGGAGCAAATAGCTTGTTTGCTTTTCTATACTTGTTTGTTTTATAAACTTACAGATGGAGCCTGAAGTCAAGCCAGCTAGCCTTCAAACTGCATTTGCTATGCAAGTGCAAATTAGATCAATGCTGCTTCAGTCCATCTCCGGGTTTTGTTTATAAACTAAAAAATTGATTTGTAAACATCCTAATTGCCCTTGTGGTGGCTCTAGTAACCTCCTTAGATCTACCCCTGTGATTTATTTACTGATTATCACTTGCTCGGCCTAAATCCCTGAACTGTGCTGCAAAATGTGATCAAGAACTGGATCAAAAATCTCGCACTGTACCATCGCACCCTCTCTTCAAGGATATTAGTATGCATCACACTTCTCGAGTGTTGTAGGTGGGATGCATAGTAGAATCCCTGTGTAATAGGTGCGATGGTCAGAGAAGGCTAATTTTGCCTCCAGACTTTGGTTTTTCTTCACTTTTTTTGGCTCTATTTAGGAGTTTTGCTGTCTGTAATCAGTAGACCTCCATGGAAACCCCCTTCCTTGCCATTATTCCGCCTCCATTGTGCAAATAACTGTAAATGTTTTTATGCATTGTGAGTCATTTTCAGTTCTCTTTTACAAAGAAGTAGCGTAATTGAACTGTCATTTCTCGATTTGGAAGTGTCACAAGTGTTGTTTTCAGTCATAGAAGAGAATCTAATTGTTCTTGATAGTCGATTACACTGTTACTCTTGTATTTGATTTGAATTAGTTAGTTTTTGAAGTGTCGAAAGCAAGTTTTCAATTCCAAATCGCAAAGTGTCGTCATTGTCTTCATTTTGTCTTGAAAAGAAGCTTGTTAGTAATGTCGCTTTGAAAAATAATTCATAATTGCGCTTGGCTTTCTTTTTATCATTCACACATTAAGAAGGCTAAAAACAAATACATGCATGTGCATTTGCATTTAGACTGTTTTTTGGTTTGATTTAGGACAGTGCATATAGTGTGTGCTCTCTGCTCTATGTTGAAAGAATATCATCTCTCTTTCTTTAGTAGCTAGGATTTTCATTGCAAAAAGAAGATTAAACGATTGTTTATCATCTTAGGTTGCATTTTAGGAATTGTATATCTACATCACGCGGTGAACCTGAAAGGCAAATTTCTTAAACAAGATCAACTGTAAAATAAATTTAATGAATCTAAAAACGCTTTGTAACCTAACGCACAACATTTAGAAGTCTAGGCTAGAGACGTATTCTGGCGTCGTAAAGCCTGGTAACTGTTGTTTTCATCACTGGTTGGGTGACTCCTCCACTTTGAGACAACAAGTGCTAGTACGGACTTGTGCTCCCACATACCGTCGAGTATATATTGGGAGACCACAATAGGCTATATCCTTTATCCATAGGAAGCCGTGTCTGCCACCCTATCGATCACAATTCACTGAACACAGCATTCAGGAAGATTGACTGTCATACCATAAAAAGTATTTTACAGTTTTTTGATTGGTTTGGTAATCCCTCTATCTAGATTTCCAGAGTAGTCTCTTTCGTTCCTTTTCAAACTCCTTAAAGGAAAATGTCCATCTGAGCACTTGTCACTTCAAGCTCATTAAAAATTGAAGGCAACTAGAGTCATCTTTTATTTTTTCTCGACTCTTAAAAATTGAAAAAACAAGTTGTGTCAAAGCATCTAAAATTTATTTTAATCGGAATAAACATCACCTTTCCTACGTTGGTCTTAGGTTGAGAAAAATGGAGTCCACCAACCAAGGATTTCCCCATGGAGGAAATCCTAGTCCTTTCTCCTCTTGGGGAGATGTTGGTGCACCCCATATGGCCACATTGTCGCTTCCAGGATTGATAATCAGCCTACCCATATGGCTCTTCTCGACCTCTGTCGTTCACAACATCGTGATTCCTAAGCAATCAAGTAAGCAACTAGACGATACCAAAGCTACCCCCCAACCTTCTACTTCATCTGATTCTCCCTCTCCTCCTTCCTCTTCGCTTGATGAAGCTGGTAAAGCCAAAAATAAAGTAACTAAGAAGGAGAAGAAGGGGAAGGAGAAGAAAGAGAAGAAGAAGAAGGAGCTAAAGGGGAAAAGGGGCAACCTGGCATCATCTAGTGAAAATCCACACACTGCACTGTCAAACCCTAAATCTCCATGTGTCATTTGCAAAGGAGATCACTATCATCGAGATTTTCCTTCCATCCCTCGGATCTTAAGGGACTGGTCTCCTCGTTTGCACAATCCGGTGTCAACAACCTCTGATGATCATGTTGAAAGTACACCATCAACTAGTGAAAGCGAAATGTCGGGACAGAAAAGGAAAAGTAAATTCCCTTGTAAACTGTGTGAAGGCGATCACGCTGTCCACCGTTGTCCCTTCCTAGACGAGGCTAAAAGAGTTTTGGACGACCGTCTGGTTTCACCGTTACGGCTTCCTCCTGGATATAAGAAACTCTTGCCAAGTCCATCACTAGTTGAAAATCCGACTGACACGCCATTGTGGTCAGACGAAGCGTCTATCATTGAAGATAAACCATCTGAATTCACACCAGACAAAAGTCAAAAGGTCGAGGCGGCAGTTGACCCGATCTTGCCTTCAGAAGGTCCATCTTCAGATGATACAGTCACCGGAGAGAACAAGAATGACACCGTTCAAATTCTCTTCGTAAACACAGACTCCGATGAACATGGGAGCAGTCTACCCATTCCTTTACCGTAGGAAGGAAGTTCATCAGGGTAATATCTGGCCGTCTATTCGGTCCCACCTCCAAGAAACCTAGTTGTTTCCTTGGATTGGAACCTACTAGGCAGACCCCGTTTACCGGCTAGTGTACCATTCCAAATCATTACACAAATATATAGAATGATCATGGCCAGTACCATCATAGATGAAGGGGCTTCTGCGAGTATCCTTTCCTCAACTGCTTGGAAAGCGCTTGGTTCGCCATCGCTTTTGCCTGAGATGAGAAATCTAACAGGCTTTGACAAAGGAACCAGTTGACCGTTAGGGATCCTTCCCAATGTGCCGATAACATTGAGAAGGAAAACCGTTCACATGAACATAATGGTAGTCCAAGGACCCCTAGATTATAATCTACTCTTTGGACACGACGATATTTATTGCATGGGAGCCATCGTCTCCTCACTCTTTAGAGTAATGTGTTTTCCGCATGAAGGAAGAGTGGTCAAGCTCGTAGACTAGCTTTCATTCCCCGGCTCACACATAGAAAATAGTCAAATACCATCCCTGAATGGTCTTTTCACGCAAGGAATGTCTCATCAATCCCCAGTCTGTCCACCTGATGAGCGCGAGTGATCGGGAGGACATGACTGAAACCCACGGGGCATGCACCCCGGTCTGTTTCGGCAGAAAACCTTGGGCATAGGGTAGGTTTCCGCGAAGGATATATGACTGGTTTATGAGATTAGACTGGAATAAGATTCCTTCATCAAAGTTATGTGAGTGGAGCAAGTTGCACCACTCACCTTTGTCTATTTTGGTAAACATCACCGAGGAAGTGTTTTGTCTGCAATGCGGATGGAACAATCTTTTGTAGCCTGGGAATTTTTCGCTATACCTGGGGGCATGCGAACCTCTTGTGAGCAAGCAAGAAACAACCAACTAACATTAACTCTATGACTCTGTTGACTTCAACCGCCTAGGTCGGGTGAGTGGTCGAATCGACCATTCATCTTCGCAGGGGCCACCATGGCACTAGCAAAGTAAAGGAAAAAGTTTCCTAGCTAACCTTGGTAGTGATCTTGGTAGTTAAGTAGGGGGGGCGTAGTTGGTCGTTCCTAGCTTGCATGCGAGAGGCGTCGGGGCAAAGCTTTGAAAGGTTCAAGCTCCATAAAAAATGGCATCTTAGATGAGACATCCTTATTATATGACTGGATCGAGCCGTTTTTATGTGGAGTTCAAGCTCGTTAACAATTAAACATAAGCAATGAGCAGATGTTTCCCCCAGAGTTTAAGCTCATTCATTAAAAAATGAACCAATTTCCGATAAATAACCATCGTGAATGCATTATCATCAGCCTTTGAAGCCTTGGTCGTGTTCTCATCATCACCTCCACTCTGTATTGGTCGATCATTCACCTCCATTTGATTGTTTACCCTTTTTGAGGAACAGCTGCGAAGAGTGATCCTGTTAGCCATCCTTGTGACACTGCCGTGATTGGAAAATTCCAAACCTTACCTGGAATCAGCTGCTACCCAAATTTATCACTCATTCCTCGAAAAACGAGTCTCTTTTAAGCTCTTTTCATCTGACTCGTAAAATATGAAAAGATTACTGAGTAATTGGCCTCTCCAGCTCGTTAAAGTGACCGGAAGTGCTAAATTTTAATCTTTTTGGACCTGAGGGATTATTACACAAAAAGATCGAGCGCTTGTTTTGTTCGACTCGTTAAAATTACCGAAAATTCATCCCTTTTGTATTATTTTATACTTTTTCAGACTTAAGGGATTATATGATGAAAAAGGATTGTTGGAGGTTTCTTTACGTCCCTTTCAGACTCTCTAAAATTGAAAAGGACCGAGTTATCTTTGTCATTAAACCCGTTAAAACTGAATAGCGACAAACTTGTCCACACAGACAAGAACGAGTTTCACTATCACTAGGCTCGTTAAAACATAGAGATGGGTTTGCCCGAAGGGCAAATTATAGAACAAGCATATGTTATCCTCCTCAAGCTTGAAAAAAATAAAGAGGTACTGGTCAGCAATGATTGGGGAAAAATTGGGAAGAAAACTTGAAGAAACTTTATTGGTAGCAAGTCGCTCTTGAACATGAAACTTTCACTCCACATCCGATTCGGTTGGGTTGTTCCATTCACTGGTCATATCACCATTGGTCCATCACACCATCCACATTCGGGGTTAACGCTACCAATCCATCATGCCAGTGTCGCCGGTATGTTCAAGAGAAGTCGCTCAGAGAATTCACCTGTGTCTCATTCACTGCAATACATTTATGCTCCATTCTTTCATGACAACCACCCTGAACCTTATATCACCAAATCGTTTTCACCTCCATTAAAATCATTTGCTTCGTTCCGTGTCGTAGATGTGGGATTCATTAAGGCCCTCCTACGATGGATCGCTTCTTGTCGACATCAACGCATTCTCCAGGAAGTCGATCTAGGAACAACCCTTTCAGTACTTTGAAGCTTGCATACCTCAATGGCAAGTTTCTCACTTTCGGCGACAGGTTTACATCAATGGCCTTCGACCGAAATATTTTGCGTGGTTTTCGATGCCAAGTCCCTTATTCACACCACGTGAATTGTACTGTAGTACCTTGAGGGTCATCATCATTATCGGTGATTCCTCTCGCGCCTGTTAACAACTTACATCATTGGCTGGTAATTAGGGGATGCCTTTCCATGTTCGACTCCAGAACATCTCTCACATGGATCGACTTGTACTTTGAGTGAAGATAGAACGAGATTGAAGGCCCCGGATCTAGTTTCATCCATCCGGGCTGCGATATATATTCAGGAAAATAAAGACATCAAATGTACATCATTGATGTACAGATAATCATCCAATCTAACGGATGATGGCTCTACCAGAATCATCAGTCTGCACACAGATGATTGTCTATCTCATGTACATGAAAATGAATTTATAAAGCTGAGCATGGAAATGCCCGCCTCATCTAGATCATGAAAACATTATGAAGATAATGTATTGTATTGTATCTTATTACAAGTCACCTTCCAGCTCGAAAAAACTTCGGATCCTTATGATAAAGCATTTCACCAGACTTCAAAAGATTAACGACCTCATGCTTTAGGGGGCAATTGTTATAGACATTTTTGGGCACTGCAACCCCAATCAAACATGTCCATAAACCAAGGGCTCCTAAGTCCCGAAAAATGTTGTTCCATACCCTAAAAGAACAAGGTCAGTTGATTACATCATCTCCCAGAAGTTCTCCATGAAAAACTACTCAAAACTGGTCAAAAGTAGACCATCTCACCTACTCCATGGTCAAAGTGCAATGCATCCCACCTAATGCACGCGGGAGGTGCGATGCATACTAAAAATCCCTTCTATGGGGTGCAATGGGCGAGAGTGGACAAATGACAGAGTCAATTTGTGAGGTGGATGATCATAGAATCTTCCAAAAACTTCTCCTGTGACACTTGCCTCTCTGAATTCGCCCAAGGATGAGTAAGAGATCATCAATATCGAATTGGAATCAAGAACTATCAGAGAGAGGACACTAATCAAATCTCAAAAGCTGACTCACCTCCCTGCAATCATCTATATATGGATCCCTCATCCGAGAGATCCAGGGGGCTGGATTTTGTATCTATTAAGGAAGTGCTGCTAGTTCTTGGTGTAACATCATAGTGTTGGGTGATCTAAGCTTTTCATGAGGTGAAGAAGGGCTTTCTTGCTGAGAGAATGACGCTGGTTCAGAACAATTGGTTGTAATCCTCTTTGCTATTCTTGATATTAATAAAGCTATTCAAGTTTTCCTCCACATTCTTGTATGATTGATGATATATGCATTTTTGTGGTCAATATATATCTGGTCCTATATTGTTTGTGATAGTAGATCTCTGTTCTTGGATAGTGTTATGCTACTTTGATTCCATAGGTGCTCTTTGAAGCTGGGTAGACGGGGAAGCGAGTGGCAAGGATCTATCAGAAGGGAGAGGAATCAAGCAAGGAGCCAAGCACAAGACAGAGGTTGGTCTCCTTTGTTCCCCTCTTATCTACTTCTCATAAAGGAAAGCGAAAGTAGTTTTAGTTTGTTTGTTTTTAAGATAGCTACCAGTCTTAGTGGGACTAGCAGCTCTGCATGGACACTAGTTTTCGTGATAACACTACCATCCCTCTCCAATAAATTTACAGCCATCTACAACATCAGGGTTGGATTTTGGATACTGATCATGCCCTCATGTTGTTGCCTTCAATCTAAGAGAGTCATCATCTTCATGCATTATGGTGACATTGAGGTGTGCTTTATGACAAGGAAGGGACAAGTCAACTTGGGGAGATATCTATAAGTTCAAATACTATTCTTGGTTGTATACTCTCTCTTATTCATACTAATACAAAGAGTATACCATTTTCCTATATGTGGTATGTTACTTTTACATTCATGTATTTAAATGCTTTGTTGATCCATTGAATAGAGTAATTGAATTATCCTACGTAGATGTTGTGGATCCTTGGCTTGTTTTGAATATATGTGTAGGTTCTAGTTATAGAAATTGAAGCTACGATTGGAGCTTACAAGCCAGGAGGAAAGTAAAGCTTGTGACGAATTCCAAGTAAGCCTATTTCCCATTATTCAATTTATCTAAGGGACACTATATATTCTTTGCTTTCTATTATTCCCGACCAGGCTACTAAGTCTATGGAAGATTCTTTTGTCAACAATCATAAATTTTTCATAACATCTGTAACCCACAAATAGCCCTATTTATGTCATTGGCTCTAGCTTCTTCCTTGATTCTTTAGAGACACGGCACTAAACAGAGGCTCCAAAAATCTTGAAGTGCGACACATTCGACTTCCTCCATGAGAAAGCCTCCATTGGTGTAATCATGCCTAGAATCCAATGAGGAATCTGGTTCTACAAATAGATTGTTATTTTGCATGCCTTGGCCCACAAATGCAGAGGTAGGCCTTGGTTATGCAACGTCACCCTCTCTGCTCCAAAAATGTTATGGTTCTTCATCCTAGCCACCCCATTCTAGTGTGGGTTGTGGGGTGGTATCAACTCTTGCCGGGTGTCTTTTTTTGCATAGAAATTTTTAAATTCATTCAACATGTACGCACCTCACAGTAGAACCTTTCTAGAACTGAATGTGTTTTTTTGTCTCAATCATGGAATGTTGATTTTGTGTACTTCCCAAAAGTACATCCTTTGCATACATCCTACTACTCAAGTGCTCCTTTGGGGAGGCGTGTGGTTATCTACAACAAAATTCTCAAGGCCCCATGATGAAAATGGGCAAGTCTTCTATGCCAAAGTTCACCAACATCACATCTTTGCACCTTCTTCACCTTAATTCTTGATGCAACACAATACTCCACATATAGTGTATATAGGTTCTTCACGCGAACTCCAATCTTATTCACATGTCTTGTGGCTCAATGAGCTTCACATGAAGATCATTGAGCTAACACACTTTCATGCATATGTCGTAAATGCTGTAAGACTATTATTTGAATGTTTGTCATATATGTCATTTTCATCTATACTAAAGAAATTGAACTATTTCGGTGGCTTAGGTGCGTATCTTGTTGAAGGTGTGTTGTACTTGCTTTAATGAACATTACTTCTATGTGAACTATTTTTCTAGTTGGTTAAAAATTCTTTCATATATATATATATATATATATATATATATATATATATATATATATATATATATATATATATATATATATATATATATATATATATATATATATATATATATATATATATATATATATATATATGCATATGCTCGTATCTCTTTATTAGAATCATGTGTCTTTATTAGATCACTATTATTGCTCTTCTCTTAATGATTCACTTTTATTACCCCTCGAGTGAAATAACCTTGATACATTCTGCAACTAAACGTTCCACAAGGCATGCTCACTTGCTCATTCAAAAGTACATGTACATTGCTTTAATGAACATTACTTCTATGTGAACTATTTTTCTAGTTGGTTAAAAATTCTTTCATATCTATATATATATATATATATATATATATATATATATATATATATATATGCTCGTATGTCTTTATTAGAATCATGTGTCTTTATTAGATCACTACTATTGCTCTTCTCTTAATGATTCACTTTTATTACCCCCTAGTGAAATAACCTTGATACATTCTGCAACTAAACATTCCACAAGGCATGCTCACTTGTTCATTCAAAAGTACATGTACATTACTCTCTTGTGTTGACCATCGCAGCCAAGGCAAATCTCTAAGAAAAATGGTGCGATGTCAACTTAGGACTTTTCACTAGGGAGAGCCCCTTGCATGTTGGTAGTATCGGGCATTGTCAACACATTCCTTCCCCACAATTCTTTTGGTCTTATTTTTTATCAGTCAAAGTTCTAGGTCGATGACCCAACACAAAAGTTAGGTTAATAAATATTCTACAATTTGAGTTATAAGGGTTTTAGATAAGGAATAACAAGAACATAAAATTAAACATATCAAGAAGGTTTTATTAAATAATGGATCAATTGAAAAAATAGATTTTGAATCAATTCAAGAAGAACTATACTTTAAGAACTCTATCTAACATGAACTGCAACCTACAATAACTATAACCAATGGGGATTATTCACACAATGACTCTAAATGGAAAGAACTTTGATCAATGAGTGAATATACGATTATAGGTCATTGGCGAAAATACTTCCCTAATCAAGGTTCTCGATCAAGAAAATTCTTATAACTATAACTAAAAAGCATTTTTCATGCATTTTTCATATTTCATGTGAGTCAAGGTTCCCGAGAGACAAAGGAATTATTCCATAGAACTATGATTGAAAAAAAATGACAAAGTTCATATGACAGTCAAAGTTCCTAAGTGACAAGGGAACTATGACCCAAGGATCTATGAACAACAAAGGAACTCTAATCGACATAGTTCCTGAGTTCATAGCTCATGAGGATCAAAGTTGTCAAGGTCATAGTTATTATGCATCATAATTCATAAGGATCAAAGTTCCCACATTGATAGTTCTTGTGTGTCAAATTTACTATAGCCATAGTTCTCCTAGGTCATATTTTCTATCTGTTAGAGCTTTGGAGCATCATTATTCTATTTAAAAAGTCACGACTCACAAAAATTAACATGTTCAAGTTTTCACATCCTCATAAAGTGTGAGTGTGAACAACATAAAAGATGTAAGTCATAGTTTTTGGATTGAAATTAAATTCTCCAATTGTGAGGAAATGTTTTAACATTGTTTGTTTGTTGATTGGATTAGTGTTGTTCTATTATGAGGGCCATCATTCTTATTAATGAATTATTTCATCTCAAAGAAAATAGCTTTCCCCATTTCGAATGTTGTGGCTTGGATTTTTGTATCAACTATACTGAGTTATTTTTATTTTCCTTTATATTTTAAATATTTTATTATGTAGAAATTTGAAGGTGTTTGGGATGATAAAATTGTGGAAAAGAAAGTACGAAGATAATTCTAGATTCTACTATAATTAGAATCTAGTTTACCAAACTATGTTGAAACCTAATATTGCTATGAGTTGATGCCTTCCACTGCTATAAGTCCCCTTTGTGTGAGTGCTTTAAATAATATACCTAACCCCTTCAAATGGTAGGGAGCTAAAAATATTTGATTAGGTTTGAATCTTCCACTCTTTGTTCATAGTTCTTGTGAGTGAAGGTTCTTGTTAGACAAAGGAATTATTCCATAGGACTATGATTGACAAACAAAGGCCATAATTCATATGACAATCCGAGTTCCTAATTGACAAGGAAACTATGACCCAAGGAACATGAACAACAAAGGAACTCTGTTTGGGTTAGTTCCTGAGTTCATAGTTCACGAGGATGAAATTTCTCAAGGTCATAGTCATTATGCATAGTAGTTTCGAAGGGTCAAAGTTCCCACATTCATAGTTCTTTTGTGTCATAGTTACTATAGTCATAGTTCTCCTAGGTCATATTTTCTACTTCTGAGAGCTCTCAAGCATCATAATTATTTTTAAAATCCTTGGCTCATAAAAATTAACATGCTCAAGTTTTCACATCCTCCTAAAGTGTGAGTGCAAACAACATAAAAAATGTAAGTCATGTTTTTGGTTTGACAATTAAATGCTCTAATTGCGAGGAAATGTTTTAACATTGTTCGTTTGTCGATTGGATTAGTGTTGTTCTATTATCTATGCCATCATTCTTGTTAATGAATTATTTCCTCTAAAAGAAAATAGATTGTCCCATTTGGAATGATGTGGCTTGCCTTTTGGTATTAACTATATTGACCAATTTTGATGTCCCTTTACATTTAAAATATTTTATTATGTAGAAATTTGAAGGTGTTTGGGATGATACAATGTTTGAAAAGAAAGTAGCAAGATAATTCTAGATTCTACTATATTTAGAATTTAGTTTACCAAACTATATTGAAATCTAATATTGTTATGAGTTGATGGCTTCCACTACTATAAGTCCTCTTTATGTTAGCACTTTCAATTATATACCTAACTCCTTCGAATGGTAGGGAGTTTTTTTTTTTTATTAGGTTTAAATTTTCCACTATTACATTCTCGTGCTTGAAATGTGCTTATAAACATAAATCTAGTTAATTACGTAAACATTTGTTCCCAGGGAACAAATAATAATTTACCAAGATTATTGATTGACCATCGAGTTAATAATTACAACAATCATGTACACTAAAAATTAGAAGAGATGATATTTTTTCAACATTTATTCTACAGCGTAATCCAAATTATAATTCTCAAACTAATATTATCTTTTAAGATTTTTTGTTTTTTTGCCTTTTGAATAAACATATTTTTTATCATACAAACTATAATAAAAATGTTTTTGGTGAATTTAAAACCTTTGTATTAATCAAGAAAACATAATTAAAAAGTTATCCATGAGGACACAGAGGGTGTTCGAGATATGTGATCTTGATCATTTCCTATATCCATTGAAACTCATTGTATACATACAAAAAAGCTTTCCCCTAGCTTTAATGAATCTTGAAACCATTTGAACAAAAGAACAATTAGAAAATAGAACGCAACCACACCAATAGTGGCAACACCGCCTCTGTGTTGCCTGCATCATGCTCATCCATGAACGACAATCCATTTGTCACAAAGCGCAAGTATCCTAGGCATCAATTTTGCCACCACACCACTGGAACAAACTCCCTGACATCAAGCCATGAAACAAATGACCACCATCAACTAGGCAAAAAGCACCAGAGTTTCGAAAAAAGATCTAATCCAAACCAAAAAATGCAGTATGTCGATAGTTGTAATTGCAATGAAAACAGACCAACACATGGCCAACCAGAAACAAAATATGAGTGCCCATAGGAGTGAGACCTCATCCAACACCACACAAACTTGCTACTCATTGTCCAATGAAAACACATTTTTTGGGACATCGACATTAGACCTAAGAAGGTCTCCACCATCACCCTCGTTTGCTTTACTTTGTGTATTCAATGATTATAAATACCAACATTGTATGATGTTTAATATGGGTATGTCGAGTTTACATATTTTTATTATTTAAAAATCTATATGTTAAAAATTAAATTAAATTAAATTAAATTTCTTAATTAATTTTTTTTAATGAGTATTAGTTTTGATAGAGGTAAAATGAGAGAGATATATTTAAAATATTTTGTTTTATTGTAAACCAATAACTTAACGACTATATAAAGTCAAATAATTATTAATTTTGAAATAAATAAATACATGAAGGAGCTGCCGGATCCATTGTAGGACCTGAGGAAGAGAATGCTGGAGAAATGCCAAATTGTCAGTGTATTAGTCTGGATGACCATATGTTATGCATAACGGGCATACCATAAGGCAATAAATGCCCAGCTACATGCGTCTTCGATAACTTGATCCTTTCTCCCGAAGGGAAAATGAGGATGCCGTAAAGGCGGTGAAAACCAAAAAACACCAAAAATCCTGGCACGGTCAGATGCGGTAGAGGGGCGTTGGTGGGTAATGATCCGCGTTATCTCCGTTTCACACAGTTGCTACCAAGTTTAATGTCAATATATACAGGCGGGTGACCGCGTCGTGAAGAGTGCGTCACTCAGTACTCTTGCTTCGACGGAGACTGAAATTAAAAGTTGGACTTCTTAATGTCAATACAGGCGGCATTCATGACTGGGTCATTCACTGTTGGCTTGGCTGGGGTGGGGAGACTTGTATTAAAATCGGAAATGGCATATGGCCGCTACGTTATAAAAGGAAAAGGAAGAACGTTCAAAATTCATTCTTCATCGAACTACTCAGTGCAGCATCATCTATCATTTAAGCATCGAATCGTAAGGAAGAAAAGAAAAGAATAGTGAGTTGAGTTGAGTTGCAGGCATGGAATCCTTTCCGGCGTTAGCCCTTGCAGTACTGCTGATCTTGTCATACGCGAATAGTATTGTTATTGTGCGCGCAGGTGATCCAGATGCTTTACAAGACATTTGCGTCGCTGATTTAAAGAGCAAAGGTATAAATTTGCATTTGATGATGTGTATTTCTATTTCTGATGCGTTTGCTATCAATAGTGTGATCATCGATGAATAAGTACATCACCTAAATGTTGTTTTAATTTGATTTATGATGCAGTTATTGTGAACGGATTCCCGTGCAAGGATGCGGCCATGGTTACAGCAAAGGACTTCCTGTTGAGGGGCCTAGATAAAGCGGGAGATACAAGTAACATGTTGGGATTTAACGTAACGCCAGCCTCTGTCATGGAACTACCAGGGCTGAACACCTTAGGAATCTCCATGGTTCGGATTGATTTCGCTACTCCTCTCGGTCTCGTTCCCCCTCACATACATCCGCGGGCCACCGAAATCTTGGTGGTCATCGAGGGTACTCTCTCAGTTGGTTTCATCACCACTAACAACACATTGATCGCCACAAAGCTTGAGAAGGGAGACGTGTTCGTGTTCCCCAAAGGCCTTGTGCACTTCCAACTCAACATTGGCTCTGTCAACGCAGTGGCCATCTCTGGACTGAGCAGCCAGAATCCAGGAACTCAGCTGGTGGCCAACGCACTGTTCGGTGCCTCTCCCCCTGTTGATGCCTCCGTTCTTGCCAGAGCTTTCCAGATCGATTCCAAGCTCGTCCACCGTCTCCAAAACAAATTCAAGTCCTCCTCCTGATGTCATCTCATGACGATGTCACTTCTCCTTTGCATCAATCAGAATAGATTTGGTCTTTAGTTGTTCAATTCAGTTCAGTTGGTATTTATATAAAAAATAAAACCCCTCTCTAATTACTCTCAAGTCACGGAGTAATAGGTAGTCATTACTATCTAGTATGCAAGTATGGTACCCCAATATACCACATAAATGTGTGGTACCTCAATATTGCAAATCGGCGGTGTTTGTTTGGATTAATAAATTTCACAGCTTTAATTTCATATCCGTCTATGCAGACTTATCCTGTAGACTTCCTTGCAATATAATAAAAAGGATAATGAAATTCATTCGATCTGGACACCCTCTCCCCATCGTCATTCATATTTTCTCCACTTACTTTCGATATAATTCTCTACCACGGACAAGACGTTCAATTTGTTTATCTTCTTGTTATGTTTGAGCACATTATGAAATGTTAACTAAAACTCAATTCGAGGAACAAATATTTTGCAAGTGTTCGTGGTCATGTCTTCCATAGGTCATCATCTGCTTTTCCTAGGCTCTATGTTGCGGGTAAGCGTGGGTAAGCGTTGCTAAGGTTGTATACATAAGGTTTGTGGATATGCAACACACACTCCGGCCTTTATGTATTTAATATTTTAAATTAAATTTTAATTATAAATAAATAGTTTTAAAATTCAAACGAAAATGGTAACTCTTGTAAAACGTAAAACTTTTATTTGATTTTGATAAAAAATTTAGGAGTGGTTTTTAGTGTGACTTTTTGGAAGCTCTTATGGTGGCATTTTTCTAGTGTAATTGCAGGAATTTATTAAAATCGCAAGTTTGATGGGTAATCCTGTGCAATCGAAGTGCATTAGGGGTTTTGGAGGGTGTTGAATCCATATATACATTGCAGGAATTTATTGACATCACAAGCTTGATGGGTAATCTTGTGCAATCCAAGTGTCCCAAGGGTTTTCCACGCGCTCAATCCATATATACAGTAAAAAAACTAGTTTAAATAACACAAATCAAGATTTCACCTCAAATTTTTCCACCAGATTCTGGCACCAGAAAGTCCAAAAAATCGCACTAAAGACAACTCCAATTTTTTATACACTACGTTTGGTTATACAGGAATATATAGAACCGATTAATTGATATTCTTTTCCTCTTTCTACATTACTTCATAAAATTAATAATTTTGAATTATTCCATTTTTAGATATTATAAAGGATTTAAATATTAGATGTGTAATTATTTTCGAGTATGTATAATAAATGTAAAAGAATGATAATAAAAATTGAATTAAAATTAATTTTGGTTGTAAGAATAATATATGTGATGTTTCTGATTTTTTTTATTGAATAATGGTTGAGTTATATGATACTTCGAGTAAGTTTGAAATCACTTTATTATATTTTTTATAACAATTAGAAAATTTTAACGATTTATATTTGGGGAAATTTTAGGATCTAAATTTTGCAGATGGGCTAATTTTCCATCTTTTTGCCGAGGGAAAATTATTTTCAGTTGTTCTTTCTCACGGAAAAAGATTTTTTAGATTTCGTTAAAACAATTAACCAAATTTTGTAGGATAAAACTATTTTACCTCAAAAACTACCAAAATTTTATAGGAGGCTATATAAAAGCATTATAAAAAAATCACCAAACATTTTGCAAATTACATATTAGGGGATTAGCCAATGTGTTTACATTCTAACAAAAAAATTCCATCCTTCCTATTTTCCATACTATATTTATCTTAGAGTTCAAAACATTTATTTCTTATCATAATTTCTCAAGTTTCATAATAAAAATGGGAAAGCTGAAAGAAACTAAACACACATGAAATACAAACTGCAACTATAGTTGCTATCTACTCATGCAAATACGAAAGCCGAGTTGGATGATATATGCCTCTGGATGATCATTTCTATTTATAGAAAAAGTAGAGTTGGTTACATCAGTTAAACAATTATTTTTCCAAACGGTGTTGGCCTTTCAAATTTGAGAGGTTGAGGTGGTGTGATCGCAGGCAGTGGTAACTATTGGAAATTGAAGAGTCATGGCGGTGTGCGGGGAGGCCGCGACGGTGGAAGACGACACATGGTGTAATAATTACTCTTACGTTCTCCCCCTTAATTATCTCACCAAAAACAAAAACAAAAAGAAATGTTATTTCATCACAATGAAGTTATATCATACATACTCCTATGTTTTCCCTGTGAGTTTCAAACAATTCTTTACCCAAGGGTTTTGTAAATATATCTACAAACTAGTCTTCAAATCTACAAAACTCCATACATATTTCATTATTGCTTACTGATTCTCGAATGAAGTTATATCTTGTATCAATATGTTTACTCTTCTTGTGGAAAACATTAACTCATGATATTGCAATAGCAGATTTGTTGTCACAAAAAGTTTGAGTTGGTTCTTTCTGTTCATGCAATAACTCGTTCAAAATTGTTCTCGCCCACACAGTTTGACATGTTGATGTTATTGCTGCAACATCCTCTGCTTCAGTTGATGATAGAGTCATAATGGATTTCTTCACTAATGCCCATGAAACTGCACCTGAACAAAAATTTAACACATACCCAGATGTGCTCTTCCTGTCATAAATATTTCCTGCAAAATCACTATCTGTATATCCAGTTAGTTTAAAATCTAATTCAAATGTATATAAGATACCATAATTTATTGTTCCAACAACATATCTTAAAATCCTTTTTCCAACTAGCTAATGGATATTCTTTGGAGACTCCATGAATCTGGAAATTAAACTTACAACAAACATTATATCGAACCTTGTTGCTGTCAAATACATAAGACTTCCAACCAATTTCTTATAAAGGTTGGGTTACAACTGGCTTCCAATTTTCCATCCTTAACCTTTTCAATATATCCTTTGCATCCTTAGATTGAAAAATGAAAATACCATCTTCATATTGAGCTACTTCAATACCAAGAAAATATTTCATTAGGCCTAAATCAGTCATATCAAATTATGTTTTCATGTTTGTCTTAAAATCATCTATTGAGAGATCTCCAGTGAAAATCAAATTATCAACATACACGCACACAATAAATTTTTTACCTTTCTCATTTAATTTTTTATACAAAGTTGGCTCACTTGGTGATCCAAGAACTTTTACTTATAGATGCATCAGAATTACATATAACAGAGTTAATTAACCATGGAACTTAAAAGCACATAAAATGCGGAAATAATCAGAAGAACACAAAAACCATGACACAATGATTTGACTACGGAGTTTTTCCAATTTGGACTATGTCTTCGGACCCTGCTCAATTGTGGGGAGGCCTTCCTTTTATTAGTGGCATAAAAGAGATAAAAGTACAACAACAAGAAATTTCAACCCTTATAACTCCAAGTTGATAGATGGGTAGAGAACGGAGAGCCCAACTTTGAAAACAAATAGAACCACTAAAATCCTAGCGAAAAATAGTGCAAAAATGCCTATCCAAACTCTCAATTTGGATAATCGGGCCTTCTGCAACCTTCTCGAAATCTCCATACTGCTCAACGCAAGGTTCTGACCTGCTGCCAGGGTCAGGCCCTGCTGTATGCAGTAAAATCAGTGTATTCATCTAGTCCTCCTCTGCCTTTCTCCAACAAAACAGTCATATATACAAGATCATGGTGGCATCCCTCAAAATCGAGGTAGTTTCAACATAATACCCAAGGTAAGTAGGGGGGAGTGAGCGTGAAGGATTCATGGAAACCATCCTTCCACAATAGTAATACACTCTCCAGCAACCCATTTCAACAATGCATGACTCTCACCGGCGGGTTCATTGATGGTCCCAACTTATTGGCGAAGAATCCAATGCACAGACATAGCATCATGTGATAACTATGGACCCGACAAGAAGATTCACCATATAACATAATGTTTTTGTGTCCGTTCGAAAGTCCCGTCGCATTATAGCAATCGGCATGAAACCCTTCGCATAATGGTTAGCACCCTACAACACCTGCAGACTCGTCGGGTTTATTAATCACACTGTATAATATTTCGGGTCTAAGTCCATTATTGCAGTATCGTAATCGGTGCCCACCGCGAAATTGTAATCGACACTTCTCCCCTAATCTATATCGCAAGCACCAGCCCTTGATTGCGATATATGATGTATATCGCATCGCAACTAAGTCCTGCCGGGCCGATTGTAACTCCTCCGGCGTATGATATGCAATATCGCAATCGCAATCGGGAACTCTAGGGGCCGATTCTTCCTTAAGCGCTCCTCCGTTTTGACGATATGCGATATGCAGGTTCTAGTGGCATCATGCCATGTCGTGCTCCCTTATTCGCTGAAACTATGCCATGTCATCTTCTCCCTCCTACATGGACAAGTCAAACTCAAAATTTGACTTGCTCTAACTTTGTCATTTAGACTTGGATTTAAGTGTCATTCGCACCATTGGAATTAGGATGATGAGCACTTCAATTTGATGCTAAGATTATCTACATTCTGCTACTTTGAGTTTTGAGCCTTTTGTCATGCCACTGGTACTTTTCTTAGGATCCACCTGAATCAATCCTCCCCACTAAAATCTTTTGGACCACCAAAAGAGTTTTCAGTCAATTGGTAAGTGAGGAAATTTTTCCCTCACTTTTTCCTTCTCCATCCATTGAGCTTTGCTTGGATGTATTCCTTTAAAGCCAACACGGATGTACTCCACATCTCCTTGTTGTGAACTTCTAGTCCTCTGGTTGAGTATGATATCTTCGAGCAACTTATCTAGATACTCGGGTGTAAAATCATCCATTGTAGGGATTTGTGCAACCTCTTTGGTATCCATAATCAATGGAGGTTCATAATTCTTCAGGTTTTCCACATTTACCACGGAGTACATTTGCATATAAGTAGGCAAGTCAAGACGAAAAACATTGTAGATTTTTGCTAAAATCTAATAAGATTTTTGGAAATTCAGATTATCTCGGCAATTAAAAAAACATTCCAACAATATCTTTCGAATACCCTGCAATTGAGATAAACATACCATGTTCATGGAGACAGTTATGTATTATTATAGGTTTCCTAAGAAACTTCTGCTAAGCTCTCAGGGAATTATAGGTTTGCCAAGAAACTTTCGCTACGCTCGTAGGGAATTTTAGTGGTGGGTGGGTAAGTTAGTTGATTCAATGTCCTCAAATCATTTTCTATATTAATGGGGCATTTGAATTTTTGTCATAGAAACTGATCCTTTGATCTTTTCTCCCCAAGGGGAAATGAGGATGTCGCAAAAGCAGTGAAAACAAAAAATACCAAAAATCTGACATGGTCATATGCGGTAGAGGGGCATTAGCGGGCAATGATCCACGTTATCTCCATTTCACACAATTTTAATCTGAGGCGGCCGGCCGTGTCGTGAAGAGTGCATCACTCAGTACTCTTGCTTCTACGGAGACTGAAATTAAAAGTTGGAAAATTAAGATCAGCATATGGCTTCTTAATTTCAATACAGGCGGCATTCATGACTGGGTCATTCACTCTTGGCTTGGCTTGGGTGGGGAGACTTGTATTAAAATCAGAAATGGCATATGGCTGCTACGTTATAAAAGGAAAAGGAAGAACGTTCAGTTGAAAATAATTAATATTATTTTGTATTAATGGAGAAATTGTTACACAAGTTGTAACGTATCTCCTTAGTTTAGGATTTGTTCCTAGAGTTTAGGAGTGTGGTTGCAACTCCCTGATATCTAGTAAAGTACTTAATGATGTAATTGCTCATTTGATGAAGTACAGTGTACGGAGAGAATTCTCTTTCTTTGAGTGCAGTCTCCATGTACAGTACTCACCTGTGAGCTGTAACTCCTTCTTTTTCAATTCAAGTCTTATTTTTATCTTGGTATCAGAGCACAGAGTAGGGATAGCCTTAATTTTTCTTTTTAGGATGCATCATTGATTACAGAACTGTACTGGCAGTGGAGTGTACAGAAGCATTTGTAGGATCAGGTGGACTACAGTAGGACCTGGAGCATAGGTCTCAGATGACTAATCATCTCTGAGTGCAAGAAAGTGTTGGCGCGGTTTTGTCGCGAACAGTCGCACCATTTTTTGAGCAGAAGCAGCAGCTGGCATGGTTTATTAAGGAACAGACACGCCACTTGGCGCAGTTTTGAGGGTGATAAGTGTGCCAGAGCCTTTTTTAATCTGCATAGAAATTATTTATTTTCATCCAAGTCAAATCCTTCTAGTTGATCCATGTATACTTCTTGTTTTAGATCTCCATTTAGAAAGGTTGACTTGACATCCATTTGATATAGTTTGAAAAAATTTGAACAAGAAAATGCTAAAAACATCCCTATAACCTCTAGTCTAGAAGTAGGAGCAAAAGTCTCTTCAAATTCAATTCCTTGAATTTGAGTGTACCCCTTGCACACAAATCTAGCCTTATTTCTAATTATTTGTCCATCATCATTCATTTTGTTCTTTTTCACTAACTTGGTTCCTATGGCATTCTTTTGCTTTGGACAAGGTAGTAGCTCCCATGTTCCATGCTTTTTAATTTGGTTCATCGCTTCTTCCATCGCCTTTATCTAGTGAGGATCCTTACTTGCTTGAGTGAATTTTTTTTGTTCTATTATTGAGAGAAAGGCAATATCATTGATTTTTGGTGTGTTTATCATATTTCTTCGAGTACATACTCCTCCATCCACATATACAATGATTTTGTCTTCTAAATGATGTTTTTGTATAGGCTTTAACTTTGACAATGTTTGAGATGATTCCTCCTTTTGATTTTTTGGCTCCTTATCTTTCTGTGCACCACCTTCCTTAGATCTGCAAGGATATGGTCTTATTCATTGGTTTGAAATAATTCTATTTTTGGAATACCTTCATCTATCTTTACATAGATGATTTTGAATATCTTCTGAAAACTGATTAGCATATCATTTGTAGGCCTTGCTTCTTAATGAGTATCCAAGAAAAATTCCTTCATAAAAACATGAATCAAATTTCCCTAGCGAGTCATCATTAATATTCATATAGTATTTTCTTCCAAATATTCTGATGTGTTTCATAGAAGCAGTCCTTCCTTTCCATGGTTCGTATGGAGTTTTATCAATGTTTACCCAAAGTCGAGCTCAGTTCATGATATAGACTATTGCCTCAACTACCTCCCTCCAAAATTTTACCTGTAAATCAACTTCTAATAGCATTGTTTGTGCAATGTCATGTACAAATCTCTTCTTTCTTTCCGCTACTCCATTTTGTTGTGGAGTCCTAGCAACAGAGAGTGCCCTTTTGATTCCATATTTTGTGAAGAATGCATTAAATTCTCCTTAGGTAAATTCCCCACCTCTATTTGTTCTTAAGAATTTAATCTTCAACTCACTTTCATTTTCAACCATTCTTTTGAGATTAAAAAAAAAACGTGTGCTTCTCACTTATATCTTATGAAAAATACCCACACCATTCTAGTATAATCATCTATAAATAAAATAAAGTACCTTTTTTATTGTAGAGATGGAGTTATGGTTGGATCGCACTGATCTTCATGAATAAGTTCTAGAGGCTCTTATGTAGAACATTCATTTGATTTGAATTTTGTCTTAGCTTGGTTTCCATGTTGACATGACGCACAGATAACATTATTTGGCTGTGAAATTTTGGGGATATTTCTTACTACCTGAGTCTTGCTAAGATTGATCTGAAAATGAGATCTTAAAACAATATTAAGGTATTACAGACTCATGTAGGAATGCCTATATTACTTAGTGCAACGGATCAAAAAGATTGCAAATAATATAGACAATGCGTAGTTATAGAAACATAATAGACAAACACACATCAATACAACAAATAATCAAGGAGTTCACCCAAAACTCCTTGGCTATGTCTCCTGGTCCAGCTTTCAATGGTGACCTCTCTATTATGTCTTCAAGAGTAGAGTTTTTACAAGTGTGAGCTCAAATCGAGTCTCAACACAACAAGAATAAACAACAGTGTTTTACTTGAATCCCTCAAGCCTTTCTGAGTACATAGACTCTCCCTCTCACTCTCTGTCTTAGCACTACCTCCCATGTCTCTGCCACTAACTGGCTTTTAAGCCTATCGGCGCTTGTCTGTTCGTCTCCACTTTTGGGCTCTCTGGCTTCCGGCCTCTGTCAGTTCAAATCCCCTCTGAGCATTAAAAAATCATTATGAAATGCCTTCAGGTATGGTGGCCACCTATTTTTCAGCGGAAAGGACCATTGGCATAGTTGAAATCCCTGGGAACACGTTTCTCTGTTTACATAGAGAAATACACTAAAAACGCTGAAAAACCCGCAAAACTTTTTCTATTGGACTTAAAAAATTATCGAATCTACCCTATAATCCTTTCTGATCCACCTTTGGTCGCTATCGCAAGCCCACCGTTGATCTGGGTGATCTCTGATCCAACAGTTGATATTCATTTCAGGCGGCTTATGCATACGAAGATTACCAGCCCGAAAAGGCAGTTTTCTCTCTCCGATGCTAAGACACGTGTCGGCCAGTGTATGGGATCGGGCGGAGCCCGTCCAATACCACTTACTGCCTGAGGCCCGCTGGAAATCCCGCTCATTACGGAACTCAATTAATATAAAGCTACATGTATTAACCTTTCAGGTCTGTTTTATCGCTCCGGGTGCATTTTCTTTATATTTCGTTTATTTAACGAAAATGCGAAAATACATAGAAAAACCCTTTTTACCAGAACTCAAAATATATTAAATTGTATCCATAAAACCTGTCGGGTCGAGCTATCGCAAGTTGCATTTGTATTGGCCCCGCTCCTTTGTATCACTGCAATGCGATATATCGCAATCGCATATCACCTAACCTTCGGGCCGTAGGTTAAGTCCTTCTGTGTGTGTATTAGCGATGAGATATTGCGAGTAGATCTGGACCATTCATACAGATCAACAGCCCTCGTTTAATCGCGTTGATTTCTATTGTGATTTCCATAAGTCCGCCTCTGATAGACTCTGCTTGCCACCTCCAATTGCGATATGAAGATTATATATGGACCATTTGATCAGTCCGATCCGACGGCTCCTGTGAAATGTTGCTTTAGCCTCTGCTTAACTATGATTTCACCATTTCTTCATGTTTTTCTCATGCGATAGTGTTTCTGATAGTTGTGTATATGAAAACTTATAGGTTTTTAGGATCCATTTTGGATCACGCCTTCCCACTGAAAATCTTTTGGACCAACAAAAGTTGGTTTCATCGATCAAGTGAGGATACAGCTTCCTCACTTGCCCAATTTCTATCCATCGTGCACTGCTTGGTTTTGAACCTTTGAGTCTGATTCTTAGGTACTCAACATCCACTCTGCGCGTAGTTCTCACCTTCCTACCCAGAACTGTGTCTTCCCGCAACTCATTGAGATATTCAGGCAACATATCATCAATAGAAGGCAACTGACTTTTCTCTTCGGGATCTTCAATCAATGAAGGTTCATATAGTCTCAAGTTTTCTGCATTAACGACTGAATAGATATGCATATAAGCTGGCAGATTAAGGCAAAAAGCGTTTTCACCAATTTTCTCAAGTATCTTGAAAGGCCCATATCTTATTGGTTTCAGCTTCTTACCTTCACCTTGCATTTTGTCTTTGCTAATGTACAGCCAGACGTGATCACCAACTTGGAAACTATGCTCAATTCGATGCTTGTCATGCCTTGCCTTATACTTGGCCTGGCTTCTTTCTAGTTGTTCCTGCACTGCCTAGTGAATTTCTTGGATTTGTTCAATGGACTTGGTTGCCTTGTCCACATCACTGTGTTCATCAACTGCTATGTCTTTACCAAAGACAAAATCCAAGGGAGACTTTGGTATATAACCAAAACAAGTCTCAAAAGGAGATCTCTGAGTAGAAGAGTGCTTGGCCTGGTTGTAAGCATGTTGCACATAACACAAATGCTCATCCGAAAGCTTGGGATGCTTGCTGAAATAGCCTTTGAGCAACTGGATCATTTTCATGTTGACCACCTCTATTTGACCATCTGTTTGTTGATGAAATGTTGTGCTCTTCTTCAATTCGGTGTCCATCAACTCCCATAGACTGGACCAAAATTTCCCAACAAATCGGGAATCTCGATCAGGTATAATAGAAGTTGGTAACTCAAAATGAACCCATACATGCTGAAAGAACAACTTTTCTATTTGTTCATCTGTGACCTGCTTGTTACAAGGTTTCAAAATACACATTTTGCTGAACCTATCCACAACAACATACAAATAATCATGACATTTTCTAGATTTTGGCAATCCCCAACAATGTCCATGGAAACACTTTCCCAAGGACGAGAAGGAACTAGAAGTGGAGTGTACAAGCCTAATTTTTTATTACTGGGCTTGCTTGTAGCACACATAGTATACCCTTTAATATATCTAGAAACTGTTTCATGCATTCTTGGCCAATAATAGAACATTTGCAACTGTGCAACTATTTTATTCACACCAAAATGACCTGATATGAGATAAGTATGTGCTTCTCGGATTATGTTAACTCTTTCAGTTTGTGGAATGCATAACTTTCCCAAATGATATAAGAGTTGGTCATTAACATAATAATCTAATTCTTCTACTTGCTTGCCATGACTTAAAGTTGCATATACATCTTTAAAATCTACATTTTGAGCATATTGTTCAATATAACTTTCATGCATTACTGAGTTATGCTTAAGTATAGTAGATGCATTTATGATTGGTCTTGATATCATATCTGCAACCTTATTGTGTATGCCCTTCTTATATCTGATGACAATATGAAATTGTTGTAGGAAACCCATCCACCTATAATGTCTTGATTGCTGCAATTTAGTTTGTGAGTTCAAATATTGAAGTGGTTGATGATCGGTATATATGATTGTTTCTTTGCCCATTATGTAATGTTTCCACTTTTTCACACTTTGTACTAATGCATACAATTCTTTATCATATGTGGGATAATTAACTACTGCAGAATTAAATGTCTCAGAATGATAGCATATGGGTTTACCGTGTTTCTCTTCGTGTCATCATGCTACTCCCCCTGTCATTGTGTTTCTCTTCATGTCATCATGCTACTCCCCCTGTCATTGTGTTTCTCTTCGTGTCATCATGCTACTCCCCCTGTCATATCCTCCCCCTTTGACATCAATAAGAAAGGGATGCTCTAATGGGATGAAAGAGTCAAATGATTCTTAATGTAGGGTGATCCATATTAGATCATTTTATTTTTTTTCATCCACATAAATGGTTTGAGAGTGGAAAAGGTGGAGGAATCAGCGCATGGGACCATTTTTATAGGAAGGACCTAGTTTGGCAAAACAGGCTCTTAAACATTCCAGGAGCGTTTTGAGGCATCAAATGATGCTTTTTGGGTGGTAAAACGTTTTTGCTTTAGTACAGGGCCTTTTCATGTTTTTCTATAAATAGATACCTTTCCAACAACATAGGAAGCGTGTTAATTGAAGTTTGTATGTGAAAGTTATGTCACTCGAAAGTTGACCTTCTTGTTTTCACCACCATAATTTGATAGGATTTCATGTTAGCCTCCATTATTCATGAAAAAGGGGCTAGCCATTTTATTATGATGTATAAGACTCTAGAAGAGTCAATATTGTAACTCGGGTTAAGAGTTGAGGTAGTCAAACCTAACCACTAGTAGGCTACCAGGTTGTGTTATAATCGGGCCACTAGGAGGAAAAGGGATTCCATTCTTCCAAGTGCATTTGTTCCATAGCTGAAAATAAATTGCCAAGAGGCATAATAGACAGAACAGATGGAGAGGATTTGGGGATTATAGCATCCCACGAGACACAAACCATACTACTTTGTACTTTCAACCATACTTTCATTCAGAGAGAAAGAGAGAGAGAGAGAGCGAAGAGACTTCACCTTCTAGCTAGGTTTTCTCCGAAAAGGGTTCCCTAGAGCATATATTGCATCAAATATGTGTGTGCATGCACATGCACATGTGTGTGGGTGCGCGCGCATGTGTGTGTGTGTGCGCGCGCATGTGTTTGTGTGTGTGTGTGTTTGTGTGTGTACTTTTATTTTGTTGTTCTCTATTTTTATGTATAATTTTTATTTGCATGCATCCACTATTAATGAGAAATCTATAGATCCATAAATCTACTAAAATTGTAATAGTGTAGAATTTCAGATTTTTAATATAATATCATCAGATATGTTGTGAAAAACTATGCAATGGAATATCCATGGTAGTTTACAATTCATATGGGATTTGTGAATATATCTGTAATTTGTTCCTTAGTGTTGACATAATCCATTTTGATTTTCTGCTCTACAACCTGTTCTCAGAGAACGTGCTCGGTTTGGATATGGTTTTTCTTTGAATGCATGACTGGATTCTTGGGGAGGCTAATTACACTAGCATTGACATAGTAGATGGTGATCAACTCATTTATCTCTAGGTTGAAATCCTTCAAGGCTTCCTTCATCAATAGGATTTGTGTACACCAAATTTTTGTTGCTATGCACTTGAATTTAGCTATGGAGAGAGATATAGGTGATTGTTTCTTGCTTAACCAAGATGCAAATTAGTCTCCTAAGAAGAAAGCATTTCCACTGGTACTTTTTTGATCATCAACGCTTCCATCCCAATCTGCATCAGTATATGCATTTAAGGTAATGCTTTTTCTTTTGGGGTACCATAGTCCAAAATCAATAGTGCCTTTCAGATATCTAAGTATTCTCTTTACAACTGGCATATGAGATTCCTTATGACTTGATGGAAATATTGCCACCATTCATATTGCCTGCATGATGTCTAGTCATGAAGTTGTTAGATATAAAAGACCACAAATCATTAATCCACAAAGAGTAGCATCTACCATAGGATATTCATGAATCAACTTTACTTAATTAGTATCATGTAGTCATAAGTGTGGTCACAATAGCAAATTATTCCATCCCTAATCGCTTAAGAATATACCTGAGATATTTTTCTTATGATATGAGTATTCCTACTTTAGTTTGAGTTACTTGAAGTCTAAGAAAGTAAGAAAACTCACAAATCATCGAAATTTCAAATTCTTTTGACATATGTAAATTTGTGACTCGTTTCATCATTATTGCTCCCAAAAATTAGATCATCCACGTATACTAGTGTGATCAACATATTGTATTTGTCCATGTTCATATAGATATTTCTTCCTACAACTCCTTTCTTGAATATGTATTGTTTCATATAGTGATCAAGTCTAGCATACAAAGCTCTTGGGGGTTGATTTAATCCATACACAACCTTTTTTAATCTGCATAAAAATTCTTTATTTTCATCCAAGTCAAATCCTTCTTGTTGTTCCATATATACTTCTTGTTTTACATCTCCATTTAGAAAGGTTGACTTCGCATCCATTTGATATAATTTGAAAACATTTGAACAAGAAAATGATAAAAACATCCTTAGAGCCTCTAGTCTAGTGGTAGGAGAAAAGGTCTCCTGAAAGTCAATTATTTGAATTTGAGTGTATCCCATGCACACCAATCCAGCCTTATTTATAATTATTTGTCCATCTTCATTCATTTTTTTATTTTTCACCCACTTCATTCCTATGACATTCTTATCCTTTGGACGAGGTACTAGCTCCCATGTTGCATGCTTTTTAATTTGGTTCATCTCTTCTTTTGAATCCTTTATCTAGTGAGGATCCTTACTTGCTTGAGTGATCTTTTTTGGTTCTATTGTGGAGAGCAAGGCAACATCATTTCCTTTTGGTGTGTTTATCATATTTCTTCGAGTTCATATTCCTCCATCCACAAATACAATTATTTGGTCTCCTAAATGATGTTTTTGTATAATATTTAACTTTGACAATGTTTGAGATGGTTCCTCCTTTTGATTTTTTGGCTCGTTATCTTCCTTTACACCACCTTCCTTAGATATGCAAGGATAGAGTCTTATTCATTAGTTTGAAATACTTATTTTTGTGGAATACCTTCAACTATTGTTACATAGATTCTTTTGAATATCTTCTAAAAACTAATTATTGTAGCATCTGTAGGCCTTGCTTCTTATTAATGAGTATCCAAGAAAAATTCCTTCATCACACATGAATCAAATTTCCCTAGTTATTCATCATTAATATTCATATAGTATTTTCTTCCAAATATTCTAAAGTGTTTCATAGAGGCAGGCCTTCCTTTCCATGGTTCATATGGAGCTTTATCAAAGTTTACCCTGATTCGAGCTTAGTTCTTGATATAGACTACTATCTCAACTGCCTATCCATCTATGCAGACTTATCCTGTAGACTTCCTTCGAGGAACAAATATTTTGCAAGTGTTCGTGGTCATGTCTTCCATAGGTCATCATCTGCTTTTCCTAGGCTCTATGTTGCGGGTAACCGTGGGTAAGCGTTGCTAAGGTTGTATACATAAGGTTTGTGAATATGCAACACACACTCCGGCTTTATGTATTTAATATTTTAAATTAAATTTTAATTATAAATAAATAGTTTTAAATTCAAACGAAAATGGTAACTCTTGTAAAACGTAAACTTTTATTTGATTTTGATAAAAAATTTAGGAGTGGTTTTTAGTGTGACTTTTTGGAAGCTCTTATGGTGGCATTTTTCTAGTGTAATTGCAGGAATTTATTAAAATCGCAAGTTTGATGGGTAATCCTGTGCAATCAGACTAGTTTAAATAACACAAATCAAGATTTCACCTCAAATTTTTCCACCAGATTCTGGCACCAGAAAGTCCAAAAAATCGCACTAAAGACAACTCCATTTTTTTATACACTCTGTTTGGTTATACAGGAATATATAGAACCGATTAATTGATATTCTTTTCTTCTTTCTACATTACTTCATAAAATTAATAATTTTGAATTATTCCATTTTTAGATATTATAAAGGATTTAAATATTAGATGTGTAATTATTTTGGAGTATGTATAATAAATGTAAAAGAATAATAATAAAAATTGAATTAAAATTAATTTTGGTTGTAAGAATAATATATGTGATGTTTCTGATTTTTTTTATTGAAAAATGGTTGAGTTATATGATACTTCGAGTAAGTTTGAAATCACTTTATTATATTTTTTATAACAATTGAGAAAATTTTAACGATTTATATTTTGGGAAATTTTAGGATCTAAATTTTGCAGATGGGCTAATTTTCCATCTTTTTGCCAAGGGAAAATTATTTTCAGTTGTTCTTGCTCACGGAAAAAGATTTTTTAGATTTTGTTAAAACAATTAACCAAATTTTGTAGGATAAAACTATTTTACCTCAAAAACTACCAAAATTTTATAGGAGGCTATATAAAATCATTATAAAAAAATCACCAAACATTTTGCAAATTACATATTAGGGGATTAGCCAATGTGTTTACATTCTAACAAAAAAATTCCATCCTTCCTATTTTCCATACTATATTTATCTTAGAGTTCAAAACATTTATTCTTATCATAATTTCTCAAGTTTCATAATAAAAATGGGAAAGCTGAAAGAAACTAAACACACATGAAATACAAACTGCAACTATAGTTGCTATCTACTCATGCAAATACGAAAGCCAGTTGGATGATATATGCCTCTGGATGATCATTTCTATTTATAGAAAAAGTAGAGTTGGTTACATCAGTTAAACAATTATTTTTCCAACGGTGTTGGCCTTTCAAATTTGAGAGGTTGAGGTGGTGTGATCGCAGGCAGTGGTAACTATTGGAAATTGAAGAGTCATGGCGGTGTGCGGGGAGGCGACGACGGTGGAAGACGACACATGGTGTAATAATTACTCTTACGTTCTCCCCCTTAATTATTTCACCAAAAACAAAAACAAAAAGAAATGTTATTTCATCACAATGAAGTTATATCATACATACTCCTATGTTTTCCCTATGAGTTTCAAACAATTCTTTACCCAAGGGTTTTGTAAATATATCTACAAACTAGTCTTCAAATCTACAAAACTCCATACATATTTCATTATTGCTTATGATTCTCTGAAATGAAGTTATATCTTGTATCAATATGTTTACTCTTCTTATGGAAAACATTAATTCATGATATTGCAATAGCAGATTTGTTGTCACAAAAAGTTTGAGTTGGTTCTTTCTGTTCATGCAATAACTCGTTCAAAATTGTTCTCGCCCACACAGTTTGACATGTTGATGTTGTTGCTGCAACATCCTCTGCTTCAGTTGATGATAGAGTCATAATGGATTTCTTCACTAATGCCCATGAAACTGCACCTGAACAAAAATTTAACACATACCCAGATGTGATCTTCCTGTCATAAATATTTCTTGCAAAATCACTATCTGTATATCCAGTTAGTTTAAAATCTAATTCAAATGTATATAAGATACCATAATTTATTGTTCCAACAACATAACTTAAAATCCTTTTTCCAACTAGCTAATGGATATTCTTTGGAGACTCCATGAATCTGGAAATTAAACTTACAACAAACATTATATCCAACCTTGTTGCTGTCAAATACATAAGACTTCCAACCAATTTCTTATAAAGGTTGGGTTACAACTGGCTTCCAATTTTCCATCCTTGACCTTTTCAATATATCCTTTGCATACTTAGATTGAAAAATGAAAATACCATCTTCATATTGAGCTACTTCAATACCAAGAAAATATGTCATTAGGCCTAAATAAGTCATATCAAATTATGTTTTCATGTTTGTCTTAAAATCATCTATTGAGAGATCTCCAGCGAAAATCAAATTATCAACATACATCGCACACAATAAAATTTTTTACCTTTCTCATTTAATTTTGTATACAAAGTTGGCTCACTTGGTGATCCAAGAACTTTTACTTACAGATGCATCAGAATTACATATAACAGAGTTAATTAACCATGGAACTTAAAAGCACATAAAATGCGGAAATAATCAGAAGAACACAAAAACCATGACACAATGATTTGACTACGGAGTTTTTCCAATTTGGACTATGTCTTCGGACCCTGCTCAATTGTGGGGAGGCCTTCCTTTTATTAGTGGCATAAAAGAGATAAAAGTACAACAACAAGAAATTTCAACCCTTATACCTCCAAGTTGATAGATGGGTAGAGAACGGAGAGCCCAACTTTGAAAACAGATAGAAACACTAAAATCCTAGCGAAAAAATAGTGCAAAATGCCTATCCAAACTCTCAATTTGGATAATCAGGCCTTTTGCAACCTTCTTGAAACCTCCATACTGCTCAACGCAAGGTTCTGACCTA